>JAOQGH010000012.1:64069060-64082604 GCA_025769975.1 Gallinago jamesoni
TGGTGGAGCACTGGAACAGGTTGCCCAGGGAGGTGGTTGAGGCTCCTTCCCTGGAGACATTCAAGGTGAGGCTCGACAATGCCCTGGGCAACCTGGTCTAGTTGGGGGTGTCCCTGCTGACTGCAGGGGGGTGGGACTAGATGGCCTTTGGAGGTCCCTTCCAGCCCAGATGATTCTATGATTCTGTGATTCTCACAGAACTCACCGGAATGCACCAAGAGCTGGTCTCTACCACACAACAGAGAGGGGGCCAGGTCTACCCCGAGGTAAACCTGAAAGTATTTAAACTACCTTCACACGTCAGAACAGCACAAGAGGTCTTGGATCCTCCCAAATGCCACAGCCGGCAAAGCCTCCTGCACTCGATGAAGCCTGGCTCCCTCCTCGGCTGGGTATCACCTCCCAAGGGGACACCCCGGCTCCGGAAAAGCCCAGCTGTCGGCAGGGAGCCTCCACTCCCCGGAGCCAGCTACCACCAGGAATCTGCACCTCGCGTTCACCTGTGGCAAGCAACAAACTCCCCAAAGACAGACACCGCGCTCTCAATAAGGCTTCTGAATTGGGAAAAAAAAACCCACACTCGCTCCAAGGTAGCTGGCGGGCTTGTGGGTTTTCTCTCTGGTTTTGTTACAGCCAAGATGAAAGAATCACAGCTTAAGTTTACAGACTTGGGTTGTTTAGGTTTTTTTAAATAAATATGTACTGTTGGTTCTGGGGCGAAAAAAAAACAAACTCCAAAGCAAACAGAAACCCCCCCCTAAACCCTTGCCATCAGCAAGCGAATGTATTTAAACATGGGTAACAAGAAGCTCACATCAAACCTCCCCTGCAAGTTGCTGCTGCTCCCCTTCCTTCCCCCCCAGTACTAGAGTCCAGCCCGTCCTAGGTGCTGTCTGGGTCCCTTTTCCCTCTCCTGTGCCGCAGAGCACAAGCAAAAATACGGCACTATGCACAAGCGGACTTAGGGTGAAGAACACCGTGGGGCTGGGGAGTCAACCACCGGACCCCAGCCAGCAGAACAACAACCTCCCCTCAACCACAACTTTTTGTACGCTGCTTTTCCTCCCAAAAAACTGCTCCACCTCTTGCTGTGCAGAAGTGGCGGCCGTCACTTCTTGGCCACCCTCGCTCGGTGGCCAGCCACACACTGTCCTCTCTTTGCTGCTCAGGGAATGGCCCCCTGCCCACTTTGGCTCGTTTTTCAGTCCAGCTGGTAAGAGACAACATTTAAAGACAAGTCTGGGTGGTGGAACGTAACACAGTCGATTGAGGGCACAGGTTTAGTAGCCATCACCAAATATAAATTTATTCTCTGCTGATGCATCTACCTCTAAATACCCGAATTCTTTATGGCCTCTAAGCAACGGACTCTAAATTGTAACAGGACTTCTCCACACATGGTTGGGCCCAAAGTACACATTATCTTGCAACCACAACACGTATCTGTACAAAGAACATATTCTTATTGCTATTTAATAATAAAAATATATTTATATTATATTGATATTACAGAAGAACTCTTTAGGGAAAAAAAAAGCCTTCAAACGTTTGTTTTTTTTAAAATCAAAACTGAGAGTTCATTCTGCAGACTGTGACTGTGTTGTAACAGGGAAATAAACCCATTTTAGTGTGCTTCCTCGATGTTTAAGAAAGTAATTAAGTACAGTTTATAATATTTAATTTGCCTCAGCTTCTGGAAAATAATTAGACACATGGGGGGACATATTCAAAATTTTGTTCTAGTCTACTTGAAAACTATTTAAAGGAAACATTAACCGATATATATGTTGCTGAATCCCTCTGCCAATACTTGCTGATTATCCCAGCAGTTTTCCCTCCTATTGCTGTATGAAAGAAACAGCCAACTAATTCATTAACCAGGAGGTGTTGATTACATACATATTGTTATCAAAAGCACAAACTACACTTTTTTTCCTTTCTCTCAGTTACAGTAATTTTAGGTGCTTGCAAAACAGGCCAACTGAAAATATTCAGTCTGAAATCTGATACTTAAATAATACTTGAATAATGCCTCCTTAGGAACCCAAATAAGACACACACAAATTTCGTACACTCCAAGCCTAACCATGCACAGCTAGTAGCTATTCTCGATTAAGTATTCTATTTAAAAAAATAGGTAAAGCTGAACAGACACAGAGCACTTTTTTATTTGTCCCAGAATAAGTGTGTCCACAGAACACTCCCTGAATTTTACACTTATACCTCCTTTAGATTCCAATTAGTTTCCAAATGCAAGAAAGTACCCGTTTTCTTTTTTGCACGGCCCAAACCACGACACTGCAGAAGACTTGGCTGTACATACAAGGAATGAATGCTGCCTTCTCAGAAACTGATTCAACTGGGTATTTTCAGTATTTCAGCCAACTGAATGAAGTCCCCAGAGCCATGACCTATCATTTTTATCAGCATTTCCCACCCATGTATATTTACAAATACCAAAAGCCATAGTTACAATAGATTCTCAAAGTGTTTTCAATAATTCACCACTGTGATGACCCCAAAAAGTGACTAACTGTAGACCAGGCTGGTAGCTGAAGACAATTTAGAAATATCACCCCCCAAGGCCAAATCTGTTATTGATTTAATACATCAGGTTTGGTGTCTTAACTAAAACTAACAGGGCATGTTAATGTCATACATAATTGTAATACAGTATTATAGCTGTAGAAGACAGAGTGCTCCATGATTCAATAAAACTCTTCTGGTACATGATGTAACTGAACTATTAAGAGGTAAAATACAGGTATTTTAAGGCTGTTCCTCACAAGCAAGACTGGTTCCCAAGGTAAGTTTAAAGAATATGATACAACCGACATCTTGGTTGCCACATAACTAAAGACAAGAAAACAGACAAAAAGGAACTTAAAAAAAAAAAACCAACCCATCAACAGAAACATGATCTGAAATTTACTTTCCTTGATTCTAGGCAAAGGCTCCCCTTTAGAAAGGGAGTACTGTAGAGGCAAAGAGCAGAGCTGGATCCTCAGATTTCTGTAGCTATAAACCACCTTGGACAAAATCCCAGAGAAACAGGTTGAACCGAGTATACAACAACAGCCTCTGAGTCTGTACTTTGTTGTCACGCTTTACATTTGCTGTTTGCGCTAACTCAGTAATCAAGAATATATCCCACCGCCTGGCTGAAATAAAACCAGCTTTTGCTTGAAGTTTCTCCAGCATCTCTAGTCGCTTTGCAAGGTCACACTGAGGAGTAGTGGTATCAAATGCCAAGAACAAGCAAGACGTTTTGCCAAGCAGGCAATATCCACTGCCTCCCTGGCAAAGGGCAGGCAAAACAACGGCAAAGGCAAACCATGACTCTGGAAAATGCCTTTTTTCCATTTTTTTTTTTAAGTCTTCCAAAACAAAATGCAGAGACCTATCATTGCAGAGACCCATGAAGAAAGTTTTACACTTCTGTGTCAGACAACAGTCAGGGTGGCAAGGCAATATTTACAGTCTCGCCAACTTCTGATGTATTTCAGCTGCTCTTTTTCCTGCTTTCCATTGCAGACAAAAACATTCTACTCTATAATATTTTGCATACTCTCAGGCAGATTGTTAATTACAAAAGGCAAGTGGATTTACCTTCAGGAAACACAATACCTAATGGCAGTAACTTTTCAGAGCTCAGTAACAACAATCTCTACCTGAGTTATAGTTCCTATGGCCCCACTAAAACATCACCATTACACCATCAGGTTGGTAACTCAGATAGTACTTTCAGAAAAAGCTTTATCTTACCAGGCCACTGTGTATAACTCACAAAAGACCTAAGCTGGCTTCAGGTTCACAAAAGGTAAAACCGAATATTCCTGTGCAAGTAGGACATCTCCTGCAGCTTTTATTATTACTGCTTCTAGCACTTGCCATATGATGTCACTAAGGGAATGGGTCGTAATACTTCAACTCAGCTTTTGAGGGCCCACCCCAGCAACCCACTGCCATAAGGTATCTTTTTTCCCCTCCCCGGTATCTCGTACAACAGATGGATATCCATGCCCAATATTATTCTGTGCAACGTCCTGAGTTATGCCACAAACGGCTTTTGTAACGCAGCTAAAACAAACTACTCTGCAGCAATGAATGGGGACTCTGTTGTCAAAGCCTTTGCCAACTGCGTGCATCATGCCTGGTTCCGCTACCGTCCAGCGGGGACAAAGGCCATATTCTGTCCCCTGTGGCAACACACCACAGCGACGATGCTGTAACTTAAAGAAAGCACAACACGCTGACAACAGCCTCGCTACTTTTACTCTCGGCTCCAGCACATAAATGTAGCATAGAGTTCCTCACATCGTGCTGAAAATAATGGGAAACGGGGGTAAACATGGGACAGCCTCTCCAAAGCTCAAGAACGTAGATCCCGCTTCCTCCGTCTGGATCCAACTTTGTTGGGTGTTTGTTTTTTTTTTTGCATCGACCTGTTTATCCTTGTTCTTACCTCTTCTACGTATTTTCAGAGCTTCTGTTCAAGTATTTCAATAATTCAGAAAATAATCTTCTCCAGAACAGCATAATCTATACTCCTCTGAGAATGTGCTCCATAATCTCTGGTAATGTTGTATCTCTCTCCACTATGTTTATTTCAGGCAAATACAAAAAAAAAATAGAATCAAGTTTGGGGAAAGATCTAAGAAAGTTTTGTTTATAACTAGATGTAGACATTTCCCATACAGGTAAGTAAAATTACACAGTCACGATTCCTCCAAACCCCCTTGTTCTGCCCCTGTTCCCTGTCCGCCTCTCCTTTTTCCCCACATACACATGACCTGGGCTGTCTGGCTGCTAGGTGTGACCTCAATGTCATCATGATATTGAAGGTAACCTAAGAGGAGACTTCAGAAAGCACACATCTAATAATAAAGCTGTTTGCAGAAAACTCTGGGAATTCCAGAGAATATTACAAGCCTAGGAGGACAGGTATGCATACAGAAATAACATAAACCAAACTTGATTCTGATGCCCCAAGAGGAAACACTGCTGTATCAATAATATTCTTGCTTTAAGAACACAGAAATACCTATCAGCATCCTCATTACCTTTATAAAAAAATATAATGCTCGTATGCACAAACATCTGACCATTTCCAATAAGCTTTATCAGGATAAAAGAGAAGAGTTTTAACCAGCACAATGATCAAAGACTAAAGGGTACCTGACCATCCCCAACATTGCCACCAGTGACTCTAGCCCCACTCATCCTCAGTCTAGATGAGCCACTGGTTAAGCAAACAACCCAAAAAAAACCCCAAAAGGCTCTCTTATAAATGGCAACCTGACATTTCATGGATATGATTACATTACAGTTCCCATAATGTTTAGAAATTAGATCCAAAATAGGAGAAGCCGTGATTGTAATTCTACTGCCAGCAGCCAAAAAACCTCGAGAGTTCACAGGTTAACGGGACCCCGAAACAAATCCCTCTCTGTAAACTTGGGACATATCCTCCTGCAAAGTGAAATACAAATTAGACCAGACACTAACAGGAAAAAACATTTCCCTTTTTCTGTGTTTACAAAGGAAGCAGAGAATTTGGTGCAAACACCACCCTTTTCTGGGAAGTGGATTTCTGCAGAAGTTGAGGTGAGCAATAGGTCGCTATGGGAAAGCTTCACAACACAGCAGAAACATATACAAGCCCATCCCGGTCTATGACAATGATCTAAAAATCACTGGAAACAAGCTTAGAAAGAGTTCAAACACTACTTAAAGCTGAGACCTTAAATAGACAGAGAGAAAAATACAGCTACTCGTGGGCACGCGTCGGGCTACGGCAGCTGCTGGTGTGAGCAGCACCTGGTGCTGGCCTTAAACTGGAATTGTTAGACCCGAGCGGACTCAGAGCCACAGCTACTGCCCCAAGTGCCACTGGGCAATGCTGACGGGTCTGCAGGGGTCACTCAGCCGCTTTCAGGGGTGGTCTCAACTGTCTCAAGAACGGGAGAGGAAAAACTCCCCAACTCCACAAGGGCTACTGAGCACTCCCACGCTGCTTCCCATGATATACTGTACTTGAAACCACTCTGATAAAGACACTGGTGAAACCAGTCCACTAACAGCTCCAATCAATTTCTTTGCCAAACAAGCGAGTAAACGGTCCGGGCGAGTGAAAAGACCTGCCTCTGCCACCCTGAGCAACAAGAAAACTCGTAGCTGGTGGATGCAGCCATGACCATCAGGTTCCCTACGCTGCTGCAGGGATTTCATTTGGAAAGCGCATACTTTGACATGAAACTGGACACAATCACTGGACCAGGATTTTTCCCAAGGAAAGTACACTATGGCAGCAAGAAGAAAAATTAAGTTTTTTGATGGTGTATAAACATGCCTATACAGCTACTGGATATGAGCACTCGGAAATACCTCAACTCATAAGCTTACTAAATTTAATGCTGAACTTCATATTTCAAACTAGCAGCCACTCAGATTTCTGTTCTGTTATGTTGAAACATTCCTAAAACGAAGCACTTCATGTTCCCTTATATGAGATTTTCTACTGTTTTAACATGATTGTTGCCTGCCCAAAAAGTCCCTCTACTCCCTTTGGCCACTCCTTTTTGAATTTCCCTTTTATTTACTGAGAATGTTTTGAGGTTGGTTTTTTTTTTTTTTTTTAACTGAAATACTCCATTGCCAAAGGAGAGCACTGACACAAAAGCATGTCTTTAAATTAAGTCACACATTTCAATAGCACGTAATTCACACGCTTACCTTGAAAAGAAGTCTGACAACTTTTGTTTACACGCCTTAACTTAATGCTCATTTGCATTCTGTAATTTATTTTTGAAGTCATTAACTGGAAGTCACCGTATCCTCTACGGTATCACAAAAGAAACCTTCATCCTGCAGCCACAGTCATTTCGTGTCATTAATCTGCTGCATGATTCAAGTACATCTGGATTTCTGGTAAGAGCGTATGACCAATAATAAAAACTATATATAAACCAGCTCAGCTTGGATTCCTGCATCCATTTGGGAAATTGTGAGCAGAAGTGCTCTCCTTGGTTGTAGCTGCATTACTCAACACACAGGAGTTGTTTGTGGAAACATTTGGTATTTTTAGACCTGGCCTCTCAATGGGAATTCCACGCTGAAAAAAAAAAAAGGTATCATTTATACACTCAAACCCTTCATTGTGTCCTCTGATACGAATTTACATACCGGGGGTAGAAGGTGAATTGCTCAACTATAAGCTCAAATTTACAAATGTGTTTAAGCACCTGCTGAAAATAACCAGGAATTATGCTCTTGACACAAGTACGTGCTTCTCTTTTTCTGCAAAGCAAAGGCCTCAGCTCAATACGGGACAGGAATAGACATAAAACGAATAAATATTGAATGAAAAGCCAAAAATCTGCCCTTCTAATTCCCTAATTCTAGTTGTCTTAGATGCACAAGTATGTTCTTTTAATCTAGTTTTTAAGGCAAGGCACTCTGTATACAATTTATATAATCTGTGTATAATTTTTCTAAGGGGAAAAATAAAAACAAATTAAATAACCTGTAAGAAAAAATATTTCCACATTAAGCGTGAGTGGAAAGGAAAAAATCAGGAAGAAGGACAGATGACTCAGCCGGAGTCTTTACCCCCCCCCCCCCCCCAGCCTTGTTCCTCTCAGCTGCACGTTCCAACGTTAGTATCAGTTACAGACAGGTAGGGACAAAGTTTTCCTTGGGGAATGTATTTATCCACCTAACTGCAAACTAACACTTTTTATTTGTGACTGCATGGAGGGTTTTGCATACACCGAGCCTGGGAGCACTGCTGTACTTCCTCGCCACCAACGGAGCACAGTTGCTAGGGAAAGGGATGAAGCAACCACCGTGCCTTGGAAGAGCATCTTTGCTGAGCTCCAGTTTCGGGAGAGAGAAAACAGGTGGGGGGATTACATGGTGAAAAACACTCAGCTTTTATTATAACGATTATTTAGCATAGCTTATACGAGCACTAAGATAAGCAGTGTGTGTGTGTGTGTCAGGTAGAGTTTTAATAGGGGAGCATATCCCAGGGGAGCAGCAGCCCCTTCCTCCACCCTCCCGCAGACGCCTGGCACAGACCTGGTCACCGACACACCACACCACACCAGGGCTTCAGCCGCCGGCGCTCCAGCTCCCTTAGCCTCCTACAGCCCCAAAATGCCAGGCGAGCACACAGGCAGTTCCCACGTTGGGATTTACATAGGGAGCAGAAGGAACAACAAACCAAGCGTTTTAAAATTTGTTTACCGAATTTACGCTCTTTTTTCTCATGCTGGGGGCACAGGGGCAGCATCAACTCACATCCATCGACTTCCTGGCCTCATGCCAAGGTCCTCAGCACACCCAGGCACAGAGGTGGCAATGGTGATGGAGAATAACTTCTCCAGCCTTCAAGACAGCCACTGAAGTCTATTCCCTTTACCTTGCCATGGGGCTCTAATCCCCGTGATCCGTGTTCTGTGGCTGCCAGGCTGCTGCTTCACGGAGGCTGCAGCCAGATCAGAAACCCACAGCCTGTAGGTAACCGGGGCCAGGCTCTCCCCAACCTGCCAGGCTGGGGCTTCAGAAATTAAGCCTATGAGCCCCAGCCCACCGCACAGGCTCGCTGGAGACACGGGTCTGCCATACCCACTGCAACAGCCCGGCTGAACCAGAGACATGCCGAAGCGGTTGCAGGGACACAGTGGAGGAACTGGCCAGTACCGAAGGGAATTAATTCTCAGTGGTGAGACATCCAGCTGTTAATTACTTCTCAGGACGAACAAAAGTCTACCTGTACCTTCAGGCGTTTCATTTCAATAATTCATTCACCGCAGAGAGCTTCCCTCAGATGAAACTCGTAAGAGGGAAGAGCAGAGCGGGCAGCTCCTGGAACTGGTGATGCTGTTTGGAGTTGTGTCCTGTGGCAAAATATGTGCTGGGGGGGGAGTCTTGGGAAGACAGCCACATAGCTCAAAAAATTTTAGGGAAGGGTTCTGTCGGAAAACCCCGGTCAGTGGTGACCACCACTAGTCAGGGCATGGCTTCATCCCCCAGCATGACCTTCAACAACCATTCCAGGGCCTGATCCAGCAAGGCACAAGAACTCCTCAGGCACTGGCGGAGAGGAGAGGTGCCTACACACCTCCTCCACTACCCTGACTCTTAATCCTCCTGCCACTCTGTCTCTTGACATTGTGGTAGTTGCAACATAATACCTTATTTTGAAAGGTCTGCTGAAAGAAGTGCAACAAAAAAAAAATAAGGAGGCCCCCAATGACAGATGGTGAAAATGTTACCATTGAACTGTTTTGATTTTGGACCACATCAAGGAGGAGAGAGAAAAATGACAGGATGAAGGCGTAAGTCAGCTCCAGCTATTTTCTTCATTTTTCTTCTCTCAGAGAGAGGAGAAAGCGGGCTGCACGAATGGTACTCTGACACCAGTAACAAAAACACAGAGCACTAAGTAGTTTGGGTACTGTGAACTAATTGGGTTTGGTTTGGTGCTGCTTGTGACCAACAGTTTTAAAAACATTTGAAGCAAGAGGGGAGGAAAACAAACAAAACAAACAAAAAAAAGAAAATGCAAAACAAAGTAAATCCATGAGAGCGGTTATAGACCAGTTTGCTATGAGAGAAAGGCGATTGTTTTATTTGTTGCTTGCCTGTGTTTACTTTCCATCCCTCCACAGTTCTCAAAACCTCTGCCAGTTCAACAACAACAACAGAAGCCCTTCTGCGTACACAGAAGTCTTTGCTCCACAGGCCCAGGTAGAAGAATAAAACAAAACCTTGCAGAGCAAAACTAATACAAGAAAAATATACTGGGCGGAGGGGGGAGGGGAAGGTTTGTGCCATCAGAGGGCATAGAAAGAAAATTGAGTGTCCTTTGGAAGAATGAGAGTCAAATTATTCTACTTTGGAATCCTCTTTCCAACAGGTGAGTGCAGTGCGTAGTCTCACCTTTAGGACACTCACAATAAGTGGAAAAGTTTCAAAAGCACCCCACGTTCCTGATGTTACCTCCATGTGAATATCCCCCTCCAAAGTTCGTTTGTTCTACCTGAAAATTCTTTGAGGAACTGTGCCATCCTCGTGTAAGATGTTGATTTCTAAAGAGGAATCATTTAAACGGCAGAAGGTGAGAAGCAAACAAGGTAAAAACTGAGTCCCAGGGAAAAGCAAAGGAAGGAGGAAGGGAGGGAAAGGGTTCGGTTTTGCCTCTCTACAGGAATTGTTTTGATACAGTATCCCCGTTGCATGAATTTTCCATATGCCTGTGTCAGATCCACCACTTGAAGCCACAGAGCTGTCAGATGCTCGTTTTTTATGGTGTGCTTACGTGGCAGGCCAACCTTTCTGTTGAATCAGTCAGTTTTTCACAAAGCCAGGATCTGCAACCCAGAAAGATGTACATGGCTCTCCCCTGGCCAGAAGTCTCAACTTTGCAGCAGAAATGAGTCGGCAAAGCAAACCACTATATTCTGGTACCAAACAACTGTTACCAGAATCACTGCTTTTACATGGGGAAAAACCCCCACCCCATTATGAACAAGATAAGAAATAGCAACTATTCTGCACACATATATGAAGCAAAGATCACAATGGAAATGCAGATCATTTGATCCCATGATATCTGAAATAGGCAACTCTGAAAATAATCCAGAAAAATCTCAAAAACTTGTGTATGTGGTCAACTTCCCTTGTCTTTAACAAAATGAGGAGGAGACAGGTAGTTCATGAACAGAAGCCTTAACACTTCAGTTAAAACTTAATTTAAGCCTGTTGTAGACTAAGCAGAATTTACAAAAAAACCAAAACAAAATAAAACCAACCACACACAAACCTTTTCCTTTACTTGTATCTGATTCAGAAACTCCATAATCCCACAGCTAAGTGAAAGACATCAGCCATGTAGGTATCGCTTTTCAAGGCTGAGGGAGGTGGGCACATCTCCTGCACGTTTTTTACCTCCCATCCCCAGCCTTTAGCATTTGAAAGATTATCTCCATTCTCCATGCCTCAAATTTTGCTAAAGTAAAATTGCATATTTAAATGCGGCATACATGCTAATCAGGATGTAAACATTTAAATAACAGAATGCATATCCGTTAATCAAAACTGATTACCAGCTTTCTTTCCATTTACTGTGGGTTCTACTGTAAAATATCGTCTTAGTTACTGTTGCCAAAACTGTGTTTTTAAAGCCTCTTGGAGAAAAAGCTGATTAGTTATAACATTGGCTCCAGAGACATGTTTTATGTCAGTGTTTACTAGAAATGCAGGACTGAAATTAACTTGCAGGTAACCAGTACATAATTGTCCATCTACGTTAACCCTTTCTGTGAGCTTAAAAACAGGCTTTGTCTCCTCTGACCTTTTTCTCCCTCCTGCCCTTTTAAGGCATTTCGAATTTCTGTACACACAATTTTCTTGCAAAACTACATGGTTAACCAGAAAATTTCAGCTCTGGAAAACACTGACCACTACATCCTTTTCAGGCTATTATTTTCCACCGATAAGACATTAACGTTCAGATTCCTCCCTGTTTCTAAGTATTTTTAAATAGCTTTTCATAATTAATACATCCAACTACAAAAAGCCAACATCAGTGAGCTAAGACTGCCGCTGGCCATGCTGTGCAAACTGTGATTTCCCAGCCAAATTGAAAATCAGAAATTCACAAGCTCCATTCTTAAAGCTTTTAATGTCTGACCACAGACAACATGCTAAGGTCCATGAGAAAAGATCTCAACAGGTTCTATCTATCTTTTACCCTCGATGCTACAAAGAGGCAAGGGAAAGGATGCTGCGAGGCACACCAGCCTGCTCATCACATCCTCCTCTTTCTCTGCTGAAGTCCCCTTTGACCATCCAAGACAGCAAACAGGAGAGATCTACTGGGCAAATCTGGTCAGTGTTTTACCGAAGCCTGGATGTTGAGCATTCAGAACAGAAACTGCTAGACCGTGCATCTCCTACAGGATGGGGAAATCAAGAACGCCTACCAAAAACAAAAAAAGAAGGAAAAAAGTACAAAAAAGTACAGCAAAAGTTGGAAAAAATATTTCAATATTAACTCATTTTTCACACTTGCGAACAGTCCAAAATGTGTTGATACAGCCCTGTGAGAAATTCAACCACTCACACACTTGCTCTTTCATCCTGGAGACATTGTTTGTTGAAATACTGACTAAAATAATTGGGGTTTCAGTTATACTGAAAATCCATTACTTGGCAATAATCCCTGAGCACGCTACAGGCAGATACCACATTTTTCAGCCCTCTGAACCTTGATTCTTAATACAACATGCTCCTCTACAACAAATTTCTTGTTCTGCTTTCTCAAAGCACGCAAAGATGTTATTCCTGAGGAACATGCTTTGTTAACCCCATTTTTTTAAGGCCTCATCATGTACACTCAAGGTCATTTCAGTAGAAATGTCTTTATGCCTGCAATTTTGTTCAGGGAGCAAACTGAAGCATATGAGACGTTACCAATAGGAAAGGTTTGTGAGGTTTAAGAACAGGAGGAAAAATCAGGGAGGAATAAGACAACACTACGGATTTGCCTGTTTCCTAGATGCCCACTAGACTTTTGGTTGTATTCACATTAGCAGGCAGAACAGTAGAGAAGCAATAGCCACCAACAGCAAGAACTAGAAGTCAGTCTGGAAAAAAAAGAATGAGAGAAGAAAGGCACAGAGGAGGGAAAAAAAATAATTACCAAAACACCACGGGGCTGCGGTGGGAAGTTATGAACAAAAATAGTTAAAATAATAGTCTTTAAGAGGAGTGTGCTATTCATTTATTTTTGAAAAGGCGTGATAGAAGCCAGCCATAAGATACTGGAAAAACATTAATAATTAAATCCTGTTTCGTGCCAGGGCCATATCCCGCCTGGATGCCTGTGAGAACTTCCCACGAGCTCTGGGACAAGCCCCGATCTGCCTGCGGTGCCCGCTCACTCCGGGATCCGGGATCCCTCCGGCAGAGGCCCCAAGCAGGGTATCCCAACCTGCTCCATCAGGGAACTTCAGAGTTTCCCTTGAGAGTCCTCTTGCATATGCAAGACCAACCGAAAGCTTCAGAAAAAACAGAAACTGTTAAGACTGCAGGGCTTCTGAGCAAGCCTAACGACTAGCCTAATGAATGAGCCTGAGAGAGAGAGAGAGAGAAGATTGACCATTTCTCCAGGGTTAGCAGCCAGACAACAAAAACTGGCTCTGTCTTTCTACTGCTGTGGCAACAGGATTCTTGCCTGTGAGCAACCCCCCTACCAAACCGCCCTGAAGAGGCACTTCAGACAAACTGCATTGCACAAGTCAGGAGTAATATCGGCCTGTACCCCGGCAGCAATTCCTCTAGTATCTCCAGAAGCTACATCACTCACTCAGGTTGTATTCTAGAATTTAAAGAAAGAAAAAAAAAGAAAAAAAAAAAAAAAAAAAAGAAAAAGCATGTAAAGCAAACACAACTTTTAAATGTACCGACCTAGACATAATATACCCAACACAGTGTTATAAAATAAATTTAAAATTTGATTGGCACAGAAATAT
>JAOQGH010000012.1:64082704-64096137 GCA_025769975.1 Gallinago jamesoni
CACAGAATTGTGGTGGTTGGAAGGGACCTCAGAGATCATCGAGTCCAACCACAAAAAAAAAAACAAACAAACAAAAAAACAAAAACAAAAACAAAAACAAAAAAAAAAAAGAAAAAGCATGTAAAGCAAACACAACTTTGAAATGTACCGACCTAGACATAATATACCCAACACAGTGTTCTAAAATAAATGTAAAATTTGATTGGCACAGAAATATATTTTGTTTAAAGGAAAGAAAAAACCACCAGGGGAATATGTAATTAAATGTTCCACAAATTGTAATCACGAAAAAGGGTTACTATCCCAGCCCCCTAACAAATGCATGCAATACTTGAGACAAATCCAGCAAGCCCTCTGTGTACACTACACAAAGATTTGTTTGAAAATTATTAAACCATCCCTGAAATAAAGGTTTTTTCATAGTTGCTAAACTGCCTCTTACCCACAAAAGCATTGCCCTTACACTGAAGAAGGCAGTTCTCTTTTAAGATTCAAGGCATTAAACTATTACAATATACATACTTAGCTAAACCCACAGTATACATACTTAGCTCTGCCTCTTGAGAATTACAGGAACGTTTTTGAACATTACGTATTTTGCTCACAAAAATTAGAGTACAATGTTTCAAACACCATTAATACATACACCACTGGGTTTCCTTCACAGATCTGGGCCAGAAATACTTCTTTCTGTATGAAATCCCAAAGTGGGGAGAAAGGTAAAAATCTGTACATCTGCTGTGCAAGAGAGACATGCATTCCTCTTCATAAAGCACAGCAGCTAGAGATTCCTTGTAAGAAACAGAATAGCAAAACCACCACAGAAATTACAGTTTAAATGCCATTTCTAAACACTTTCTTTTTCCTGGCTCCGTATTGTGTCTGCATTGCAACCTTTGGGGAAAGAACAAGCATCCAACCTCCCATCTGACTTAGGAGAGCTCAGTGGTTTAAAAACAATACGGTTCAACGTTAACTTACCCTTCTTCCCACCACCCCCACCCCCCCACCCGAAATTAGGCCAAAAATCCAGAGGAAATCATGCGGCGTGCTCTGGATATTCCATGACTACCGTGGCTGGCAGGGCATAAGCCACATATTTCATAGGTAACTAGGAACACACAACACAGGGTTGTTTTGTAGCGACGCTGCACCGCAAGCTCCTGTTGAACCGCTGCTTCTCCTCCCCACAGCTCCCTCCAAACCTCTGGCCATTTCAGCCCGGGGAGGTCTGCCCCGGGGTTTACCAAGGGGACGTGGTAGGAACTTACCTTCTAACCACAGGGGAATTCGGGAGGGAAGGGGAAAAAGTTCACAGGGTATTTAACAGATGAACACGCATTCCCTGCTCGCTGCTTTTGCTGGCTATCAAAGATGCTGAAACTACTGTACTTCATTAACCAGATTCAATTATATGAACATCAACAAAATCGTCAGATGAAATTTTCAAGGTCACAGACTTTTTCAGCTTTGCCTTGACAAAAAAAAATAAAAAAATCTCCCTTCCGCGTTTCACAACCTGTGGATCGTTACGAAGGCACTTCTTCTTCACTCAGCCTGCCACCAAGGGTCACACAGGAATTGCTAAATCAGCGTATTTTTCCAAGCAGCCTCTTTCTGAGAGAAGCTTGCAGGGCATTTAAAAAAAAGTTTTTGTAAAAAAACAAACGGCAGTGCCTCGCCTAGAGCCTCCCCACTTCCCCCACAAACACGTCACCGAGGGCTCCAAACATCTGCCATCGGGGGTGCTCCCCCCCCCCTTCTTCTTAATGTAAATATTCCCAGTCATGATACATTTAAACAAGTAAGGGAAAGCCCGCACTTTGCCCAACTCATCTCATTTGGAAATGTAAAGTCCAGTTTATTCGCCTGCTTTAACATAGCAAGGAAAATCTTATTTTTCCAACTGGGTAAGAGCCTGAGTTTCTCTCTCCATAATCTCATAAGCCATTATCGAGCTAAAATGCTTACTACAGGAGTCCAGCACACCAAAGAATGAACAAGTCTAGGAAATACATACTGGTATAACTAGCTCTTTGAAAGCGCGTAGCTCTAGGAAGTCTCCTTTACATTTTCCAGCATAAATATTTACAGCAGTTCGCAATTTGAAACCAAATTGCCTGATCTTAATAAAAACCTCAAAATACATGCCACGAAAGGGAGTAATTTCAGGATTAAAAACCAAACCAAAACAACATTACCCCCAAAATAGAGTCTCTTTTTTTTTTTCCCTAAGCTTCGAGTACATCATGGAGGGCTACAGGGTGACTGTTTTGGTGATAATGAATGACTGTGGTTAGAAAGAAAACAAATTTTCACCTCTTCAGCAATTTCACAAAGGGTTAGGTGAAAACAGACACTACCCCTTCACACACAGACAACTGTGTGTTGTTACTGAGCTCCCTGGGCAAGGTCCTGCACGCCTGTCCGCCCTGCCAAGGACCGGGAATTCCTCCCACTGCCCAAGGAACCCTCGCCTGAAGCATCAGGTAACCATTGATGGCACAAACCCTTCCAAGCATCCTAACACAGGCACAGTGAACAACAGTCTGAAGGAAAAGGTACTGTGCTGCAAATTCCATTGGGACCATTGTAATTAAAGAGAACTCGTAACAAAGTATTTTTAAATGACAACAAGGCTCTGGGAAAGTTCATTGGGCTAGACCTAAGACCTGAGCAGTAACACAGCCCACAGCTGCACCGCCTGGTCCTCTGATGCCTCTCAAGCTTGAAAATACCAACGGGAGTGCCAACAGAGAAACCTGCACAGTGGTAAAACTGGAAAAAGTCAATTAAGAAATATGTGAGACTATAAGCCTTCACCTTTTTCATAACAGCCATTTAAGCTGTAGATGACCACAAACCTGCAAGGAGGCTCTCTTAAGCAAACCTCTGGAGTCCATTCACGATTTTCCTATTTACACGTTAATTTCTAATGGTTGCGTATTAGAAATAGCTGTTGGGGTTTTGCTTGATTGGTTGTTTTTTTAAGTAAGTTCACACACACAGACACATACATCTCCTGCATTAAAACAGCCACCTTACATATACGTTCACAGCAAACCAAGAATCTATTCTGAGACGCAAAGATTTTAAAAACAGAACAAATAAAAAGCCATACCCTTCTAAATGCTCGTAAGAAAGCTGGAGTCTTACAAAATGCAATTGCTCCTGGGCTCAAAGGAGTGGACTCAGGTTCATCCCAGAGCCAGCTGCCTGCTTTAATAGAAATGTTCGAAAGAGCAGCTGCTGAAATCTTACTTTCTGTTTCTCTTTTCACAGCTGCAATTTTTTTTCATGACCTTCTTAACACACTGCAGTTCATGCTTCAGCAAATGCCAAATTCTGTAGCATTTCTTACTCCACGCTCAATTAGCAATAAAAAAGATACAGGATGTAAAGGTGAGGTAGAATTACGGATCTGCACTGCTTCCACTTCACTGTATTCTGAAAAAAATCTAACTGGCTTATACATAGATTTCCAGCCCAGTTCAACTGCTGCTTTTTTCGTTTCTGTATGAATTCCCTTTTTTTTTTAACCTCACCTTTCATCAATTTCTTTCAGCTCAAGTCTGATTCTAACTGCAATTATAATGATTCAACATTCCATAAGAAATACAATTTGTTGTTTTCTACTATCAAGAGCACAGCACTAAGCTGCTGCCTCCATTCTTTTTCCTTCATCAACAGCCATTCTTGCAGGTATTTTTCTGCTAACATCCTGTTAGCTGGAACACCGTTTCTTTATTCCTCTTCTTCATGTTATTTTAACTCCCTGTGTAAGCACCTATTTTTGCCATCCAGCAAACTCGCTTTGTATTATCCCCATTTTCTTTTCCTGTATATGCATTTCTATGCATATACATTTCCTGTATGTGCATTTAGCATGTATATACAGAAATCTATAAATACATATTCAAAGATGACTGTGCCAGCTACAATCAAGTTTGGTTTGCTGGACTTCTTTTTAATTGCTTAAATCTTAGCCAAATTTTGTTCATTCTGAATGAAAGTTCTAAGCCAAATTTTAGAGGAAGCGCTTGATTTTATTTTTAATGACGGTGTCAACTGAGACCAGTTCAGTCTCCTGCTGGTTTACGAGTACACTGAAATTCTTAAAGTCATCCTTTAAAAACCTCTATCACTTCGCAGTTTTGAAATTTGCCAACAAAAAGGGGGGGGGGAGGCGGAGGTGGAAGAGGGGTATGGAGGGAAAAGCAAAGGAACCAGAAATAAGGCGGGCACCCCCTGCTATCTTTCTGGGAACCTATACCTCTCTTTGGACAATTAAAGCAGTTCAGAAAGCCTGCTGCTCACACGCGGCAAACAGTCTCCAACATAGTTTCCCAATGAGTTCAGGCAAGAGGCTCACGAGAACCCTGCCTCTGTGCTGTCCCTCCCCTCCCACAGGGCCACCCCAGCAGCGGGGTAGATGCTCAGCACCAGGGAAACAACCAGCCCAGCACGAAAACTACCTCCCTCCCGTCCGCGATGCTCCGGTAACCCATACTGGGTACCGCTGCTTCTTCCACCACGAGACCAGCAAATACCTGAGCGAGGAGGGCAACATGCCGCAGGGAACGAGCGTTGAGGTGGGGGAAGGTAGGACCTCTTCAATTCCTCCTCCTCCGGCAGTGATGGCTTAAAACCAGTCTGGGAAATGATGGCATTAAGGTCTTTCTAGAGACTTTTCCCCCGCAGTGAGCATTCCCTCCTGGCTGCAGGGGCTTTCTCAGCACCAGCCCAAAACTCTGCCACACGATGGTGAACACTCAGCGATGGGACCCATTTCTTTCTCCCCTCTCCAGCGCCTGGTCCAGGCAGGGTCCACCAGCCTGCTGCACGGCTCGGGCAGCAGAAGCCAGCACTGCAGTTTGAGGTCCCAACACACCGATGACTCATACGAGAAGTGTTGTGGTTCAATACGGTGGAGTTTCTTGGGTTTTTTAGTTTGCTATTTTAAAAGCTAGGAAGTAACCTTTAAGAACACCTTTTAAATGTTAAGATTGTGAAGCAAAGCAGTAAGAAGTTGGAGAATGCCAAAAGTAGGGATGTTTACGCAAACTAAACCAGTGCACAAAATGGGCTGTGCTCACTGCTTGGCTCTGTTGACTACCAATTACTTCATCATCTTTTCCATTATTTAGCCACTGAGTGTCTGCTTCACAACACTAACAACTTTATCTTCTGAACCCTCATCTGGCATCTCCAATTTACAGGCAGAAAACAGAGGCATAGAGAGATTAAAAGGATTTGCCAAAAGCGTTGGCTGATCTTGGATCTTCAACATAAGTCACCTAGACCTTGATTTTTATTTTTTTAAAGGTACTTAGCCCCTGTGCAGTGTTTTCCATCCAAGTTGTACCCACAGCGGACCCACTGCAGTTGTAAAAAATTCAGAATTTGTGCCTGGGCACCTCAACTTGGGCAAAATGTAGAACAAGCAGTTAGCGAGTGGCCGCCGAGGTTTGGTGTCACACAACTGCTCAGTCGCTCGCAAGGAACTCGGTGGCGGAGGCAGGAATTCAACGCAGCTGTCTCAAGGCAACACTGAACAGTGTTCTCCACCCTACTATTCCTTCCCCTCTTATAATCCGCTCTCATCAGGCTTTTATCCACCACTTGTGGCCACAGACATGAGCCCCAACCCCCCTGCCCAGTGAATGAGGCTATACCCTGTTGAAAACACAGCATCAAATTTAGGGACAGGTAACAGGGAGACAGGGACAGGTAATGGAAAAGGGCAGCAAACTACAGGTTGAAATCCAGCCCTTCTAACACTGCAGAGAATTTTAGACAGCTTTTCACATGTAAATATAGGCATTATTCACATTACAACATAATTTAATGGTTGCAGTCAAGATGATCTCTAATGTGCCAGATGTTGGGCCATACACACGGTAAGAAACAGCCTGAAGATCTTACACTCTAAACAAGTAAAACAAAAACAAACAAACAAAGAGAAACATTATGATTCCACCTCCCAGATGAGAAATAGGAGGCATGGAGAGAGTACTTCTATGCCCTACGATAGTTCTGATGTATTCCTGCCAGTACAGGTAGATCTGCTGAGGATAAACCAACAGAGACGTGCGTTCTCTCTACCTTCATGAGGGAGGTTTTGGGTTCAAATTTGGTTTGTAGGAGAAATCATACAAAACGGTCTGACATACGGAAACAAGAACTGCTTCCAAATCAAGGGATGTTTCTAGAACAAAGTCACCCAGGCGAAACTCTGACTTTTTGTTCCACCTGTGGAACTCACACATGGCTGCAGGAATTTAAGCAAGACACATATACAATGCTTTTACAGATGTCCACAGGTATGTCACAGAGCACAGACCACTAGCACTTCTAAAGCACCAATGCTGCATCAGCGGTCCCTCAGAAATACCCTCGAGCGGAGCAATATTTTTATGTCAGAAGCACCACCAACACTCAAAAGTCAAACGTTGCGTTGCACCTTTATTTTGAACCAAGCAGGCAGGAGTTGCAGAAGTGAGCCTTGAGAAACCTCAATGTTGTGGGGTTGTTGTTTGGTTTTTTTTTTTGAAGTCATTTGAAACAAGCAAGCCATGAACTAAAGCACAGCACACCAATCAGCTCTCAAGTCTTCCAGACTACATAACCGAACGCTAATAATAAATATCAACCTGCCAGCTCTCAGTGCCGACAGGGCTGTTTCAGCACATTACAATTTTAAACCAACTCAAAGAGCTAAATCACACTTAAGGCACAGTAGGTACTTGGTTCTTCTGGACACCCCGAGACCCAGAATGTACCCAGCTTTCCAGCAAATTTACACACACTTTTCAGATTACTGCAAAGCTACTGAGCTACTGAGCGAAGTTCTTTATAATATACTTGCACTTCCTTGCTCAATGCAAAGTGTTAAAAGATTTGGAGATGGCTGTTGAACTTTGCAGGCCCGTCCACCAATTATTTCAAATAGGAGCGTTTGACCGAGAAGGAAAAAGAGAAACAGCAGCAACTTGTTTTCTTAAAAATAACAGAAAGCTTATCTAGAAAGAGACGAAGTTCAAAATATTTCTGCTACGGTTTTGTATTGGTGAATCAGAGCACGGTGCTAAACACTGTACACATAATAAATGAGCTTTCATTTCGGACTCTGCAACTGGGTGCTTCTCGGTAAACAAAAACATGAGCTGTTTTTCCTTCTACATCCTCACCACCATCCGACAACAAACCGAGCCTACTCAGCCCCACTAAAAGCATGATTCTCTGAAGTGACTGTGCTTCTGGGAATACATCACTGCTTCCACGAAGCATTCTGCATCAATTGGCCATGTAAATACAGGGCGCAACCACATGCAAAGCAGTCTTTTCACTAGTCTTAACATATTTGATTTGTTTTATGAAGCGTTAGCTCACGAAGACAAGGCGATCTCTGGATGTTCTGAGTAACAAGCGTTTTCCTCTTTTGCAGCACTTATTTTTGGGTAAGGGGAAAAGAGGGAAGGGAGCAATGGCGCTTGTGATTAGCCACATGATACCTGTCTGATATTTAAGAGACAGAGACAACATCAGTCACGCAGCCCACAGGTAGCCCCCAACAGGCTTTCCCCAGGTGTCCCTCTGGCCTTCGCCTTCACCACTACTACCCATTGTTTCGGAACACACGTGAATCTGAACCACATCCTTTTGAGACATGCAAAACCATAATTTCTCTCAAATTTTAGCCCTCCCGCTAGGGCTGGCCACCACCACTGCTAGGCTGGCCAGGAGACCAAGCCTGACACCGTGCACAGCTCCTCATACCAAAGCCGTCCACTGGTGATGGTTAACACTTTTCACCTAAGGACGCAGAAGCAGGGCAAGCTGATGTGACAAAACATCATCATGAAAGCAGCACAGGACAGCAGATGCCTTACTGGTACCCTTCAGGTATAACATGCTCGTTCCACCGCAGTCCGGCATTAACACCATGTCACGAACACACAGTCACAAAAACAAATGGTCGACTAATTTAACTTATTTTTATTTGCAAAATAATGCTCCCCATACCCTGCCCTCTTGATACAGGGTTTGTTTGGTTTTTTTCCTGCTGTAAAATCAGGTTAATATAGCACTATATTTACTCATCTATAAAAAGACAGTGAAAGAGAAGGGAAAGGACTTCAGCACGCCAAAAAAACCCATTAAAAATAAATTTGATTTCCACTGATCCTGATACTTCAGGGCCACTGCTAATCTGCCAAAGGCTGTAGGCTCTCTCAGAGGCATACAAAATGAGCAAAATCAAGCCATGTCACAAAAAGAAGAGCCTCAACGTTTCCTGCCAAAATCTTAAATTTAGCTCTCTATATTAAACAACGCTACTTCATTTTCCCCAGACAGTAAGGTTGCTTACGGTAAACAGAGGTAATATTAAAACCTTCAAAACTTATTCCTATGCTGCAACAAACCTCAAATTGGGTTTGGGGGTGGGGGGGTTTGTGCTGGATTTTTTCTGTGTGTTTTTGGGGGGAGAGGGAGAGAGGGATTGTGTTGGGGTGGGTTTTTTTCATTTTAGGTGAAAATACTTTAGGTTCTTGGACTTGGTTGTTTATTCTTCAGGCTGAACTTGGACTGCAAGTGCAACTCAAGTAACTCATCTGATGCACAACAAGACAGAGAGTGTCAAGGGTTGTTCAACAGTGATCTCTCCAAAAAGTTAAACATTGATGAGCCCCGGAGAAGTCCCCTTAAAAGCTGTTGGCGACTTGATCACTATGGGGCAATGAGAGGAGCTGGTACAAGGCAGGGAGAAGCCAGGTAAGGCCACGGACTGTTCTTTGTACATAGTACAAAAGGTAACAACCAGCTTTAGGCAACTTAAAAATACCTTTTAGCTTATAAATACGGGCTACTTAATCTTAAATCTTCGTCTTCCAAAAGATGTAAAACATAAAAAGGAGTTTGCTACATTTATTCTTTCTGCAGATTTAGTTATCATCGGTACTACTTAACATGGATTAAACCACAGTGTTAAAAAAACACAGTTTTTAAAGTTTTCATGGTTAAGAGTGTCAACTCAAGATGGGGTCTAACTTTGCATACATAAACATAAGCTGTCAGCAAACAGACCTGTGAAATCTTTCAGCCTCCTCAAGTTCCAGCAAAAATTGAAGGTTTAAGCAAATATTTTCTGCAATATTCTCAGAGACTGATAAAATGACTAAAGAAACTGAAATCCAGTTTTCCTCCTTATCTAGACTAAAAATGGAAATAGGGCATAACTAATTGGAAGTAAACTGATTTTTCAAATCACTTCACCTCTAATAACCCATGATAGTAGCAATACATGCTCACAACGTGCTGAAGTTTGCAGCACCTGGGTAGTTTTAACAATCATTTAACCGTTCCAACGTCATTTTGAATTATGGGCTTGCCGTACACCTCTATTTCCCATTTCAACATTTAACCCATCTTACTTCGTTCAAGAACTCCATTAGTTGTGGAAAAGTAGGAACTGATGAAAACTGCTATTACAGGGGGCGATAAAAGCTAAATGACTGGGGAAATTACCCAAAGGAAAGAAAAGCAATTAATTTCTTACACAATTAAGAGTTTAATTAGATTATTTATTTTAAATGTATTTATTTAAGTGAATAGAAAGCTTTACAATAGACTTAACTCCTATTAAGTTTCAAGCAATACAAGAATAGATACCAGACAAGAGTACTAAAAGTAGATCACTGCCACATTTGATCAGAAAACACAAGCTCAGCTATGTCAGCAACTTGGCGAGCAGCAAAATTAAAAAAAACTGGGCTCTAACTTCTTGCTTCGCGTTCAGTAAGAAGGGGAAACAGCATCACCTAAACGTGAAATTCCTTGATCTGTGCTGGAGGCTTATCATCACGCCAAACAATGCACTTCCTGAATAAAAACACTGCAAAAAATGTCTTCTCCAGCAGAGACTGTTAGTGGTAGGAGCGATAACACGTCCGCAAGCACGAGGTCTCAGCTCCAGCTGTGCACTAGCCCTTGAGAGCCTCTCAGCCCTGAACCAACTGAAACATGCGCGGGACCCTGTTGGGTTCTGGCGTAAAAAGTTGAAACCAGAATCAAACGCTGTGTTCTCCCGCCCCTAAAACTTTACGTTGATGTTTGTGGGTTTGTAATTGCTTTTATATTCTCTGAAGGGATGCTTCCATACTGCAACTGTATAATTCACATTAAAAAAAGGGATAAGAAAAAAAAAAAGCTGATGACAGCTACACTTGAGGGCGCAGGTGGAAGCATGTTCTCCTGAAAGCTGCGTACGAGGGTGGGGATGGCAGCGTGTCCTCCCCCGACATACGTGTCTGCTCGTCAACTGACCCCTCTTTTCTCCCTCTCGCCCCCCATTTAATTCCTCTGGGACCACTTCTACCGAGACAGCGACACACAACCACAGGATCAGCTTCCTCACATCCACCTGCCGGTCCCAGGCTTGCTGGAGAGCACTGGGATTTTTTTTGTTCTGAGGAAACGCCTGGACACAGAAGCTTGCCCATTTGCAGGGCATAGCCAACGAGCTACCCCTTGGCTGCACGAAGGCAAACGCCAGCCTGGAGACCAAGGTCAAACCTCGCGTGGGTGGCAGATGACAAACAGCAAGGAGGCATGCACGGGAGGAGAGCCCGATCCCCTCAAAAGCAAGCCAGGCTGATTACTAGTAAGAAAAACAACCACCGGCTGTCAAGAGCTCGTGCTGCTTCTACCTTACACGCGTTTCCCACTTCCCCGGCCATTTCTACTGGTAAAATCCTCTGGTAAGGAAACTACATCTTCCTTCGCCTTGTCAAAGTTCGTGCTGGTTATTGCTGTAAGCTGGAGGATATCAAGAACGCTGTCAAGCACACAGACTGCAGGAAAAAGAACAGATTCCACTTATTTCTCTCAAAATTAGAGCTGTCTCGCGGACGACTCCCAAACTTGCTTGCAAACTATTTTTGGATCAAACCAGACTTCTTAAATACGTATTCCTTTAACCTTGTAATCGGAACTGCAACCGAGTTTCCCAAGAGCTTTTCTTTCTCAGCTGAGAGCTACATACCTCTCAGATTTCTGGGATGTATCTGCTTTGTCCGAGGCATTTTCCTCTAATCTCATACACCACTTTCTCCTTTCAGAAATGGAAAGCACAGCAAGCAGAGAGATGGCAGCTCCATAAACTTGTCAAAGGGGTCAGTTAATCCATATGCTAAATAAAAACAGAGAAAGAAAAGTTATGAGATGTATGCATTAATAAGGAAAACAAAGATACCTATCTGCTCCCTTCCATCCTCAAACAGCCCTGGAAATTAAGGACGAGCATGAAGTACTTCTGTACCTATCCTTTTACGGCGTGAAACGTTCCAATATCTTACGAAAACTACACGAGGGTGAAACTCCTTTTGGGACTACTCAGGAAGCATAAGAAAACTAAGTCACTTTTCCACATTTGTCAGCTGTTTCCAAGCCAGAAAACGTCTTCCAACAACTCGCGTCCCATGCAAATAAATCCAGAAAACTAAACAAAATTTGACATCAGGCTCTAAGATACAGATCTTCATCTAGGGGCGGAGGGGAGAGCAGAGCGGAGGGCAAAGGCAGGCTGCATCAGCAGAAATCCACCCTCTGCCTCACATCACCTCCCTCCGGGTTCCTTACACTGAGCATGCAAATCCAGAGGAACTCCCCATGGGATATTCCTGCCCAAGTATCAGCGTACAGCAGAGAATCCCACCGGCTCTTGACCCACCTGCAAGCTGTTGCACGGTGAGTTTCTGCCCTGGCGTGGTCCTATGTCCTACATTTACAGGAGGCTGCAGCCAGCAAAGCCCCCGTATGGATAAACTCCATGGACCAGGGAATTCTTTAGACTAACACTCAGATTTGCTGCTAAATCAGCACAACCCTACGTTTGCATCCGCAAACCTGTATCTTTCTCAAGTTTAACAAAACTTTACTTTTCAATTGCTCTTCGCTTCCAGTTTAAGGAGCATTTTCTTTAGTTTCTGAAATCCCAGCGGATGTGAAATCTCCCACAAAACTATGGCAAACTACTCAATCACAAGAACTTAAAAAAGAAAATGACTGGGATAATCCCACTCTTCCAGCTGAACAAAAAAAATTAATGGCTTTTCACTTTCTTTTTAATATACTAACCTCATGTTTACAGATTAATTTTTTTTTAGTAAACACTAGGAAGAAATTTTAGAAATTTATATAAACTTCAGAATGGCTCCTAATACGGACAAGTTGATTATGGATAGCTACTCAAAGGAGGAACTATGTAGGATTTTTAGTATTTGTTATAAGCATTCATTTAGGGAGGTTTGGAGGTTTTTTTGTTAAGACAACCATGTTTTTATAAAAATGGAATTCAAACCCAGTTAAAATAGACTACTTGCAACCACCCCTTCAGTCTACAGACTGTTGAGGAATATAATCATTAATTTTTAATGTTTCTTTTGTCTGTTCCTGCATAAAAGGGCCCAAACAGGAGAAGAAACTGACTGCAACTGACACAAAGGAAGGCTGGAAAATGTTATTCTGACTAATGGTTCTCCACCAGGGTATTACTGCACGTTAGAGGGAAAAAAAACACAGAAAAATCCAAAACAGAGCACACAGCCTGTCAAGTTCTTCCCTGGTACCACTCTGTCTGCAAGGATAACAGGAAGATTTAGAAATGAAATAAAACCTTGCACTAACGGGTCCATTTTCCCAGGCACAGACTGGAAATGCAGAGGATTGCCTGAAGCAACAAGCACTCCCCTTGAACCCCAAGTCCCCCCTTTTCCTTTGGGTGCTGCCGGGCTGAGTTGTGGGGTTTTTTTTTGTTTTTTTTGTTTGTTTGGTTGGTTTTTTTTAAATTATAATAAACACGGGCACTTCTTTAGGCAAGTTGTTTGCAGCCTGAGTCTGAAATCCCCCCGGGTACCCGTAAATCACCAGCACCTCCCGATGCTCCCCTGCAGCCCATATGACATCTTATTTACGCTCCAAACCCACCCATTTCGCCCCCCCTTCCGCACACCAGCAGGACCCCATCCTTTTGGGGGAAGGAGGGGTGGGGGGGAGGAAGGAGAAGAGATGGCCGTGCCAAAACCGCGGCGGAAAGACCGCTCAGGCAAAAAGTCATTCCCTCCTTAATTTAAACAAAAAAAAAAAAAAGGGGGGGGGAGAAGAGAGAAACGGGCCTTTACAAACGCTGCGGCCACCTCTTCTCTACCCATCCACCCCCCAAAAAAATAAATAAAATAAGAAATGCAGCTTAAGGGAGGCCCCCAGGGCCCCGAGAGCCGTCGGTATGTGCGGCTGCGAAGGGGAAGGGAGAGAGGGAAGGGAAAGGAAAAAAAAAAACATGAATGAATAAAGAGGGAGGAGCCTGGGAAAACCCCTCTGCAACGCCGCACCGAACAAAGCGCTGCACACATGCCGGGGGGGGGGGGAAAGGG
>JAOQGH010000012.1:64096929-64128306 GCA_025769975.1 Gallinago jamesoni
GGGGGGGGGGGGGGGGGGGAACGACGACGACGACAGCGGGGTGGGGGGGCGGGGGGGGCTGACCGGGAAGGGAGGGAGGCAGCCTCCTTCACTTGACAACCTCAAACACAAACATGACCCAGCGCCGCCGCCGCGCACACACCGAGCCCGGCACCGACACCCACCCCTCCTCCATGCACCGTCCCCGTCCGTCCCCCTCCCCCCCCGCCGGGGGCCGGCCAAGGCACCGCCCCCCGGCACAGCCCCCCCCTCCCCCCCCCCCGGCCAGACCCCTCCTCCAACCCCCCCCTGCCATGTCCCACGAGGGAGCGGACCGACCCCCGCACCGCCCCCCCCCGGTGAAGGGAGGGCGGGGGGGGGAGACACGACACGACACAATGCGGGGGGGGACACACACACATACACGACACGGAGCCTCCCCCCGAGGGGCGGGGCGGGCCCGCCGCATCCGCCGGGCTCCCCTCGGGGAGAGACGCGCTGCCCCTCCCCCCCCCTCCGCTCTGCCCCTCCCCCTTCCCCCCCCTCCATCCCCGGGCGCCCCGGTCACTGGTGGGGGGAGGGGCGGGAGGCGGCGGCGCGCGGGCCGCGGGGGCGGGGTGAGGTGGGGGGTGGGGGTGGGGGAGAGGAGGGTGTTTTACCCTTTTCTCACTTTCTATTGCAGGAAGCAGGGGCCGGGGAGCAGTGACGTCACCGGGTCTCCCGGCCCCGCCCCCACCCTTCCCCGGCCCCGGGGCGGGAGGGAGGGGGGGGGCGGGGAGGAGGGGTCACCGAGGGGGTTTCCTCGCGGCCCGGTGGGGGAGGTGGGGTGGGGGGAGGGGAGGGACGGGCGGCGCTGCGCGAGGCACAACAGAGGCTTCTCCACCGCCGCCGCGTCCGTCCGTTCCCCCCTCCCCGGGTCGGCATCCCGGGTCGCACCCCCTCCTCCTCCCCCGGAGTCGGGGTTGTGCGATGCCCCCCACTGTCCCGGAAGGATGCGGGGGGGGCTCCTCTGGCCGCCTCTCGCCCCCCCGCCCCCGGGGGTGGGGGGGTGTCTCCTCGAGGGGTCCCGGTACCGCCGCCCCCCCGGGCAAAAGTTGCCGCCGGCGCCGGGAGCGGTGCGCGTCGCGCTCCCCCTTGTCGCCTCCCGGTACCCCGCCCCCCCGGGGGCACCGGCAGGGCCGGACACGCACACACGCAGGGAGCCGGGGCTGACGCGGAGATCCCGGAGGTTCCTCCCCGCTCGCCCAGCCGGCCGGGCTTTCCCCCCGCCGCCCTCCCCGGCCCGGCCCGGCCCGGCCCCGCCGCGCCCCGTCGGGGAAACTCACCGGCGCGCCGCGCATCCTGCCCGCCCCGGCGGGAACTTTTCATGCCGGGCGGCAGCCGGAGCGGCGGCAGCAGCAGAAGCCAGAGCCCCCTCCGCCGCCGCCGCCGCCGCTGGAAGTGGGCGGGGGAGGAAATACGAGGAGGAGGCGCCTCGTCCTCTCCGCCGCGGCGCCCCTTTTTTGGCCCGGGCGGCGGGGGTTTGCCGGTGGGGGCCCGGCCGTGGCGTGGCGTGGCGGCTGGTTCCTCTGCATCAGCGGGGCGTGGGTGTTGGTCCGACCGTGTATCCGTGTGTGTGACCGTCCATGCCTCCCCCCCCCCCGAAAAAAAAAAAAAAAGAAAAAAAGGGGGAGGGGGGCTGGGCTGGGTTTTGTGGCGCTGAGGAGGAGGTGGGGGGCTTTTGTATTTTAATTTTTGTTTCAAAATCCAAAGTCCCTGACAAAGAGGTGTTGGCAGCTTTTCATGGCCACTCAGGTCTTCCATCCTTTTTTTTTTTTTTTTTTGCATTTGGAGGCAGCACGTGATGGCTTTAGCAAATAAACCCAATTAAATATTGCTGTTCTTCCGCCTCCCGCGCCCGCACTCCCCTGGCAGCCCTTGTGCTTGGCTGTAAACTCTGGCCACCCTACCTCTTTCCCTGAGAAGCTGAGTGTCCAGACCAGACCCTGCCTTAAGAGAATGTGACCACCACTTCCAGAGACTTTGAGCTTTTCACAGTGCCTTCTTTCAAACCGCATTTAATCACGCGGGGTTTTTGTAAGACAGAAGAGTACTCTCATCCCTGTTTCACCAGGGAGAAACTGAAAGGCAAGAAGATGCAGAGCAGCTCAGTGCAGAGCCGTGTACAGACAGGAGACCTCTTCTGTCTGAGCTCTTGGCCACAGGCACTGTCTCTGGGCTATTTTACCTCTTGACTCCACTTAAATTATAGCTTGAAAACATTTATGGCTTACAATGGTGGCAGGTTCTCCACTGTGGGTAACCTGTCCTGCCTCCTGCCTTGAGGCAACAGGAGTGTTGCACTACACAGAGGACAAAAGTCAGTGGACGACCTGCCTTCACCCTGCCTGACTGCTCTGCAGCCTGGTGCTTAGGGTGAGGGACTGTATTTATCACAGCATTAGAGATTTCTGAAAAGTCAGACCCTCAAAGAGTATCTTCAAGGAGAAATGTTGCACTACTTCTCCAGTTAGACAAGAAAGTGATTATTTATATATTTTTTTATTTTGTTTTTGTTAGAGAGTGTGTTTGCCTTCCCCTCTGGTTTTCAGACTTAAGACTCTGACTTGCTAAAGAGCAGCATTGCTGTTAGGCTGGGCACATCGATATGAATGTGACCCTGCAGGTGCCATAAGCTTAAATTAGCGTACCAAGCTGTGAGAAGCTGACAGAAAAACAGGATGTCACAAACCTGAGATCAAGTGACCTCTGAAACTAGGTCTGGACCTCTACTTGTGCTGGTCAGCTGCCCCCAAGAGCCTGTCCCACTGGCCTTTGCAATACGTGGCGTGTGGTTCCTTCCTCTCCTACTTATTGTCAGAAAGCTTCAGGTTGTTGTCACCAGAGTCATCAGGGAGGAAGCATCAGATGCTGGCCCTTCCTCACGAGATGCCTCAGAAAACAGGACCTGCCACAGCCGCTGCTGAAGGAAGTCCTAGATCACCCATCTCCTTGCAAGGACCTGAATAAGTTCAAAGTAGGAGCTCCAACATGCAGGCTGAAACAACAGTGAACCCCCCGGAGCCAGTGGGAAACCATTCTTCTACTGAAAGTAGTCAAACGGCATCCCACCCAGCAGCAGCAGCGTGAAAACATCTTCCCACATGGATACCCACAGGAATATAATAGGTGCCTTTCCTCTGCAAACAAGCACATGTGCCTTTACAAGAATGACTCAGTGAGGTGTCAAAGAGGAGACAGGTCCCCAGGGAGGCTTGGGGCACGTCGGATGGTGCCAGCTGATCCACTCATGAACATAAAACCAGCCATCTCAAAGTCAGCTCGGGTCAGAAGACAAAATGCAGAAGTGAAAGTCTGGACCAGTGAGGTTATTCCCACGGCCATCAGGAAAAGCAGCCGAGGAGGCAGCTGTGAGCTGGTGACACTCCTCGGCCAGCTCACCTCCTGTGAGCAGAGCTAGGGGCCAAAAAAACACCTCCAGCCCAGCTTGGTGTTGCCCCAGCACCTCCCCTACCTGCTCCAGCAAGGAGCAAATACAGTCCCGAGGGCAGCCTTGGGAAAGCTTGGAAGAGATGGCAACGCCAGGCTGTTTTCTCCCAGGCAGACCACTTCATCTTTTTTTCCTGTCTGTTTTTGCATCAGCAAAAAGGAAGTGCATTCCCACTCAGTGAAGTACTTTCCCCAAAGTACTGCGGATGATTGCTGGTAGGAGGCACACAGTAATCTTCTCAAACCTGCAAATGAGTGAAATTCTTTAAAAGTTTTCAGCGAGACCTAAAATGCCACAGTGATAGGCACATCGAAATAAATCCTTCATGGCAGAATTTAGATGATTTTAAAATTTTGCCTAAAAGGAGCCCTACAGGTTGCAGATGCCCTTTAAATGACTGTATGTATATCTGAACAGGCAAGATTATTAAGGCTTTTTTCTTTCTTAAACTCCACTGCATTTTTAGGAGGACACCTATTTTTAAACATCCTCTAGATTTACGCTCAAAACCCCTACGCTCAGAAACTAGTATTCTTAATGGCTCATAGGTATTTTATGTATAAATATATACACATACACACATTAGGCTCTCAAGAAACCATGATACATTAGGTACTTTTAAATAATTCATTGTTAAGCACCCCATGACAAATCTCTAGTTGAACAGTATGTGATTTTGCTAGAATTCTTGGTATATATTGAATGTGAAGCACTGTGGTAAATTCAACTATGCTGAGCATCAAATGTGAAAATTTTATATTGTACATTACATCCTGACATGCAACTAAGAGTCTTTGTTATTAAGGCTTCAGGGAATTTTTGAGGGAACTTCTGAAGTTCTGAAAAGGAAGGAAAAAACCCCAAGACTGAGCTCTGTTTCTCTACAGAAGTTGAGATTTTTCTCAGAGAAGGGAAATTCCTTAAGTAGTCTGCGTTGAATTAACATAAAGGTTTCGCTCAAAGAGCTACTGCCTGTGAGTTGGTGCTCCGAGGCTCCTCACTGGGTGCTGTTTGGACAAAAGTCAGAAGATCTTGGCTTACCTGCTACGAGCCGAGGCTCAGAGCCTTTCCAGGGCTTGCCGCTGCTGCAGCGGGTCTGGAGAGATAGGGCAGCAACTGCTGCTGTGAGGGGAGGTCATTTTCTCCCCTTTTCTCCAGCGGTAGCTGTCACCCCAGATACCCAGGACTCTCCCTTGTCAGCGGCGGCCAGGCGCTTTCCTGGAGGCAGGCGAAGGCGACACCAGGGACCCAGCTGTGTGCTGCTCCCAGCAAGGAGCTGGTCCTGGTTGGGACATTTTGCATGGCAGTGTCCTGTATCTCCTCCTCTCCTCCCCCCTAAAGGGGGACATCCCTTAGTCTGCTAAGTCAGACCAGTTCCTCCTGATTTGGAGAAACGGGCATTATATAGTGGGAACATGTTCCATCGAAGACTTTTGAGCCGGCCTTACTTTTTACTTACATATATATATAGGCTGCAGTTCTGTAGGGTGGTCACTGGTGGGGACCCCTGTGGCCAAGGAAAGGTGCAAATCTGTCCAGCTTCAGTGATATAGGGCGTAATTCACTGACAGAGCTTCACCTTTTTTTCCAGGTATAATTAACCAGACATTTCAATGAACTTCATGATCACCAATACTATATCTAGATATTTACACCATGTTCATCAATGATATCAGAGCATCTCAGGCAAGAATACCTATCTTTAAAATGCTATGCTAAAAACTGTTTTGGTGACTATTTGTCCTTCTCTCTCCTTGGAAGACCTCCAATCGCCATGGTGCTCCCCCAGGGGTAATGACAGAGGAGCTTTCTTCACAACAGCTCCTCCAGGCAGGGGAAGCAATTCTCACCCTACCTAAACCACCACCACAGCCTGACATCAGCCTTCTTTCCTCCTAGCACACAAGACCTCACGTCTCTGGTCACAGGACAAGAGATCACACAAGAGACTGGCCACAGAGCAAAGCACTCGCCGAGGAGAATGTCTTCTAGCAGAGTCCCTTCAAGGTCTCCTTTGGTTCTGCAAGCTCTGGGAGGACTTGTGCTGTGCCCACACCACCCGCAGCATCCTCCCCGCAGAGACACACAACGAGGCCAAGAGTGAGGGACTCATCCTCAGCACTTCACAGCCTGGCTGCACTCCCTGCCCGGCCAAACCTTCCATGATGGCATGCTGAGAAGAAAAAAAGAAATGAAAACCAGACTGGTTAAACCATGAGGCAGCCCCAGTGGCTGGCATACACTGTGCCCATGCTGTTGCTGACCTGCGCTGAGGAAGACAAGGAGCAGGCTGGACCACCGTTGTGTGGTGAACGTCTTGTACTCAGCACACCACACGCCTAGCAGGGCTTTGTGGGATGTGACATCAAGCCCTTCTGCCAGGGAGATAATTGCCATGCAGAATTGTGAGACCTGGGGTGGAGGATCTGGGAGAAGGCTCTTCTGCAGTACAGAATATGACACCATTGGGGTTATATTAAAGGGCTGAGCCAGCTCAGACTCCCTTCCTCCTCCTGAGATGGAACTCACCCAAGGCCCTAAGCAAAGTCTTGTGTCCAAACATGAGGCAAGTTTGAGCTTGGGCCGGAGCTCTGAAGTTAGCGTAGATGTAGCCATGAAAAGTGAGCTCCAGAGCTTTTGGCTTTCCACTGAAAATGGCTTCTGTCTTTTCAGAAAGAACTGTTTCTTTGCAGGTCAGCAGCCTCTGTACTTTTGCAGCCCTTTTACAACCTTGCACCCAACTATTTTCACTCCTAACTGAGGCAGACAGGTTTCTCGTCATCTCTGAACTTTTTTTGTGAAGTTGTTCATATTTTCCACTGCATCTCCCCTTCACCTCAGCTCACCAGTTCACTCTGATCTTTCTTTCTCAGTAGCTCCAGGTTCTGAACTGTTCATTTAAATACTATGTGGTTTGCCAGCATTTTTTTGCTAAGCCTTTTATTTTATCTGTTAAAGAAACAGAAGACACACATGCATTTAACACAAGTGCATCTTGCCAAGATGCTTTCAGTGGTATGCTTTTTATTTAGATTCAACCATAAACATTTTAGCATATCTGAATGATTAAAAAGCATTTTGTCCTGTGCCTTCTTCCCCAAGTATTTTTGCCATTCCATGGGACTGCAGTTTTGTGTTTGCCACAGACATGTATAGGAGATATCTTCTAAATAGCACATTCTGAGCACATTAAGTTAGCTTAGCAGTTCTAAGGTTGCAGGGTTGAAAGGAAATAAGTAAAACATCATTATTTTCCCTGGCAATATTTTCCCTTGCCTCTTTCCCAGTATAGACAGAAATATAAGAAATCCACAGAGAGAGAAAAAAAATATCCCCATTCTATTGAAAAATCTCAAACAAGTTAAAATTTCTTTGATTATTGGGATGTTTACTTTGCCAGGCATGTTGCAGATCATTAGGAACAGATCAGCAACAAAGCTTCAAGTTCCTTTAGCCTTGTTCCCCTGACTATGAAGTATCATACAAATAATATGCAGAGTATTTGCACTGCTCAAAAGTCAGACATACAGCACCTTTTGAAAGCTGTGCTAGTTCTATCATTTAAAGATGTTCAGTCCTGCTTAAATCTAAATGGCTATGACAATAACTAAATGTATGGTTTTGCTTTTAATGGTTTTGGTGCCTTTCTGTTAATAATTCTGCTATGTAATTTCCCTCTTTGTGGAGTCCCCTGAAATTAATTTCCTCTAGTTGTGGACAGTGATTTTGTTAAATATTCATATCTTTTTAAAGAAAGGCTAAAAAGTGTCAGGCTCTAATGCTGAGGAGTGTAGAAAATTTTCAAAACACGCTTTAGCAAACGAACGCATGTCAAAAACACAGCACTCATAATCTTGCAGCTGTCCCAAAATTTCACAAGGCTGACACTGGAAAAGCCATGGGTCTCATTTTCCAAAATCCTATCACAGCAGCATGACTGCATCCTATACCCATTTTCACACATCGATAAACAATTACCCACGTAGCATACAAGACAGAGGAAAACTAGGCGTAGGAGAGCAACAGTGATATAAATAAAAGAGACCAGGTTCAAGGCTGACTTCTCACTGCAGCAAAGAGAGAAATAGTTTGGGTTTGGCTTTTCACAGCTTGGCCAAAGGCTGCTAGGCAGCCCAAAGAGCCATCATCCAGCCCCGTTTCCCACCTGGCCAGGCTCCAGCCTCCACTTGGGCTTCTTCAGGTCCAGCTGCACATTGCACCCCTTGCAGAACGTTGTGCCTCGGGCTTGCTGCATCCCAGTCGAAGCCCCTTTTCACCAAGAAGGGATAAGACATTTCAGACCTGACTACCTTCTACCTAAACACTATAGTGTCTTGAAAGGCAGCATTAAAACGTGGTCTAGGGTGCAGCAGCAGGCCTCAGAGCTGTTTGTCTGTTGGCTTAAGAGGTGGTACAACAGAAAAAGTACACTTTACTTTCTTCAAAGGTGAATCATTCCCCAGCCCTGTCTTTACAGAAAGCCTTTTCTACGTCACGGAAATACGACATATCTCTTAAGTCAGTCAAACTGTGGAACATCCATACTGATGGAATAAATGCGCGTAGGTTTGTAGAGAGGAGAATCTGACACTGATGCACAATTAAGCTTGCAGATAAGCTCATGGCAACACAAGGAAAAGCAAAAGTTAAGACATCAGATCCTCCACTGGCTTAAATTGGCATAGTTTCTCTGAGATACATAAATTATATTATTGCCATAGAAATCCTACTGGAGGAGTGGCTGGCCAGCCTGTAAAACCTTAAACACGGCACGCACCCACTTCTTCAAAATACTGAGTTCAGAGTTGACAAAAGCCCGGGTCAGTGCTTGACCAGAAGAAACCCAGCGTGGAGGCCAGGCCTGCTGAGATAGAGACCCAGCTACACGAGGCAGACGCTGGGCACAGATAGGAGAGGAGCTTTCAAAGAGCAGCTCAGCTCCCGGAAGGCTTCAGGCATCAGTGTGCAGAGAGGGGGAATAGTATGTAGCACAGCTGTGAATCCCTCTCTAGAGAGGTATTTCCCTTGTGGAGTAATTTTTCCTGTGCCTATCTTCAGGAAAGAATTTGCGTGTCTGCTAAGTCCCGCTAATGCCAGCGAGCGCGCTCGCAGAAACCCACAGCATGTGCTTAAGGGTTTCTCATATCAAGTTTTACGGGCATCGTTGAAACGTGTCAGTTATCCCCTTGGCTTAGTGGGACCACTCACGCCTGGAGCCCCTGCTCATCTTGCCGTAGCCTCAGCAGCAAGCTTCAAACAGAAAAAGAAAGTGAATGTTACTACATCGAAAAAGTTCACTGGGAATTGAAACATAACTGAACCTCTCTCCTCCCCCCACCGAAGGCTCCATTTTGTGTATCTGGTCCCACAAACAGCTTGCACAACGAGGCGCTGAGATCAACGGGGCTAACAAACCACAGGTTGCGCTTTTTGTCGAGTCAGAAGCATTGTCTGCAAATATTCAGGGCCAGTTCTGCAATGCTCCTCCGTGCCTGATCTTATTATCAAGACAGTAGTGCCGTTCTGGTGTAGTGTTTTAGAGATCCTTCTCTGGTAAAAAACACAACTGTGCATTACTTTTGTTGTCTCTTAAATAGGAATACACAAAGCTGTAAAAACCCTTCTAATTATGTTTAAAAACCAATCACATTAAAACCAAAGCTGATGCCAAGAACATTTTAATCACACAAACCAAGAGATGCAGAAACACTTCGCTGCTATGGATTGTAGAATGAAGTAAGCATGGAAATTTAGTATGGTTTACGGAGGCCAAACTCACAGTACCCACCTTTGCATCTCCCCTTTTTCCTACAAGCTGCCTATAAATTTGATTTATTTTTTTTTTTTAAATACCCTTTCTGTTTACATACCTTTTAATTATTTGTTCATTTCCTCCTCCCATTCCCAGAGCCCATCTTGCTGTTGTGTGTTTTGTCTTTTTATCTAGTTGTTCCTCACACTAGTTCTTTCCCAACTTCAAAGCACCTTTTCTCTACCTAGGATGCATGAGGAGACATAGGTTCAACTTTATTTTCCTTAATCTAGATGTATCTTTTTAAGAAGTTGCAGGTTAGGAGAGGAAGGACTGAAGCTTCCTTCACTTCTCTATCATCCTCCCCCTTGGCTGACCATTGGTGTGTACCTCTTATGCTTATGCTCCCAAAGCACAGAAAGGACTTGGAGGTACAAATGATTCTTCCTTGTTTCAAAATTTGGGACCCTCTGCCCAGTCCTGTTGCAGCCAAGATCAAAATCAGTCCTTGATATTGTGGAGTTGACTGGATGCAGTGACAAAAAGTAATCAAAAGCTGATTCTGGAAGTCTACTGCAGAAATACCATCAACTGTGGAGTCCCAGTCCTCTTAACCTGTAAAACACAAGTGTGTTGGTCTGACTGATAAGAAATAGTGAGTACAACCTAAACACCGAGCTCTGGAAACACTCACATGAACCACATCAGTGCACATTTCTTACCTAGACAAGCAATGCTTTGCAGGCTCAAGCCAACGAGGTGAAACATTGATTACAAGATTATCTTTATTTGTGGGTGAATTCCTCTAGCCAAATCTGAACCACAGATCTTCGCATCTGAAAATAAAAGCATTATCTAGATTTTCTCCTGTGTTGCAGTTATTATAGCAGTACTGCCAGAGATTTCTTTTCCTTACCTCTGCCTTCCTTTGCCGCTTTCCAGCCTCCGGGGCAAGAGGAGCCAGTGAGAGACAAGTCCTTCACCAGATGAAAAGGTGACTTTGTCTGCAGAGTAACTAAGTCACCACCTTCTGTCATCTTGGTAGTGATGGACACACGAGATCATCCCTACATGCTCACATATGTATCTGAAGAGCATATCTGAGAGTAGGTCTGTTCTCCGAGCAATGGCAAGCCAGGAACTGAGGAGATCCCATTGCCTGCCCCATAACCTTGAGTAAGCCAAGCAGGAAAGGCCCAGAGATGGTGGCCAGGTCCGACCAATAGTACAGACGTGGATGCAAAAGAATGGTGATAGGGCAGGTCCAAGATCAAGTTAAGAAACCAGTTCACAAGTCAGGTCCAATGATGGCCAGGTAGGGCCATGGTGACAAGGCAGAGCCAGGTTCAGACTGGGAAACAAGTTCATGTGCTGAACTGTAGAAAAAAATACCTACCATAGCCAGCTAGAGCTGGAGACAAACATTTCTTCAAATAAGTCTGGCAGGGGCTGATGGTCTCCAACTGAATTTTAAAAACTTTCTGGGCCTTTTAAGGTGGGTGGGTGGAGGTCCCAGGTGAGGCTGGTCAGGGTCATTAAGGACTGCTAGTGCCCTCAGGGATCTGAGGGAGGGAATGAGGAAAAGAAATTGCAAAACATACTTGTGCATATATAACACATACACAGATATATGTGTAACATATACATGTCACCATGTTAACATTCTGTTCCTTAAGTCCACTCTCTTAATTTCCAAGTATCTGGCTTATGATTTTAGATCCTCTAAGGCTTGGAATAGAACTGAACTCTAAAAGTGTATCTGATGCCACACAACAAGCAAAAGATTAAGAAGTTAAAGAAAGCCACAGCTGCAATAAAGGAATTTTAAGTACTTTTAAACAAAAACTCCAAGCTGAGATAATGTGGCCTGCATTCAAATTTACATCCAGGATATTTTAAAATATCTTCAAGGACATTTTAGTTTGCCTGGCTATAAATCATTATAAATCTGGAAAGAATTTTTCTGTACTTCCTGCATCCTTATTTTTTTGTATTTGCATTACTGCTTTCTACTCCCACTAATACCTGTTTTGTTCATTTTTTAGACTATTTGCCCCAAATTGATTCTCCCTCTGATCTTTCCATGCCACAGGGGTTACCATTCCAAGCTGCTCTCTATTATTGGTGGCCTTTGGTGGCACCAGTAGCCCCTCCTAAGTTAAAAATGAACCGAAAAATTAATTCTCGTGCTGTTTGCTTTTTCTCTTGGCTCACTAGGACACCAGGCTGGACTCCACAGTGAATCTTGAAATAATAGCTTGATTTTTGAGAAAAATTTCCATTCCCAGGAGTCGCCCTTGCCATTGGTAGGGTTGTTACAAGCAGAGTACAGGCAGATTTGCACACACAGGATCAGGCTTGCAACTGTTGGGTTTCCTGGGCCAAGGTTATGTTCTAATTATCCTGCAGTAAGACATCTCAGGGCTGCTGAAAAAAAGTATATATTAAACATAAAACAATTATTCTTATGAGTAACTTCCTTTAACTCATGTCCCAGCTTAATTTGGTTTTCTTGGAATTTGCAGTCTGTTTTTATGCCATAATTATTCCTGGTCGAATAATCTGAAGCAATTTTTAAAACATTTAATTTTGCAACTGTTCCCATACAAATGCAAATCCTTTAATAGAGTTCAGATACTGCATTTATTCTTCCCTCTTCATTGCAAATTTGTGTAATTAGGTTTCAATTTTGTTTATGTTGGATTTTTTTAATATTTAAAGCCTCCTCCGTGCCCTAGCATCACCTCCACCAATGGTCCAGGTTGAAGTCAGCCAGATTTCAAGGCTGTGGAAAAATGTCTTCTACTAGCTCTACTTTTGTTCAGCTGGGACCGTGTGCATTAGTGTCCCCCATGGAGTTCACAGCTCCTGCTCTGCCAGTAGAAGGGGTTGCACGGATGCCCTCTAAGCTGCTCCACTGCATTGTGGGCTATTTCAGACTGCCTTCTCTTGTGGTTTAAGTTAACTGAGTTTAATTCTGTAAAGAAGCAAGTGGTGCATGCAAACATACTTGCACCTGCTGGCAGATGGGCGGGAATGGGAACTTTGATGTGGCGGTATCTTCAACTAGCAGAGGTAGTCATAAAATATGCACATGCTTATGACCTAAGTCAACTAAAACGTGGAGAGCCAGAATCCTGCAAAGATGCATTAAGCTTTGAAAAGAGAGGTGGGGGGTGACAAAGAAGAACGGTGCACGGTGCTGCACAGTAGCGCTGTGGGACACCATGAGCACTGGTGCAGGGCTCTGGGCTGTTCTGGAAAATGCAGGTGTGGAGCCAGCATACAGCAAACCCTCCCAGATTGCACAGGTGACTCAATAGAACTTCAAAACCGTCTGTACAGAAGAATTATTCAAGGGTGATTCATGACCACTGGCAGAAGGGGATTAGCCAGGGAGAGGAGAAGGGCAGTTTCATCTTCTGAAAGGGCTTCAGAGAAAGTGAATCATGTTCAGACCGAACTCTGGCCAGCCACCATGAGTGGCCACCATGCTCTGATCTGTAGCGACTGGCAGCTGCATAGCAGGTCTTAACAGAGGAGGTCTGAAATATTTTAGAAATCCCAGAGCAGCTAACGGCTCTTACACCAACCGTTTCACGTAGGAAGAAGATCTGGGTAGGGACTGCAGCCAAGTGCACCCGGGGGTGCTCTCACATGCTGGAGAGCTGCAGTGAGTGCTCCTCTTCACACTGCGTGAGTCTGGTCATATCAGGGCAGAGACCTCACATCTGAGAAACTCAAGCTGAGGAGAGTGGAAAAAGAAAACCAAGCTTGATGGAAAGTGCACCGTACATGCACATTTGGGTCCTTGCACCCTTTTCCATCCCTGTAGTTATGGAAGGGCTGCCAGGATCCAGCCTTCGATAAAAGGTATTTCTGAAGTGCAAACCAGCACTTAGTTGCTCACAGCACACAGTAACTCTACACATCAGTACAGACCAGGAAATGAAAAACGCCTTTTCTAACTATGTTATAATGGCAATTTTAGGTAGATGGAACATTAGCAGCGGATGCCAAGCTGGAAGCTGGCCACTCTGTTGGCTTTTCAGCACTAGCTTTGGTCTTTGGGAGCTTTTCACAGGCTGACAATGCTTCAGAAGAGTCTACTTTTGTCTGGGATTACAAAAATCAATCGCACCACTTGTACATAGCTTGAATGGTTACCATGTGGATAGCCACTTCAACCAGCTGACATTTATTCCAGGTTATCACATCCAGCGTGCCACGGGAAGCTTGCTTCAGCTTTATGGTACTGTTTATCAGGAGACCATTTCCATTTTTAAACTCAGTTTTATCTTTCAAGGCAGAACAGATTATTTTTCTCCTAACAGGCAAAATTGGTTCCCATAGGGAAGGTGTATGTGCTGGTGATGTGTCCCAAGCCTGCTTGGTCTTGTAAGCCATTTCAAGACCTGCACGCAACACCCATGTCTACTGTTACACCTCTTGTTGCCTTTTAAACTTCCATAAAATAGATCTTGAGGTGTAACTATATTTCAATCCTTCTTTCAGTGCAGAAAAGCCATACCAGTTGGTGGGGAAGTATAGTTCTGCCAATGTTAAACCTCGTTTCAGTTGGTAAAGCCTTCTCAATCAAAACAGAAGCATTTTATACATGACTATCACTCAAGGAACACCACAGCAGAGGGGCAGGTTTCCCAGCTTAGCCCACATATCCGTATTGCAGCCTTTTTGAAATAACAGACAACTCAAAATGTTCTGAAAGCCATCCGGCTTTGCTCTGGGGGAGTTACCTAACTCACTATCATGAAGTTAACACAGGACCTTATATATCCTTATATCTCCTCTGAGGATCAGACACCCTCACCGCCAGTCGATGCTTAGTTGCTGCACTCAGCCTGTTTGCTTTTCCTTTCAAGCTGTTCTTTGGGCCACCAGCAGTTGGGACAAATCAAAGAAGTTTTGAGACTCCAGTCTAAGTCAGGAAACTGTTTTTGTCCACTGCTGGCCTAAGATTCAGAGTGTGAGGATGGCTTCAAAAAACACATTTCCTTTTTCCACTTCTACCCCCAAATTATGCCTTGTATCTGCTGGGACACACTACTTAGCAACTCCATGGTGAATCAGACATATTACACAATGATTTGATTAAAGGAAGCATTCCTCTTCAGCTGAGACACAGTTATGTCATGGATCTGCACAGAAAGCTTTCCAAACTATCATTCATCCAACAGTCCAGAGCAGCTGTTAATATTTAAGGAGCACCAGAAGTTACTAAGTGTCTCTAAAATACCTATGGGATTTCAGTGTTCCCTGTGAGGTGCACTTGATAGACTCATCATGATTTTGGCCATGCCGTAGGACTGATTCATCTGCCCCTTGTGTATTTCCTAATGCACGGCAAAGAAAAGGTAGCAAAAGGTACGGTTTTCCGCACAAAGTCAGACATATGCATGATACACATATATTTTATATATCATGTATGTCTGTGTGTACTTATGCACAGAAACTTGCTCAGAAAACACTATTCAAACTCTAAAGCTCAGAGCTCAGTGGTTGGGAAACACTACAAGAAAGGTTACCCATGCAGAACCTGGTGTAGTCCTGTATAGTGAGTATTGGAGACCAACCTCGTGCCCCTTTGCCCTGGGTGAAGGCCACCCCATGTGGCCACTACCTGTGGCTGATAGTGGGACTTGAGTGGAGCAGGGTGAGTCATATTTTGATTGCAGCTCATCCCAAGTAAGAGTCCACTGCCCTGGCCCTACCACCAGCTACTCATCACCCCTTCTCTGCCAGGGATATAATCACACTTCCCGATCTGCCAGCACAGCTCCATCTGTAGTCATTTCCTAACTCAAATTCTGTCAAATGATCTGTATTTGGGGGGGAGAGAAGGAGGGAGAGTGTATATGCTTTTAAAGGGAAAGCATAACAGTGTCCCCGCTAAGCAAGATCATTTTTTTCAAAACTGAGGAACGGCAAGAGGAGCTATTCTGCCAGCAGATCTGAGGGGTCAGCAACCCATGAGACAGGATCCGCTGCAGCCAGAACATTGTGTCTGATTGCACCATTAATGAGCTCCTGTTCAATATTTCTTTTTCACCATATTGCTCAAGGCATGATACCAAAGTCTTAGTAATGGTACCATTCAAACCCTGTGGTGGAGACAGAATTACTAATATCTATAACACCCACCACTGTAGTATCACAAATACCCATTTGTTCATTAATTTTAAATGTCCAGTTTTAGAAGCTTTAGAAGAATTTTGTTTTAGAAGCTTTAACATTATACAGCACTTTACTTGATTGGGGAACAACTTACATTGACTTTTGTTGCAAGCGTAAGCATCAGCACCTGAAGTTTGGAATACAGAATGTAAGAAACACATTTTCTTAAATAAGCTGTCAAACTGTCAAAACTTCATTAACATCATAAAGGAATTAGAGCAGAACCAAGGACAGATTTTTATTTTTCCAGGCCAAGATACAGCTCTCACAATCTCCTTCCTCAGTCCTTTGTCTCAGGCAATACACTTTTGCCAATTTCTATATCAAACAAAGCAGGGAACCCTGTAAAGCTTGGATCCTCCCCAGAGCCCATCTATGCTGCACATTCAGCAAAGAAGAGTCTCGGGGGGAGAAACTATGTATGATCATCCAATTAACAGTGTAAGTCTCATGACCGAGAGGATTTTGCTGCATGGGCAACCTTAATTTCTACTGTTGCCCAAAGACTAAGAACTTGATCTTTTTAAAATGTTAATATTAGAAAAAAAGAAATGACATGACCATTATTTCCTATTTTTATAAAAGCACGTTGAAAGCCTAGAAATGTGCTTTTGTTGTCTTTCAGTACCCCAGCACACAGGAACCTGCATAATAACAGTCTTGAAGACATCTGCCACATGAGCTAAAGCATAGCTTACACCAGAGTTTGACCATTGCCCTGTATATTTGACAGGATCTCTGTGTGCATGTTTGTGTGTGTGTATGTGTGAGACACACACACGCACACACACACACACACACAGTTTGCCAGCAGGTTTCAGTGTTATTCTCTGACAGGGGAAAGGATGAACCAAATAAATAGGTGCTACAAGAGGCACATGCTCTTCTTCTTTTCCTTCCCAAGCTTGGTCAACTCTGTCCCACCCTGCTGTGATGTTCCTGTTTTGATTCTTCTCTGTTGATGCACTCCTCATCCTTATCCGTTTCTCCTTGCCAGTTGAATCCCTTCCTTCCTTCCTTCCTCCTTTGGGCTGTGAAACCCCATCCCAGGCTCCTTGCCCAACTACGCTTCCCCCTTGCTTAGTCTCTTCCTCCCTTCAGTCCTTCTTCTTCACCAGCAGCCCCTTATTGTACAGTTTCCCTGCCCCAGATGGATACTCTGCCTTCTCCCTCCTTGCCCAGACAGTCCCAGCTCTACTCCAAAGCTTTCCGCTCACCAGGATTCATCTGTAGACCCTTCATCCAGCACCAGTCTTCTGCCTTGTTTCATCCTAACTCCTTTCCCCGTCTCAATTTTCCAATCAGTTTCACTTTGGTGAACCAGTTCCCATTCTCACCCTGCTTTTCCACTAGGATCCATCTCCTTATCGAGCTTGTCATCTTCTTCTTAGCTTCACCTACCTCAGTCATCCCTTAAAACCTGGCTCCCAGTCTCCTCTTCCACAATTTCTCTCTCCAGACTGCTTGGCTGCTAGTATGTGGATAGATTACCAATGATGGAGAGAAGGGGTTCTAAAGATTTTGGTAATTAGCTCTGTCAAAAAAAAGCCTGCAGCAGGAACTACAGAAGCAGTCTGGTCTTGTCCCTTTCACCCCAGGCCTGAGTGGGAGCTGCTGCTGGCTATGTCCAGACAGACATCTTAACCTGATCTCAGACACCTTAAATACAGCATGTCAGCCACACAAAGAACATTCTCTTGCTTGATTACAACTTGAGATACAGAGTTTGAGATCTGGTCCCCAGGGAATGACAGCCCAGACCTTGGGGTAAATATGACCTGGCACTTATACCACTATAAAAATACCCAGGACTACCTTTGTCCTTCTAATACATTATTGTAAAACCTGAATTGAGTATCAGTTATCTGTCTGTATTAGACATGGAAGAATCTGCTCCAAAGGATGTACAGTCTAACTAGACACCCACTCCCACTCTTCCCCCCAAAAAAAACCAACCCAAAAAATCCCACAACGTTAATGGAAGTGTTATTGCCTTAGTGTAAGTTACTACTATTGGAAATACTCAGTGAATGCTAATAGCTTGCTCTGCAAGGTCATTTACACAATGCTTTGAAACTCCCCTGAGTTTCTCTCCCGAGCAAAAGCCGAGAATCTGGAAAAACGCAATAATGAGCTCCCACCTGAACCAAAGAGCTCCCACACACTTTAATTTGTGATGGAAAAAATGCCACTTGGATTCTCTGCATTTACCTTCCCTTTTCCCATTGTGGCTGAGCTTGAGGAACAATTCAGGCAACTTAGGACTTCCTTTCCCAAGCAGTGAGGTATGCCCATGTTGAAGGTGAGGCTCAGCAAGGTGCAGGAGCCAAGTGGACAAGTTCTGCTGGGGTCTGTGCTCTTGTCCCTGGAGCTGGCAATAGGAAAAAGCAGCAGGAGTAAGGGGAGCATAGACGTAGCAGCAAAAGCTCTGGTTGATGGAAAGCTTGCTTGGGAACCAGTGGGCAAATGTGGAAGTTATCCGCCAGGAACAAGGGCAGGGAGAAAAAGTGCAAAGAGGCTGACTCCAAAAATGTTGGTAACTACTGGCCTAGAGACACTGGCAGCTTGCAGCAATTAATGTATTCCATTACCTCATGGTTTTACGCTTCAGATGCAGATTAATAGTCTTCATTCAAAGAAAGAATGACATCATCCGCATAAAATCCTTTCCAGTGTCATACAGTATTCTCCGGCTTTCTGATTATTGCTGGTCTACTGGATTGGTGATGGTGTTTCAATATTTTTTTTTGTTTTCCAATTTTTTAAAAAAAGTCCTTCGATTGTCTGTTCAAGCCCATTTTGCAAGAATTCTCTTAATGAAGGAAGGTCTCTGCACCCAAATCTTTGTTCTGTCATCTCCACCTGCTTCTCATGTCTCCTCACTGCATTACTTTCATGCGTTTATACAGTTGTCCTCAAACCTGCTTTAGCAAAGTCTCCATTGTGGCTAATTGGGGTGATGATTAGCCATGGCAGTAAGGTAAGCTTATGCACAGTTGCTGCCGAGGTGGGCACAGAGCTTGTAAGTCTCTCTTGTCTTTCACTAGGGGCCATGGTTTCATTATCTCCTGCAGATTAATGTCTTAAGCAGCTACAACAAACCTTCTGCAGGGGCCTCGTGTGTCTTCAGCCTTCATCCTAGCAAGGGTCATCCTAGGAGCAGGTTGCATACTTGTGGGACTTTTTTTTTTTAAAGGAAAACCAGTCATTAGACTCCTACACACTATTCTATGTAGACAGAACAATCTAGTCCTGCATTTTTTTTTATGCCATCACCTTATTAAATATAAATATTCTCAAAAGATAATAAGGCAAAGGAAATAAGACCAAGAGTATTCCTCTGGATAGAAAAATTCTCTCATAGTCTCATGCAGAACCCAATATAAAAGTGCCAATTGAATTTTGGAGAAGTATGGTCTTTTCTCAGCTTTTTCATAAAGTTTCTATTAAACACCAGTTGGGTTCACATGCATGTGACAGGAGGAGAATATACTCAAGAGTATATTATAAAAAGCGAACAAGTAAAACAAATTCTAAAGATTTTATTGTTTTATTTGTCTTTTCATTTTTCAATCCATTTCTAATCTGAAACATGCAATTAAGAACATGTTGTGCTATCTGAAAGAATAGGCAGGGTTTGCATATAGCTGTCAATTATCACAGAAGGTGCCGGGAAACATTCAGTAAAGCTCTGTCTACACTATGCAAAAAGCAAATCACAGCTGCAGCTAAGCAAGCAACATAATAATAATTACCCTGAAATCATCTGCTTGAATTTTCAAATGAATTCACCATGAGCAGGCTTAGGCTCAAATAGTGTTCCTTTTCTGGCAGCTTTCTATCAGTTCAATAGCACAGGCTTTTGCAGAAAAGATACTTATAGGACCTTAGAGCTAGGAAGATTTTCTGGTTGTCTGATTTTTGTTCCCTGCTGTAGCTGCCAGGCATACTGTATCTGAATCTGAATAAATTATAAAGCTCTGTCTTTAAAAAGAAGGGGGTGGGAAACTCTATTATTTCCCTTCGGAAGACACCGTCCATTTAGAAACACCTGGTTTCCAGCTTGAGCTTTTCTGAGCTAACGTTGTCCTTTAGTGTCAATGATCTTTCCACTGTTTACCAAGTATTTATACACCACTCTCATAACCTCTTGCAGCCTGCGTTTTTGAAAAAGGTAAACAAGCTAAACTCTTCTGGTCTCCTCCCGTTGAAAGTTTCTAGATGGTCAAATGAATAGAAAAAAAAAGCAAAAAAAAGCAGACCTGTATCCAGACCTACATATGGAGATTTCCATCAAATGTCTGTCGCCATTCAAAAAACATATAAATTCTTAGTACTGTTCTGTTTTGTTGCTGGAAAACAGATTGCCCCAAAGCTGCAGAGGGAGGGAAAAGACTGTGCTTCCTAAGCCCTTGGCTAAACACCAACACAACCCAGTGCACATTAAGCCTATTTTTCAGAAATTTTAAGCAGCATCAACCCTCATTGGCTTCAGGTGGAGCTGAAGATGCTCAGACAAGGCCCTTTAAAGCATGATTCGGTTCCTGAGGTAGATGTAGGGTCTGTCTACATTGACACAGTATTCTAACAGGACACCTCATGTCCTTAGGCACGTTTAAAATTGAAAATGGTGGCAACATTTCACATCCTTAGAAAACATTTTCCCCTCTTCCAGTCACTTCAACGTGGCATGCTCATCCTCAGAGTGAATCACAAGTACAGCACTTAATAGTTCTCTGCGGTCAGAAACCGTCTAATGGAAGTATTTTCTGCCTATTGGAGAACGTTGACTCATCTACACCAAACCCTCTGAAGAGACTCTGATTACAGAAAAAGTCCAGTTCTTGATTGCTATGTGACCTCTTGCTTTCAGAGGCCTTTCCTGAGGCTAGCGTATAGGCAATGGATGGATGAAATGTGTATGTATAAATATGAAAGAGGGGTGAAGGTCCATCTTAGGTAAGGGACTAGGTGGGTCACTGACATTTTCAATAGGTTTAGAGAGTGGGATAGATGTGCTAAAGAAAATAGCGCCCAGTGGCATCATTTTGACTGTCTGATGTTAATGCTAGAAGAAAGGTGTTAGAGCTCACAAAAGGGAGAGGAAAACTGCTGTGGACCCTTGTGTAGAGTCAGGTCCAGTGATAAGAGGCTCTGTGCTCCTGAGAGCATGGCCCCAGAAAGGACTCAAGAATGTCCCAGTACGATGAGAAAGCTGAGGCATAGATATGGCACATAGATATGGCATTGTTTTGCCTAGATCTGTATCTCTCTTGCACTGCCTAAAATAAACCTTGTCAAGGGGGCGATAAAGGGGATGCTGGAGGTGGGGTTGGAAACCTTATGCAAAGGCTGCAGCATATACTTCAGCTATCGTGTGTCCCCGAAGGGGCATCCTGCCAGAGCACCCGCAGAACTGGTGCTCTGGGAAAGGGTTTGATTAAGCCATCAGGGAGCCTCTGAGACCTGACACCGGCCCCAGAATCTGCATGAGTGACAGTAAGCCGTTACACGGAGGTCAAGTTCAGCCCTGACAAAGATTTGAGCTGGCACCAAAGAGCAAATCAGCCACAATGTTTTTGCACATGAACTTGGCACTCGACTCCCAAAACCCCTGCGGAGCTGGATGCCAAGGTTTCAGTTCTCAGAAGGGGATGCTCAGAGAGGGTTGGGAATGCATCTAGAAATCCAAAGCCACGAAGCAAACAGACGCAGCAGGCTGGACCAACTCACACACACAGAGGAGGGAGAGAAGAGCTAGGGCTACAGGACCGAGCTCTCCAGGGCTCACCGCGCAGACTGCTGGGGGGTGATGAACTGAACCACCAGCTCGCAGCCTTGCAGCTTCCTCAGAAAGCGGGAAACACTGTAGTTTTCAGGCTCACTGATTCCAGTCCTGCCAGTCAGATGGAAAGCCCCGAGATGGGAGACCCAGGCTTTCCAGCACCCTCCCTTCTCCAGCAGCCTGCCAGAAATTCAGTGACCCCAAGGGCTTTCCCTTTCACGGAAAATGTTGGAATTTCGGTTTCACTCCAGTTTGGAACGAAACCAGATTTTGCTATATTGAAATCCTCCACGAAATGAAATGACATTTCATGGCACAGCTTCACCGATTGACGCGGACTGCACGTTAGCCGAGGAGAGCCTCCCTAAACGGGCGTTTCAATCGGCATTTCCCGGTCTGTCACTTCCAAGCACGCGATTAAACCGCGGGACCGACGGCTGCGGCTTTGCAGGGAGGCAGCGAGCAGGCGGGACCGGGGAAGAGCATCAGCCAAAGGGGTCTCGGTGCGGCGGGCGCTGCCGCCGGTCTGAGGCACTCCCCGGCCGGGTCAGGTTCACACGCTGCACCTTCCCTTTTCACCGCCGAAAAACATCCGACAGAAGGCGGAGAACAAATATGTGAACTGAGGATGGAGGAATTCTGTGGATGGAGGAACGTTGCATCAGATGTTTTTGCCCACTAATTGCTTCCATTTATCACCGTTAAACACATGCACGTGGCTTCAGTTTTTACAGCAGTTGCCCAACTTACCTCCTGTGTACAGACGATAAGATACTTGACTGTGAGGAAGGCTCAATTAATTCTACTTTGCAGTTAGTTTGGTAAATTCATTTGATAGTCTGGTCTGAACAACACGGTGTTATTACTGTCTGCAGGCTCCGGAGAATGCTGCAGAGTAATATTTTGGAAAGAGAAAACCTGCAGACGTGATTGAGACAATACAACTTTTCCCTTGCTGTACAAGATGATTAATTTAAACTCACTTCCCTTTAAGTACCAAAAGCTGGAGGCACAAGGAGAGGTTAAAAATATTTATTTTTACTTTTTTATGTTACTGGAAGAAGATTAAAAGAGAATAAACATAAACTTTAAATTATGTGTTTCAAAAAAAAAAATACAGCTTACAAAACAAAGAATCAGGCTTGTATGGTTTTTATCATATATCCACCTCTGGAAGAAATTCTGAGTTTAACTGCACACACATACTGTCATTTTTTGCTGTAGGTGTTGCTAGCTTGCTGTGATTTTCCACATTTGGTCGTGTCATTAATTCATTTACCTCCAGCAGTGACAATGAAGTGAACAACATGCCCCCAAAAGAAAAGCAGAAATGGGTCCCCCTTGAAGAAATTCCCCATCCAAAGGAGCTGGGGCACAATCTGTTCCTGGGAGATGCTCAAGCACAGGCAGCACAGATTTCCCATAGGTTTCAATAAAAGAATCCACTATGATTTACATTCTTTCGAAATTCTTCTTGAGACACCAAATGACAAAATGTTCCAAAATGTTTAAAATCAGTTAAACTGTAGGTGTTTATTGGTACAGCACAGGTCCCCCCCCCCGCCCTCCAAAAATGCTCCTTTTCCGGATGCAGGTGTACAGTGTGAGCCCCAGCCCTGCGGCCCACCCTTCAACTCAGCACTAGCATCAGGCATAGACCTCTCTACTGTGCCACCCCACTCGTATCCATATGGCCAAGGCAAACAAAAAAATACGCTTCCAAGTGAGGTTTTCTGCAGTCAGAAAAGGGGAAGTCTGTATTGAATAACGTAAGCAAGAAAATATGTTCACAGCTTAAAAATCAATATTCTCTGGGAACTTCACCTCATCCTTATGGTACCTAATTACTTGGGGATTTTCATTCACAGTGACATGTATATGTTGGAGGGAGGAAAGCTAATGGGAACTGTTTGTCTTCCTTTATCCCTCAGAAATATCAGGGTTTAAGAGTTATATTTGTTACACACACATTGCTTCCTTTGGGAAACATTATGCATGTAATCCACTTAGTATCTTGCTACCAAGACAGGTACTGTTTGGAGCAATACATATCTTTTCAGTGGAATCTGGGATCTCAGTTAACCCCTAAATAACCTATTAAAAAAAGACCAAACAACCAAATCAGGAGAGAACTTCTCTTTGGCTAAGGTTGTGAGGCACAGAAAACCCAAGTGCATGGCTGTAGCACCCTCCTCCTCTGCCCTACCAGTGTTCACAGCCATAAAAAAAAAAAAAAAAAAAAAAGCAGTAATTAACACAGTGAGCTCACTTTAAAAACATCTGAAAAGTTTCTAGGAATAATTCCACTGACCTACTCTTTCATACCAGACATCTTTTGTTCCTGTCCTCTTCAGGCTGTAAGCTGTCCATGAGTACTTACATACAAGTAGTAGTTTACAATGGAACGGTAACATTTCTCCATGGACTTCTTGGTGTTTGCACAGCAAGTCAAGGTCTGTGATTTATCCAGAGGAGTGCTCCCAGGACAGACCAATTAGCTGCTTCAGTTAGCAGCAGAAAATGTAGCTAGTCATTCTTTTTTCTCTTATCTTTCATTCCTTATCTTTTTTTTTTTCTTATTATTTTATTGTAATTTAACTTTACACCGAGCGCCAAGCAAAATAAACACCTTCCCTGGAGTTGTAAGGAATGAGAGAGTGAACTCTGGAACTTTTAAAAAATAGGTAAATAAACTGATAACACTCTCAGGTGTGCCGGCAACCCAGGTGACATTAGTGAAGTAATTCCACACAAAGGAGTAAGTGTGAATTAGGTTCCAGGGTGCTGGGAGGGATCAAAGAAGAGGAGTGCACCGGCAGGAGTAAGGAGGATGGTGTACAGACCTCATGCATAGCAGCATAAGAATAAAAAGTAGACAAAAGGAATCAGCCACCCTCTCCCATAGGGCTCCCACAATACTGGAGAGTGGGCCCTCATCATCATATAATTTGGATGAAATGCTTGGCATTGCCCTATGGAGCGTGCATACCTGCAAAATTCAAATATTTTATGTGGGACTTATCTGGCTTGGAGGGAAATTCCTGGTGCCCCTATATTTAACTTCTATCACAGCAGGCCAATAAAATTCCCCATGGTTTCAAGTCTCTCAGTAACGACCGCCCAAAATTAGCCAGCGGCCTTTCTATTTTTTTTATTTTTATTTTTATAACAGTCTGGAGCTATCTGGAGGAATTTTACTAGATTAAATGATGTTTACCCTGCGCTAAAGCGGGATGTCTCTAGAGAGGAGCCTGGCCTGTGGCTGGGAAGGGGGTGTGAAGGGCAGCCGGACCCTCGGGACTGCCCTCTCCCCGTGGACCGAGCGACGTGGCCGTGAAGGGGCAGCTGCTGCCCTGCTGGCTGCAATGCCTTCTGCAAAGCTGGGAAGCTGCTTGCACCTGGATCTTGTTTCTGCCGCAACATCTCTGGATGCCCTAACCCATCCAACGGAAAAAAAAACGAAACCCCCCCAAAAAACCAAACCAAACAAAACACCCAACAAAACAAACCAAAACAAACCCCAGAACCACACCACACCCAAAACAACATCAACCCAACACTAAACCATATCTCCCAGCACCATGTCAACTCATCTTTTGAATACGTCCAGGGATGGTGCCTCAACCACCTCCCTGGGCAACCCTTTCCAATGCTTGACAACCCTTTCAGTAAAGAAATATTTCCTACTATCCAGCCTGAACCTCCCGTGGCGCAACTTGAAGCCATTGCCCCTTGTCCTATCATCTGTGACTTGGGAGAAGAGACCGACCCCCGCCTCTCTACACACCCCCTTCAGGTAGTTGTAGAGAGTGATAAGGTCTCTCCTCAGCCTCCTCTTCCCCAGACTGAACAACCCCAGCTCCCTCAGCCTCTCCTCATAAGACTTACTCTCCAGACCCCTCACCAGCTTCGTCGCCCTTCTCTGGACCTGTTCCAGCATGGGCCTTTGATGGGTTGATGGGTCTGGATGTAGCCCAGCAGGGAATTATTCAGGCTCCCCTGCTGCTGTTGTCTCCCTGAGCTCCTTTGTGGGTGTGCAGACAAGTTTTATCATATAACCTAACACAGTGAGCCGGTTATTTCATTGTAGAAAGCTATCAGGTTGGTTGAGCACACTCTTAAGTGCATGCTGACTAGTCCCATTCATTTTCTTGGGTTTTTTTGTATATTGGAAAATATTTCCATGAGGATTTTCCCCCTCATCTTCCCAAGGGTCTAAGTGCGACTGGCTGGATTGTAGTTCCCCAGATCCTCCTTCTTGAAGATGGGGTTGACATATGTTTTCCTCCAGTCCTAAGGAACCTCTCCCAAACACCTTGACTTTTCAAAGATTTTCAAGTGGCCTCGCAATTTTATCAGCCAGCTCCCTCAGCACTTAGTGCATCCCTTCAGCTCCCATGGACTTAAGAGTGTCCTAACCCAGTCTTTCTCCACTGAGGGCAAGTCTTCTTCACTTTGGATTTTTCCTCTGGTCTCAGGAGCCTGGGATTGTTGAAGGCCAATCTTACAGTAAAAAACAAGGGTAAGAAAGCATTGAGAAATTTGATCTTTACCGTGTCCTTTGTCACTAGGCTTATATTTTCCCTAGTTGTCCTTTACCTGCTAATGAGCCCAGAGAAGTTCTTGTTGCCCTTCATGTCCTTCACCAGATTCAACTTCAGAGGGGCTTCAACTTTTCTTATCCGATTTTTGCATACTCAAACGGTGTCCCTATAATCCTCCTGGGTCATCTTCTCCTCATTGCACCTCTTGCACACTTCCTTTTTACATTTTAGTTTTGTCAGGATCTCCTTGTTTGTCCATGCAGGCCTCCTGCCACCTTTGCTTGATTTCCTGCTCATTTTGATGGACCATCCTGGAGCTGGGAGGAAGTGATCCTTGAAAATCAACAAGCTCTCCTGGACCCTTTTTCTCTCCAGGGACATTTCCTTCGGTGTTCTTCCAAGAAGATCCCTGAAGAGGCCAAAGCCTGCCCTCCTGAAGCCCAGGGTTGTAATCTTGCTTTTAAACCTTGTTACATCCCCTCAGGATCCTCAACTCCACCATATCAAATGCTGAAGACCAGACAGACACCTTGTTCCCAGCTTAGGCTCTGGCACAAGACGCATATGAAAAATCAATTCTTCATATGCTTGAATAAAGAAAAAAATCAAGTCTAAAAATAATAATAAAAATGATAGATCTTCCTTTGGAAATGTTGGCTGAAACATTTGTTTTTGTCTCTTCTTGTTCCCAAATGGTTTCTATGAGATATTTCCTAGTGCTTTTACATAACATTTTATATTGTGTTAAATCACTGATCAGATTTCTTTGAAGGGAATCCTTGCGGGGCTTTTGCAATGATAGAAAAAGAAGAAAAAAGGAAAGCATATTCTATTCTTTCTTTCCAATTGGAAAAAGCCAACCCAAATCAACAGGGAAATGGTTTAATTTCAGACTCCTAGAGTGATGTTAGAAACACTGGCAAGGAGGAGAAAAAAACCTTTTTAAAAGGTACAACTGATACTTCACTTTAATTTCTGGATGTTTTGTACCGTTTTTCCTGTCTACTAAAATGGTGTCAACAAATTTTTTTGAAAGATGTAGATTTCAAATATTCAGTTCAATCAGCTCCATAGCCTTTGTTTACAAAGAAGAAAAGGCTTATGTTCCTGAGATGCAATGTGGCATGATGGATCCAGGTTGCCACCGTTACCCTGCTTTTTGCCACACATAGTTGAACCAGAGAATTTTTTTTACTTTTGATGAGTGATAAGAAAAAGGTGCAGGTAATTCTACTCATTGCTCCATCCTTTTAAATTATATACATCTAATTACAAGTTAGTCAAACTAGATTTCACATAAAAGTAATGAAAAAAATCGGATATTAGCTGAAAAATGTCTATCACAAATACTGACACAAAAGTCTATAGAAGTATGCAATGCCATAAATGTGGTTAAAAAGTTTACAGAAGTTTCTGGAAAGCGTGGCAATTTTTAGAATCTGTTAATACAAAAAATTGTTTGAAGGAGCTTTTCACCTGTTATGGTAAAACTTGCAAACTAAGTATCACTAGATTGATTTTCCTAGAAGAAGTCTTACAGCCTTTGGGAAAAAAAAGTAGAAGCATCAGAAAATACTATGACCCTTCCCTTGGGCAGGGAATGGTGGACATCACTGTAAATCACCAATTTGTGCATGGTTCTCATTTTGGTAACTCCTGGAAAACCATCTTTGCCTGCTCTGGCCCCTTGGCTGCACACTGTCCAGTTTTATTCCCTGCTTTCCCAGACTCCTGTGGAAACTATTTTCATTCTGGGGCCAGAATGAAAACATTTTCAGAAATACTTAGTAGCCAACATTCTTACAAAAATAAATGGTTGGGTTTTCAAAAAAGCTCAACAGCTTCTCTATGGGGCAACAAACTTTCTTCCCCCTGTTGCCCTAGTTTGACATCTTCACTTAACACAAGTTGAATACTGGTCCCCAACAAACACTCCTGACTGGCTTTCTAGTTGGAACCATTAATAATTTTTTCAGTTCTGTAATTAAAAAAATGATATAATCTAAATCAGGTTGAAAACTTATTTTTTTTATATCTAAAAGTAACTCCAAACTTCAGAGAAAGAGCTGGTGATATTCACACACAGTCACTGGAGCTGTACATTTCAGCACAGATAAATGAAATCTCTGCTGCATTAAACAGAGATAGCAAACCATGAAGAAGTCCACTTACAAATTCAGAGAGATTTTTCTGGCATAAGGGCAAAGCTGCTAAAGTTTTAACAGGATTAAAAATGGCAAAAATATGCAATTACAATCAAGTATTGCATAAAGTACAATTTGAAGTTATTCCACCTTTTAAAAATAATGGTGCCTATTGAAACTCATGTACATTCCTGTGTCTTTCAAATGCATCCCAGTACAGTGTGAACGGAAAAGCCATTGCATTTCATCGCACAATAGCCAGAAGCAAAAACAATGTCGCATTCTAAGCATTCATTAAATGTAGAAATATGCACTGAGGATGTAAATGTTGACTAGAATCTCAGGGAAGTGTATAATTTATATTCGAAACTAAGATTCATAATAAATACCCAGCTTCAAATCTCCATGGGCAGGGTCTCTCAACAGATTTCTAAAAACGTACATTTATGGAGTAAACAGAATTTTTAATGGCTGCTAGCAGTATATCAGATTTGTTATGCTTATGGGAGTTGTGGTCATCAAATATTCATGCTGATGGTTCTTACGCAATGCTGACAGATTTCTAACTTGTGAAATAAATAATGGGCGAGTGGGAATTGATGAGATAAGTAGACTGCTTTATCTGAGAAGGGTGACCAAGCTTTTCCGTGGCAGTAGGAAGATTAAGAGTTGCATTCTCAGAGCAAGAGGGAAAATCCGAAGGTGTATTTCTTCAGATTACAAACCAGACAAATCTCTTAATCTGGCCATATGTTTTCTCATTCCTCTCACTCTAACTGTCCCTTCCAGCCCAAGGGATGTATTTGCTGGTGTTGGGGTCAAGTAGTGCAAAAATGACTCATAAGTTTCTGCTACCAGACAAGCTGGGCTGGATCATTTCAGGCAGGGTGGGGGGAGGCTGAGAACATATACTTAACCCAGCCCCATATTTCTTACTTAGGCAGTTTGCCCTTACTCCAGTAAAGGGGCAAATAAAGGACTTTACCTCTTTAAGGAACATGAGAGGATGGTCCATTAGAAGCTGTTGTGTTTTTTGGGTGTTTTAAATGGACTACACTCCTCAGTGCTGGTATATCTTTAGTACATTGTCTGACTACTACTATTAAACAGTATACCTCAGTTTGATAATTTGGCATAAATGCATTTGAAAAAAGCTGTAGGTTAACCAGTTATGCTGTAACCATAAACCAAGATCAGACCATAGGACATTTCCAGTGCAGACGTTCTTTACTCTCTTAATAGGTCTTTATTTTTTGTTAAAGCCATTATTGTGCAGTAGTTACACATCCGTCATAATATCTGATCTCAGCATCTGGCCTTCAGCCCTTCAATTCCTGGAATACCTCTATACAAGCTAAGGTAAGAAAAAGTACATCCACAACAATCTGGAGAAATACTGCCTGGCCAGCACATTTTAAGATCGACGTCAGTGACTTAGTTGCCAGCTAAACCACACAAATTACCTTGAATTCTTTCATTATGAGCTTCCACCTCTGTGAGACAACACTTGAAATAATTTTGGATCTCATGGATTTAACTTGCTGGTTGTTTTAAGAAGTAAATTACAAAATCTCCACAAAAATAGTTCAGAAAGTCCACGTACAGTCATAGGAGTTTAAGCAAAACCATATATACAATTCAAACGTCCAGTTTTCAACCACAAGATAAAATGTTTCAGAGCTTAAGCTGATTCCACCGCCCTTTCCAATAAAAACAAGAGGCAAACTCATACTGAAATCAAGTAGAATTGTACCGCACTCCCAGGAGCGCCGTGCCTCAAACACCGATAGCGATGCAAGGGACCCTGGGTAAGTCCAGCTCTTTATCACAGACCTTGAGAGATAAGAATGTTAGCAAAATGATGAAAGCCTTAAACCTCGGTGCTAGTCTCAGATTTATCATAAAGCATGAGTAACTCGGAGCATAATCTTGCCAATTTGACTTGGGCAGTGCTGTAGAACAGGCTGAGCAATAAAAGTAAAGGGCACAACCTGAATCTCTACTTTTTGTCACATGGTGCTTTGCAGCATAAACTGCCGTTCAGAGGGAACATGCAGAGTTAAAAGTTTTCATCAAAGTTCCTTTGCTGGAAGTTGTGTTGCCATCATATGAGTAGTGTCACAGGACACACAAGAAATTCTGTGGTGGACAATTGAGGGATGCTTTCTTGCTAGAGAAATTTCTTTCTAATGCTCCAGCAATCAAATGTTCCCTCACATCTTGGAGAAGAAGAATCTGTATGCTTGCCAAAACTTAGCTTTTTTCTTCTTCTCTCCCTGAAATCTATGTGCTGTATCTTTTGAGAAAAGGGGTAGCTAAAATTCAGTGTTATGTCCCAGATAAAGGCATAACCATCATTCACATCGTTATAAAATCACTTTCGTTTTGAAAATTGTTCACTTACTGCAGTACACTTTATTACAAACATGCAAGACATGGGAAAAGTGAAAACTGCACGTATATACTATTCTTGTCTTCTCTTCCAAGTACAGATTGTTTAAAAACCCAAAACCCTCCCATCCACCCTTTGAAGTACTCTAGGCTCTCTCAAGCTTCTTTTCACCAAATGCCAAACCCAAAGGAAGCCACCAGCAAAATTTTACCATCTATGAATGCCAGCTTAACTTTGTTCTGCTTTTCTGCAGCCTTTCTGCAAATACTCCTTCACTGCAGTTCCATAGTCCTTTTTTGCCTTTACTGCTCTAGATCAGTTGAGGTTGGCAAGGGTAGATCAGCAAAGGTTTCAAAACAGAGAGAAACAAAGAAAGGCGATGGGAAAAGCCTAGCTTCCCTACTGGGGGTGAGAACTGTTTTGCAAAGGTCATCTTGAAGAACAAATACATCCATTCTCTCCCCTTATTCCCCACCATTTCCCCCATCTACCTTTTACTCCCAGTTATGATTTTCCTGTTGAACGTCTCTTACAATACCATCTCACTACTTGCTTGTCAAATTATCTGATTACCATATGTTCCAATTGTTCTGTGATCTTTTGTGATTCAACTTACCAAGTTCACAAATAAGACACTGTCCTTTGCAGTCGTGTTACTCCTCAGAAGAGCCTTTCAAACATCAGGGACATTTGATACCTTCCATCCCAATGTAATGCCTGTTTGGACAACAGATGAATGCTCTTACTACTAACTTGGCCCTTTTGTCATTTTTGTGTTTCAGCAGGCTTAAGAGTTCTAGCGATTTTCTGCTCTCCAGTTTGTCCATCTCTTTCAGCACTGTTTCTTCTGTATAGTTTTGAATAGTACCTCTAGCCATTATAAGAAAAAAAGAAAAATAAATCACTCTTGAGAAGATGCCTTCTCAAAGGCACAGTGACATCCATGTTTCTGAGTTGATCCTTTCAACTATCCATAATCAAACAACAAAAGGGACAACAAAAAAAGTTTCTATAAATATATCAACAAAAAGAGAGTGACAGAGAATGTCCATCCCTTACTGGATGCGGGGGGAAACCTTGCTACCAAAGATGAGGA
>JAOQGH010000012.1:64128406-64205013 GCA_025769975.1 Gallinago jamesoni
TTTTTTTTAATGTGGTTGGACTCGATGATCTCAAAGGTCCCTTCCAACCACTAAGATTCTGTGATTCTGTGATTCTTCAAGTTCTGTCCTCCTCAGACACTTGAAGGATTTCTTGATTTTTTTTTTAAGTTTTGTGGTTCTTCCCCCTAGATATTTCTGCTATTTGTCCTTTCTGTTTTAGCTCTTCTGATTCCAACCCTATGTACCTCCTGCTGTAGTTTTATTTTCTTTTTATTGGCTTAATACAGTAGAATTTTAATTTTCCAATGGCTTGGTTGAAATAATCTTCTGGCCCCTACCTACTAGACATCCTGGAGTCCATGCTCTCTTTTTCGTCTGATGATATTCCTGCTTTCTAAGTTTCTATTCAGCAGGGAGGGAGGGGTGTTGTAATTTCTCCCCCTTCCCTCCCCCCCCCACCCCCGTAAGAAATGTCTCTGTAGGATCTAAAAAAGTTTTAAAGTTTCTTTAATTTTTATTTGATAATTGAAGATTGGTCTGGTAAAGTACAGCATTCCTGGGCTAAGCCAGGTTACATTTTCTTGTCCAAAGATGTAGAACATAGTTTATGGACCAGCAGTTCTGCTGAAGCCAGGTGTACACCGTATCGGTGCAATACCAAATATTTGAATAGACTATGTCTATTTTTTTTTTCTTTAAGACATCTGAGAATTCTCCACCAGCTCCTGTCTTCCACAGAGCCGACTAAGCTAATCTGCTGAACTGTGGGCCATTTGCCTTCACCTTCTATTTCCAATATCTGCATGGATAAAAGTTCAGCAGCTTCCAAAATTAGCTTTTACAATGGAATTGGTACTGGAAGGAAATTGGTTCCTGGTGGGATAACAGCTGGCAACACACATGCACCTTTCTCCAGTGAGGTTTCTATTTTCTCCTTCTGTGGTTTAGAAGTTTTATATAATAACTCATGTGTGAAAATACTTGTCTAGCAGTAAAACATGATGCATGGTTCATCAGACCAGTTGAGAAATCTAGCTTCCCCTGCACCCAATTCACCAGCCTGTAATTAGGGCCGTGAAAGTGAGTAATAGCAGGGAGCCAGCTTCCCACATCAGGCTCCACCTTTTACACCTGTGCTTAGCCTAAATGTATGGAAAATGCCTTTGCATAATCCTACACAATATTTTTATTTCTTTTCCTGGGAAGATTGAACAAATTCAAACAATATATTCAGGTGGCTTATCAGGGTCTACTGGAAATTCTGCAAAACCATATTAAGTCAGGAAAGTAAATCTGATATAAGGTAATGCAAATCTGTTAGCAACTTGTGCAGTAGCGAGATGGATTCTCTTCTCGCCTAAATCAGCATCAGTCAACATATTCAACTAAAATTAATAGTTTAATTTATGTAAATTAATTACATAAATTACATAAATTGATGAAATACAGTGTCCAAGTGTTGGTAGCAAGAGGAGGATTGGTACCTGTATGTATCTAAAAGACCACTCTTCCTCTCATGTCTCACAATGGAACAAATCAGGAGAACCTCACTTAAGCCAGCAGACCAAAACTGCTGGAGAGAAGAGGACCATTAGCATCCTGAGGGTGAAGAACCCTCAGGAAGGAAAGGGCATTCACGTGGCCTCTAAGGCAATGACCATCTTCTTCTATTCCACACAAAGACAGTGCCTTGTGTGTAGAGTCCCTCATGAAGGGATAGATACACACATAAATCACAGCAGCCTTTGGTAATAATTTCTTTGAAGAGCCATATACAGTTCTAGCAATCAATGTTAAGGTGAGTACTGACAATCTGCTGGCTCAGACCCTTAGAATAAGCAGCTGACAACCTTTGAGACCCGCAGGAAGCAAGCACAGCCAAACTAAAATTACTCAAATACACAGCATTGTGCTGTAATGCTTCCCTATAAACAATACCATTTGGCTAAGAGGAAAATGAATACAAATAAACCAACTGAAGCACAATAATATAAATGATTTCCAAGATACTAAGGAGAATCTAAAAATGCTTTATTGGGGGACGAGAGAGAGAGAGAACACATGGAAGGAGGGACTTCATTACATAGGGAGGCTTTCTTCTCCTGATGGTACATCTGCCCCATCCTTTCCTTTTCTTCCTCTCTGTCTAAATGCATTAGGACAATGAGGCTTCAACACAAAGAGATAAACCTTTAATTAATAGTCTATGAAAGAATTAACTTATCCATAGCACACTCACTCTCAATATGATTTCTCAGCATGATCATTCCCTCTTCATCTGTCTTCTACCTCTATATTCCTGTCTTCAGCTATTCTTCATTTCTCACTTTTGTGACTCAACTCATTTTTTAATAAGACATGAAATAAATACTATTTCAATATGTCTGAGTGGCAATTACACCACTTACTAGGTCAAGCATATATAAGCCATTGTGGCTGTTGAATGCCTTCTCTGTGTGAACACACCACAGCTGTATCTCAGATGCACTGCCAGTTTTTCATCTTTCTTCCCTCCCTCCTATGGTTTACTGTTAAATTTGTTCTCCTTTCTTCTGTTTTATATCCTGGCTGAACATCGTTTCTAGAAAATGTCTCTAGAAGGTAGTTATCAGAAATACAGTTCCATACACACCAGTTTCCAGCCAAAGAATAAAAGACGGAGAACAACTATTATATGACACATATAAGCTGTATTTCTAAATGAGAGGAAGAAATTAGAAGACATAATTTTAGGTTTTCGCTTAAGCAACTCTTTTTAGTGGAAATAGATCAAAATAGAGAGAATAAACTATTACAACCCACTCAAGTTCCAAGCAGTATTTCTGATGTTTATGTATTGGTTCTCCAAAGCACTGAGCATAAGGCCTCTGAAATCACAAAGCAAGTTATGCAGATGCTTAAACCTGAGCCTGCAGCTGGTTCACTGGTCAGTGACTGAAGTTGTCAGAGGCTGGGGGTGCAACATTCCCCCCCGCCAGGTCCTCCTTGGGGTGGGATGGAGGGAGAGACACTGCCAGACCCATGAGGCAGCGGCCAGTTTCCCACCTGCTCCACAAATGGGGAACAAACCCTCTTCCTGATACCGACAGGGAAAGTGGTCTCTTCTCCCACCTTTCCCGCTCAACCATCTCCCTGAAACAAGTGACAACCTGCCATCCCAGGGAAATGAGTGAGATGTCTGCCTGTAGCAATATCATCTTGAATTGTGAATTAATCAAATCTCAGAAGTTGAGCTTAGGTGTTACAGGCTTCTCTGGGGAGCTCAAATTTACCTGAAAGATTTCTAAGAGTTTTAAACAAAATTATAGCTACAATTTCACAAAGGAAATGTGTATAGTTATATTTCTTATCGCTGGAGTGCTGTAAAATTGAAGTGAATTTTCAATCTGATTAATTCATTCTGAATGATTCCTGTTGAGTAATTATCTTCAATAAAGATCTGTCAATACAGTTTCAAGCTATTGTCATTTTATATCAAATATAAATTAGACAGTATAATGAATTCAGGCACACCTAAACTCAATGTCAGATGGAATTCTTGTATGATAATCAAGTGAAATAATTGCTCTAAGAAGATAAAAACTAAAGAACATAATACAATAACAGTAAAACTCCTCCTTTATTACTGGATTAAGATAGCATAGATGATTTTGCAAAATCATCTAGGATGTACATACCAGGTACGTTCAATCTATAAAGTTTTCAGGATTGCTTGCTGGAAAAAAAAAAAAAGAGCTATTGGCTGGTATAAAATAGCATCGCTTTAAAATAGAGAAAATCATATCTATTGAAACCAGGTGAAGATCTTGTTTCTGGTAATCAGAAACATCGATTTAAGCACTATTTTGCCAACGTATTTAGATTAAGTTTGTGTGGCCAGAAACGCTGACATGGAGTATTGCCCAAAGGGTTAATTTAACAAAATTAATCATTTCTGAGATGTGGAGAGAATCATTTAAATATATTTTGGTTAGGGCAGCACCGGCTGATGTACAGCCTGAGATATCTGAGCTTCAGTTCAGCAGCTTTTCTGATTAGACCTAGTACTAGGAAAAAAGGATGATGCTGGATCAGAGGTTAGGTTACAGCTCTCATGCCCCTAAAGGAGCAGCTGAGTATTTTTTCCAAGAAGAAAATTTCTCTGTCCTACTCAATAGTTTATAGGCTATTGACACAGAGCAGCCACAAAAATAGATTTGTAACTTCAGCTCCGCTGAGCAAATACAGGAATGCCTTGCACTAGGAAAAAGCAGATTTCCAGAGGAGCTGCAAAGTCTTAGCACCTCTGCAGATCCCCCTCATGTGTGGGGCTGCGGGGCTGGACTCTAAAGCAGGTTTGTACATTTAGGCTTGACAGACCCACTCAAGTTCAGAGAGCGAATTCGAGTGGGGACAACAACCCTGCTCCTGTGCCCCATCTTTCACCATGACGTGTTATCACACCTCCATACCATCCTCTGAGGCCAGCGTGCAGCACAGCATGGCATGTCACGTCGGTTGTTATTTTAACAATTTCTTTAGTGCTAAAGGCAGTGAATATTTTTAAGGAGTTGGATTCTGTGCTTTAAAGTCCCTGCATTGATATTCTGCTGTCTTTATTCTTCCTTTCTCTATGCCTTTGTCTGAATGCTTCTCAAAGGCAGGCTGCCCAAGAGTATTTTTAAAATTTTCCTTAATCTGTAGAAGCCAGAATGCTCCTGCACAGCAACAACTACTCAACAACTTACATTTCTTAATAGAAAGCTAAGCTAAAATCCATTACTTTTATACACGTATAGATAGTAAACAGAGAAAACCCAAAGGTAGGTGGAGAAACAGGGGCACATTTAAAGGCTCTTTCTTTACCAGCACAACTGCAAATTGAAGCGAGGATCACCCAAAGCAGAAAAAACAGCAGCCTCAAGCAGTGCCATACCAGAGACCAGAAACCAGCATTCAGCTCTCATAACACAGAATAAAAATTACAAAGAGAGTCCTTTCCTGATGCTGAGTAACAGGGAGTGGTGACAATGGAGTCCTGAAAGACAAATGGCTATTGAAATGGCACTTTCTTTTTTTCTCCAAGTTACTAATAAATGCTCCGTTTTAAAATCCTCCACGAAGTGTGGTCTTCTCCAGCGACAGTACAGCTTACAAGCACCAACTATGAAAGTGGGTATGACAGGAAGAGTGTCTGCCTAGTAAATAAAGTCCATCTATCCAGACTATCTAACCATCTATTAACAAAACATTTTTAACGTAAATTTGAGTAGTCAAATCAATCCTAGATGGGAGACTGGCGCTGCAAGATGCTGAGAGCTCCAAACCTTCAAGTACATCCCTGGGGATGTCCAGGGCCTCACTGGGTTAGATCTCTGCTCAGACTGTATTTGGGGATTGCTGAGGTGGATGCCAACAAAATCCTTAAGAAACAGGCAAGCATTTTGTGCGAGTCATATGGATACATGCCATTATGTTAGCTCCTTAATGCTTTGCACCTGACATTGTCTTAATTATGCTGCAACTTGCAATTATCTCTCTTCCTGGCTGCTTTAAATCCTTGTTTTCTGGTTGCTGTAAATCCCTACTTTGCCTTACAGTTCTCCTTGGCTTCAGTTGCTCTATTATTAGTGATGGACTTACTCGTGCAGTAAATCAGCTCGGACAGAAGGACTGCAGTGTTATTCTTACGCTTACCCTTTGCCTGACCGGGGACCTGCAGAAGTCACGTACGTCCAAGTACGCAGTAAAGCTGGTTACTAGCAATTCAAAGAAAGGTATCACTTACTTTGATACCTTAATAGTGGTATTAAGGTATCAAATACCACTATCAAATAGTGATTATTTCCTCATGCTTGTGCCATGATAAAAATGTATCCCAACAGAGACAAAAGGAATAATACTTTGGGATATTATAACATTATGCACTACAATATGGTGGAGCAGATACCAATTAAACCCTATTTTCTGGCCTGCATTATGACATACATTTGATATTTTAGAGTAGGGTAGTCAGAATTGTTATTTTACTACTACTTTAACTTTGCATCACACGGAGCATTACTCATAATTTTTTTCCTGTACCCAGACAGAGCAATCTTGAAAGATTCTTTCCCCTGAAACAGTTATGTGACCGACTATGTGTATAAATACACAGATTTATTTATGCTTTTGCAGACTTCAATGTAAGCCAGCAATTTTATAACCACACGGGCATGAAACAATGAAATTCCATTGACTTCTAGTTGGGCACAAAGGAGGTTAGATTCCATGTTACCTTTAATCTGTTTTTATGAAACAGAGACCTGCAGTTGTATTGGCATTCAATAGTTCAAAGGCAGGGAGAAAAAAGCTCTTGAAATTAATTTCTGTGGTATAAATTTTGGGGCTGGTTGAATAGCAAGGAAAAAAGAGGCTAAATAAATTATGAAACAAAACTGAGAATATTTGCTGAATAATGTATGATCTGGTCAGGATGGGGTTTGTTTTTGTGGGGTTTTTTTTTGAAAAAAGGAAGTGATCTACTCAAAGAAATTACTTCAGTATAGTAATAATAATAAAAAAAAGAATTAGAGCAGTATATGGTAAACTGGGCATGATTAGGACCTTTTCCTTTCTCAGAAATTTTGTTGAAATTGGTACCGTGAGATGGGAGCAGTACGTACCTTTATAAAAGCATACACCATAGAGGTTGGACTCACAAATGAGCATGTCTCACTCCTGGTGCCCAACCACAGGGCTGGACTCCGAGCTAAGCTTAGCCACAGCGTCACTGTGGTCCCTTGGGACCATTTCTCCATCAGCAGATCCCATCTTCTCTAGGAAGCTGTGTTATTTAAGGGCTACGTGGTCCTCCTTGGGCAGAGCTGGTGGCAATGGCCGTTGGGCAGCCCTCAAGCCAGAAATCACAGCGCAGCACTGCAGTGCTTGGCTGCCCATAGGGTGCTACCCTGACCCAATGATCACTTATCTGGGAAGCAGAGACCAAAAGGTAAAATTCATTGCCATTTACAACATCTTGTCTAGAAAGAAACCGCCTTCGAGGTGACAGAAAGAAGGCTGTTTTTTGAAGCTTCAGCAAAACTAGCACTTCAGAAGATGAACCTGTGGAACTATTACAGCATCGTCTGCCAATTCCTGAGCAATGATCTCACCTGTCTTGCGTCATGAGAGCAAACGTCTACATGCCTCAGGGTCAGAGGCATGGGTTGCTCTGAAGGGACTGGAGGGCTGCAGTCAATACCTGCCAAGGACTTGCCCACCCCCTTCAGGACCCTTCACAACATTTAAGGACACACAGGGTGCAGACGCCACCAGATGCTCATCAGCAATTCCCCAGCACCAGGGTCTGACCCCAGAGTAACAAGTCACTACCTCACTTCCCCACAACCTGGGCTTGCAGAAACAGAGAAGCCAAAAGCTTCAAATTGCGGCTGTTTTTCCCCACAGAGCCTCCCCCAGTAGGGTGTCCCACTGGCCCAGGGGCAGCCAGCTCAAGCATACCTTGCATGGAGCCTTCTGTGTGACGGCAGAAGACAACCAGGACTGAGCTACACCAAGGGCACAATTAAGTACACTGATTTTTTTTTTTTTTTTTTAATTTTTTTTTTACAGAGAGCAATTTCCTTTGGGGAACTTCACTTTCCCATCCCTGCAACTTCATTTCTCTTCTCAAGCTCAGTTCTGTCAGGCTTTACAAGCCCTTGCCTTGTATTTGTCTGAAGAGTGGGTCCAGCCACTGGGTCATGGTCTCTGCAGAGGGAAATAAGGAGTCCTGCAGAAGTGATGGGGTGTTTTGGGCAAAGCCTGCTCTCTGGGAAGCTCACATGCTCAAGCAGACCTGCTGACATGCTTTAGAACAAGAGAAATGCAACAGAAAGCCTCTGTGCCATGTTCACCAGATGGTCTCACACCTTCCAGTCGCTTCTGCTGGCTTCACCAGGGTAACTGCAGAGTTTTCCTTTCCTCACCCAGCCTGTGGAAGAACAGCTGCCACCTTACAGCGCGTCCCCGGCACTCAGCATCCTGCAAGGCTGTGGGCCACGGTGCAGGCTGGTGACAGCCCCTCGTGACAAAGCACAGCGCTGAAGTGGGGCAGGACGTCTCAAGGGCTGTGCTGGTGTTTGCACAGATGTTCCTGTGCTGGGCACGTTCCTGCAACCTGCAACAGGTTGGGATCGGCCTCTCCGACCTCTCATGTTGATACACGTGTTAAGTCCATTATCATTATTTGCAGTGCTTTTTCAGGATAGCGGAGATGTGAATGTTTGAGCTGTGTCAACAGTACACGCCGCTAGACCTCCGAGGAAATTAAGGCTCTGAAATGATTGCAAATGGAAAGACTTTTTTTTTTTTTTTCTTTTTAATTAGTAATCCAACCAACCATTTAATAGAGAGCAAAATAATCACAGAGAGGTGAAGGCAAGGTATGTAAACTAGGTTTCTGCTTGGCTGGATGTGCTTTCTTAGGGTGCAACTAGTCATACTCATATGCATTAATAAAATGATGCCTACCTGAAACACACAGGAAAAGCTGGGGCAAAAATGTCATTGCTGGTTTTTTCAAAGATGTTTCTAACACTCCTGTTTGCTTCCAGTTGTCCCTCAAAGGCCAGCCTTGATCTCACTAAGAAGCGAGGATTTCTGTTAGTATGAGAGGATGAAGAATATGTTTTCTGATGGATAGTTCTGCTCCTGTTACTGAGGTTTGAGATCTTCATTAAAAGCCATTAAATCTTGAGGAATTATTAGACTGTTTCTCGCTAGATGAGGTCTGTGCCAGTAGGGCTTCTCAGGTCCACTTAATTACAAAAAAACCTGCAAAGTCCAATCCTGAAAGATACTTTAACATCTGCGTATCTTTCCGAGTAATAATCCATATTATACTTTAGTCTGAACATATCACCCTAGAGTCCTTCTCACTTAAAGAAATAGGCCTTTCAAGTCTATGCATCCAAATCTAGAAATCTGTACTCTTCCCTTGCACTTAATTTCTGTTCCTTTTTTTTTTTTTTTTTAAGCTAACCCAGCAGGAGGTAATCTTACTGAATATTTCACCTAATGCTGAGATTGAATCTGCATCAGGTTTCATGGGTTTTTTTTTTTCTGAATTTGCTTATCAAATGAGCCCACTGTTAGGAGAGATACCTTGAGCACTAGCTGTATGCGGAGGGGGAGAGCTGGCCTGTCCCTGGTGCTTTACCCCTTCAGTGTCAGCCTGGTGCCAGCATGGCCCGCTGCCGGATCCTGGCCTCCCCTGGCATGCCAGGCTGTGCCAGGAAAATCCTGGATTTCAGTTCCTTCTCCTCTGCTACCTCCCCAGCAGCAGCCCCACAAACCACTGCAGGGAAGGCTCCTGGCTGTGGGCAATGCTACCTGTGTCTGCACCCTGCCACCTGTGGAGACACCCAACACCTTCACCATGTCCTACACCAACTTCAGACCTTTCCTGGTGCTGTAGCGTGACCCACCATATGTTTAACTTTAGCTGTTCCTACCGCCTCCCGCAGAGGCTTTCTTCCCTCCCGCATCCCTCTTTCCCAGCCCTCAGGAGGGGGGAAGGCTCCTCTACCTGCTGTCGGGGATGACAGGGAGGAGGCTGAGATTCAGAGGTGATCGGCAGAGAATTAGAACTCGGGCTTGTCTGGTGAAACGAAGACTTTAAAAGCAACCAAGAAAAAAAGGGGGAGGATAAAGTACACCGCTTTATACCATGGCAAGTATCTGGAGGCCCAACATACCGGGATCGTTCCAGTTTACGAAACGAGAAAGCGAGTCTTCTCCCTTCCAAACTCATCATGAGCTCCAGGGAGGGAAGGTTATAAATGCTTGTGTATGCTGGAAATAAAAACATAAATCTGCCACAGAGAGCGGGCCATTCAAATAGAGCATTAGTCACAGCCCCGCGCTCTTTAATAGCCCCGCCGCTGCTATTTATAGCGCCGCGAGCGGCCTTGGAGCTGCAGAAAGTCCAAACACCACTGGGACGAATGTTTTCCCACCGGTGAGAACAGAGAACCTGTTTGTGCAGCGGTGGTGACTCAGCAACGGCCGGGGCTCCTCCGTGGCCTGAGCAGGGTGACGGTGGGAGAGACACCTCATGTGCCCCAGGCAGCGACTTCAGAGTTGAACCCCATGTACGTAGACTCGCAGAGCGGTTTTAGGCCGAGCGCTAGAGAGTAACCCAGGCTTTTCAGAAGGTTTTGAATTCAAAAAAGAAAATTGACGGTGGGAGAGCTTGTGGATAGAAACGTGTCCAGAAAACTATTTCCACTGTGTTTAGTGCTCAGTTACCTGCTGTCTGTGCTTGGGACAGAAGCTTTTAGAATTCTGCCCCTTCCTCCAAAGGGAGTTCTGGCTCCCTTCACCCCGAGGTCCCATGTCCTTGAATTTTCCCAAACAAAATAATATCCTGTGGCTTTGCCAAGAACTTTTTTGGGCCGTTTTGAATTTACCACTTCACTTGCTCTAGTTAAGGGATTTCTATGCAAACTCTGACGCAAGTCTCAATCTTTTAGTAGCAACAGTAACACCCTCGATGCTGGAGGTATTTAATAAGCAAACGTCCTTCTCCGATGGGAGGGGATGCATATTGATGTATGAAGTTTTAGCCCTTCTAAGAAAGTCTTCTAATTATCTTCCTCTGGGATCACAGAGTTACACCTCTGAACTCTGTTTTCTTTCTAACATGTCTAGAAGATATCTAACACTTGAGAACAAGAAGCTTTATCTGGCTGAGCTCTACAACTGCTGTCTCTTGGAAAGTTTCAGCTGTTGCAGAAAATAGAGTTAATGGTGTTGTACAACTATGACTGCGTGACTATTTATTTTTTTTTTTTCCTTCTGGAACCCAAACTCAGGAGTTTGTTTTAAAGAGGAATTGCATCTAAGGGAAAATGAAAATCCTGCTCTAAAAATAATATCAAATGAATGGAATTTTGCAAATCTTTAGTCCTTGAGAGCACCTCGAGGGAGCAGCACCTCATCACCACATTTCAGAGGAGATATGTAGATACACCTGTCTGCCAGGATCAGTGATTTAGGAAACTGAATCACCAACTGCAGAAACCACAGCCTCCGGCTCTTGCCCCTTGGGGCCAAATGCAGTAACGGGAAAAAGGCAAATGTCACATTTCCCTGCCAGCAAAGCTCCTGGCCACCCAGAAGGCTATTCAGCCCTGAAAGAAGCAAGCAGTTTTTTCTGAAACTCCTACAATGTCTCCTCCTGAGCTAATTTAGACAGCCACTGGGCCTCTACAAGCGACTAACAGACTCCATGGGGGCTGTTGTTCTGCATTTTAGAATCAAGTTAAGAGGTCTTGCGACAGTGCTTGTGGTGACAGGCTCTACAAAAACCCATAAGAAGAGGTAAAATTTGTCCTGAGGAGCACCAGAGTCTAAACAGAGAGGAGAAAAGAGAAGCCCACTTAGATGAGGAAATATGCCCAGGATGACTCAGCCCAGTAGCCAAAGAATGGCCAGATCTGACATGGATAGAACAGGGGCAGGATGAGATGAAGCTGTGTTTTCTGTGGTTTTCTTTGGTATGGGCTCTTCCTCCCACGCATGGTATGGGCATTTACCAGCTTTTCTAGTGTTGACCCAAGTCTGCTCTAAAGCTCATTATCCTCAACACAGAAGGGCTGTCTGATGAACAGCAGCCCTCACCCTGGCAGCCATGAGCTCCACAGCGGACAGACCCGCTTCAAGTTCCCACTCCCAATCAGGCAGATGGGGAATTTTAACATGGGTCTTCCCTAGGAATGCCTGAACCACAGGGCTGCTGGCTATTCTGCCTTAAGGTTCAGTATTTCCAGTTGGAACTGTTCCACTCTGGGCAAATAATTAAGCACGGACAGATCTGGTTTGGTTGCTCTAATGAAGCTGAAGGCAGAACAGAAGTAGAAAAGGGTTTTTGTGAAGAAAGTCATGATCCACACGACGTCACACCATAAGGAGAAGTTGCAATTTTCCTCCACACTGAAAAAAGGAACTGAAGTGGAAATCCCAAACCCTGGGCAACCCGTGTCTGCCCAGCTGCAGAGTGAAACGGAAACAAATGCAATTAAGGGAGGAAACAACACAGCCAGGGTAATATCACACCAGTGGAGCTGGCCTGGAAACCTCAGAAGTCAGGTTTTCCTTTCTGGGAGGGACATGGGAGAAGACTGAATGAGGCAATGAAGAAAAAAAGAAAATACCTGTTCGCTCCACTTGTCCATGGCTCAGCAGGATTTCTGAAAAATTCCTTGCATGGTCCAAATGTGCACATTTATCGTCATCCTTTACTTTGCTTAGGGAAAACTCTTGGACGTTCGAGATCCAAACAAATGTCTCAGGGCTGCAGAGTGAATCAAATGACTTAGGGATGGACACCGGCAAGGGGAAACAGACATTTGAAAACTACTCCCTCACACCCCTCCAACCTGACATAATCTGGCTTCTTGCATGTCTGTGACTTGTGGTTGATTTCAGCCTCTCAGGGAAGCTTTCCTGTGGTTGGAACATTCATGAAGGGTCTCTCATGTGGGTGCTCACGAGCAGTTAACACCACATTTGACCATGTTGCAGACACTGCCTGAAATGGGGCAGACATCTTGTCTTTTTATTTTGCAAGGGCTCTAATTTTCACATGGCTGATGGAATTTAATAATGTCTCAGACCTTTTCCCTTCTTAAAAAATGTGCTTAAAAATGACAAAAGGATTTAAACATTTTCTGTTCTCTTAAGTCTCTAATTTTAGCAAACTGGTTTGCCAGTAGGACTGGAAAATGTTTTGGTTCACAGAAGTCACTCAGGCTGTATTGGCAAGAACCTAGAGATTCAAGGCCTCTGTCTCAACTTACAGGTTCCCCGTGTTCTACAGGGATGCTGAAACCAATCCCTCATTTAGCAAAACCTTCCCTTGTTTGCCTGCTTTTTTTGGTGAGAATACATCATGAAAACTCTGTTGACTACTTTCACAGCCTGGTTGAAAAATAGATACAAATTTGTGCAAAACTGAGCAGCCTTCTCTTCAAAATATTCTCTTCTCAAGAAAAAAAAAAAGAAATTAAAAGCAAGAAAAATGTTGGTTGGCAGTGTTCACCAGCTGTTATAGCTGGGGTGAGCAAAACCACCTCACTTACAGACTGACTATGAAAGAGAGGAAGATGACCAGGCAACGGAGAGAGCCATGTTCCATACCTACCATGTAACTCAGAAGAGGTGTCTCTGCTTCCTCTGAAAAACCTCAGACAAACGTGAGCTGTCACAGAAGCACTTGGGAGATTGGGACTATGTTGACTTTTCAGGAGACCAGTGTTACGGGGCTGGGCAACCTAGCTGGCATTTCCCACACCACCTGCAGCCTTATCACCTCTCAGAGCTGTCCCCAGGTGAGGTGGGATGCACACACATTGCTGGCACGAGGCACATGGCTGTGGGTTCCAGCAGAGCCCAAGCTGGCAGCTCGTGCCAGCCTCCCTCCCCGGGGATTAGAAGCACAGGTCTTTGGGAAGAGGTGAAAGAGGAGGAAGGTGGTGTCAGTGGAACATCTCACATTATGTGTAGCAGCAACTGCAACAGCTCAGAAGGCTCTCATGACAGGAAACTGGATTGCAGATAACCATGAGATGTTTCTCCCATGCACTGGGGATGGGTTATCTGCATTGGAGGGTGCCTCTTCCCTTGACCAAAGCTAGGCCAGTAGCCCATCATTTCCACCAACACCCAGCTTTGCTTTAAGAAGCAATGTGTGGCTTGAAAAGTGCCTCTGTCATCCTATATGTAAATAACAGACATGGTACAAGCTGCATCATGTTTAACTGAAAGACAATAATAGTGTCTATAGATTTATTGTTGACTGTGTACACACTAACATGAAAATACATTTTTAAAAGCCCAAATGCAGTACATGTTTTCTCAGTCTGTGTTCTTAAATTGATAAAATACATCTGCTCTGAAGAACTATTACAGCTTATCACAGAAACTCTGATCTAATTTACTGCCAGCAAAAAGCTTTCTTAAAGCTTCTCTTTCTTTCTCAGAAGTTGTACCATAAAACATGATAATTCACATTAAGAATACATTTAAACAGTGCTGAAAAGACAACTTGTCCTGAATAAAAGGCAACATTCATCCAAGGTGATGGCTAGTATAAAACATAGCCAAGATTGGAAATACAAACTTTAGTGACTTCAAGTCTTGCCTGATAAGCCTTATATAGCCAAAGTAGCCTACAACCTGCTGAAAACCATTGCTCCTTAAATCACCTCCCTTTTGAGCCCTCAAAACCACACACCAGTTGTTTGAGAAACTCAGACCCATTGCTTTTCCCCTCCAACAGCCTCCTCACCCTCCGTTGTAGCTTACCCACCAGAGAGAGGCAGAACTTGTTGCTGAGGTTTTAAAATAAAATCAAATAAAATCAGAGGGAGGTGCAAATACTAAATATATACAGCTGACTATGGCCAGGCTGAGGATAGGTGGGTGCACTAATGGACGATCTGAACCCTCCTCTGCCTCAGGGTTGAGCAGGTACTGCCATACCTTGGGGGAAGGGTAAGGAGAACAGTTTATGGAAGGAGCCCAAGGGGTTGGTAGGGTCTGCATGAAGTGGTCTTGTGCCCCCCCCCTAGACCAGTCTCACCTGACCTTGCCAGAGGTGCCTACCTGCCAGAGGATGCTTCCACAGCCCCTTTGTGCTCCGCAGTGCTCGCCCAAGCTCCTCCTCATCCTTCTACACCTTCCCCACTCCAGGTGTTGGCTCTTTTGTTTTCCATCCTCCTCTGGATACCAGGGTAAGCAGAGGGTAGGTGCTGGGGAAAAGCAGTGTGAAAATACCCCTGGCATTCCCAAGTGACATGTGCTTTCCCTAAGCAAACTATATCCAGGCTGCAGAGCCCTGCTTCCCAGGGAGCAGTTCCTTTTGCTCCTGCACCAAGGATGCCCTTCAGGACCAGCACTTTTCTGCAGTGGCCGTGCCAGATTTGGCCAGGGTGGACTGTGGGTGACTGCTAAAGCTCGTGCTTGGTCACTTGTCCAGGTCTTCTTCTCGGGTCATAGAATCATAGAATTTTTTGCGTTGGAAGGGACCTTAAAGATCATTGAGTTCTAACCCCCCTGTCATGGGGGGGGGCACCTCCCACTAGAGCAGGTTGCTCAAAGCCCCATCCAGCCTTGTCCTGAACACCTCCAGGGATGGGGCATCCATCCACAACTTTCCAAGGTCCTTGCGCTATTGCTTGAACAACTCACCAGATTCTCTTCCTCCCTCTGAGTGGAGCTCAGACTTTCCCGGAGACCTCTCTGCAGCCATGGATAAATCCTAATTTTTTTTTTTTCGGTGATACTTAAGCGTCACTGGGATCACTTTACATTTACTCAGGTGTCTATAAAAAAACACCACCAAAACCTTCCCAAAGCATTAGAACCAGGTAACTAGCAAAATCTGGGGACATCTATATTAAATATCTTGGAAATGACAGTGTGGAGCATGCTCCCCAAGACACCAACTCCAGCTATCTGCCTGCCATTAGAAAAGGGCCTTCTCAGCCCAACGCTCACAAACTGAGTGTTGTGCAGTAACATAGCATTGTTCACTGCAAAGAAGAAAAAAAAAAAACAACAAAAAACCAAACCAGATTTCATCGCTGCTTCTTGTATTAGAGTTGCTTAAATTAAAGACTTCGCCTCAAATTTTCCTGCAGCCATTTTCTGTCTTATTTCTGTTATGCTTCCAAATACCAGGCATTCATTTGGGCAACGCAAGAAAAAGGAAGATGTTGAAAAGCTATTGATCTGCCAGGTGGAAAACTCTACATTTCATTTCCAGGGGAAATGAAACAGCGACAGAGCAGTTGTGTTTTTTTTTCTTGGGAAAGAACACATCATCCCTTCAGTAAAATACTGGAATCATCGTAAGATTGTTTTATAACAAGAACAATCACAAAGACAATTCGGTTCTTTGAATTTCATTTGCAAGCCTGCATATCCATTGTATGCCATGCTTATACATATAGTCACTTGTGAATACAGTTTTGGGTCTTGTTCACAGTGCTGATTACAGCTAGAGAAGAAAAGCCTGCTAGCAACGCTGACACTCATCCCTATGGAAAAAGCATCTCTAAAATGACTGCTTGTGTGCCATGGAAGATGCCAAATCACAGTACCTCCCTTTCCATTAGTCATTCCACAACATTGCTCCCTGTTGCCACATCTCATGCTTCCCCAGTGAGAAAGCAAAGATGCCACCAAACTCCCAGCTATCCTTAAATGACAGATTAAAAACTTCCCAACTTCCCCCCCCCCTTTTTTTTTTTTTTAAAATCTTTTTCAATCAGGAGGAGGAAACGGTCCAATTACAAGGTTACAGAAGGGTTTGGCATAGTGCAGTTCTAGATTTCTGCAAAAAACTTTGCAAAACTGTGAAAACCAGGAATGGTCTGCTGTAATGGGGTTTCGACTTTTCATCCTGGCTTCAAATATTTTCTCCAACTAGTCCTTGGCTTACCGTGCCACTTCTCTCCAAAATAAAGTGCCTGCCCCACGCTGTCTTCGGCAAACTCTCCTCCAACATCAATTTGTTCAGCAGCACAGACAGAAGTTGTTGATACCAGCAGGTATCCATTAACTACCCACCTCAGCCATTGCTCCCCAGATGTAAGGGGGCAGACCACAGCTTCCTCTAACTTAACGAACACCGTGTGCATTGCAAGGGTCAGAGAAAACCTAGGCAGACAGTACCTGACACTGAAAAAGAGCTTTTAAAAACATGTCAAAATCATGTTTTTCCTGTAGCTTCTCTGAAGCGGGTGAAACTGGAGAGAAAGGACAACTTTTAGAGGAATGAAGCAGATTCTGGCATGGTTTCCCCTTTTGTGTTCCAAGATTTGGGTTGGAAAAGGCTGCATAGAGGGTGGGGGTTCTTTTTTTTGTTTAGTTATGCCGCTAGATGTGTATTTAATCTTTTTCCCCGATACTCCTGTTATAAGTTGCAGCCAGAGTTAGGGAGGCATTCATCAATAGGGAAAGCACACACACAATTACTACCGTATGGTCTAAAACAAAGGGAGTTCACTTTTCATTACCCCGAGGCACTGAAAAGGCTCTGCCATTCTTTGCCGCGTTATTATTCTCTCTCGCGTGTTGGAAACTGGCACCCACCGTTTCCTCATGAAGACATGGGCTCCTTGCAAGCTTTCTGTGAAAAAGCTGGAGGCCAACCTCATCAGCATAGTTGAGGTGGGAAGGGACTCTCATGTATGAATTAAGAAGTGGTTAAATACGGGGTTGCTCCACCAGATCTCTCTCCCATCTCCAGTATTTGGGGATTCATCCAGTCACTGACACAGGCATTTTGGAATTTTGCTAACATACAGTATTGCAGCTGTGCCTGTTCTTATCCAGGTAACTACACTGTGGTTGTCTTTTTGGTCACAGTAGGGGTTTTGGGATTTGTTTTTTGGGGGTTTGTGATTTGGGTGTTTGGTGGTGGTTTTTTTTTGTTTGGTCGTTGTGTTTTTGTTTTTTTTTTTAAAACACATTGAAGCTTACTAACTCCTGGACTTTGCTGACTTGTGGTGGTAACAAGCTTTGCAGACAATTGTCTGCAATTGTCCCTTATGCAGGAAACCATAGGCATGACAATGCACAAACTAGCACAGATTCCTCAGAACTTTCTCATTTTCCTGTTTGGTGCAGTAATATCCCTGCTCCAGCACCAGTTGAAATAATTAAGAGCCATCTCTCTGGGCTTCAACAGGCTGAGAAGGAAGCCTCCCATTTGCTGCATGAGACCTCCTGTAAAAGCATACCACAACCAGCTGTCTTGTGATGTGAGTGGGTTTTATTCAAGAAAGTGGCTTGGGCAGCAGGAGGCTGAAATTGTTAAGTTTCTCTTGCGGAACTGAAGCCTCCTGCTCTTCCCTCTAGTAGCAGGAGATCTCGTCCTGTGGCACCGCAATGCCTGCGCGTTTTAAACAGTCTTGTCTTGTATTACAGGTTTGTTTATCCTAATCGTTACCATACTTAATTCTTCATTAGAAAGATGGTGTGACTTTAACAGCCCAAATAAATGAGCTAAAAATAAATGTACTTGCACAAGTTGATCATTGAAAACTCTATTAATTAAAAAAAAAAATAAATACAAACCCAAAACCACCATCACCACATGATCTATTTGGCTTCTGTCAGCTTATACTTGTGTGTGTGTGTCTCAGATTGAACAATCAAGTTGATTTCATTTTTATTTACAGTTAAGTTTCACTTGTGGATTCAATTGCAAAGGCTGAAGCAGGGAGGGGACAGAGCCCTGTATGAAAACCAGCTGTTGACATTGGAATTTTTTTTCAAAAAAAGAGAGACATTTTCTGCATTTCTTTGCCTATCATTGCCTAATTTGTGGCAAATCACAAACACATTCCTATGGATGAAGATGATGACAATGTCAGAAGACTCTCATTGTTCTAGAGGTCACAGGAAGTCAATGACAATGGGAGGACCCGGGGTCCCCCTGCAAAGACATTTCTAGTGTTTTTAGGATTTGTCCTTAACAGAAATCTAGGGGGAAATTTAATTTGACAGAACTACTTCAAATGAACATTTTGGCAAAGGTACTGTGTATTTTATCATTGCTACCATATACATTTGATTGCTCAATAGGTTGTTTTGAGGCTTTTTCCACAAACATAAATTGTGCCAAAATATTAAATTATCAATTAACTGTGCAGTCTATTGTATAAGCAATCCAAGTCCAAAACACAGCATTACCCTCACCCTTAACCCTATAAAACGCATTAGAAAGTCTGAATTCACATGTTTCAAATTAATTTGCACCCTAGATGGGCTTGGGCCGCGATACCTTGGTATCACACAAAACATCCCTCCTGCATGGTGCTGCCCAGCCGAGGGACAGGAGTGAGCAGGACAACAGCCACGCCAGCGAGACAGATACACAAGAAGGGAATCACAGCGAGGGGCAGGTGCAGAGTTTGCCCATTTCTATCCAGAACAAACACTATCTACAAGCAAATCTCGGGGGTGCTAAAACGCTCCTCTCCAAGGAAGGGCCAGGACACACCAGGGAAGGGCACCAGTCACCCAGACTCTGTCAAAGCACAGATTGTCACGTTTGCACAACTCAGTGACCACCTCAGCCACACTTGAAAAAAAAAAATTCACCTTTTAACCCAACCACATGTTTGCATCTTTTTACTGAGGACTTACATAGTGCCTTCATATTCACTCTGGCTCTCTTGGTCATTCACTACTTAATTAAATTGGCTTCGCCTGCTGTTGAAGTCCTGCACTTTACTGACTCTCACCTACCAGTTCGCTTTGATTTCTTTAATCAGGCCATCACTTCTCTCTGATTCAGCAAGCTGACTTCTAATTCTTAGTTTCACTTGATTAACCATCAGCGCTACAGCCTGTTGGTTCAAGATGCCAACAAGCAAGCTTTCACTTGCTCTGCCTACTGCACCGAGGCTGCAACACGAGAAAGGGATCCAAGACGCAAGCAGACCAAATGGGCCATAGGTTCACAGCTCCTAGGAGGGATCTCTGCCAAGCAGCAGCAGATAGCAGCTTCTGATGCCTCAGCTTTGAAGGCAGGTGAGTAAAAACCCAGTAAAAACTCAGTCATTCACCAGCGGATACTGCTGGAAAATAAAATCCTGTAGATCTTGGAATCAAACTTGGAAACGAATAGGCTATTCTTAGGAAATTACATCCTTCACACCCACCTCTTCCTCTGTTTGCAGATTGTCCACCAGCATATCCCAGCTTTTAGACGTATGTGTTGTCTCACATAATTCATCAAATAACTTAATCTACATGACAAAAATTATGCAGATAATTTGTGAGCAGGCTCCACAAGCATTTAATATTCAAAATTCAAGCTGTGGTGATTAGTCTTGATTGAACACACAAATCCGCCAGTATCTCTCTGTATTTGAATGATTAACTCCATTTATTTTTTTGGGAAAAATCCCATATGTTTATGATGAACTCAGAATCTGCTTTTTTGGGACTACTCTGATATTTGCTTGTTTTTTTGGTGTGTGGTTGTTGGTTGTTTTTTTTAAACACACACCTGTTTTTTTATTTATTTATTTTAATTCCACAGCACTCTCACCAGTACCCTTTGCAGAAAGTAGATAGAAAAGGTGGATGTATTCCAGAAGAACCTTGCAGAAATTTGGAATTTACTTTTACAAAAGTTTTCTGTAACACTTGTTCTGACTCCTGATTTTTCAGGCAAATGATGAATTCACTCTGATAAACAGTGAACAATTTGCTGACACCAAGGCAAAGTGCTTTAGAAAGATTTTCTTCCTCCTGCTTTGTCTTTGTTACCTAGGATCAGATCAATGGATGTGAAAGAACACAGACTGGGGGTCTTCCATTTAACTATTTTCAGAGGAACATCTTGAAAGTTTCCATTCTCCTTCTTAAGATGAAAAGTCCTTTTGAACTCTATTGTCACTTCAGCACCAGTAACGAGATCAAAATCAAGTATTTCTTATTGCCCCCCTCAGTGTATACCTGGAAGAATATCAGAGGCTATCTGATAATTTGAATATCTGCCATGTATCCTCCTGTGGGGGATGTTCTCATCATCCTTGGACACTGCTGCCCTTCACTGCACTGACTAGTCCAGAGCCAAGGAAGAGAATGCTCCAGAACAAAAAAAAAAATAAAAAATTTGGCTACTGGAACTCAAAAATCAACAAAGTATTAAGATCCTATTACTAGTGGGGTTTGTAATCAACTGTATTACATTTTTACAGCAAAATACACAAATCACCTACCCATGAGAGACAACTGAAGCAGTAAGTATTCAGTAAAAGAAAACCTCAATGGGAAGAGCATGAGTTCCCTTGGAAAACAGCCTCCCAGCAAAATCAGAAAAGCACCAACTCTTGCCAAGACATCAAGTTTCACTGACATTTTGTTTTGGAAATAACATCAAAAAGTAAATGTTGTCAGTACCAAAAATGAAACTGATAGTAATGTTTACAGTTTCAGTGTGCTAAAATTAAGTTGTTTAACTTCATTTCAAAACCACCTTTGCTTCAGCTTTCAGTCGATCAGGTACAATCAGTCAATATGCACAACCTCTTCCTATACCCTCAAGAAAATAGTGGGATGGAAATGCTTCAGTTACTCCGAAGCATGCTGGGAGGACGATTGGGGACCATTTTTATTATTGTAATTAATTTGGTCAAGAAGAGTGCAATTTGGGGATGCTATTTTGAATCAGCAGAAAACCACACTTGGAAAAAAAATTCAGGAGTGACAGTGAAAGAGCAGGTCTCTCCTGCACCCAGCTCCTGCTGTGACAGCAAGGGGAGAGTTGTCCAGATACTACACACGTTCAAGCTCTTTCCTTTGCCTGGCAAGGAAGGTCTAAGGATCTTTTGGGTCTTGCCCAAGAGGGAAGGAGGTGCTCAACCTCCTACTGCCAGCAACAGAGCAACCTAGGGGCAGGGACTTCTGTGGTGGAAACCTCCAGTGAGCAGAAGGAAAGCTGGTGGGTATGTGGGAGAGGGAAGGGTGAACATGGCAGCTGCTTCTAGGGACAGGGCAAAGCTGTTCTACTGAGGTTTCTGGAGGAGGGGATTCCCCAGCAGCTATTTATTGCCATTTCTGACTAAAAAAAAAAAAAAAGCAAACATCCCAGGACCTGGGGAAATTCAGCACAGAGAAATACCCAACTCTCCATCTCCCATTTCTGCTTCAGACAAGGAAACTAACTGAAGCCTGCTTCTGCTCTTCAAAGCAGCTGCATTTCATACACACACTTTATAAGCAACTTTTATGCACCTTTTTGTGTGCCCAATGAGGGGGACAGGGTGAGGGGAACGATTCTATTTGCAGAGATATAAAGCCTAGATTTGTTTCCTGAGAAGAGCAAGGCAAGGTCAGAGAGGGTGCGAGTTTGCAGAGCTCTGCCTGGTTACGCTGCAGGGTATTTCTGGCAGCTCTGAGGGGGAACCCCCGTTTCAGTGCGTACCTTCTCCTACAAACAGCAGCTGTCTTATGACAAGGAGCCCATCTCACAGGTGCTTGTAGGGAAAGGGGAGTCACAGCACTCCCCGGGAAAGAGAGATGTCTCCAAGACCCAGGAAAGCGGGAGGACAAGAGGAGGGTCTGCTCTATCTTGAGGCTTCCCAAAAACACTGCACTCCTGCAGCACACTTGCAGGCACACAGGCTGCGGTCTACCACAGCAGAACAGCTGCCTGTGAGCCCCTGGTGACAGGCTACGGTCCACTCAGCAGCCTTCTCCCAGCCCCACAGAAACCCCCCAACATGAGGAGGACAAGCTGCCCAGCATGAGTGGGCACAGATGGCACCCTGCACTGCCACCCTCACGTTGCATTGTGATGGTTCCCAGCAGCGCTGCTGCAACACCCTTTTAGGATCATAGAATCATAGAATTGTTAGAGGTGGAAACGACCTTACAAATGATCTATTTCCAACTCCCCTGCCACAGGCAGAGATCTCCCACCAGACCGGGTTGCTCAAAGCCTTATCCAACCTGGCCTTGAACACCTTCAGGGATGGGGCAACCACAACTTTTCGGGGCAACCTGTTCCAGTGTCTCACCATTCTCACAGTAAATAATTTCCTCCTAACATCTCGCCCAAATCTTCCCTCTTTCAGTTTAACACCATTACCCCTTGTCTTATCACTAGACTCCCTGAAAGAGTCTCTTCTCATCTTTTCTGTAGGCCTCCTGTAGGTACCAGAAGGCTGCTATAAAGTCTTCTGGAGCCTTCTCTTCTCCAGGCTGAACAACCTGTCCTCATAGGAGAGGTGCTCCAACCCTCTGATCATCTTTGTGGCCCTCTTCTGGACCTGCTCCAACAAGTCCATGTCCTTATGTTGGGGGCCTCAGGGCTGGACACAGTACTCCAGGTGGGACCTCACCAGAGGGGGTTAGAGGGGAAGAATCATCTCCCTCAACCTGCTGGCCACACTTGTTCTGACGCAGCCCAGGATACAGTTGGCTTTCTGGGCTGCAAACACATTGCTGGCTCATGTCCAGCTTTTCATCCACCAGCACCCCCAAGTCCTTCTCCTCAGGGCTGCTCTCAATCTGTTCACTGCCCAGCCTGTATTTGTGCTTGGGATGCACAAACCAGTGTCTTTTCACCTCCCTCAGAGAGCGGGCGGGGGGCTTTTCTGTGGCACGGATGGGGACGAGGGTCTCTCTCCCGCGCCAAAGCCAGACCCTCTCCCTCGGGGCAGGATCATTTCATCTGGATGGCAAAGCTCAAGTGTTGTGCTAGCCTGTCGCAGGAATAAATACCAAAACAACCCAGGACAAAACCAGCAGAGCACACCACGTGAGCACACGCACCCAACTCACACAAACACAGCTGGCTGGAGATATTTTTAGACCCACTTTGACAGGGTCCCTTTAAATTTCACTGGCTTTTGTCAGTTTGTATCACAGAGCTAACCGTGTTTAAACAGAGCACATTATTTTTGGCCTATGAATCACAGGACTTGCTCAGAAGCCCTTTCATGAAGGCAAACCATCGAGAGGCCTCTGGTTTTGCCTGCACTGGATTATTGCAAAAAAAAAACCTAAACCCAAAAACAAAAACAAAAACCCCTTAATCACCAGGTACGGCGATTGGCTTCAAAGACTTGCAAATTAGGAGTAAGCTATCAAATAGCTTCCTGGGGGCTGTAAGCCGTGCAAATCCCATTGCTGTTAATGAGGGCTTATGCAGCTAAATAATAACATCTTTTCTATACATGCACAAATATATATATACACACACAGAGCGTATAGCGCCGTTGAGGCGATGGCTGACGGAGCGCCTGGCTGATGTTTCCCCCCCCCCTCGGTAGAGGAACCACGTGGGGTTTCCCCAGCATAGCATCCTCGGCTAAACCTCACCGGCAGGCAAGCGGGAAGGTCTCCTCCGGGAGCCAGCACCCTGGGAGCAGAGGCAGTAATTGCTCGGCTGTGATTTTTAAGGGAGATGCTGGCAGAGGAGCTGTGGGAGTGTTACCAGGGAGGGTGAAGCACCAGGGGACTTTTAAATGTTGCAGGAGGGAAATAAAAAAATAAAAAAAAAAAAAGGAAGTTTGTTTTTCAGCTGTATTGCCAAAGAGCTTGTAAATACGTATACCTCATGCCTGACCGCTGGTGATGGGGAGCTTCCTGGCTCCTCCAGGGTGGCAGGAGGAGGAATGTCCCCAGCCCTGAGCTCGGCACCTACGTAGGAGTGTGGTTCCCCGGCCGGGCTGGATGGCGGGCAGCCCTCCTCCTGCCCCGGAGCAAGCATCACCAGCACCATGAGTCACAAGCTGCCGGGGCTCAGCCGGCAGACCGCAGCCTGCGCAACACTTGGGGAAATCAAAACACACATATAAAAAAAAAAAAGAAACCAACCCCAAACCAAGCCACGTGCTCCCCTCCACTCTGTCCCAGAGTTTGCTGTCCTGAGGATGGATTTACGAGATGATGTGCAGCTGTTGCACAAGACCTGCCACCTCTGGAGGCTTCAGCGCCAAGGGGAGGGGAGGGCAAGGGGGAAAAGCAAAGCCCTGGGGAGGGCACAGCTTTGGGAAACCCAGTCCTCCCGCTGAACCACCCCAGTTGTTACTGGCTTTCCTCAGCTCGTGCACATTCAAAACCGCTATTTTAGAACGGCAGGAATATCCAAATCATGACATATGTGTGAAAATGAAAGGAATGCAAGTGTGTTTGTTTTTTTTTTAATTGGGTCTGGAGATTCTCTTCTGCTCTAAATAAAAAAAAAAAAAAAAAAAGAGAAGCAAAAGCAAGAAGAAAAAAAAAAGCACATAGCTTGCATTTCCCAGGTTGAAATAAAATAATGTGTTTTCTCTTTCACACTGGGGATTTCCAGGCTCTTCCTTCCTCCGTGAGGACCAGCCCCTCGCTGCTGCCCGTCTCCCTGGCACAGCTGGAGCCTGTGGCAGGGCCGGGGCGAAGGGCAGGGCACGGGCAGGCTGTCTCTGAAATAGACTCATCTGTGGCCACATTTCCTTCTCCCTGCCCTTTATGTGACAGGTTGGGAGCCTTGCCCAACCCCGCGCAGCCCAATTTTCCTTGACCGAGGCAAGCTGTACTGTGGTTTGTCTGAAAGAGGTAAAGAGAAGGCGGTGGGGAGGGATGCAAAAGAACCCAAAAAACCAAGGAGGATGGGAGGGATGAGAAGCAGGATTAAAACAGCAACAATCGTTCCCAGAATAAAAATGGTAACTCCCAAGAAATGACAGCTTGGAGAGACTCCAGGCAAATGCAGACACTCAAAGCTTCATAATTCCTTATTAAAAAAAAAAAAAAAAAAAGCAAGCAACAAAACAAAACCCAACAAAACCAAACCACAAACCAAGAGAAGCCCTGCCTGGCCATCTCCATTTTGAAGACCACTTTCCCCAGCGTGGCAGCAGTAGTCATTGCCTTCACCGGCTCAACAGGCTGTGCAGTGGGGACTTCACATTGTACCCCAGCAACAAGTCCAAGCACAGCTCCTCTCCCCATGTGTTTCAATCTGATGCCATCATTTGAGCATCCCAAATTCAACTATCCCAGAAGACCCCAAGAGGTGGGGCAGAAGCTCAGGATGGGGTAGCATCACCCCACGGCACAGCTGGGACGTGTGTAGGTGGAGCTCACAGGTGAGGCACCAGCTCTGCTGCCTGCAGGTCACGCCATTCCACCTTTCCTCACTCTCCCCACCACAAACATGGAACAAATAAATGCATTCAAGTCTCAGAGGGAAGCCTGTAATAAATACTCAAGAAGGGCTCCAAGCCATAGTAAGACGAGGTGCCTGAAGGCAAGGTCAGCTGGTTGTTTCTTTCCCCCGAGCGAGCATTTCCATTTTATTCACTCTCCAATGACAGTCTCACTTTGTAAGGCAAACTTGGTCCACTCCAGCATCATCTTTGCAAGACATATCATCATCTGGGACTTGTGGATAACAGACCCACTTCAGAAAAACACGTATCACATACAATTACCACTGTAGCTTAATGGGGAACATATTCTTTCCAAAATAAACATGTTGGGCCAGTGAGCTTCAAGTGAGTTTCAAACAAGGCTTACCAAAACAGAAACAAAACAAATGTGAAAAAGCATGCCTACTTTTTGCTCCCTCACCCCTCCTACACCACAGAAATAAACCAAGTTTGTCCCCAATGGAAGATTCCACCAAAAAATAGAAGCGAGATAGGATTACATGGAGAGAACAAAGCCTCCTTCATTAGGGGAGGAACAACAAAAAAAAAAAGTTATTTCTATTAAGAGAGAAGAAGAGTTTGATTACCATTAGCCGCTATTTCACCTCGACAGTTGAGCGACATGAAGGAGGGAAATGAGTCAGCTTTGCCACTGAGGGCACACAGACTTTAGCAGGTCCCAGGGAGTAGCATCAGTAGAGCTTCCCACAATGTCCCTGGGACAAAACCACCATGAGCGAGGGAGAAGGAATTAACACCTTAATGCAGAGTAAGAACCCTGTAGGCAACTTCAAGGATGACCTGATTTTTGGGGGGCAGGTCAGGAGGTGACAGGACAATTTAGTGGTTTGCATGGCAGTCCTTTACACCACATGGCACCCCTGAGGAGCCCAGATCCCTTCCCTCCAGTGTTGAACTGGAATTTAAAGTTGCTGGGCTATACGTCTGTTCCTTCACAGGAGACAACCAGCATTGGAAACTTCTCCCTCCTACCCCAAAAAACTAACTGGATGGAAAAGGAAGAAGATGAGAACAAGGAGAAGGTCAGCTAAAGATGCCCCGTGACCTTCTGACAAAATAGCCCACGCCAGCAGTGGGCAGCCAGCCAGCCGCCAAGGACACGCCGTGCCCCCATGGAGGAGGGCTCTGTGAAGTCAGTCTCCTCCACTGGTTTCCCTGAAGCACACCATTTCCCCCAGAATTGCGTAACGCCAAAAAAGTTGAACTGCCAGAGAAAGGGCAAGGCATCGCATTGCTTCCATTTAACGAGCATAACGCATCTGTATTTGTTAAGAGCTGTCAAACCCACCAGTTACCCCCTTCGGATAAAACTGTGTTTGCTGACCACATGTGCACATGGTTAGAGGAGTTCTGTCTGCTGAAACTGTCAAAGCGGGAAAAGGAAGAGAGGTATTTAGGGGCCAGAGGGCGGGGAACAAAAAACAAAACACAAGAAATCTCCTTTTTAAGTGGCTCTGAGGCTGTCGAGTGATCCCAACACCCACACTGACAACCCCGGGGGGCTGTGCAGGCCTGTCCTACCCCCTCGGGCAGCCCCAGGAGTTTCCTCTAGTAGGTGGCAGCAACAGGGAACAGGGTGCTAGGGGTGATTCTCAGCCCAAGCCCAACCCCAGCCTGGCACCTTCTGTGGACATCCCTCACCAGGCACCAGCTGAGATGCAGCCCAAAGCATCCCCAGGGAAGGTGATAAAACAGGCAGGAATGACTGTGCTTGGCTGGGCGCAGAGCCCATGGCAGCCTGAGAAAAAGGGAACAGGGTGAGGGCCAGGTCACAAAGACTGATTTTCTATGAGGCTGGTGTATTGTCACTGGAGAAGGATGTAACTTTGTGCAAACAAGAGCACTTTCAGTTCATGTCCCCGACTAGAAGAGGCATGTGGCCTCTGTGTGGACTTTCGGAGCTGGTTCTGTGTGAATCTGCCGGAGGCAGCAGAAACTCGATGGGCCAGCTGCAACTCCAGTTCTTGTGCACTGCTTCACTGCTCATTCTGTGTTCCTTCATCTTGGTTTAAACCAGTTGCTGAAGTCACCTAGGGCCTTGGGTTGGGAGATGAGACTGATAGGTATATGCTTTGAAATGTTGTTTTCATTAATGCCTAAGAGCTACCAGTTCAGCAACAGACCCTAAGCAGCACACTGGAAATATACTGGGCTTAAGCTTTCGATTCACCCTGCTTTAGGTAGAGGCTTAAGCACAACCTACAAGTTAAACACGACTTCTGACCAAAGAGTGGTTAATACCATGGACTGATACAGAAGTCCAAACCAGAAAGGCTCCTCCTTCCATCATAGAGCTATTCTTATAGAAATGAAACAACCCATGTAAAGCCATTCAGCATGTTTTCACATTCATTTTATATCTATACACACACACATATACATAAAAGATACAGAATACAGAATCCTCTTCCCTGCATCACCAAACCATTTTTTGATTCTAAAGCAGCAGCCTTAGCACTATACCCTTCCTTAAGGAAACAACACTCAAAAAGTAACAAAGCCACTCTGAACTGCTGCTGCTGACTTAGCCACCTTCCAGCACAGGTGATCTTCTACATTTGAAAAGCAAAACAGCTTGAAAAAAATTGTATGCCAGCTTCCTGGAGACTGCTGTTTCCTCTTCCCATTCCTTCATGCGATTTTCCCCCTTGCCCTCCTATTTTCTTCATGCAGTTCTTACAATATACTTAATTCCTTGACTTCATCTTTTTTGCCTGCCAAAGTTCTCTCCATGGCCTAAATGCAAAGCAAAAGGTTGAGTCCCATTGAGAGAGAAAGTGCACTCTGTGAGACCAATTACACAGAATGGACGGCTTTTTTCTCTACTGCAGAAAAACCCTTCAAATAAATTTTTAAGAGTCTGTACGTGTCCCACAGAATTATGTGGCTAGCTTCAGATGTGCAACAGCAATCCTCGAACCCATCATTTAAAGATGCCCATACCACCACACTACTGAGTCATTTCAAAGAGCTCACTTAAATGTATATTCTCCTGCATGTTTCCACAGGGTGTTTCAGGCATTATTTCATATTTTTGCTATATATTTAGTACAAAAGACCAAAAAGTAAACAAGATACCCCATTTAGAGTTGGCTACATGCACTCAAAGTCCCTGTACATTGAAGTGCAAAGCTACTGTTGCAGACCTAAAGAAGGGCTTTTGTTCTCAGAGCTTGTCTGCTTCTCCCCTCCGTACATGGCTTGCTGATGAAATCTGTTACTGTCTTCTGTAAGCTGGAGTCACTGTTGGAATGACTTCTGAAAATCCAGTGTAACCATGAATTCTGTGCAGTCACTGGGGACACTGATTTTGTGGAAAAAAACAGATTTGGGATTTTAATGTCATGCAGTTTAGTTTTGGTGGTTTTTTTTTTTTGTTTGGGGTTTTTTGTTTAGGGTTGTTTTTGTTTTTTTTTTAATTAACTGATTACTCCCCACAGATAATGCTTTTCATTAATTTATAGCGAAGCACCTGCATGCCCTAACTTTTCTGTGGTTGGGAAACAAGGTCCTATCTCATGAAGGTGCAAATCACCTTTGGTGTAAGTCAGACCTGCTCAATATTTTACACATTAGTTTTACTCTGCTCAAGTCAGTCTCCTCTGCAACAGGCTTCCAGCAAAGCAATGCGAAGCTGCACAAGTAAATCCCTCTGCCAGCTTTGGGTCCTAAACCTGCAAGCTGTCCTGGGCAGGAGCCCTTCTGGTCCTTTGCAGGACCTCTCCTAATTGTCTTTTGCTGCGCTCATGGACACCATCACCTATGTGGTCCAGCTCTTGTTATTTCCACAGGTTTTCTGCGTGTTTTCCTTGTGTGTGTGCTGCATTTCCTGGCTCCACTGGAAGGAGACTCGGGCATGCAGCAGGAGAGAAGTTCAACAGCAAGACTTATCCGGATAGCTAGGGGAGTAGGGCTGTGGGTTGCACCACGGCTTCTACCTCCCACACAGTACAGATGCAGCCCAGGTGGCTCACAGAGTCTTTATTACGGCTCTGATGGAGAAGCTTGAAGGAATGCAGCTTCGGACAGTCTGGAAGTCATTATCCCATGGCACCATCTCTAGAGCAGCTATTCTGCCTTGCACAAGGCTCTCTGAAAATGTACACAGCCTAACTCCTCTGCTTTAATAAGTGAAATACAGCTTTACTCAAAAATAGCTGTCAGGGTATACAGATTGCTCTTTGAGACGAGTACGCCTTTGCTGAACTAGAAGAGCTGTGTGGAAAGCAAAGATGCTCTGCTCGAGGTTCTTACTAAATATCTGCAAAGAACCACAGAGGGCCAGCTTCATTCAACACAGACCTTCACTGTGCTGTACAGTCAGCAATATTCACACGTGATACTTGGCCTTCCTGAACTGCATGCTTTACAGCTCAGTTTTCAAAAAAAGAAAAAATAAAAAAAGGCAAAAAAAGGCAGTTCAAAGCATCCCCAGCATGTGCTGCAGTCATGTGCCATATCCTAGCTACAGCTCAGGGGAATGAACTAGACATTTTCAGCAGACAGCAGTTTGATCCAATGGCTGGGATTCTCAGCAAAACCTTTTTGCCAGCACAGCATCACTGTGCTTCAGCTCTAACACCAAGCTGGCTAACAGATCACAAAACTCACAACCTTATATAGGGTAAGAGTACATTTTTCTGTTTCCTCACCCCATACAAAGCAAAACTTCTTTCCCCTTTAAGTGTCCTAAAACATTGTTGGCTTTTGAGCTTGGAAATTTACATCCCAATGAAGAGGATAGGCAGAGAGAGAGAGAAAGGAGCAAAAATAAGTGAAACTGGAAATGATCCTCCTTTTAATGTGGCAGTCTCTGTCCCTCCCATTCTGGTGTGAACTTTAGGTCCCTTCCTTTAACTAACTACACTTGCTATTGGCTTATTCCTTAGTTTTCATTCATTACTACAGACAGCCTAGATTTTCCTCTGTTTTGCTCCTGGTCTCATCACAAAGCATAAAATACCATCTGGTTTCATAACACTAAGGCCACTTAGCTGACAGCATCACCTCTCCTGGCAGCCATGGTAGAGTGAATCAGGTCATTTCATTCCACAGTAACCTCACATTTCACTAGAAGAGCAACAGCATCTGGGTTCATGCTTATTGCATGACCCCATCCACAGACATAAGGACAGAAACACGGACTGTGCTTATGTACATCTGTGCAAATAAGAGCTCCGGATGCCGAAATCAGTGGAATAACACCAAGCTAAAACCAAGGGCACAGGCAAGCTCTGGGGTCTTAGCATCAGTGCAGGCTCACCTACTACCCCCCCCCCCCCCCCCGTGCTTTCTGTATACGTGCTGGACTGAACTCCAGGGATTAATTTACCACCCACTGTACAGTTTTGCAGAGGAGGGAGAGATCAAAGACTAGTTCAACAACATGAAGCTGTCGCTCGTGACGCAGAGGTCAATATTTCCTCTTGGCAGCCCAGGGTGCAGAGAGAGGTGGCGCTGGCACTTCATTAGGTGGCACCAGCTCTCCTCTCCACGCCAGAGTGGCACTCCTGGAAGGCAGCACTACCCAGCCCTGGACAGGCTTGGCTGCAAGGAAATCTTCAGGCTCAGCATCTCAGTAAAATTGTGGCTCAGCTTACAGGAAGCTGGTGCTGATGGTACCTGGGAGAAGTCTCATCCAGGTCTGGCATCCTTCTGATTGTTTTTCCACCCTTGTCCTTTTTCTCTTTCCATGTATTTTCCTGCCTTAATCACCAGCACTGAAAAATCAGACCCCCCCGCTTGCAGTCACCTGCAGCACCATCTCTCAGGATCAGTCTACGTTAGCGTGGGCAATGCCACTATTGTGGGACACAATCTGGGAAGAAATAGGCTTCTCTGGACTCCTTACTGTTCTTTCTCTTTTCACCAACTTCCATCTAATGAATTGGGATCAGCACCCCCGCATAGCTTGTCCAGAAGCTCAAGTTTCCTTCTTCAAAGCAAAGGCGACAATACCTCCCTTTTCAAAGGGTCTTGTAAGTGGAAAGCAGTACTGCAGGTTTCCCCCGAGCCTTACAATCAGACAGCAGCAGAAAAGCTTCTGGTGAAAACAAGCAGGCAGCTCTGTCCCGCGAGCTGCAGATGAGCTGGAGCTCGCTGCCAAATACAAGCAGTTGTTTAGCTGTGTGAACAGTAAACAGTAGAATTAGCTGATAACCAGCATCTTGAGTTTGGCACAGGCAGGTTTCTTTTCCACCCCCACTTTTAGGAAGCAAGAATGCAAGAGAACTCCAGGCCTTTGAGCAGGAAGCTAACAGCAAACACTGCCTCCCTCCACCAGCTGATCCCAGAGACACAAAGATCTACAAACCACCTATGTTTTCACTAAGCAGCTAAAACATGTGACCGAGAAAAGTTCAGATCCCTCAAATGCGTTTAGCGTTAATGAAACACAACGTGTTTTCAGAGGGCAGAGAGAGGGAAGGGGTTAGCGCAAGAGTTTTGTAGCAAATGGCCCCATTCCAAACTCAAATTCCTCACAAATACATCTGATTATCTGACCAATAACTGAACGAAGTGTCGCAAATGCTGGAGGCGCTTTTCCTCAGCGCTGAAAATAGCTGTGAGGAAAGGAAAGGTGCCAATGCGCATCGTGTCATGGAGCTGACAGCAGTGGAATGAAAGTTAAGGTGGATTTTTGTCAAGAAGGATGAAAAACTGTGGAGGACTTTATGGTTTTGATTTGGTTGTTTCCCCTCCCCCTTGCCCAAGTTCATTTCTACATAGGATAACTTTTGAGGGATAGCTTTTTCTTATAGGAGAGGACCTGACTTGTAAGCAGCTTTGGCAAAATGCTCTATGAGAAGCCACCACTAAATCAACCCAGTCCATGAGGTCGTGACATGCTACGTTGAGTCAAGAGGCCCTGGCTGCAGACACAAAGGTGAACCAGAGAAGCACAGGGCTCCCCGCAGCATCCTTCTCCCTTGCAGAGGGTGACCTGAAGCTGTGGCCCCAGGGCAGCCTGCAAACAGAGAGAGCTGGGCTGAGGAGCGGGGAGAAAGTGGTCTTCATGCCATGTCCATCACCTGTAGAACTGCTACAGCATACACAGGTTGCAGATGGGTGCTACGTCTCGGAACTGGGTACTACCTGGCACAGCTATTTGGATAATACATGCTTTACCACAGGACTTCGGGGAGGTAGGAAAAGGAAAAGCTACCCAGACAGGAAGATCTGTGCAAATTAAGAACTACAGTGGGCAGGTACACACATGAGAGCTAAGAGGAAGCTGTGGGAAGGGAACTGACCCTTCCCTCACAAAAATTCTGGTGGTGGAGAGCATCTTTATGTGGGGGTTGGTCCTGGTGACTTGGATAAGAAATGGAGAGGAGGCAGTAGGCCACTTCAGCTTGGGGAAGCAGGGCAGGGCTTGCTCTGAACATGACCTTTCCCCATCCCATCTTCAACAAAGAGTGAAGAAAATTCAGAGAGATCTTCCCAGAACAAAGGCCTGGGTAACAGGGAGCAATTTGCCAACTCTTCACAGTAGCAGGAGTACTCATACACTGTGGCTGAAGAACGGGTAGCTGACACTGAGATAGCATCGGTATCCCACACAGCTACTGCTCCAGGATTTGCTTTTCTGTTTGAGAAGGAGATGAAGAGTGGTATTCACCTGGTAAACTGGACACTTGCCTACTAATAGTGCCTCATTAAAGCCTGATGGACAATAGGATGCCTGGCCCCTGAGCCCTCACAGCCCCTCCTCCAGTAAGGGACCGCTAGCAGCTGACTGCTCTTTACACAAGTTGGGTCTGGAGACACAAGCTGTGCCAGACCCTGCTGGTATCTTATGTGAATAAGGTGGCAATGGCATGACTGCTTTCAGGGAGGAAACCTGCTTTCGTCCCCCATTGCTAGACAGGCAGTTTGACCAACACACTGTTTCAAGCTTCATTATGTTGGTGACATCATATCGTTAGCATCATTAAAACATTACAATCTGTTTCACCCTTGCCTTTGACAGGCTGAAAAATTTACTTTGTTCTTCAGTGCCTGATAATGAACAGCAACTGGACATGGGTTTGGTGAACAAAGGATATTAGTGTCCCCAAGGACACTTGGGAGATCCTTGTACTTGCCACTTGTACAGCCAACTTGCAAGGTCCCCAGCATCTGGAAGGATCCCTCCCCTGGGAGGCTTTAGGGGTTGCATGATGTTTTAAAACCTGTTGGGTCATTTGTCAAGATGATACCAGTGGTGGGGAGCAAACCAGCACCTCTTCAATGTCTCTTACAGAACTACAACCTTTCCTCCAGGGCACTGTAGATGTTATCAGGACTTCAGGAAAATGGTCATTAAATTGCTTTTCAACAGAGACTTTCAGCGTAGCCTTGGACACACCATTTCACCGCTTTGGGTCTCACTTCTCCATGCATACTATGAACGTAAGCAGTTCCTTCCTCTGCCCAGCATTTGCTGCAACTAAATACCAAAAGTAGCGACAGATTCAGGTACCACACTAACGTGGGCTATAGACAGGCCTTTGTTTTAATTCTCCATTTGTAACAATAGTTCTTCTAGGTAGATCTACACATAAACCACATAATTTCAGCAACCACCAACTGGTGAGGTCAGTATTGGCTGATTCTCTATTGCCTTGCATTAAAAATAGTTCTTTACTATTATAGATAGACCACAGAAAGTCAAGACTAACATGCACTAGATCTGCTAATCTTCTGAACAGCAAGTATAAAAAAAAGCCACAAGCAATCTTCTTACAGTCATGAAAGGAATGTGACTTCCCTGCTTTTCCAACTGCCACCTACAATTCTTATAGCATCAGTCCAACAAGGTGCTCTCTGCATCCACTCATAAACCTTTATGAAACTCTTCCGTCACGGAGTTAGTGTCCTTGCCCTAGAAGTGAATGAATTTTGGTGGTAGATTAAGAAACCCCACAAAAATCATAAAGTATTTTGATATGCAGTATGTTTTCAAAGACACATCTATTTGCAAGACCAGTCGGTACATTCTTTGCCCTGCCTTGAAAGGGCAAAGAAAAACAAAATTAACATAAATGCATCACTTAGCTTACCAACACAATTATCTAGCAGAAAGAGATCTAATGAGAACCAGGCATACCTTGTCTATCCAACATCTAAAATATACCCTGCCATTTCTTCCCTCGTACTGTGCCACGTTTGTTTCATTCTGAAATTCTGGGGGGTTGTGCACAATTTTTCTAAATGGTCAAAGGTCAAATGTGCATTTCTATCAGAAAAGGAAAAAGGTAAAATTTAGAAGCAATGTTATACATCTCTTCAGAAAGTATATAAGTTCTTGGAAGCTGCTGGCAATCTGTGAAAACTGTGCCTTTTATTTCTAAGCAGCATCAACCTTGCCAAGAGAGAAGATACTATTGGGGTTTTGTGATAAGGCAAATAATTACTAATTTCCCCTACAAGGTAGAGATAATGGGATAGGCAAGCATTTTTCCAATCAAATGTTTTTTATTTTCAACATACATACTTTTAGAACTCAAGTTGTTAGCTGAAAAGGTTTTGTTTTGATTAATGTCATCATTTTAATTCATTTAAAAGAGTCAGAAACGTCGAATCATTGTTACACAGGAAGTTTTATTTCTGGATCAAAACAACATTTCATTTAGCAGTGGAACTCAATGGGAGGGAGAAACTCTGAAATCTGCATGAGTACTTCCAACTACTGAATCCAGTTTCTGCTCATACACCACTCATCACTTTGGGACTGAAAAATCCCTCTGGATTTTGGTATTTTGGAACAACTTTTTATAAACAATTTAGAACAAGCACATCAAGATAAAATAAACCACTTCCCATCTTCTCCTTAAAAATATAAGTATAGTTTTTAAAAAAAAAAAAGTATCTCACACAAGATAAAGAGGAGGGGCCCATGCAGGTGGATGCATAAGCTGTCCTTCAACCGTATAACTTTCCTGCTTGCCATACGCAGCAGGTAGATGCTGCAGCTTTGCCCATTCTCAGATTTTAGTGAAACAGCTCAGGATATTTTTAACGATTTTCTTTAATTGCCACTATCACTGCTGCCTCGCTGGGCAAGGCCCTCAGCCTTTATTAGCAGCTAAAACACTTCCACACTTGTCACTCACACAGCTATGAAAAAGAGTTGGGAAACTCAGTCCCACAGAAGCTACTAAAGCCCAAGACAAATAAAACCAGAAAGAATCGAATCTTGTAAATTACACTAACCACATGATTTTGGGGGGTTTGCCTAAGGATTTGAGGATGCCTGGAGCAGACTGTACCAGGCTTGCGATTTTGTCAATTATTTTTCATTTCATACATCAGGGCCATCACAGAACGAATCGTTAATACAGATGTCCCCAGGGACATAGAACTCAAGCAGCCTCGCGCTACATGCTAAAAAGCTTTCTTAGCTAATGCTTATCAGAAAATGCTTCTTCCACAGAGAGCCCTGCGTTACCTGCAACTAACCCAGAATGTAGCAGAGGTGGGGTCTGTTAACTCTGGACACGCTCAGGTAACGTGTGGAAGATACTGCACAAGAACAGCCCTGGATCTCACTTTCAGGGAACACCACCCATAACACAAGACAGCTTACAATAACAGTGAATTAAAAAGAAATAAATTATGAAAACCACGCATGAGAAAACAGAACTGCACTGAGGATAGAAATAAGCATCAGAAAACTGGAAGAAAAAGATACTTACCCAGCTCCTCATGTTTTCTTCACCCTGTAAAGTCCCCTTCTGAGACAAGTGCTATTTGCATATCAGCCATTTGTTATTGGATTCTGCCTAGAAAACACACCCAGTTTTGGTTTTTAGGCCCCCAAATTTTTCCCAGGGCTTTGCCTGGCTTTTAATCCTTTCCTCCTATCTGGCCCTAACTGCTGTCACCTGCCAGTGATTTCACACCTTGCTCTCGCTGCTTCTGCCATCACTGGATGCTGCCCCGACAGAGGGCAAACCTTGCCAGTGTGAAAATATTGAAGAATATTTTAAAGGCACCTAACTGGCCTCCAAACAAATTGTAAGCCCATGAGGAAGCTGGAATGTTTGTTTCTACCAGCTGCTTCATTAGAGACAGGCTGAGGTGGCAACCAGGCACTATATGGTAATGATGGGCTTATAGGGGACTGCTGGATAGCCTGGAAATACTACGCCTGTTAGTGGAGACACACAGTGACATTACAGACACGTTGGCCTAAGATACGACCAGTTTGCACTGTTTGCTGTCATCTCTGTACCTGGACCATACTAATAATATGAGCGAGTCGAGCCCATTCTGGTGCAGAGTCGGGCAAGCTGGCCTGGCCCGCTCCCCTAGAAGAGGGCACGAGCAGGGGATGCTGTGTGTGCACAAGGTGATTTCCAGCTCCAGTTCCTCGTTGCTGTTCTGCAGCTAATGGACTAGGTGGCAGCTCCCAGTTTGCTTCATGGCCAAGCCGGCTGTCGCTGCTGAAATCAGAGGAGCCCCCGAAGCAGCTGGGAGTGTTGGCAGAGCCATGAACGTGGCTCAGCTGCAGGGGAGCAGCAGATGCGAGCTGGGGTGTGGTACCAAGCAGATGGAAGATGGTGTTTCCCTCAACCGTCCCGCTAGATCGGCAGCAGCACATCTGCCTGCGCCCTGATGTGCTCCTTCCTTCTTCCTCCTCTCCACCCCTTGCAAAAACTGTTGGGCTGAACTTCCTGCTCCACTGAGCAGATGTTCATACCCACCGAGAGAAGGCATCAGATACAACCTTTCCAGGGCGTTTGCTCGCTGCAGTGACATGAGAAAGACTCCATGAAGCGTGGGGTGTTAGACTTCAGATCCTCTCTGGCGCTCATTCCTGCTTTGCCGTTTTTCTACAGCTGAACTTCCTTCTCTGGGCTGAGGGATGCGTATCTTGCTTCTTGTATATGGGAAAACAAAGCAGATGGTGTCGGTCTGTGGGACAGGTGTCCACATCAGAAAACTGCCACCGTACTTGACACCTTCCCAGCCATACTGGCCAAAATCCTCCAGAAAGGAGAAAACATACCTTGCCATTTTGCATAAATTTACATTCATTTGCATGCATTTGGGCACATACTAAGCAGAAGCACATGCCTTCCCGTTTTTAAAGTTGCACTGTACCAAAACCTCAGAAAGAGTGGTGTGGAGATGATAACTTGTTAAGTGCTGACTGCTCGGTGCCTTTGATATGCAAATCACTAATAAAAAGGGCCCTTCCATGCCCTAGTCCTTTTCTGATCCTGTTTTTTGTCACAGGGATGAGTTTACCCAGAAGGTAGGGCAATTGAAAACTCTTTTCTGCAAGATTTCCTAAGAAAAGATTGGTGGCATTGTTGGAGTCCAAAAAAGCATATTCCCATCTTTTCTTTTTTTCTTCCCTAACAAGGGGTTTTGTCCTCCAACCTCAACCAACCACAAAAGGATCTACATCTTTATTTTTCCGACATGAGGCAGAAATATTTCATTGGGATTGTGATGGCTGGAATGCCTGGGGAATCTGGGTTCTAATCTGAATTAGGGGAGAAGTCAATGAAACACAGGAGGATATCAAGGGCTGTTTCCCAACCCGCATGCACATTGCTGTCTGAGTTCATAGGAAATCATCCCACATGGAGCCTTACGTCTGGTATCGGGGGGGGAAAAAAATGCAAGAGAAAACCCAAAACAAACCAGAACATAACAGATTGCTCAATGCTGCCTGTGGGCCAGTCAGAAGGGGAAAAAAAACAACCATAAAAAATAAGAGATTCCTTAATGCGGTCTGCTTGGCCAAAGCCCAGCCCTGCCCACGGGGACAGCCTCTGCAGGGGCCAGAGGAGCAGCCCCTCTCCCCGTCCTGCCCGGGGAAGGTCAGAGCATGAGCTGGGACATGGTACTCACTCCCCACCAAGGCTCCCACGAAACACTCAGGTGGCAATCACAGCTGGCAACACTGCAATTATGCAGAACATGGCCCAAATAGGAAATGCCGTCTGTATTTTCCAGCGCTAATTAGGGCTGACCTAGGCAGGAGAGGAGGGAAAAACGAGCATTTCCACGGGAACTTTTTTGGATGGCTTCATTTTAGGGTCACTGCGCATCGGTTCCTCTCTTTTGTACTCCAGCCCCAACAGCACGATAACGCCGTGCCAGGGAAGAGGAGTTCTCTGACGGGGAATGGCAGGCAGGCGGGACGCCCGGCTCAGCGCTTAGGGTTTGTCACCCAAGGCCTTTGCCCTGTGTTTCCATCTCTGCCAGAGCTTCAAAGAGACCGGGGTTTGGCCAACCCGCTGTGCATGGTTGTGACAGATCCCAGCTGTGTGGAGCAGCGTGAAGGCGGCAGAGACTTCTCCCACTAAAAAAAAAAAAATGTCAGTGCTCGCAGTGATTTTGAAGCCCAAGGACCTTTTGCCTACGAATCCTCTCAGCTTCCTTGCCACCTCCGGAGCCTATCAATCAACAAATCAACCCGTTTCTCTTTTCACAGACCATTACATTTCCCACTTCTTCCTTTGGCACGAGTGAAAAACAGTCTCAGGGGCTTCCCAGGCTGAGCTGGAGACATGGCTGCTCCCATAGCTACGCCTGAGGAAAATACCACTTGTTTTCACACCCTACCTGAAGCACAACACCCGGTTACACAAAATCAGCAGCGACACTCCCCCGGCTTTTACAAAAAAAAAAAACCCAACCAACCCAAAACTTATGTAACTCTGCAACTAATCTTCACTAATCTTGAGTAAGGCATTTAAATCCAGGGAATAAGCCTATTCTTCTCACCTTCCCACCCTCCCAGCCTATCTGTACAGTGAGAAGGGAAGCAAATAGAAGCAAAGTTCACAGCCCTGTGAATATTTCCTTTTGAGGAGAGCAAAGTGGACTGTGTCCTGAGGCTGCTCTGAAGTAAACCCTCCTTCCCTGCCGTTTCCCATGCACGGCGACCGAGGACCTTAAGAGAAAAGCTGCTTTTGGACTGATTATCACTCAGCTAAAGCATGGAAATCTCTACCCTCACAATGTACCATTGCCTTGCTTTTGTCTGGTATTGTTTCGTCGTCTATTCCATCGCGCATGTGAGAACAGAAGAGCAGCCATCTGAAGTGTTCCTTTATGGTGGGCAGTGGAAATATTTGACAGTCCTCAATCTGGTAAGCAAATCGTGTTGTACAGTGATACCAATATGTCTATTTGTTTGTCTGCCATCTGTGCCTCAAGACATATGCAGCTGGTATATTTGCTGCTGTTAAACTGCTTCCTTTAACGGTTTGTACCCCAAAGGAAACTAAGTAGGGCTCCCTGCTTGTGCTGTGAAATGCATTCACAGGGCTTTATGCAGAAAGAGTATTGGCTGGCAAGCTGCTTGACTTTCAGAAAGTTCTCTGAAGCCACCTGCCCCTTTGTAAGAGACAAGCTATCAGTGAGAAAAGGGACAGAAAGGTAGGGTTTGTCCAGCCAGGACACGTGTAAGTTTGATGCATGTTATCTAACTCCTGATTCAATACAGGGTATAATGCTGCTTGGAGTTTCACTTCAATTTTTCAATAGGCTTTTATGTCTTGTAAATTACAGCTAAGGTAAAATAAAGGATAGCATGGTGCTAATTTTGCCATTGACAGTACAAGCTTAGTTTGATAATCAGTTGAGAGCACGAGGGAGAGAAATTCCAGCCTGCAAAGAGAGATGCTTGTGACACTGTTACGTGTGTTTTAACAGTGCTATCAACTACTTGCTGCATTTCCTAAAAACACACAGAAAAACATAGACCACAGTGTGTTCTTGTTCTCCTAATATGCTAATGTAACACAAGCTAGAAACCAAAATGAAAGCACATGAGATACCCTGGGGTAGGAGGCTTGTTCACAGTCCAAGTGGTTCATCAGTGACTCGTGACAGTGGTGCCAGAGGGGTGGAAAAACCGGGCATGTGGACAGGGTTCCTACAAGGGACGTATTTCTGGGAGACTTGCTAATCTGAAGGATAACCTCAGGTATCTCCATAGCCTTTCGTCCATTCTGTGTGATCGTCGGAGTTAAATACCAGTGGGAGGCCTAGCCTGGGGTATGTTTATCTCTAATTTTACTTTTCAGCAGACACCCCATGGTGGAGTTCAGTGGAAGCCTGAGGGCTCCCCAGCTCCAAGTGGAACCTCTGGACACCTCTGGGGGTTGGGAAATTTGGGTTCATTCCAAACTCAACCATTCTGTGATTTTGTGAAATATTTTCAACCAAGAGGCCATGAATGTCATGTGAACTGGCTGCAGCAGCCTGGGTTTCAGGGAGCCACAGTGCCCTTCTCAGTGGCCAAGCCACTGTGGAAGGATGAGGACACATATTGCTACAGTCAGGATGGTATATGCATGGTTCATTGCTATGTTATCTTCATATCAGTACACTTAGGGTTTTTTATGATGTTTTTTAAAATTCATTTTTCTGAAATCAAAAGGTCAGGGTTCAACAACCCCAAGGATATCCAATTTGTCCTGCTGGGACACGTGTCAGTAGACTAAAACACTACCAGCCAAGTTCCAGACAAGATGTTCCCTGTGTGCCCAGCTCGTCTCCTTTGGCTTTTGGGTAAAGTGGCCCCATTACAGTACCAACCATAACCTCAGGCAAAAAAGCAGCTCCATCCTCTGGCATCACTAAATGAGATCACTCAGTACATGACACAGCTCTAAAGCATGAGATCAAGAGAAGAAAGCAAGTAACCCATCTCCCGGCATTTTGGTATGCAGAAATACTCATTGAAATTATCATCCATCATCTATCTAAAGGAAAAGCATACCTGTTTATACTTCTATTGCCTTCCCTATCCTGTGGCAATGAGTGCCACAAATCAAGTGCGCCTTGTGTGAAAGAGCAGCTCGATTTGTTGGTGTAAACCTGCTTCCTGACAACCGACTTGGATGCCCCTTTACTTCTGTGTTATAATTTAATCATCTGTCCCTGTTCACTTTTTCTTTGCCACTCATTAGCGACCTCCACCCGATTTTCCCTTCAGTTATGCTTTTCTGCAAGCTGGAAGTCCGAGCCTTTTTCATCTTCCTTCACAAAGAGCTGCTTCTTTCATTAAAACATCCTCATCGCCCTTTGCAGTAATTTTTCTAGTTTCGGGAAGGGGTAAGTAGGGCAGGCTGCAGTCAGGTGGTTGAGCTATGAGCACAGCATACATTTATACAGTGGCTTAAAGGTGTTTCCTTATCTGTTATTTATTTTTTCTTAACAATTCTTAACTCTCTGTTTGTCCCTTTGATTTCTGGTGAGCAAGGAGCCAGCAATTTGAGAGCGCTATCCACTGAGAGTCCAACATTTCTTATTTGAATGGTGATAGTTAATTTTAAACCCATTGTTGAAAAATATATAATTGAAGTTGCTTTTTTCCCTGAAATGCATTATATTGCATTTACTAACACTGATTTTCACCTGCTATTTCTTTCATGCACTCAGTATCCTGAGACTGGCAATCTTGCAGTCAGGCTTTGCTTTGACAGGAAAAAAAAAAAAAAAAAAGAAAGATTTACAAAGCTTTACCATCTCAGTGTTCACTCCCTTCCCTAGCTCATTTACCAATCTGCTGAACAGCTCAGGTCTCATTAAATCTCTGTGAGCGAGGGCCCTTGCTCCACTTCTCCAGTCCTCTGTCTCCTGTCTTTTAACCACTTATTGATTCAATCCTGATGCTAAAACAGAGCTGTCAGCCAGCAGGGACATGGCTTGGGTTGAAGATGCTGCCTTTCTCTCATGTAGAAAATATGGCAATGGGGTGGAGTGTGCAAAATTACTCTTTCACAGCCAGTAGTCCTTCTTCTGCAGAGATGTGGGGTTTTTTTCAAGAAAGGGTTGCCAAAGAATGAAAGGGGTCTGGGGAGAGAAATGTCCTCATCCCCTCTTTTTCTGTTGATCTGGACAGCGTTTGAGGGTATCTCTGTGTGGCAAAGCTTTCCTGAGCTGCTGTATACATGAGGAAAAGGGTGAGAGAACAACGTGGCCCAGGGGGCTGTGGAGCTCCCTGTGGGACTCCGCAGTTGTCCCATGGTTTGGCATTAAACCACTCCCTGTTGTTGCTGAGGAACATCAAGGAACAAGAGGTGGCTGTCAACCACAGCTGTCCATCAGGTACACACCAGATGCTTTGCACTTCTGTGCTTCTGGAAGTAGTGCCAGGAAACACCTCAGGATGCTGGGAGGTCCCAGGGAAGAGGAGCAGGGAAAAGCTTCCTGCTGGGCTGTGCTGGTTCAGTGGAGCACCACGCTGAGCAGGGCTGGGCCATGCCTTGGATGCTTCCCCAGAGCCAGGTGCGGTGCTTGCCCAGGTCTTCTGCCTGTCTCCTGCCAGACTGCAATTGCCTGGCTCCTGGCACTGGCTGGCTGAATCGCTTGGAAATTCCTCCCCCCAAATTCCTCTTAGCTCTTTGGAACTGGATTTAAAAATTTCCTTCTGTGTAAAGCCGGCTTGCTCTCATCTGAAATGGAAATCCTGGGAAACATGACATTTTCTGGGGATGGAAATGCAGCTTGACTCCTAGCTCTGCTGGAGGGATGCTGAAGAATTTTTTCTAGATATGACCCTCTTTTAGCACTTCATTCAATTCCTCACTAGTCATGCAGTTCTCCCAAGAGAGCTACAGCTCTGACGTTACTTCAGATTCATTTATCTAGTTAATGATTACAGCAAACAAGATTCAGAAAGGAAATATTTTTGTAGGGGGGGTGGAGGGAGCAAGATAAGTGGGTTTTGTGTCAAAGGAGTTCATTGACCAATTATTGAACAAGCAGAAATGACAGATAAAAATGATTTTGTATTCATTTGTCTGTGACACAAAACAGTACAAGCTGAATCATTCATTGCCTGAAATATCTGAGCTTATAAAAATCTGCTCACTGTTGTAAATCTATTAGTAAATCATTGCATAAAGAGCATACTGCATCTTTAAAAACTATTAATTGCAATCCTGCCCCATTTAATTCCTTATGCTTTTGTCTCTCATAATTGAAATACTTTTCAGTTCTCCTGAAAGCTGTTTTTTATTTATTTCAGAATAGACCCAGCATTTAGTATACATATTTTCCAGGTTGCTATCGTGTGAATGGATGTGTATATACACTAACTGTTGACTGTTATGTCTAATAGCCTACTCAGAATATTGGATTTATCCCCCCCTTAAGGCAGAGCTTGGAGCCCGATTTATTTGTACTAGTTGGAGATTTCAATATACACATATGGCCAGATCTTATACGCGAAAGTAAACCATGTCAGGTTAGTTAAACAGAAACATCCCTTTGATCACTGCAGCAGATAAAAATTAAGGTTTGTCTTTGTCACTATGACTCTCAGTTTGGAAAATCAGTCTGGCCAAATTAAGCATTTCTACAGCACCTAGCGCCAGGGAGCTCTGCAGGGTCTAAAGAGCAAAGCAGCATCTCTCCAACAGGGATAATCATATCCATATTCTCCTCTTTGGGTAAATCATTAGCTTTCTGAATGCTTCCAGTCTTCCTTCTGTTTGTGTGGGAATACTTTAGGGGATCCTCTTTATTTACAGCCAGCAGATTTATACTCCATGAGCGGCTGCAATGGATTTCTGAGCACCAGCACCGCTGTTTGGGAAATTCAGGGGACATCTGGAATAATTTGATGTTTTCATGTAAAATTTTTTTTTTTTTGTTAACATTTTCCCATTAGTGAAGGGCTGTGAGATTTGGATGCACTTTCTTACAGCAATAAGCCTGGAAGAGCATGGGTTTAGAGGTCTGACTTGAGTCTACTGGTGGTACACCCTGCCAAATTGAGCATTACTTGGGATGGTTCTAGGGAGGTTCGGTTTCCTGGCTTGAAAATTACTTGTATATTCTTTCACTGCTCCTGAAAATACAGGATGATCACAAACGGACAAGGGTAGAACTATGAGCAGTGCAAAAGCAAGCTCCTGAGATGGAGTTCAGACTTCTTCAGGAGTTGTTCTTCTCCATGTACAGTTGGAGAAATGGGTCAGGTTACACATTCAGACAAGCATTTTCCATACAGAAGATAACATTGTCCTCCCCTGCATACGATAGAATACCAGACTGGGAATGTGGCTGTTTTGGGACTGTTTCTTTTCAGAAATGTTTGTTTTAGTTAATTTTGAAGGGGGAGAAAGAAGAAGCCCATCCCTATCCCATGATTAATGTAAGGCTGACCATGAACAAGATAATAATAGCCCCATCCTCTGGGAACCAGGCCTCTCCCTAATTGCTTTATTGGCAATCAGTCACCATGTGTCACCAGACTGTCACCACCCTCATGTTCATTTTTCATGCTTTTTACAGAAAGTTACTGCTGACTCTACAGGGTGAAACAAGAGCTTCTGTTTGTTACCAGGCTTTTCTTAGCTCTTAGAGGACTTGGTTTTGGTGTCCTGGTGAGGCCAAGGACTGGGGCAGATGTTTGGATTGGACACGTGCTTGGGTCTGAGTATGCTGCACCCCAGAATGGACTTTTCTAAACTCAACCCACGCCTTGGAGGGCTGAATCCCTACTGACTGAGACTGTGGCTGCAGTTACACAGGCTAATTGTGATAATGGGGGGAGAGAGAAAGAGAAAACCACATTTAAAAGATCTGGTTTGAGTGTCTCAGAGTTGACCAAAACCATATGCGGGTACTGAGGAAGCCATTGGGATTTTGTGTAAAAATGTGGCTGTTCACACCATGCTCTAAAGAGGAAATGGGGGGCTTTGCAGCTGAATTGAGTGGTGCACAACCTCCAACACCTTGCCCTAGGTGACCCTGGGACCTGCAAACTTGCAAATTTGAAGATGGGCATGGCAAAATCACAGTCCCCTCCATCCCTCGGATATTTTGATAATAGAGGAATTTCTGATGGAAAAGCATTGCACTAATTCTGTCCCCTCCCAAGCACCACCCTTCACAGCTCCCTCAGAAACTGGTGAAGTAATCAGCCACAGCTTCAGACGCTTCTCTCTAAATAAATATCTGATTCAGAGTAAGATCATGGCAAAAGAGATCTCATCCTGAAGGCTGTAGCACTGCCTCTTTCCATTGCAGCCCCGCCAGCTGCTCCAGCCTTTGCAGTAGGCTGTGCTTCCCACACTGCATCACTCTGGGACAGCATGAGAAAGACAAGGTCCCCCTGTGAGTTGACAGAGCTGAACTCGACTCGGTGCTCAACGCAAGGTAGCGAGAGAAATATTTTTCTGCTAGGTTTTGCCTTTCTACGTCTGACAAATCTGGTTCAGCACGATCTGTGGTGTAACGTTAGGAGAGAAAACCGGAGTAATCAGAAAAGTAATATTGGCTTAAGCCATCGTATTCTGACCATTTCATACACTGCTTGTGGAACTCTGTTTTGTCACTGTGCATTTACCTAATTCTTTACCAAACCTTCCTAGCCCCCTCCCCAACCAACCCTGTCCTCATTACTTGTAACTGATTTAAAGAAAGAAAAAAACAACACCCACCAGACCCAAACACAAGACCCCCTTTCCCCTCAACTCCAAAATTCATTAGTTATAAATGGTTTAACTTACTCAGTTACTGAAGTCTGCACCTCTGCTTCAAATCCTTTCCTGAATCCCTCCGAGTTCAGCAAAAGAGGTTCTGGTTTTGATAACTTCTGCACCTAATTCTCATGTTAGAGCATTTTGTGCTACTTGACACTGAGATCAGCTGCACTGAGAGTCCCCGGAGAGCTGGCCCTGGGTTAGTCAAATGGCGGGAGAAGCTATCTAGCAATTGCTTTACAGGAAACGTTTCCTGGCATATTTTGTTCTCTCCTGCTCAGATACATTGAACATAACGAGTAACATTGGAAGTGTGAAGGATCTGGCTTTCAACATGCCCTTCCACCCCTCCCATCTGAAACACATCACACATCTCTGTTTAGTCTATTAAACGAGATACTGTTAAAGTTATCTCCCGAACAACTTTATTTAATCAGTTTCAGTTAGTAAAAAAGATTTAGCCAACAGCTATTTCCCTCACGCAGGCTTGCAACTCACGAACAAAACAGCTCCCTGAAGAGCAGGAACAGAGTTCATTGAGGAACATGCTAATTAAAGCTGGATGAGTTTCCCTCATTAGGTGTAATTACTTTAGATTTTGCAGGCTGTCTTCTATGGGGTGTCCTTCCTGGCTGATGTGTTGAGACTAATTAAGAAACTGCGATGTGCTAAGTGCGTAATTTCCAGCAGAGACCTTCTTTTCAGTGTCCTGGCTTTCCCAGTGTCCACAGTAAGTAACCTCTGTACATAAAAATAATGTTTTCATAAATGATTAGGGGTGTATAGCATAACATGCACATGTATAAAATATATACGAGAGCCACAGGCTTTCTTTTACCATTTGAAAGTGGGTTTGGACCATTTAGAAGAATAAACAGTGCTGAGCCTGCTACAGTTGAAAGCAAAGCCTCTTGCACAAACTTTAGGGTTGCTGTCCCTGAAAGAACACAGATTGACCCCTAAAGGGTGAATGAGGTGTAAACTCTCTGTTAATCTCACGGTCCAAATAGCCATGGAATTAACGACTTAGGGCATTTCTCTAAAGGGCAGCACGGGCCAGGAGGACATGAGCGGGTATCTAAGAGGCATCAAAATCTCACATCTCCTTCTCTGACTTCAGCATGGCTTCAAATAATTGCAGGAGAGAAACTGATTCATGGACCAATAATTATAGTCGTAGCCAGCATCCTATTCACTGCGGACCACCTACTCCCTCACAGACAATGCTGTTTATTGAAAAGCTGTTTATCTGGTGCTGTGGGTTGGATGGGATCCGATGGGTTGCTTATACACACAGGTACCTCTCTGTGTGAATAAAGCCTGCAGCCATCTCTGAATCTCAAAGGGCAGAGAAGTGCTGCTTAAATCTGCTCCACAAGCAGCAGCTCAGCCAGCTGGCTCACTAAAAAAAGTCCTGCCAGTGTGGAAGACAGAGAGATTGGCTAATTTATCTTCCCTGCACGGCAGCACTCATGATGTTGCTGTCATATCCCCCCCAGGCATCCTCACCGTGCCGCAGGACAGAGGTGCAGAGTAGTCTCATTCTTCCGGCATCTCACGCCCTGGTGTCCAACCCCAGGCATAAAACGTGCTCAGATACAAAGCCAGGCCAAAAAAAAATCTGCTTCCAGGTATCCGTAACCAATACCAGGGTGCATTTCCTCTGATTAAGTTCTCCCAACGTAAATCCACCTCTGTTGGGGAAAAAATGGTTGCCCACAGTGCAGCTTGCACCAGGGGTTTATGGATTAATCTTATGAATTGTGAAGGTAAGGGTAAGTTTTGGGTGAACTGTCTTACCAAGATTTGGTTTTACGTTGTTACTGAGCAGAACAAATGCTATGGCTGGACAACCAATCCCTCTAGAAGAACTTCTGGACCATCAAAAGATCCCATCTGCAAAGAAGAGGGGGGAAAAAAAAAAGGAAAAAAATTAAGTTTAAAGCTAATCTAGTATTCCACAGAAAATGTCAGTCTTAGCAGTTTAAAAAGAGGTTTTTCTCACAGTATCAACACAGAACGCTGCACCTGAGAGTAAATGCCTTTCTTTATGTTGTAACATGTGAGATACATGAGTATATCTGGCAATATCACCATTTTTCATGTAGGAAATGTTTTGCCTTCTCAGAAATGAAAGCACTAGCCAAATCCCATCAGTTACGTCTGACGTTTATTTTGAAATCTCTTCCATTTTGTATTTCGGTTCCAGTTTGTCTGTATATCCTTTTGGACACTGTATGCCTACAATCGAGAGCTGGTTTACCCCAAAAGCCTTGATGGAGTCATCCCGCTCTGGTTAAATCACGCGATGGTGAGTAAGAAGCACCCCTGCCTCTCGCAGAGGCAACGCGTGTCCCACCGTGGCATTGTGTCTCTTTCCAGAAGAGTTTCATGGCTTCTTCTTTCTCACCTCCTCCTTCCCACTTATCCGAATCTGATGTTGAGCTGTGCACAGCAACCAGATGCATGTGCTTGACGTTGCCTCGAGAAGCCTTTTAGCGCACAAGGAATGTCAGTGAATTGGTGCTTGTCAAACTTCTGAAGTCAATGAAATGATGTGTAGGCATAGGGGGAAAAAAAAAGAAAGAAAAGAAATCTCGGTTATTGTAGCTCAAAAAATAAATTGTTTCTGCAAACAGAAGTCTATGAAATACAAAATGGCTGGGGGTATAACAAAGCAGTTCTTAATTTTTTAAAAAGGTGAAAGAACTGAAGAACATCTGACAGCTCAACAGCTAATAAGCTAATGTGTGCACAGCTTTGAATAGCTGAATTGCAATGATTGTTTACAGATTTTCTATAAATACTTTCCAGATTTATCCTTCGTTTGCTCTGGCTGTTTTTATGATGTGTTGAATAATCACATATTTCTCATCAGTCAAGTGTAAGGAGGCTGACAGCAACATGGAAACCGTGGGTGGATTGTAAGGTCAGGGAGGCCTCGTGGGGCTAAGGGGAAGGGGGAGAGAAGGGAGAGGTTCAGCCCTAGACTGAATCAGAGAAGCCAGAAAGGATGAAATAATCACACAGAAGACTCATTTCTCTCCAGACTTCATTTCTTAAGTACAACACTTTGCAACCCACTGCAGCAGTTCCCGATGCGTGGGGAAGGGGAACGCGGGAGGCTTTTCTGGCCAAGGACGTTCACTAAAGGTTTTGAGCAGCCACTTGATTCTAGATAGGCCAATTCGGATACGTGTGCCTGGAATCCAAACACACATAGGCACATCTGCATTAATGATATCCCCAGGATAAACTGCAGCCATCCTGCACTTTTAACCTTATCACCTGCTCTCTGCTCACCCATCCATCTCCACCGGGGCCCTCACACGGCTGTCCAAACCTCCACAGGGGGAGGGCACTGCTCTTTCTCAAAACCATCCTCCACTGAAAAGAAAGCATCATGCTGCTTTCAGGTCCAGGATTTGGTATGGGTGACTGGTTGAAGTTTGACATTTTCATGGTAGCAGAGGTGCTGGGAAAGAGGAGGACACAGGGTGGGACTGAGAGGAGATGGGCTTTGCTGCTTGTTTTAATCCCCGCACACAGCTGAGAATTTGCCCTTTCCATCTCCACATTTGTTTATGCCATGGGAAGGTTGAAAGGTGCTAGAATGTACATTTTTATTTCATGTGCAAGAAGTCTTTGCAGGAATCCCTCAACATACTCGTTATAACTTTTTTCTTACTCTACCTACATCTACATTTCATAACAGAGTCATTCTGACAACAACAAAAAGCTTTTCTACTTCAGAAATGTCAAAAACAGGTGTTAAAAAAGGAAAACAATTCTTCCCCAAAATTATTTTGACGAGAGAGAAACTTCACATAAAGCAAAACTCTATCACAACCTAGTATTTTATTGCTAAAGCTCTTAATACAGTGCAGACATCTTGTGTTTGACAGTTCCTGGGTGGGAAATTTTCTTTCCAGTCACTATCAGGTGTAAAATATCTGCCACCAGAGTGGAGTGATCCCCACTATTGACAAGCCCCACAGTTTGGGACACCTTCCAACAGGTGCCTTCAGGCTTAGGCTGAGGCATTTCTTTCTTCCCACTCCAAATATCCACTGGGAACACTGGGAAGATCCAGGGAGCTACCAACACTGATTGTCAAGTTCTGATTGTGAAGCAGGCACTTTTTTTTTGGGGGGGGGGTTCATCTCCTTTCACATTGCTATACTGTACGGCTCTGAGACTGCAGACATCTCATGGCAAATTGAGGCAGCATCTAGCTGGCTTTGGGGGAAAAAGATACTGGCGTGTCAGTGGTAGACGTCAGTGCCATATCATTTGCAGTGGGAGTATTTTTTTTATTTTTATCTTGGTCTATTTTAACATTGTAAATAGGGAAAGCATATGTTGTTATGTAACTGAAAAGGGAACCTAAAAAATAATCATGCAAAACCAGTTCAGGAATACCAAGTTCCTTGAGTTTGCAGTGCTCCTGCGGCATTTCCCTTGCAAAAGTGAACTAGCCACTTATTTTTCTCACATTTACTGCTCTTGCAGTAGGAAAATGTTGCCCACCTGGTAGCCAAAAGTCATACACAGCATTATTTTTTCGGCATGTTTTTGCACTCTGAGACAAAAAATTTTTTGTTTTGCAGAAAGGCTGGCTAATGTAGGAAGGGAACTTGTTAATATTTGAAGGAGGCCAAATACTCCAGACTACCTGGGTTTCTCTCTTTGCCCCTCTACTGGGTTTAACCCAAGGGCTGCACCTCAGTTACCACCTCTGTTTGTTTAGGATAATTGTGTTTTACCATCTTTATACAAAGCTTTGAGCTTCAGGGATGAAAAAAACCCAACCCTACTTATGTCTCAAGCACAGTTATTTTACTTGAACAAGATTTTCAAAGTGGAAGATGGCCGAGACAAAAGATGCGCTGGCCAATTCGTCAAGTGAAATTGTTTATTTCTTTCCCAGTCATCTCTTTTCAAGCAACATCTGGATACTCTCCAGAAGGCAACTAACTGCTGGAGACAGCTTCGATTAAATCATATGCATGTATTATTCAACTTAATGGCAGCAGAGGGGAACACTACATTTTGGAGGGTCTGACAGAATTGAACGCTAAACAATGAGGGGCAATGGTGGGTTAGAAGAGGTCACTCAAAAATATTTTAATCTATAACAAAAGAAAAGATACACATCAACATTGACCAGATGTGTTCACAAAAGTGGTAACATTACAGTTGCCTTTTTGTAAAGGAGGTTTATGGTTCCAGTCTGTAAGGCATGATTCTTATAAAACACAAATTTTCTTGCAAAAAGCACAATTTTCTTTATTTTCAGGCTGCAGATAAGTTCAGTTTAGCTATCTCTTTTCCTCATTTATTCTCACCTTGACAAAAATGAGCATTTTAGCGTCTTGGGCACTTTACTGACACGTAGTTATGAACCGTGCATGTTCTGAAGACCTTATAAGCTAAATAACTGGGAACAAAAAAAAGAGGGATGGTAGATGGAGGCACAGAAGAAAAATTACTTACCTGGCAGACTTTCAGCAAAAAATGACAACAGAGTCCACGTGGCCCGAGCCTCTCAAGCTCCTTTGCCCCGGCGAAGAGTAGCTAATCAGTATCTGAATGCAAAAGGAAAATGTAGGGGAGTGAAAGAACCACCTGGATGCGTACAAGTAATTTTCCTCCACTGAAGCAAGCCCCTGTACCCTGACAGTAAGAAGACCAGCAAGACTCGTCGTGTCTCCTCTCATCTGGAGCTGCTTGGTGTTTACCTCGCTAAACTATTACCTGCCCTGGCGTGGACACAAGTACATCAACAGAAATGTTATTTTGGATCTGTATTATTTACCTCTCCCGGGAAAAGAAAATAAGTTGTGTGAATACAGACTACTCTCACTCCCATCCTTTGTGAAGGATTATATCTTTCTACAGCAATTTTAGGAAGCTGCTGCAACACTAACCAACCAAGGGGGTGCAGAACCCATTTGTCCAGGCCGCTCTAATTGGACTCCTGCTCCAGGTGTGCACACAAGAGCCACCTCAGGTTCGTCTTTGGCCACCTTAAATGATTCTCCTTGCAACTGGTATTTAATGCTTAATAATTCTTGCTTATTTGCTCAAGAGAGAAAAAAATTCCATTTGTTTGCTTTTCACAGTATCTCAGTTTTAAGCTGTCTGGCAACAGTGGACGTTCATAGCCTTCCAATTACATTCAGCTTTTGGCACAGACGAAGAATGTGTGTGTGAGGGATATGGCACACAAAATTAATCACCCCACACATTTAAGAGCAAAGATGCTTAGGTTTTCCCAGCACTACATATTTTTCTTTTATTATTTTTAATTTTTTTTTTTTTTTAAGTTTCCATTTTTGTTGACATAAGCCCATTTCCTCAGGGAGACAGTATCTGTCTCGCAGGCAAATGTTATGGCGGGGAATCCTCCCGGGCTGCTGCTGCCCGGACACACACAGGTGCAGCCTCCGTAACCCACCCCGTGAAGGAACAGCTGGAGCCCAGCATTCCGCGGCGAAGGATGGGACACGTCAGTCTCAATGTCAGCTTCCAGCTGCAGCGCAACACCGGCTTCTTAGGCGAGGTATCTAATGTCAGGGAGAAACGCAATTAAAATTCTGGCATTGAGAGGGAGACAAAACATTTGCTAGCGAGCAATAGGATATTCATCCCGGGCCTGATGTGCAGAAAGGCATGCATGCCTGCAGGAAATGTTCTCTCTGTGAAGCTCTTTTAACTCTGATCATACGATTGGTCTGACGTTTCATCCATTTTCACAATAACGCTCCCAAACTAGTTACACATCTCTGAAAGAGCAGGGGGTGGGGGGTGGGGGAAGTCACTTTTCAGATGAGTATAGAATGGACCTGGAAAGGGCAGAAAGAGATAGTAGCTGGCAGTTCAGAGAGGAGTCCTGCTGGAGTTAAACTGAGCAATAGCTTCCTGGCTAATTTGTCACCACACCTGCTCAGTAACCGGACTCCTTGTACCTCCCCCTCGATCCATAAAATAAGTCTGTCTTTTCCTGAAAATACACTGATGGCTGAGAATACAGAAGACAGGTAGTAACTCTGAGACAGAATTCTCTCTTTAACTAAATAATTTAATCAAGGCAATGCACGAGTTAAAGAAATAAAATGAACAATAATGCTTAAGCCCCTTCCACCCTAAAAAAATAAAGAGAGGTTAAGAGAGGAAGAAAGGAAGAAACTTGTATAAGGTCAGATTATAAAAGAAAATTTTAAAGGAGGCATTTGAATGAAGGCAGCGTGATAGCAAAATAAATCAAAAGAGGGAATTTGTTCCAAAATGAAGCCAAGAAAGGAGAGAGCATACAGAGAGTCAGAAAATTATGACGGGTATAAAACTAAATAGAGGTTATGGTGACAGGAAGCCATTTGGTTTTATTACAGGCAGATAACACAGGCTGTGATTGTTTATACAAGCATCCAAACCCAAGGAAATTTCCACCGAGGTGAGGACGTTTCCCAACAAAGAGCTGAATAACTGCATAAACATCTCAAGGGTCAACCAGTGCAGACTGGCTTCACGAGCCTCGTCAGATGGCACCAAAGTGGTTTTTTTAACTTTTTTTTTGCAGTAACGTACTGACAAAGAATACAGAAACACAAGTATGGGCCACGAGTGGCTGTCAGCCACACACAGCTCCGCAGGGAGTTTGTCTGGAGAAAGGAGAAAACACGGGCAGTTTTTCAAAAGCACTCGGTGGTGTCCAACCGGTGCCCAGTGGAGTTCAGCTTGGCCAGTGGCAACTGGGAAACATCCCCCGCTAAAAGTCTCACGTGTTAATGGGCAGCAGACACGGAGGGGCGCATAAATGCAGGCGAACTAGAAACAAAACGGCTCGGGTCAACCGAGGCATCGCTTCCTTCACCACAGAGTCAAGCGGGGTCACGCCAAGCCAAGCGGCGACGCGGGCGTTTAGGCGCACGAGTGATCTCAGCAGCTCTGGGGAGATTATTCATGGGCTTAAAACTCAGCCTAGGCTGGAGCAGGCAGCTCTAACCCAGCCCCGTCTCCTCAGCCCCAGGAAAGCTGCTTCTGCTTACGTTCCCCACAGCAAAAGGAGGCTACAACGTTGAATAAATACACAAATTACTCAACGTATGCGGGAAGTAAAAATTCCATGCGGTCTTACCAAGCAGGGGAAATAATATCCAGAGAGGACTATTTATCTCAGTTTAAACTCATGAACCTGAAACGTATCCTGGGAAACGTACAACATAGGGTAGGAAACAAAAAATAAACAGGAGAATGTTGTAATTTCATTCTTCTCCAATATTTCAGATAAAGTTCAGCATACGTTTAATAAACTTTCCCCCCCCCCTGTATTCAGATGACAGAGTTTATGAGCAACAAAAAGATTTTTGCAATTTTACAACTAGTTCAGATTCACCTGAGTTTGTCAGGGAAAAAAGCAAAGAAACCAAACCCAAGTTAAAAAACTTAAGTAAGTCCCAAAAAAAAGCCACAGAGGATTTTTAAATCAAATGTTTAGAATTAGAATTCAGATTACAAGTGTAATTAGTTAACAAATTGTCTCTGATAATTTGGAAAGTCCCATAACTTTTATATTTCCACTGTACAAATAAATAAATAAATAAAAAGAGCATTTAAAATACTTATGTCCTTACAAAATTTGTAAACTGAAAGCTTTCCTCAAAAAGCAGAGGTTAGTAAACAAGTAAATATATTCATATTTCAAAGGATACAAAAATAAGTACTAACAGGATTCCTGCCAAGAGAAGAAAAAAGCTCTCTGATTCCGTTGGGTTCAATAATAGCCTGATCAGTACATGCAGCTATTGTTTTAGCCTTTTTTCTTTACCTTGGAGTGAAATAGGGGTTTTCTCCCTCTGTGATAATTATTTTTGACAGTTTCACTGTTTATATGTGAAACTGAGAAACTGTTAATTGAAATAAAAAAATGAGTCACTGTTTCCAGCGATTTTTGCCAATGTTTTGATCTGTGTCAATCCGAGCCTAATTATTAAGTTTTCTTTAAAGAAAGAGGCAAAACTGTATATTTGAATTGGGCTCCACACAAATACTGCAATTTTCAGACATATGGCAGTTTAAGGATATAAAGCGCAGCTAAATAGGGTTGGAAGTATATTTAATGACCATACACTAGAGACCTACAGTAAAAATAACACGAATGAGAAAATACACTGGGTTTTTTTGAGAAGGACATGAGAAGTCTTTAAAGCCTTTCAGCAGATATGATTAACTATAATATATGGTCTATCCCTAATGATGCTGCCAAAGTCAACGTCTATCGGCTGTCAGAAGGAAATCATTTGGAAAGCCAACTGTGTGTCACAGGCAAAGGGCAGACACTGGACCCTGTGGCCAACCACGCGTTCCTCTGGTGTCTGCTGTATAAATAACGCATCTGCTCCCATAAACAGCTCAGTTATTCGTTTGGAATTCCACCCTGATTTTACTGTTAATGGACAAACTGGGCTGGGCAAAAATGCGTGAAGCCAAGAGAAGACCCCGGGATAGCAGAAGTGCAAGGGAAGGCTTTCTCATGTGTTTATTGGGCTTGGGGTATATGTGTACATGACAAGGAAGAAGGAAAGAAAGAAAAAAAAAAAGGCAGCTTTATATTCACAAGGGAAAAATGTTAAACCAAAGAATTTTCATCCTGGAGCATGAAGTAGCTGAGAACTGTTGTAGGAATCTGTCTCAAGAAGGCAATTGCATGGCAAGTTTAAACGGCCCCATAAAAAGGATCTCTAGTTAATAGATACAGTGATTGTCTCTAACTAGGAATAAGCTAATCATCTATTAATACATAAAATTGGATTAATATATGGCAAAATATTTTAAAGATACAATTATTTGTACAGAAGACACAGCACACATTTTCCTAAGTTCTGTGCCAGTGTCATCATTGGACTTGGGAAGAAAGCAGCTTTTCTATGCCACAATGTATTTTTTTTTTCTTTTTCCAAATTACGATAGATCCAAAACCTTTAAGAAACTATTCACAAAGCAAGAGGAAGACAGCCCCACTCCTGAATGCTTTCATTGCTCTTGGAGGTGGAAGCACTATTCTAAGGGAGTGGAAAGCTCAGATTCAAGCCCCTGTGAATCAGAGAAAGCAGATATTTGAACCTACCTCTTCCACTAAACTCTTGGCTATTTCCAAAAGCAGCAAAAATTTCCAGCTTTGCCAGTGACTTTCAAACTTCTTTTGATTTATGCCCCCCTGAGTATTTTCCCTAACTCCTCCATGAGTGGAGGAGCCCGCCAAAAAATGACTAGTTAAGCAAATCAACATTTTCTAAATCAACGCAGAACAAAAAGAAGAGCTCCCAACTGCCTTTTGCAACCGCTACTAGTTTCCTACTCGTCCACAGTACCATCTGTTAGACTATCAGGCTCCCCCTCACCATTCCCAGCTTGTTGCTCCCTGTGACTGTATCATGAGGTCCTCACGACCTATTCGTGTGCTGTGCAGGGTCCCTCCAGCCATCAGCCAGTGTGGTGCTGCTCACTCCCATCAGGCAAATCAGAAATTGCAAGTGAGGTGCAAAGCTCTGCTTTTCTCTCCACTTCCCCCGTTCCTACAGGATTCCTGTACTTTAAGGCAGCACAAGATGTATGAACCAAGAAAGAGAAGTTGGCTAAGTGAGTGGAGACGGTGGTGGTCTCAGTCATAATAGCTTGCTCCCTTCAGAAGTGAGCCCCCATTTCTCCATGCTTTCATCCTCTGCTTCTGGATGCCTGCACTTGCACCAGCTCTGGAGTCTGCACGGCCCCTGGTGAGCTGCTCCAGAGGAAAACAGAGGCTGGGTCAGAGATGCTTGAGAATGCTTGAGATGCAGAGAATGCTTGGCAGAATTGTAATCAATTTCTTGTCTAGCTTCTCCTGCAAAGAACTTGCCCAGCTCCCCTTGGTGGTTGTTTCCCTACTTGCCCTTGCTACCTATTTCCCAGTATGATGCTACATCTCTTAAGGAAAACTCAATCACTCTTGGTCCCACCTGTGATGGGCATGGAAAACTTGTCCATCGCAATCATCCCTGCATCAACCTCTCAAGCCTCTCATTTTCTTTTTCTCTGTAGGTACAACAATGCATTCAGTCCCGATTTCTATGCCTGCCTTTGGACTGCTTTCCTGTTCATACTTTTTTGCTGTTTGTGCTGGCCTTTTCTGGACATGCTCCAAATTATCTCCACCTCTCAAAATGGGGTGCCCTGTACCAGAGACAGTCACTCAATTCAAGTAGAGCAGCATAGTCACTTCTCAGGTCCATCTTACATATAATATTCCTGTTAATAAAATCCCAGAATGCCACTAGCTTTTTCTATTAAAGCAGCACCATACTGCTGGCTTGTACTTTCTTAACATCCACTCTGAGAACAAAAGGCCACAAACTAAGGAAATAAGTATATAAAATAACCCCCACCTAAAACTGTTCACTTCAACAAAGGATTATTTCATGAGGCCACTCATATTAAATCCCTCTTAGGACAGCAACAGTACAGCTGGAACAAACAGCTTAGAGTTGTTAAAAGCGTTTAAATTAATTAAAAGACTAGCATGGACATTTCATGTTTCCTAAAGGGATTTTGTAGCCCGCTGAATGTCAAATGAAAACCAGGATTTATATCCACTTCACAGAATGGACAAATCCACTGCAAAAGGCTAAAGCCTCCTAAAAGTGAGGACAAAGTACAAGTTTTCCTTCATTGTTGTGTTGCATGGGCATTTTGGGGTTTATTCAAAGATAGACTTTTGACCACCTATGAAAAACAAACTCTTTGAAGTCATTCTAAAAGCAGCTTAACACATAGATTTCTAACTAAAAACAAGTTACAGGCATTGTATATGAAAGCTGTGTGCACCGAAGACATTTTTCTGGTTAAATGATTCCAGGAATGACTTGCACTGATGCAATGAGACCTCTAGCTACCAACCGAGCGGGTTGTAGAGAACAGAGGAAAATCTTAGTGCCAGTAAGTGAGAGGAACATCAAATAGATCTTTTCCACCTCTTTTCTCTGAAAAATGATAACCGAGATGGAAGGGTTATTTTGGTAGTAAGACAGCCAGGTACGAATAGCAGCTCCCAGGGGGGTGCTGGGGGGCCTGAGGGAAGACAGGGAGCTTCCAGCGAGCTCTTACTTGGCAGCGGCAGAAAAAAAGCCATGTCTGCCTCTTAAACAATTAGGTAACGAAAGTTTTCATGCACGCTGTATGTGTCTCCATGTGCATTTAAAGAATTTAATGGATATTTGTGGCAACTTACAGTGTAAACATACAGCAATAAAGCTTTGACACCATACGACCCTATCAGATACTCAGCACAGCTTCTGACAAATATGTACATTGAAGGTATGTACTAAAACCACTTCCCTGGGACAAGAGGAAACTTCGTACCACACACCCAGCAGGCTGTGCCTTTAGAGAAAAACAAAAATTCATTAGCTTGGTGGGTTTTTTTCTGTTTAAAGGTCTACCTTTCTCTGCTGCCCTTCGCAATTCCTCCCCCATCTACTCATGAAACTGTTTGCTTAATTAATAGGAATTTAACCAACTGGTCGCCTACATTTTTTTTCTCCCATTGTACCTCATTGACTGTTTTTGCTGTGTTGTTCCCCAGCCTTGTTTAGGCCTTCTGTCATAGGTATTGTAACTTAAATTGTTTCCTTGCACAGGGAATATTACAAGACTTTTAGTGGGGAAATTTCACCCTAACAAATTATTTCCCAAAGTTGCCACAAATCAGCTAACAAGTTGAGGTGTTAGCATCCCAAGAGCCCCATGCTGCGCTTTTAACATCCAAGCCCAGAAAGATTTCTGCTGTGTTCCCAACTTCCCTGTGGGTATGCAAGTGTGGACCATCCCTCTAGGAGCAGATCCCCACCACCAGTCAGTGCCACCAAGCTGTCTGCCCCGTGCTGAGAATCCTTCGTGCTCAGTTACCAGCAAAAAAGCCCTTGAAACTGAAGCTGCTTAATATAATTCAAACTCTTTGACTTAAAAACAATAATAGAAGATAGCTAGAATTAAAGAAAAAAGCTTCTCCAGCAAGCTAACTCTTCACTAACTCTTGGTTAAGCTTGTTTGAAGTTCCTTCATCATCTTGAATCACAGCTAACTTAAGTCCCCTGTATGTTTACCGCCACGTTTTCACTTGACGAAGAGAAGCACAACACATTGCAATTGCACTGGAGTAAACAATAAATGGCAATATATAAAATGCAATAATGAATTGAAAAGAACATGAAGGCAATTTAGCAATTGCTTAACGACTTCAAGGAGGAGACCTTTAACATCCTCAAGCGCACATATCAATAGACTTCAGTATCTTTTGTACTCTAATGGGAATTATCAAAAAAATGTATTGCATTATAAAACGGCAGAAAAAAAGCTCACCTATTTATAAAGTAACAGAGCTCATTCTACAGGCAGACCTAATTACTGTACTTTTTACAGCATACTAAGAAGAAAATTTCTGTGCTCATTACCACAGGAGTACTTCTTCACTATAAAAAAAAAGAAAAAAAAAAGAAATATGCACATTTGTATACAACTACACTCAGTACTGTCATATAATGCTTTGCTCACGGGCAGGCTCTCCAGCTTCACAGTCAGCAATGACCAAAGATGCAACCAGTTAGTGATGGGCTTTCTTTTCTCCTCAGCACACAGCTGTATTACCATTTGCTGTCCTGGAAATCCTTGCCACACCGCACCGTTACCCGGCAAAGAAGAGAGGAGTCATCCTATTAGGATTTGTTGCTTTACTGTATATCAGTTGGTAAGAAATACACGCTTTTTAAAACATTTTCTTCAAGTCATCTACTCTGTGAAATAAGGCCAAATGCTGTACTTAGATTTAAATTCCCTCCCAGGCACATGGGAGACAGTAGTCTGCTCTGTGGAGAAGTCATTTAAACTTCAGCTGAGATCCATGAAAACTATTTCCAGACGTAGGCAGAGCAGGTTTCTTCAAACACAATACAGGTCCCAAGAGCATAGCTAGCATCTCCTGCTCTTCTAAGGCCCCTTATAGAAAAGCAATTAAATTGCCATAAACTCTGGGTACTTTGAGTTATTTCTGCTGGGCTGAATTTTTTGTTTCTACCAGTACCACCAAATTTACCTCTGCTCGCTGTCTTGCTCGCTGCAAAACCACCAAATCTCAAAGGTCTGGGGGTCACGGGAGCAGAAGAGGAGTAAAACTCCATTTGGTATTTGACAGAGACACATGGCTGGGTTTAGAAACCTGAGACAGAAAATGATACTCAGAGCCAGGTGCAAACCGATGGGTAGCAGGGAGGCATCCGCCCCACTACCACCTCCCACTCCACTGGTGGACACCGCCTACATTTCCAGCAATGTGCCACAGTTGATCTCCAACTGGTTGGAGGGTGATCCTGAGAGAATAAACTATATCTGACTGCCCTCTCCAGCCCATAGCCATCTACCCACCTCCTGCATGTGTCACACATCCCTGGAGCTGCATTTGCATCCGCTCCCGCTCATTGCATCCCAGCTGCAGTGTCAGGGTCTGGAGGAACTACCCATTCCATCTAACTGTGGGCAGCTGCCAACACTTGAGATCCCTCTGAGTATGCCTTATCTTGAGACTCGGCTCAGGAACTGGTCCATATAGTTTCAGGGTAAACTGCAATATCACTTTCCAGAGCTCAGGAAACACCTGGGACCTAGGGTGACAGATACAAAACAACCAGTCAGCAGGGAGGTGGTGTCCTCATGCAAAGATTTCTGAGAATTCACTGGGATTATGAGGGAATCCATCCTTCCCATTCCTACCAGTTATCACTCCCAGCTACGGACTACCTTCAGCCCACCGAATGAAAATCTGGAATAGAAAATAAACTGCACAGATGAAACACTCTTGTGACTTGAAACCTATCAGAGTAGACGCAATGGACTCCACTGTTACACTACATAACCAAGTTAGGAGCCATTTGTCCTAATCCAGTCCAGAGCCTAATAGGATTATGACCACGGCTCCTTAAATTCCATCTCTATGTTCTGGTTTACCCAGTTGCTTAGCACCAGCTTTGTTTTGCTTGTCTTCTGACAGCATTTGATTTTTAGTGTCTTGAGACCAGACAGCTCTCCAGGCGACTACTGAAGTCACATGTGCCACGCTTTCCCCTAAAGCCCCTATCAGCTGAGCAATTTCATCCCACAGGAGGCATGGCTCATCCTGAATCCTCATCAAAGGATGAGGAGCAACACATTTGAGCCTCCCAGTATCTTCTTTGAATCAATGGTGCCGCTGCGGTCCTGAGTGGAAGGTGGTCCCTTAGAGCACTTGTCTCCCCTGTCCCAATAACTGGATAAATGATACTAAAATTCAATACAGTTGCTTTCTTTCCTCCCGAGGCAGCACAGGACCTCCTGTCTGCTTTCTTTTCCCCTCCTTGTCTTGGTTCCCTGCAACCACAGACCACAGCTCTCAACTAACAGAAAAATTTTTTAGCCTGTGCACTGAAATCTTAACACAAGTACGCGTTTTACTGTGGGTGCTGCAACTTGGTGATTTAATACCCCCATTTAGGCACCTTACACTTCACAAGCAACAGAGCCCTTCCTAAAAGCCTCTCCTTGAAATGTCACAATCCATTGGCTGGGTCCACTGTGTCCATGGCTGGTGTCCATGGGCTGAGAACTGACTGGTCCCTGCCAGGCAGCAGAGAAACGGAGCAGCTGGAGACCCCAGCTCTCTGAGCCCGGCTTCACTAGAGCTTGGAATATACGTAGTGTTCAAAAAGGCAAAATGGCTTTCAGTTGCGGGACACCAGGGCTAAGAGAACCATTCAGCATGTTAGTTAACTCTCTGCATGTTAGTTAACTCTCCTGGTTGCATTAAGTAATGCCTTACTCCTGGAGTCATCACTTTGAAAGCAGTGGAGAATGTATACATTTTAATACTGGCATTTTAAATTTTAAAAAGGAAGTAACAATAGATTGCTCCTTCCCATTTCAGTGGTAACAGATCAGTATAAAATAAATCTTAATCTTCACAATTTTGCATGGGCTTTTGGAGAGAAGTTCAAACTACCTTTGCATGGGAATACAAATCCTTATAGATTTCACTCTGTACACAAAGCTAAAATACAAAAAACCTGAAACCAAATAAAATCTAGAGACTGACGGTTTTCTTGCCATATTCCCATATTTCCCTCTGTTAGGAATCAAAATATTTTTCCTTTGCTTCATTTTCATTTTCAGTTCACAACCTTTTACTTTTCAATTAACCACAGTCTCAGGGAGCTCACATGTGGCCAATATGTTCTTTTCTCCTTTCTGGATCTTCCCATTTAATAATTCCCTAGAGGCGTTTTTTTCCCCACCCCTTCAGTGAATGCATCCTTTAACATTAATGCATGGGTAATGAGAAGACAGGATAAATCCCCCAGTTCCATCCAGCTATATACTATGAGAGCACGTCACCTCTCCCTGGTACCTATATGCTAGCCTCTATCCTATAGCAACTTGGCAACTTTGGTTATACCCAGGGCTGTTATCTCAACCTACTCTCTCTATAATCACAGAATCCTAGAACATTTAAAGTTGGAAGGGACCTTAAAGAGCATCTAGTTCCAAACCCCCCTGCCGTAATTCTAGGCATTGTCTGCTTCTGACTCACTCCCTGATATCCAAGGTAAAATCTTGGTGAAAATTGAAATTTTGTAAAATGAAATCTTCAGAATAATAAGCCTCTGAAACATGCAGCTGTATTTAACAGGTGATTACCCATGAGTAACAAGCAACATCCATCTGCAAGTTGTGGGGTGCATTTTATGAAATCCCTAGCAAAAAAAAACAACCAAAAACCACCCTCAAAAATGTTAACTATTCTGTGATCAAAATGAGTAGGGCTCAGGAATATGAAGGTATGCCCAAGATAAAAATCTGGTAACACACATCTCCCACCAAGTTAGAAATACGAAAGAGCTTTGATGCCTCTGCATAGATATTTCTTTAGGTTCAAAAATACATGCCAAAGTGCTTCATATCAGGCATGCCAGTTGGTTGAATGGAATCAAGTTCTTCATTGTATAAAATAAATATTTTAGCTCTTCATTGTATAAAATAAAGACGTCACTTTCTGTTTTACTGTTCAAGACACACTAAGGAAATAGTAGCCCTACACAGAGAAGAACACATACTGACACTTCCATGGGCTCCTGTTAGGACCTACTTTCAGTATTTCTTCTTTTTTTGAAATTTTTTTTTTCAATTACTTAGCTGTTTCGCAGCCCAGTTTGGTTGATGAAAAACCTATCTTAAATTATGAAAATGAGTCTCTACACTTAATGTTTCCATGCTCAGCCCAGACAGCTCTACTACCAATCCCTCACTTTCTCCACTGCACACCTCAGGTGGGGATCAGCAAGGTAACCCCCCCCTTTTTTTATGTCCTACCCCTTCCTGCTCTAACGAGAGAAATGAGAAATCATCTTTTCAGATTGGTGGTTTTTTTTTTTTTTTTCTTAGCACTCTCCCATTCCTGGGTTTTATGACACAGTTTCAGGCTGGTGGGGCCACCTGTTTGTCACTTCTCTGAGGCGTGATGCCCAGTGCAAGGTGGCAGGCTGGGTTCCTTCAGAGAGAGCGGGACCGTGTTCCCGTGGTTGCACTGGTGGTGGAAAGTACGGCATACTCCTCAGATGTAGAGGTTTTTTTAATCAAGAATTAAACCTTTTATGACTCTTTGACCCAAGAGTTCTTTTTAGGGAAGTGGTGCCCATCATTAGAATGGCACATCCTCATAACAATCCTGGAGACCTGACCTATTTTTTTTTAATATTCTTTACATATTCTTTACAAATACATATAATTTTATACATAAAAATGTTTTTTTTCTACATTTAACATATAAAGATCATTTTTATAGTCTTAAGTGCAGGCATTTGCTACCAGCCGCTCTTATGAGCCACAAGCAACCAAAACGGTATCAGTGAACTGACAGCCTAAGTAGAAAAGAAGAAGTCCTATAAAGCAGGGCCTATTCATCCCCCCTTCTCCTTCTTTCCCTTTTCCAAACAGTGCTTTGCAAATGGTTCTGGCACAAAGGGGCAAAGCAGCTACACCTGTTTTCTGCCTACCTGCTCCTCCTCTCCTCTCAGACGGAGAGAAAAGGTGCTGGAGAATTCCCCTTGCCCTCTTGGCTCCTGCAAACTTCCTTCCACTCCCCAAATAGTAGTGAACAGTGGCAGGATAGGGACAGTGGGTAACAGCAATTTCTGTCCCCACAGACCCTTAAGATGTGGAGAGGGGCTGGAAAGCTGTTGTAACTAAGAGCAAACGCATATGTGAGAGCTTATTTGAATAAGTTTCAGCTAGCATAGCCAAGCACACATCCCTACTTCTGAGCATTTTACTGCATTAATAGCCAATGCCACCATGGTGACAGCAGAACATCGTGTGCATTTCAACCTGCACTGAAACCCATCTCGTTTAGCCGTGGCTCAAGTGTGCTTCACAGCAAATAGCCCAAATGTTGAGGAGATGTATTGACAGCTGAGCTAATTTTCTCTGTATCAAGATTGTTTTGATAACTTGGCCCTTCAGGATTTAGAAATCATGAAGTGGTTCTTCTAACTAAATAGTCCTAACCAAAGGTCATTTCTCTCCTTGTTTAGGGTCCTGTGGATTTATTCTGTAGCAGGAGAGTGGGTATATCCTCTCTTTGCTTTGTTCAGCCCAGCTGGGCTAGCAGCCTTTTTCGCCGGTAGCCTTGTGGTGATCATCTCTTTCTACAACTTCGGGGAGTTCCTCAACCGTATGATATGGGGTCAGTCCAAGTTTCATTTTTCACTTCTATCCATATAAAAAAAAAAAAAAATCTAAAATGAATTCCTGTGATTACCTAGGTGGGTGGGGAGAGAAAGGGGGCCCCTGTACACTGGGAGGTGACATTTGGGGGTCTGATAGAGATCGCCAGATCCTAACCAGTTACCAACAAACAGAAAACAAATCGGAGCAAGAATCCCAACCCTACCAGACAAAGGGCTGGGCCAGGTTTCTCTCATGTGGCTTGAGAAGCACCCCATACCAGCATAATCACTGGACTTGGAATTCCTTCTCAAACAAGGGTCCAGAGAAGCCAAATCTCTCTGGCTCAAACTCTTACACCCGCACCGCGCAGTGTTTGCCAGACTAGGGAATGGTACTGTTTACTGACAATTTATAGGAAGGCATTAGCCTGTCCAAGTGAAAGCATCATAGCAGCTCCATGAGTAAAACAGCTCTTCAGATAGTTTTACAAACTGTTGAGAACCTCTCCCCTTCTGCTTCAGTAGTGGTATAATCAGCAGTGATTTAAAGAAAATGAAAGGCAGCTTCCTTAGCCAAATAGGCAATTAGAAAAAAGAAGAAAAAAAAAAAAGTAGTTTAGGAGGACAGATTCAACAGGTAGAAGAAAGAAAAAAGTGATGCAGCAGCTTTGGGGAGTTGGCACGGGACGGTGTTATTATTATTATTACTATCCCGTCTGGTTTCCTCTCTTCTTTTTCATTCAAGATTAAGATTTTTGAGGATGAAAGTGTTCCTGTCAGGAAAACGTGTGTATTTTATTTGGGACAAATGTGTGAACATTTGCAATTTCTTAAACTAGCTTTCTGATGAAAGAAAAAACCCTGGAAAAACACCTCTGAAAATAAATAAGACAACCTCCCTCTGTTCTCAGGGAACATTTGATGCCTGATCCATTTTGTGAAGTCTCACATGCCTGTCAAGCCAAAGTAGAGTGTCTGTAGCTAGTCTCTCACAATCCATGCTCAGCTACCTAAAAGAAGCAGATTGACTTTCAAATGTGCTGAATAACCAACTTCACCGCTTGATACCTTTGCAAATAAGATGCTTGCTCTACATGTCCATGTTTGGAAATTTTGGCTGAATTCTGCTCTTGCGTAAACACGATACGAGATGAGGATTGCTGGTAAATGAAAACAGACCCACAGCCTTCCTACACTAGCTCTGGTTTAAGAGGTATCACATAAATAGCAACTATTACTAATCAAAGACCATATCATCCCTACAAGACAGGGTAGGTCTTTAAATGAGATCCGATATCTAAAAAATCTAGGTATAAGATTTTTTCATCACTGAGTACCATTACTAATGTCAAGCCCAGAGTATGCCTGATGAATAAGTTAGAGATAATCAGAACTAAAATAATTTGAATTCCAAGGCGTTAATTGATCGGACAAAAGGTCATGTCAAGCAGAGGTCAAATTAACTGTAAAAATTACGTGCATTTTAAAAGTAATGATTGAATGTATTCACTTACGAAAGAGATGTTAATTTAAGAGATTTCTACAGAAACTGGGACAAGCATTCAACTTTTCTGTGCAGACAGAATAGCTGAAAAGCACCCCCAGTTGCAATAGTACAAATGCAACCTCAGAAAATATATATAAACACGGGAATACAGGCATACGCAGTGTCCTCCCTTGATGTCTGATGTGCTCTGGCAATCCATGGAGGTCTCTTGTTTGTGTGGTGGGTCTGCCTCTCCATGCATAGTCCATATTTTTTCAAAGGGGCCACAAAATCACAGCCTTAACAGTAACTTCTCAATAAGCTCCTGCCCACTACCCCTCATGCCTTCCTACTCCATGACACACGCCTGTTACTTGTGAGCAGGGGCTGTTTTCAGCTCCAATAATTTCCCCCATCCCTTTCCCAGCTGTGCCCACCCAAGAGAAGTGCAGGACTTTCTTATGCTGCTATTGATAACAGGTCTCAATAAGCATTTGCAACACAGCCAGAGGGAAGCTATTCCAAATTACAGTGTGCCAGAGTCTCAATATGTTCCTGACTGAGACAAATCTTTGGCTCAGCATTGCGAGAGTGAAAACAGCTGCAGCCCGAATGAAGACGCGATTACAACATACCTTTCTTCTCGTGGCAAAAATGGTTCCATGTACTTTTTTTTCATCCTTTCCTTTCCCGTCTCACCTTGACATCACCCTAAGGGAAATGATGCAGTTAAAATAATGCTGCAGAAAAAAAAACACCACACACATGCAAAGCAAAACAATCTGTGGTGGTAGAGGACAAACCTCTTAATCTTTTCATACTTTCCATCCTGCCCACCTCCTCCCTCCCCCAAAAGACAGGATACATGGAAAGGCACTTCTGCCCTCCCTTTTGCTGCCTTTGTCCCCCAAAAGCCACAGTTTGAGCTCCAGAGTAATGCCATAGCTTCCTACAGGGACCTGGAAACACTTTCTTCAATAACATCTGTAGCCACCAAGCCATCAGACCTGATGCTGGTGGCATCTATCAAGGCTGCTCCGACCATGATTTGCCCCAAAGGGAAAAGCTCCAGGGCAGCTGCTTCTTTTTCTTTCCTTCCCACCTGAAGGAATAAAGCTGGCCAAGTGCGTACCTGGATAAGTTGTGTTTAAGGTGCAAGAAGTGATTAACAAATAGCTCCCCATGAGTGGTAAGCTTGGTTTCCTTCTGGATTGCATCCTGTGGCAGACTGTAGGCTGCAAATGAAGCTTGTCCCACAGCATAGCATGCTTTATATGGGCTCTCTGCCATGGCCCTTTAGAGCTTCAGGCTGCTATCACTTTTTCTAAAACCAGCTGTGTAAATATTTACTCTTTTTCACTCTTAAAGGTGTATTTAGCTCCAAGATATCCCAGAGTCCATGGATGGCAGCTTTCAGCTCCGAGCAAGTAATTTTTAAAGCTACATCCTGTGTTTGACCAAACAGATGCAGTATCATTTCTGAGAGCTGGAAAAGCCAGGCTGTCGAATAATATAACCTTGTTTTTCCTTTTCAGAACAACCAAGATACACCAGACCCTAAATTTGTTTTATTATTTATAGACAAACTGTTTCATACAGTATTGGAGGTTTTAAAAATGTATTATCTCTCGTGTGCCTCTCCCTCCCCTCGCACAGTTGGATTGGTGGTAACTAAGGCAACCCAGCTGCACAGCCTGAGAGGCACAGAAAATAGTACCAGTAATGACTTTTTTTTTTCTTTTTTGGTTTTAAATCCCAGAGTTTCTAGAGTACTAGACAATGTTGAGCAATACAGAAACTCCAAAGAGGACAACTGGAAACAATGGGCTGATTCTTTTATTGCCATAAAAATTTACCTCAGCCAAGAATTTGGCTGGAGGGTCCAAGTACCAAAGATGAACGGTGTGATAGCTTCTCCTGTTCCCCATGGCTAGAAAACACGTTACTTTGACCAGTCAAACTAGAACCCTCGAAACCAAAACAGGGGAGTCTTCCCTCAGGTTTTGCTCCTGGTGAAACAACCAGATCCGCAGGAGAAATTTAGATGAAATTTCTCCACATCAGACAGAGCAACATTTCAGGTGAGGTCTTTTCTCTGGCACTAGCATTTGAAGATGGAGCAGATTCATTTATCTTCCATCTAACACACTTGAAAAAAAGCCCAAATATTCATCAGTTGCTTCATTTCAATACTTTGAAATGCAGGTGGATGTGAGCTACAGCTAGCAACAGCTACAAGCTCCACCAGAGATTTAAATGCCTGCTGAGGGACAAGCCTGCTGGGCAAAACCACTTGTGAGATTTTACAGCCACAAGGTCTTGGCCAAGTCCACAGAAATGCTCACCCCCAGATGGTGACACTGTTCTTTGGGAGAGAAACAGGGTAGAAACAGAGTCTGGCTGTCAGAGCAGGCAGCATCTCCAACAGCCTCCCCACCTGGATGCTCACTGTCCTTCAGAAGGGAAAGCTTTGTCCAACAGCTGGCTGAGGAACACTGGGCAAGGAGCAAAGACAGAATTAAAGATACTCTGAAGCAAGGGGTAAGGTAGTAATACAAGAATAATAGCCATTGCTCTCAGGAAAACAAGGAAACTTATGGTGGCGTGACTTCCTCATGCCCAGGACAGGGATGTATGTGCTCCTCCAGATCTTCTGGGAGCTCTTGAATATCTTGCCAAGACATTGCTGAAACGGATTCACCTAAGGCTGTGGTAAAGTTAGATGGCAATCTTCTCTTTAATGTATTTTTCCCTTTCTTTTTGGATTACTTTTGCATTAAATGCATTTTCAAGAAACATATAACATGTTAAGAACTTATCATTTACGTGCTTGTGAAACCAAGCTTCCCTAATACCCTGTAGTCAGCTATTGGGAAACTCAGCCTATGTGACAGCGCGTGAATCTGCAATACAAGGCAATACTATAATATGATAGAATTCTTGATGCTCTCATTCTTCTGAGCAGCTGTTGAGATTGCAGAAACCCAAGTGGCAAATAAAGGGATGCAAAGGACAACTGTGTGGGATACGAATTCATTCTGCTATTGTACTGGTACAGGCTTGTGAACAGCAGCTTTAGTACGAATGTTAAAATGCTCACGTTCTGCAGGGAGTTATCAACCCAGACACCTGTTTCACCCTTCATTATTACAGTGTCCAGGAGAGATTTTTATAAACTGACCCTCCTTTCCAGAAAATATCTTCATTTGTTCTATCACGCCTTTAAAAACAAAGAATAAAAGTCCAGGGTATATCTATTCCTTTTAGTGAACAAACAATGTTTATATCTAGGATTTCACTACATTGCCGGCGACAAATGGAACTTAAATTCAAGAGGATTTACAGCCCAGAGTTTGCAAACTAAATACGAATATTTACTTTTGTCTCACCCATTCATCCTAGTTATGCCACAAACCTGTGATGGCATATTTGTATCCTTCATATTTGTCACTCCCCCAAGCTGCAGTTTACCCTCAGGTAGAGGAGTCGAGCTATTTAAAAGAAACCTGCACCATCTGTCACATGCCCTACTCTCGCTGACAAGTTTATCTGATGATCCACTGGAGGGAGAACCCATCGGAAGCTCTGGCAACCCTGGGCTTACGATTTCATCACTGGAGGCCAGACACTAACAGGTGCTTGTTAATATGCTGTCCCTGGCCTAACAGTCTAGTCTTGGGGGGGGGTTGATGTATTTTTGATGTATTTTTTTCTCCCTCGTCTATAAAATATCTATTTGGTCAGTACAAAATAATTACAGGGTCATTTGGGAAGGTAGAAATGCCAGGATTTTCTTCCATATCAGGTCAATTGCCAAATGCTGTGCAGGGCGGAGATAAATAAAATACAGCAATTAGTGTTTTGGAGCCTCTGAGGTGTATGGACAGGAAAAACACCTTTAAAAGAGGATTTTCTGTGAGTAAATAATCATCAACAGGGAAGAAGAGAGGCTGAAACAATACTTAAGATAAGAAAACCCAAATATATTTGGTTGTTGAGACACTTGGTGCCCCAAGGTGGCTCATCTGGCCTCCAGCTAGTGCTTCAGAAAGCTGGGGGTCTTTGGTAGGTCCTCTGCCATCCTGGTCAGACACGTGAGCATGCTCCAGATACCTCATCTACAGGGTTAATCATCTGCTGCCATTTTCAGATTAGTTTTATCTTAAAGCTTTTTACACACTCCTGCACCAAGCTAGGCTTGTTTGGTGCAGATACATTTTCCCCACTAGCAAAGCACCGTTGTTTTCAAGGGATGTGCCCCATGGTAGATTTCATAGTCATAGAATCTTTTAGGTTGGAAAAGACCTTTAAGATTACCAAGTCAAATCATTAACCTAACACTGCCAAGCCCGCCACTAAACTGTGTCTCTAAGCACCACACCTACACATATTTTAAATACCCCCAGGGATGGTGACTCTAGCACTTCCCTGGGCAGCCTGTTCCAATGCTTGACAACCCTTTCAGTGAAGAAACTTCTCCTAATATCACATCTAAAGCTCCCCTGACACAACTTGAGGTTGTTTCCTCTTGTCCTATTGCCAGTTACTTGCGAGAAGAGACCAACACCCACCTCACCACAACCTCCTTTCAGTTAGTTGCAGAGAGTCATACTGTCTCCCCCTCAGCCTCCTTTTCTCCAGATGGAACAACCCCAGCTCCCTCAGCCACTCCTCATAAGACTTGTTCTCCAGGCCCTTCACCAGCTTCATTGCTCTTCTTTGGAAGAGTAGCTCCAGCACCTCAATAAGTTTCTTGTAGTGAGGGACCCAAAAGTGAACATAGTACTTGAGGTGCAGCCTCATCAGTGCCAAGTACAGAGGGACAATCGCTTCCCTACTCTTCCTGGTCATGCTATTTCTGATACAGGCCAGGATGCTATTGGCCTTCTTGGCCACCTGGGCACACTGGTGGCTCATACTCAGCTGGCTGTCTGTCAACACCCCCCAGTCCTTTTCTGCTGGGCAGCTCTCCAGCCAGTCTTCCCCAAGCCTGCAGCGCTGCATGGGATTGTTGTGACCCAAGTGCAGGACTCAGAACTTGGCCTTGTTGAACCTCATACCACTTGCCTCGGCCCGTGGATCCAGCCTGTCCAGATCCCTCTGTAGTGTGTTCCTACCCTCAGGTAGATCAACACTCTTGCCCAACTTGTTGCCATCTGCAAACATACTGAGGGTGCACTCAATCCCCTCACCCAGATCATTGATAAAGATATTAAACAGAAGTGGCCCCAATACCAAGCCCTGGGGAACACCACTTGTGACCAACCGCCAACTGAATTTAACTCCATTCACTATTACTATTTGGGCCTGGCCAACCAGCCAGGTTTTATCTGGTGAGGACTACACCTGTCCAGGCCATGAGCAGCCAAAATCACTCCTCAGTAGAGGAGTGTCCCTTCGTTGCTAGGGACATCCCAAGGCTCATTTGACTTCTGCAGCACTTTAGCATTAGCAGCTGGTCCAAGCTGTGCACTCATAGCTTACTCCTACTCCCAGATGGGCTCAGTTCCCCAGAGATGTTGGGAGGTTGCGGTCGGGTTCACATTCTCCTCCCAACAGCATGCTTGATCTCAGAAGACTTCTCTGTTGTGCCTTTTATTTTTTTTCTTCCTCCAGTAATCTCTTCTCTTCCTCCAAACAGGAGATTCAATAGTAATACTGGACTACAGGCAGAAAGGCAAGTGAATCCTCCTCTTCAAGCCAAACAATTTCTCCATGAATACTGAAGCCATGAAGTAGAGGAAAATAAATGCAGCTGTGATAAATCCTTTCTCCAATGCATTGCAGCTTCTGGTGAAGCCATTATATCATCAGACATATGGAAAACTGGTGGAAAATACGAAATGTTTGCCTCTTACAATATAACTCTGCAACTGTATGAATAAGAAAATTGTGTTCATCTGTTTACACAGATTTCTCATCTCTTGCACAATGTACGTGAGGATGTGTCCATGGTTAAAACTCGTCACTGGTAAATGAACTCCCTCATGAGCTTGGCACCACTCTGTAAAAGACCTGTGAATGCAAGCCAACTCTTGTTTGGATCACCCTTCATCAAGTCTGGAAAAAATTAAGAGGAGGGATAATTTTAACAGTGCTATGACTTCCAAGCTAGCTAGATAACAAATTGGGCTAACAAGGACTGTAATTAGGAATGTCTGCTCAGAAAGTTCACCGTGAAGCCAAGTTCTTCTAACGAGAAACATTCTGGAATATTAATATGCATAATATCTCTCCTCCATTTCAACAGGAAATCTGAACACAACACTTTCTTCCTTTTTCTTGGTTTCAGTTAATCTTGCAGCAAAAGTAACCTAATTATACTGACTGTATGATTGCTTTGACAGAAAGCATGTTAATTTAAAGCACTGTTTAACATAAAGCTGCCTGCCATATAATTACACTCCATTCACATGTTTACTAATCTTGCTCAATATAGTTGATTTCTGTTATTAGCCTCAACATCTTGTTAACATCTAAAACACTGAAAACTCCAATAAACAGGCAGACCCGACAGTAGAGCAAGTGTTCCTTAATGGTCAACATGAAAAAAAGAAATATCTCTGTTATTAGCCTTGCATTTAAATGAGGATTTGAAACTAGCTGCAGTGCTTAAAGGAAGATCTAACTCTATCTTCATTGCCAAAAGGCCCAGCTTACAGCTACCGTGCGCACAGTTCACCAGGGTGTTATTTTCATCTTTCGAATGCTGCTGGGGCTCAGTGAAAACGAAACACATTGTAAGCCACCTGCGAGCAATAAAAAAAATAATACTGTGTATGCATAATACTGTTCTTCTCGCATGTTAAGCACCTGATTCTAGTCTGGGAAGTTAACATACTAGGGCTAGACTGTCAACTACTTTAACTCAATGAAAAACGTGGGTGCATTCAATAATTCTCAGCTTATCTGGATAACTCACTCCAGCTAACTTTGCAAGCTAACTTTGTAAGCAATTGCATATACACACACCTCTCCCTCCTTTTCTGTTGACGCTAAAGGAGAACATGGAGAGAATTCAGCTGAAAGGTGCTGATCAAAGGAAATCTTTCAGAGACACAGACAGAGGAAAAGCCATGAAGGGAATTAGGGAAGAGGAGAAAGTTCAGGAGATGACCTGTGCAAGTTTGTTGGGTATTTCTCTCTCTCTCTCTTTTTATTTATTATTTTGTACTGATAATCCAGTGCAAACAGTTTAAATGTCAGACTCAAAACAAAGCCTGGGCCCCGACACAGGAGGGGCAGTTCTTCCCACGTCCAGCCAGAGGAGCTGAACAGCAGATCCCGTCCTCAGCTCCTGCTTTGGGAGCAGGAATACCTTTGGCACCTGGCACGCTGCCTGTGCTGCTGGACTGCAGGGGTTTGGGGAGCATCAGGGGGAAAGCTGTTTCTTTCTTTCAAAAGGGCTCGGAAGCAGCACCGTTCTCTGCTGCCTCCTGCATGGAGAGGCTGGATCCCAGTCTCGCTCTGCGGGAAAGCAACCAGCAGTGCCTGTCCCCAAAGCACAGCTGCGGGGACCTTGGGTTTGCTTTCCTCCTTTCTCGGATGCTCCTGTGAGGATCCCTGTGAGCGAAAAGAACCTGCATCCTTGGTTCACAAACCGACTTTTTCCCCTGTGATTTCAAAAACACATTACTGAGGGACTCTGAGTAAGGGTCTGGCCTTTGCCACTTTTACACTAGGTTTCTCTCTCCAGTCTGTTTCTCTCTCTCATTTTATTTTGAGTAAGTATGCAGAGTCAGACAGAACTGCTTATTTATAGCTGTAGATTTTCACGGCGGTATAAATTAGATGTTATTACTGAATGAGATGCCCGCCCACTCACCCGGTGCAGCTGTACAGGAATCCTTTCATGCTGCTCCACGGAACACAGTCTCAATCGGGAGGGCAAACGACATGCTCCCAGTCAGACGGAGGGACCAGCGGCTTAAACCCTCGGGCAAAAAAACAGCAATTAATTTTTTCCGCTCTACAATGTGCAGTATGACAACCACAATTAGCTAATACTGTTTAGACCTGCCAGTTTTGTCTGCCAGAGAGAGAAAACAAAGGTTTAAATTCACCAGAGCAAAACCCCCCAAACTAGAGCCTACCCCTGCACTTTCTTTTCACAAGATTAAATGATTTTTAAATTTTTTTTTTGGAGAGAGTGAGTGGACAGGGACAGTCAGGGGAAGTAAAACCGGTTGTTATTTGATAGAGCACCATCAGAAAATAAGGACCAATCCCATACATACACACAGAGCTATTTCCAGCAGAAACAGCTGGAAAGCAATATCCACCACGACTCAGAGCTTTCATCTTCTCTCATACCTTTGTAACAGTTTACTCTCACAAAAAGCATAGGCAAGTGCTAATTTATTCCCTCCCCAATTTCCCACACAAATTTCTTGGTTTGGGTCTCTGCCAGAGCTTCAGGGTCACAATCTGACCTCAATAACATAACTCAGGATTGTTCCAAGCCTTCAGTGGAACTACTGAAGATTTACTTTGATGGATAAGGGGCTGGGATCTGGCATGCAGAAAATATGCATTTACATTCTACCAAAGTGTCTAAAATAGTTGCCCAGGGAGGCTGAAATTCAATTTGAAGCCTTGTATTCACTTGGCAGAGCACATAATTAAATATTTTGTGCCACAAAATTAACCAGAGAATCTCAGGGGTATTGGTAAGAGGAGGCTTAGAATCAGCCATGAGAGCCAAACTAAGACCTATTTCCCAGGCAAGTTATTCAGTAAATATTGGGAAAGAAATCATTGCATTCATATATGGGTTCATAATAATTTTTGTTACTATTTAACTTTCTGGTTATCTGCTTACCTCAAAGGAAGAGGTTATTGGCTGTGTAGATTCATGTGAATAACCCCAATAGCAAGTTCTGCTCTTGACCCGAGGCTACTGCTGACACCTAAGAACTGTTTGTGACTGAATTAACTATTTGGAGAAAACAGCAGGTAAAAACCAGATACAATTAGAACTGATCAGACCTCATGAGCAGTGACTGAAAGCACCTAAGGTGATTTTTTTTGCCCTTTCAAAGTCTCTGGAGGCCTTACCCTGTAAAGAGTTCAGTGCTTCTGAAAACCAAGACAAAATACCTAAGGTCCTTAATGTCAAAATGTTCAGTTTGATTTCCACACATTCATGTTTGAAAACATTTTTGAGTAAAATGTCTAGGATACAGCCCAATAATAGTTCTGAGCTATAAAATTTAATAACCATACTTGATATTTCAGTGTCATTTTCTATCAAAGACTCTCAAAATGTTTAGCAAACCTTCAAGCTCCTTTTGCTTTGAGAAGGTAGTTTCCCTCATTAGCCAGAGTGCAGCACATACATAAGAAAATAACACTTTTTCTACACCTGAGACAAACAGGTTTGTGGCACAGAATCACCTACGGATGACACCATCGCTGGAAGGTAAGGGGCACCTTTGTCATTTAGTCTACTAAGAGATGGCCTTCTACAACATATTGCCACTTCTCCCCATGTTTGAAAGCACCATTTTTCTTCTGGGATCAAAAGCTCCGGTAGCAGCATCCCCAGGCTCTGACACGGCAGCACAGTACAAGCAGACAGGGAGAGGGTCCATCTGCGAATAGTTCAGGCCCCAGGCTATAAACCCCGTGCTGCAGAGAGAGGGGACTGTCCCCAGGCTCCTGTCCTACCAGCTTGGAAGCGACCCTTCCCATGGCAGGGGTAACTGCGTGGGCAAGCACAGCCTCCCTGACCTGTGGCTGGAGCTCCCGCCCAGAGGCTTCCAAGGTCTCAGGCTGTTCTTCTCCAGGCCCCCAAACCACCTTTCCTTGAAGACAAGTTGTGGGAGCTCCCAAAATGATAGAAACGGTCTCAGCTGCCAGCTCAGAGCTGGCCCGGGCTGGGGTTACGGGGCAGGGATGTGCACCGTGGCTCGGCCACAGCCTAAGAACCAGTGCTGAAGCGGGCCATGAGGAGCCCCTATGCAAGAAGAGGTGCTCCGCGCTTTAGTGTTTGTTTCCGTGGGGCTTTTCTAGAGGCTGAAGGAGAAGGAGGACAATCTTGGTGGGGTGTCTACTGAAAGGGGGAAGAAAAAACCCACCCCCAAAGTTTCACTGAATTTCACTGACTTATTAGAGTTGGAAGGGACTGTAGAGATCATCTCCCCTGCTGAAGCAGGATTGCCTAGAGCTAGAGCATGTTACTCAGGACTGCATCCAGGCGGGTCTTGAAAATCTC
>JAOQGH010000012.1:64205154-64242038 GCA_025769975.1 Gallinago jamesoni
ACATTCTTCTTCCCCAGGTGCAGGACCCTACACTTTTCCCTGTTGAACCTCCTGAGGTTCTTCCTTGCCCAGCTCTCCAGCCTGTCCAACTTTAAAGAGGGGGTACCGCTGCCGCCGGCCCCTCGCACCCCAGACAGAAAAACGGACCAAAACTCGGCACCTTTCGCTCCGGGGAAAGGTTCTGACGGTTTCGGTTATTCTAACTCCTGTCGTTTCCAGCGGCGGGGGGGGAGGGGGAGGGACGGGACACGGGACCCGCAGGGGGCGGGGCGGGGCGGGGCGGCCCCACCGCTCCCGAGGCGCCACAGCGCCCCCTGGTGGAGAGCCCCGGCCCCGCCGCCCGCCCGCGGCCCCGCGGAGCGGCGCGGAAGCTCCCGAGCAAACTCCCGCGGCTGCTCTCCCGCCCCTAAGCGCCAACAGCAGCCGGAAAGCTGCCTCCGCCCCCAAACCCCTTTTTTGGGGGGTGGTTGCAGCGTTATATGCAGTTGTGGAAAAGCTGCAGCTGTAGGTTACTTCAACATTAATTACATCACTCGGGGATGCTGCAACAAGGGGGCCGCTTCAACATTATAAGCGGTGTTAATTAACATGTCACTACAACACTCCCCCCCTCTTCCCCCCCCCCCCGAAATTTGCCACAGATGCGCTAGGCGTTTTGCTCTTCAAGCCCAGCTGGAGGCCTTTGGGCACTGGCATTAATTTCACCCGCACGTCGGGGAATCCAAACCAGCCCAAAAAAGAACCCCCCCCCTCTGGTCCCACTGCGTCACCCCCCACCGACCAACCCTGCGTTATTATGTCAAAAAAATCACAGGGAAGAATAAACAAACAGAAAGCCGGTCATGTAACAATGATGTGCACAGGGAAAGAAACAAAAGTTAATAGAGCACATTATTTTTACACGTAGTCTCAGATTTGGGGCTGTTGTGCCTTCCCCCCCCCCCCTTTTTTTTTTTTTTCTTTTGAAACAGCTGTTGCCAAATAGTTTTGACCTTGAATCACACATACCTTCGAATGGCTCACAACCCTTTGAGGAACAGCCCCCAGGCTCCAAACCGTTCAGTCGCTCAAGCAGCCTCCTTGTTAGCTGCCAAACAATAGCCATTGTTCCTGGAGGATCTGGCCAAAAATAATAATATGCAACTGCCTTCGCACTGTTGTCTTTGTGAAAGTACTTATAAGTTCCAGAGATGACTTTATGGATGGCGTACAGCACAAATAAACCAAATCGGAGCAGAACAACTTGAAAAGCATGTAGAAACAGTGGAAGTGGGTGGGGTAGGAATAAGAAAGTGGTAGGGGATGGGAGAGAATAAAAACATTACGAGGAAGAGTTTATATTAAAAGATAGTAAAGCATTTAAGTTAAGGAGCTGTTTTTATGTTGTTGTGTAGGTGAAAACAAAATACAAATATTTGAACATCACATGGTTAAGACTTGCATATCACTCTTGAGCAGGTTAGATGTGCTTTTGCACCTTAAATGGTGCTTTTATGTGGCTCTGATTTTAGAAAGAAATTAGCTGCAAAGGAGGAAAAAGAAGGCTAAAAAATTGAGAAGTTTTCTCTTTTAGACTTTTTTCCTCTTCAGCCTTTACTACAGCTCTGCCAGTGTTGGTTCTCAAGACACAAACATCATGTTCCCTCACAAATAGCAAACTGAAGTGGCCGCCCCCCCCTCCTGGTTGGGGAAAGAAGTTGTTAGAAGATGAATTATCTGGAAATTATAGGCATCACAGACAATTAAGTATACACACCCCCTGGTTTAGGGGCAGTCTGTAATGAATTCAGAACTTTGCAGAAAAGCATACAGGAAAAAAAAAAGGGGGGGGAGTAGATCCCAAGTGCCTCCTTAGTTATTGAATTTATTTCTTAAGTGCTGTTCAAAAAACACCAGCGAAGGATCAGTGTAGCTTTTCTGCTGTCAATAGCCCAGGCCACAGAGGCATCTTGCTCAACCAGTAGAACTTCGTATTGCTGTTGTCTGTGCTTACATTTTCTGATATAAAATAAAGATCATACATCTTCCATTGGTAATACATTTATCTTGCCGACAAAGCAAGCCATGAAAGAAAGGACAAATCCATATGCACACTGTACATTGGGTGAAAGTTTGAGTTTCAAGTTTTCTTCCACATTTCTACTTCTAGTCATCAGTCTACCTAGTCACACCAAGTCTCAGTTCTCAATCCTGACACAAATTTAGAGCTGAACTTTGATCTAAATCCTGAAACAAAGGTGTAGGAAACCCCAAAATGGGCTCAGAAAAGCCACCTCAACTATTTCAGATGAAAGCTAATTTTTTTTCTTTTTTAAAATCCAGTTTCAAATGCTGGCAAGTACTGAAGCTCATGTTTGTATGTAAAGTTACCCAGTTAAAACATATTTACCAACCACAGCATATTTATTGCTCACAAAATGTTGCAAATGCCGGCTATAACAGGCCTCTGTTCAGCCATTACTGGCTATTTGATAAATAACCTGCAGTGTTAGAAGGTCACAGAAGAATAATAGAGAAACACAGGGAGAGAGGAGAAAGAGGAAAAACCCCAAATCCCAAGTGGCCAGCAAGACTGTGGGAGAGACTCAGTTATGCTCTCTCCTTAAATATGGCCGTCCCTTATATGAGACAAAACCCCATGGCCAACGGGAAGCACCGCCTGTAGGCTAAGCCTGTGCCATACAGATGCATCCTCCAAGCTCTCTCCCTCGTGGCATGTCTATATGCTCATCGTGAAAGTACGTGCCACTGAAGGTACAGCTGCAGCAACTTCCTCCTTAGCGGAGCCAGAATCTGTATGTCTAGAGAAACAAGCACAGGGGTCCAGGTCTGACCACCCCAGTCCGAGCTGCTTCCAGAGCTGAAGAAAAGGGAAATGACTTGGAGGAAACTGTGTGAGACGTCATTCTGTCAGTGTGCTCTTGTCATCAGCTAGAAAAACCCCAAACAAACTAGTCACAAGGGAAATGAGGTTGATCTGGTCATTATGCTGACAGAAAAAAATGGATTTCCTTTTAGTGGTGGTGGTGCCTTTTAGGAGTTCCTGGCTTGTTTTGCTTAGTTACTGGGGTTTGGAGTTTCCCAATTATCAGAGCACTCACAAAGCACTCCTACGTTCTCTGTCTGTGCATGTGAGTCCCATCTCCTATTCCCTGAAGAGAAAGGGTTTTTTTTAAACAAATTGATAAGATGGAATTTTCCCATACAGTCACTATCAGGCAACTGGAGCACTGCATGGCATGTTAGCGATGAAAAAACGTGCTTACACTCTTTCTAACTTGGACTAGCCCTCCAGATGTTCCTCCTCCTCATCCCAGGGTCAGAGCGAGACAGAGAAACATCTCCCAGGCTCCAGCACTGGCATTCCTGTAGCAAACGGCAGATGTGGCCTCGTGCCCTGGATTTGGTCCATTTGCACATCTACCTTAACTGATGGGGAATTTCAACAAAGCAGAAAAAAACAGTAGCTGAAGGACTGAAAAATGAAGTGCTGTGTTGAACATCAGTAACAAGCTCATGAAACCCACGCACTGTCTTATTTGTGTATTGACTCGTACACTTTGAGGAGCAATCAGTAAACCGTGATTGCCCTCAGACAGGCTGAGGATATCTGAGATCTGGGCTTGCAATGCAGAGCATGCTCATGCTGGGGCTCACATGGAGGGGGAGGGGGGAGGCGGGGGGGCGTGTTCCTGTGGGAAAGCAGCAAGGGGAGAAAGGGAATTCACTGCTTGCTAACACAAAACACCTAAAACTCCCAAAGGGTTGAAGAAGAGATTTAGGCTTGGACAAGCAATGCAGTTGTACATTACTTTCATAATTAATGGAGCGCTTCCTACTGCTCAACTCCACTTGTGGTGAACTTTTAGTTCTCTGTGGTGCTGGGAGCAGCCAGGGCTTTCCAAGGGCAGGCAGCAGAGCACGGCCAGCAGCGGGCCACGTCTTTCAACAACGTGCTGCTATGGGCAGGCGGCGTGGGCCAGCTCAAGGGCCTCACTTCCTGCCATTGTTATCCCTACAGCCCTGGAATTTCATCCAAATGGATTTGACCCCTTTGCTAAACAGCCCGTGCATACCTCCCTGGTTAGGGGATTCCTGCACGGGGAGAGGGTGGAGTCAGGGGGAGGCAGTGGAAGGAGAGAGGCTTGCTCCATCGCTGCCGAAGCAACACGCTCGTGCTGCTATGCACCAACTCCAGGTTTGGCGTGCAACTTCAAGGAACGACAGCTCGCCCATCCAATGGGGAAGGGATCCGTTCATCTCGGGTACGCTCCACGAGCAGTGACTGCTGAAGGGAAGAGAAAATAGAACACAAAGGATGCGGTTCTTCACCCAGCCTGCACTTGCTTGCAGAAGAATTTTAATAGGTGCCACTTCTACCCTATGCTCTAGGAAAATCTGTTATTTCAAATTCTCAACTTGTACTCCAGGATATCCCCTTGTCCCCTGGAGGGGTTGGAAATGTTAGGATCACTTCTCTCAAAACTTGGATTCCAACTTCCAGTGCTTGTCTTAAATAGAAAGAATGAACAAGGAAGCCTTCCTACCTCTTTTTTTCTCCTTTCCTCCTCACAGACTTGGCTCCCTAGCAGATTCCAATCATGCACCTCCTACAAAAAGCCATTTTCCCTCTCAAGGTTCCCCCTCCTCCTTTCCCTCAGGACCTCCCAGAAGTACCATTCCTCTTCCTTCTCCTGTTCTAAACTCTGCTCCAAGGCGAACATGGAAAATTTGTAACACATTATTAACCCTACCTAATGAAATGATCTACAGTTTGTTGTGTATCAATAGATATTTTGGCATGCCAGGGCCATGGCTTCTTTGTAACTCTAAGCAAGAGGAAATGTCAGAGGATAATAACCAGAGATTCTGTTTCAGCAGACTGACCTTTCTCCTAAGAGCATATTAAACAATACTTTGTTTGAATAGATCACCAGGTACTTCATGTAGGAACTTCAGTTGGGTGTCAGTGTAGCTCTATTTGAAGTTAGTGGCATCACGTCAATTTAAGATTGGAGTCAGTGATTCCAGACATTATATGCTGCCATAATGTGACTCTGTATTGTGGCACTTTCATCTAAGAAAATCTAAATATCCCCCAAAATATTAATTAAGCCTAAAAATGGGATAAAAACTTTAGTACCACATTTACAAGCAGTGAAACTGAGTATTGAAAAGAGAAGACCCAGGTACTCCATGATATCCACTGCTTCTGGATGGGTGCACATGAAAACATGTCTCCACTGGATTGTCAGTACGACTCAGCACAGCAGAAGTCAGGGGAAATGGTTGACAGAGAGCACTTTTGATGGCCAGGTTGTGGGGGTCTCATGCCAGATTACCCTCAAATAGGAAAATATATAAACCAAAAACTACTTTTAAAACACGTGAAGCTAGAAGCCCTGGCCAGAATGCTCCAGACTTATCAGAAGAAGATCTGGGTCTGCTGGCTCCTAGCACAAGACCCTCATTTCATTCCCTTTGTCTTCACTGGGCTTTGGATCAATACATGAAACAACGTTTCCTCTGCACTGGGCTTTAACTCTGGCCATCCCCTCAACTATGCATTCCCGCACAGTCACATGCTGTTATTATGGTTTTAATTAGTAAAGGTTACACAGCTATATCTATTGTTTCAGTAAAGTTTTGGCCACAAAGTTCACATGGTCATACTGAGCTGAAAACTGAGGTTATCAAGTAATCAAGCTGAGCACATTTGTTGTAATTACAGCTCCCTATTTGTTTTATTCACACACACCTTCCTCTCCTGCCCTCCCTTCTCCCAAACCCTGCTGCCAGCTTACCAGCTCGGAGCAGTTTATCGTTGCTTTGTTGTGAGCCGTGACCCTGCATCATGCAGACAGCTGAATTAAATCCTACCGCTGTACCAACCTAAGCTGACACTTTGACAGGGGCACCAGGGGTCTGCCTTGGCAATGACGTGGCAATAAGTGATGTTACAGCAAAGAGGTACCGTTTGAACGGACAGAGCACGTTGTTTGTGGCTGTGCTGCACTGGGTTCAACTTCAAGCCAGGCTGCTTTTAGCCAGGAGGTTCAAATACCATAACTGATTGAGAGTTCTTCCTGTGCCAAAACAATAAGGAGAGATAAAACGGGATTTGGATGTTCTTCCCCTTTCTCTTTCACCCAGACTCTAAAGAGACAAACAGCTTCATTGCTCATACACACAATCAGGTATTTTGAAACAGAAGTGCACATAGAAGACTGAAATTCGGGAACAAAGTCTGTTCTTAGTCACATTGGCAATTAGTCATGTGTAAACTACACCAAACAAACTTTCCTCTTTTACTGGAAAAAAAGGTTATATCTGATACTCTACATAAAGTGATTATTACTGGACACATAACTCCTTATGGTTGTTTTCTTATTTACTTTTCACCTGTCTTGGACTGTGTCATGAGCAAGTCCATATTACTTTTGTATTCAGCCTGTCAGTTTTGGTTCTTAGGAATTAGCATGAGATAATTATGTTTGGATTGCTGCAATGAATGTCGATATTCAGAATTTGCAATAGATTAGCTTAAAATGGCTCACTAATTGATCTAATTCAATACCTCTCTTATGTGGACATTCTTACCTTTTTAAGCCTTGCTTGGTTCAGTTTAATTATGCTTTTTAGAGATCCAGCTTATTAGTAAATACAGTTTGCTACTCCACTCTGCTTTTCACTGTCTTTAAATGCCATGTTCAAAAACCATGGCATTGAAAGTACTTCAACTTGTGTTCCTTTTGTTTGTATTCTGCCCAGCAACCCATTAGGTCCCACGCTTTTCTCAGAAGCAAAATGAAGACCAAAATCTTTTTTTCTGCCTTTTGTGCTCTAATTATGAAAAAAAAAAACCACCCAGTTTTTCTTATAACTAAATGATACCAGAAAGTGGAGCTTAAACACCAAGCTGCCCCCACAGTTCACAGCAAAAAAAAAAATAAAAAAAAATTAGGAGCTTGGAACACATAAAAACACAAAAAGAGTCTGGTGCACAATTAGCTCTCACGCTTGCCGTGTCAAGGAAGCGTACGCCCAGGTTTGACCTTAGTTTAGTGTCAGGCTAAGACTAGACACGTGGTTAGGTGCTCAGGTGACATATGGCAGTTATTAAAGCCCTTGAGCGTCTCTGGAAGTGAATCAAGCCAGATGACCCAGAGGTGCTAGGTAGGGAGTACCAGTGTCTTCCTGGAACAACAGCCTCTTCCCAGAGACCAGCTTTTGTTCTTTAACTTCCTCCACTAGTTTATTATTCAACAGCTTCTCCATATAGAGGAGCCTTAAGGAGCTCCTCTTGAGCTCTTTAGCTTGAGAGACAAGAATGCCAGCTATCCTCAAATCCAGCAGTGATCCCTTCCTCAAAACCTGTTTCACACAAGGTTTATTCATGGGCCACATAGGTCTATTGTTAGCAAAACATTTCATGCCTGTAGCAGTGTGGTTACCTTCTTTTTCATAAATGCAACCACAGAAAAATCACATTCAGTTTAATTAAACAGTAAGATTTATCCTTTTCTCAAGAACTGAAGTGATTTCAAACGCAGTGGTGAAATCAGACTTTTACAGATCTCAAAACAAATGGACCCAAGTCCCCTGAGACAACTATTCTTGGAATTCCCCCCCAAAAATAAGGAAAAACATGTAGGCAATTCTCTGATAAGAGAGCAGAGGTCAGATCTGATAGAACAAAAATTGTCCATTTACACTCTCAGTAAAACAAGGAGGACAGTATGTTCAGGATTCCTCAAAAAATTTGTGCAAGAACTAACTTACTTTGGAAACAGAATGGTAATTAATACCCTTCTTCTCAAGCATCTGTTTTGCTTTCCCAGGTAATGTGATTTTAAGCACAGTATTGATTAGCTTTGATTTAATTCAAGTTTTTCTGTGACTATTCGCTCGTAATGATGAAGGTTTTTTCTTCTTAAAATGCAAATAAGAAGCAATATTCTTTTAAAGCAGTAGGTATTAAACCGTATAATGACTTGTGCCTGGAATTTGATAGTTCAAAAGTTAAAAGAAAAAAATATATATTCTTAATAAAACAAAATTTTAATACTCTCCACATTATGTCTACTGTTTTTAATTCCATCTCTTTCATATTAGTAAAGACTGTAGATATCTAAATTGGGTAGCGGATGGAGACACAAAGTACATTCAGAACCAACTCACAGTGGTAAATATCAACCATATTTCATTTGACTGTGTGAGAAACAACACCTAGTTTGCCTGTCCTGATCAACCTTTTGTTTATTTTACAGCACAAAACAGTTTGCATTTTGTTAAAACCAGTGCCACTAACAGAAAGGAACAAGTGCTACTCACCAAGCATAATTTTCTAATGCAATTTGTATGTCACTGTATCAAATCTGTATCAAGATGAAAAAATGAGTGGCGTAGATTAGTTTTGCACTGGAGATTTGTTGCTAGCCATTTCATTGCTGTGCTCTGAAAATGCTTGTAATTAAATCTGACAGGCACAAGAAATTACTTAATGTTATGCTTACAACACAGAGCTCCCACAGAAGTCCAGAACACGAGATGCTCCTGTTTCAGGCTTCTTTTGCTCCTCGGTGGCGGGTGATGAGGACATTATTGCATGAGGACTCCTTCGTTAATGAATCCAGACTCCGTTTCGGTCTGCACTCACGTGCGGCATCCAGTTTTGGCAAGGCTGTGTAGCACGGAGAAAAGCAACACAGGAGATGGGAGGCCGTTGCTTATGCCAGCTAGATTGCGTGAGGATACTCTACAGCTGAAATGCAGGTGATAGAAAGATCATGTCCACCTTCTGGCAGTGACTCTTCTGAGATAAGGTCCCATTCATTTGCTGTTTAGCTGACTTGATGTTACTCACTCTGCAAGTAGAAGAAAGGCAGACCAATTAAATCCCGTGGTTGATATTTTGGAAAGCCCTTTTGTTTAGTTGGTTGGTTTTGGTTTCCCTCCCATGAATAGCATTCTCTTTCTGCCTCTGCTGTTCAGTTTCTCCATCTCAGCTTCTCCATCTTTTTCTTTAATGCCAACCACATAGTAAGAAAGGAGCATAACAGAAAGTTTCAGAAGTTCCTTAAAACCAAACCCTTTTGCTAAATCTGTGCATTCCCAATTTCTGCAAGTACAACATGAGGATGAAGAGACCTCAAGAAAGCACCACATTCCTTCACAGCCTTTGAGTCAGCTTTTCAATTCTTTCACTTTGTGTGAAAGAGTTCAATGAACCTAAATTAAAAGAGCATTTGTTATTAGAAATTATAAGAAGTGCTTAAAACCCACAGCGGTATGGAGACAGAACAGAACTCTGTGTAACGAATACAAAATACTTTAGCACTGGAGATGCCGACATAGACTTACTTTTATTCCACAACTTGCCTTTGCTATTTTCTCTTACGACATCCTGCATGTCATAAACATTCACAGTGCGCTTCTCCTGGTGAGGTTGCAGAGGCAGTACAGACAGTAGCCTTTTCATCCCTTTCCTGCAACAGAAAGCCAGCTTTGCTTTATGCCATGAGTATTCTATGCTTCTTAAAGATGCCAAGTTGTTTGGTTGTGCGGTGTTGGGGTGGTGGGTTTTTTTTGGTTTGGTTTTTTTTGGGTTTTTTTGGGTGTTTTTTTTTGATATATGTTTCAGAAAACATTCTTCCTTGCTCAAAACGCCAAGCAACTTCATAGTGTCCCACACGGAGGAAATATAACTAATAGTCATCTTTTAAGAAGTGAAAGCTGGCACACGAGTAGCAATAGTGCCTCATGCAGTATAATTGCTGGTATTTCAAAAGGTGACTGTGTAAGCATGGATGTCTATAAGGCACCCTGCTGTCTGCATGCTATTTGAAAGTTGCTGTGGTTTTGTGTGATTTTTTTATATTTTTTTTTTAGCTTTTATCTTCTCTGTAAAAGCAACAATTTAACTGTAAAAGAAAGCTTGGCAGGCAATTTAGCTTTCCACTGACAAAACTATGGTCTTTTATAGTGTCTGATACCAGAAAAGAGCAAAGAAAATATGGTGATAAATTCTGAGAATTATTAAAAAAAGCTAATTCTAAAATTCTGTGGCCTTTTCTGTGGAGAAAAAAAAGCCACAGCAAAATATAGTTATGCAAGAGAGGAGAAAATTTCTACTGAATCATTTTTTACTGAAGTTTCCTCAAGCAAAGTATCTAGATTATCCACTGTAACCTCAGATAGGTTCATAGGATCAAACAGGATCATCCAGCCCACACTCCTGCTAAAGCAGTCAGCTATGAACATGGGGGGTTCAGAAAATAAGTCTCCCAATTCATTTTGTTTATATCTTAACTCTCACTTACAACTAGACAGCCACCTCCTTCTCATAAGCTTTTGAAAACAATTACATTTTTTTCTTCCTTTTTGAAATACAAGGGCATTTATTTAAAAGATGACAGAACATGGAGCTTTCCCGTCATCCAATACCCAGTGAAGAAGGCAAGGAAAGAAAAACCTCTCAAGGTAAATAAATACATTAGCACATACATGAGAGGACAGGTGGTGACATTGGAAACATTGACATCTGACTTGTATCAGTTAAGTCCAGGGAAAACAGGTAAAAATTGCTATTGCCTTCAACAGAGTTATGTTTTTACCACATGGAATTACAATGATGTAAGCCAGGATTAAGTGAGCTCATAATCAATCTTTTATATCTAGTCAAAAGAGGTGTTGGGGAGCGGTAGTGTTGACCAGTAATTATAGTTTAACCGAGACATTACTATAAACAAGAAGTAGCAGAACAACTCAGGAAAAAAACCCAGAACTTTTCTGGCCCAAAACAAACCTCAAACCAAAATCTTTTCTTGCAGGTCTGACATGCTGTTCTCCACATGTAACAAACTTGACTTTAAGCCCAGGAGAACTTAAGAGTTCCCAGGAAAGAAAGTGGCTCAATAGAGTAATAAAAAGCTAAGAAAGTCCACATCATGTGCCAAGCTCTGAACTAAATGTCTACTCAGGGAGTGAGCTAATGAACAACACGATGAAGTAGGAAGTTGCGAATGACAGACGGGCTCCAAATTGAATTGTAACTGGGGATTATCAGGTGCCTATCAGATGAAAAAGTAATTACAGCAAAGGAAAATATAAGAAAACATCATGAAAAATAGGCTATTCTTATGTCTATTGGACATGGAAGTCTCCCTAGCAAAGAGCAATTGCCTCATCTTGAGTCACTTTCCCAAAGCTTTGTTAAATCAGTTGAAAATACACCTCCTAAAAAACTAGAATTGCACTGGCAAGGGGAAAAACATGGTAATCCAAAGGGTCTTTTCTATCTCTAATTACCATGACCTCAGCTGGACATGCCCAAAAACTTTTAGAGAGCAATGTGTGTTAACACTCAAATGAGGACATGGGTCCCTGGGGAGATGAATGTGCAATTGCTCCAGCAAAGAAACATCATCTAACTAGTCAGGAATGAAAAGATATTGCACACAGAGGCAGTAGTAATCCAGTTGGACAATTTCTTGGGTTTTTTGTTGCCGTTTTTTCTTAAAATTACCATCGACAGTATCCCCATGTAATCCAGGTAGTTGATTTCAACTAGGTTTTCTACCCCATCCCAGTTAACAATGAACATCCTAGATTTCAAATCGTTTTCATGTTCAGATTAACAGTTTAATTCAGCAGTATTTTATAATAAAATTTTTAAAATTTATATCATTACCAGTTAAGTAAGAGTTTAGTTTGGGAAGAAATAGCAGCATGTTTCAGATATGCTCTTCACTGAGGATGGCTGCCCTCCAATAATTAATGACTGTAGTAATAATTAGGGCTGATTGAACACCTATTGTTAACACTACTTAAAGCAAAAAAAATTTCAATCAGCATTATAAAGATTTATATACTGTCTGCTGGAAAGTTTTTAGCTGCAAGAAAGCTTTTGGAAAAAAATATTTCTGTTTTTGCTTAGTTTTCAAATAATAAAGACTTTTTTTTCAAATATAAAGGTTTTCAGCAACATTATGTAATTTTTTGTTTACAGCTTTCTATTCAACTGGCACATAAAAATGTCATAAGAGATTAAAAAAAATAACTAACTTCAAACCACATCTATTAAACATTTCCTGAGAGGGAAAAGGAATTACTGGCATTTTTATTGTTTTATTTTTAATAAGAAGAAAGCACAACTGCTTTGTTTCAATAGCAAGTTCTGAGGACTTGTCAGAACAAACATTACTAAGCACTGAAGTGGTGATAATTGACTGCAATTAGACTCACCTGAAGAGCTTATTGTATAGTCAGTGTAAACCTACACGATTAAACCAAATCCAAGGATTAACATAAAAATCAGCACAGGAACATATAACCATGTCAGACCATAGGCGTGTTGCGTTACTGGCTTTTAGTATCTGAGGCAAAGACCTGGAAATAGCACCAAGAACGGAGTTATTGAGAAAGATGAAGAGGCCTCCCTGACCTCAGCTTGACATGGAGCAGCAACAGGATGCCCTTGTAGGTCTGAAATCAGGGAAAGATTTTGCAGTTTTAAGGTCTTTCCCACCCCAAAACCTGTCCACCTTGCTGAGACTGAGAGGACTGGAAAAGCACATACCTGGGGAACATAAGCCTCTGGCTCTTGGTATCAGCTTTGTCAGTGCTGAAGATAAATATCTGAAGAGAAAAAAGTTTATTTTTGGATTTTTCTGGTGTTAAAATGATAAGGAAAAACTCCTCCTGCTTGGTACTCCACAGTGACGATTTTTTTTTTTAATCTAGCAACACTGAAATTGCCATAAAAACTAGGATTAGAAAGGCTACATTTGAAAAGAAGATATGGGTATGAACTTCTACCCAATCTCTGAGGGAGGCGGAGATTTATTTTTTTTTATTATCATCATCACTTTGTTATTGTCTTGAGATTAGCCTTAACAACAAGAGCTATTTTTGAAACTGAAACATGAGTGAAAAACGCTTGGGTAGCAAGCCAAGGCTTCCTATGTTCCTTAGCTGGCTTTTAAAACATTCTAGAAAACACTTTGAAAAAGAATTGCTTTTTAACTTTCTTTTTTCTTTAAAGAAGCGATTCGCACTGTTAGAAGCAGAGCAACACTCCTTGGTAAGGCTGAAGCACAGCTGGGGGGAGATGTCCATTTGTAGCTGAAGGCAGGCAGGGCATCCCCAGCTCCAGCATCAGGACCCTTTGGCTCCTGCAGAGGAAACACAGCCCTGCCAGGGGCACCTCAGGACACTCCTTGCCCTCCAGGTGAGTGAAAGGGCTGCAGGTGAGAGACCCAACCAACCATGCCCTTTTAGGATCACTCGTTACTTCGCAGTGCCCCTAAACCCAGATACGCAGCACGAGTAGGAGTGCAATAGGTAGAATAAATTGCTCCTTTCCTCTCTTTTCCCTGAGATCCTTGACAGCTCTATGGTCTGGAGCTTGTTTTACATTCCCCAGCCTATACTCACTAAAAACATGGGGTTTTTGTTTTGTTTCTAAATTCACTATAGGTCTATATGCTTAAGAGATGTCATGTGTACACTCATATATGGGAGTATTCAAAAAAAAATCACTATACATATGCCTATGCTCCCTACCCTCTGGGTTTCCATACAAACAATGCTCTTATTAAATGTAGCTAGACTGTGTTCCTAAAAAATGTCAAACTGATTAGACTGCACAGGATAGCCACATATCAACAAGGAACTGAAGTATGTACCCCACCTTTAACTCGTTGAAAGCAGCATGGACGCAGCTGAATATGCATTTTACCCATCTCACTAAATTGGGAACTGTAAGATTTATAAGGAACTGCTAGAAAATAAATCAGGAACTTACTCTTCTATTTGCTGAATTGGGAATATGCAGTTAAAGTTTGGAATGACAGTTTAATGAACATAAGATAAAATAAATTATTTTCTGTGCCATTACAAAAATTCTCACTGATTAAAAAAATGCAATAGACAATTTTTCCAAGATGGTTAAGGAAATTATTTTTTCATATCAGCAGAATGGGATTTTTAGAATGCCATTACTCTATGCAGAGAAGATAGTGAGCACCTGCTCCCAAAAATTTAACATGGCTTTACTTGTATCTTTAAATGAGATAATTAAGTGCATATTGGATTAAAAATGTTGTTCTATAGGGATTCTGCCAAGTCTACAAATGTCTTAATAGCTACAGTATTACTATTCAAGAACTGCCTTGACAGTTTGGCAATGATTTCCTAAAAAGGGATATTTTTTTTTCTTCTCAAAACTGAATTCATTAAGAAAACCCGAAAATAAAAATATATCCCACCCCCCAATATACCCAATATATATTGGAAATAAATTATGAATTTGCACTTCACAAAGTGCAAATTCAGCCCATGTTTTGGAAGCTGGGGTTTTTGTACATTGCCCTTTGTTTGCTGCTGGGCTTCTCTGCACCTGTTTCATACTGTACATATTTGGAATTTTTCTGTATTCTTTATCATTTCAAAGACAGGAACACAAACATCTCTGCTTTTCCTGAGATGACTGTGTGTGAGTGTGTGTAAGCATCACTGAAACTTCCTAGACTCAAATGCTGTTTTCTCTTGCCAGACACCCCGCAGGTCTTCCTGAACAGCAGGCATCTTTTTCAATAGCAACTTGGAGCTACTGGGGGAGAATAGAAGGTCATTTTCTAAGACAGGATGCCAAGAGGACAGGAAATGAATGGTGCTGGCTGGCCACGAGACGCCATGCAAATCAAGAATGCAGTGTGGTCCCCAGGGAAATAGTTCATGAGCCTGGAGTATATGATAAACCTGCAACCAAAGCCTTCTTAGGCAACTGCGATAACAATGTGTCACATTCCAGAGGAGTCAAAACACGAAGGTTGCAGAAGTCCTTGCAAAGCAGGGCTCCCTTAGACATCTGCGCTTTCAAGGAAAAGGAAAGATTTGGCAAGTTTTGTCACTTCTGGCTATTTTCTGAAAACAAAACAGAACGGTTTACGGTTAGTCCGTCTCAAAACCCCTGAGTAAATGGCAGCAGAAAGTAGCTGTAAAAATCTTTAACCTTCAATAGGTTAAAAAATTAAACATGCACATGCATCCATAACATATTGAAAATAAATGCCACATTCAGAAAGTGGTAAACACATTTCCACAGCACATTACAAATAACCATTTGTCTGAATGTAGTGATAGCCACCAGCTAGGGTAATTAAACCCACCTCTTTAAATTGGCTTTCTTCCTCTTTTCATTTAGGCATCACACTACTTGCATAGATAAGTAGTCACTTCATCGCTGCTTGGAAATTGAGCATAAACAGTCTGAGATACTTACTCCTCCTATTATTTGCCACTGTTCAGTGACTGAGAAACAGATCATGAAATAACTACAGCAAGTATTTGCTATTCAGTATTAATTATCCATGCTGGCTGACTGGCTGAGTCCCACAGGCTTTGGGACTCGGGGGGAAGGAATGGGAGACCAAACAACACACTCTTGCTAAAGACAAAATAGCCAAGACAATTACCTGCCACCATGCAGGTAATGAAGTACGTGATGCAGCACAAGATTCCACAGGAGAAGCGTAACTCAGTGTCCTTCTGAGAACTGGGGAAGGAAATATCAAGAGAGTGCCCCAGAATTCAGAAAGCAGCTACACTGTGTTTTTGTGAATCCGATCAAGCTCACTACCCTGCTCTGCCTTCAACCTCGAGGTTTGCTGATTCTCTTTCAGATCTGAGGCACCCAAGAGCTCATTTGTTTCTTTGTTCCAGGTATTTCTGCCGATAGCAGTGCAAACAACACAACTTTGTGGTGTCGCTTCGTAAGAATTCTTTGATACGATCAAAGACTGCTTCTCCCCAGCAGAGTGTGACAGTGTACCTTGTAGCACACCGCTTCCACAGCGGGATAAAGGCCCTCGTGCCAAGGCCTAGAGCTGGAGGACAATCAGCTGAATTGTAACAAAAAAATAAGCAGAGAATAAGAGGAGGAAAAAAAAATTGAAAAAAAGCACACAAATTCTTCTATTCTGGGTAGGAAAGCTGTATACAAAAAAATCAAGTGCTAGGAAGAGTGACAAAACAGCAACTGAGCCAACTGTGTCGAGGCTGCTTCTTTCACAGGGACTCCGAGAACTAGTAGAGCTCTTCAGTAAGGCTGAGATAGGCACTGCTCCCTTATTTCTCAAAGGTATCCAGAACTTACACACAGGTGACTATGAAACACAAATCCACAGGAGAAAACAGCTACAAAGAGATGCTCTAGAAATGGAGCTGCTGTGCAAGGGTGTAATTGCCATATGACCAGAAAACCATCGCGGTTCGCATACAGGTAGGTGTCCGGTACAATAACTTCCATTTCTGGCCCTGTTTCTGAAGGCATCTTTTTGCCTGACTGTCAATATTGGTGTTTATTCAGTGCTCTATTTCCAACTCCAATTGCATGATGCCCTCTCACTGTCCTTGAAGGACAATATTTAGACCAGACTGTTTTAGAAGTTAAATAAAGATTACTAATTTACTAGCTATTCTCATCTTGCAAGGACTGAAAATTATCCTCAAACACTCCAGCAACTTCTAATTAAGAACACAGAAAGTGTCAACCTGATAAGAGAAACTGCTAAAAGTCTATTTAACAAGTGCAATTTGCCTGCATAAGTGCCTCCTGAAGAAAAACCCAAAGGTTGCCATTAATTTTACTTGCTGTTTTCAGAAGTACATTTAAAACAATCATCCCTTTGCTTCACCACATACTGACACCTTTGCTTTCATCCACATACTGACAAAGCTTTCCCCTTCTCCTCTGCCCTCCCTCTGTGCTTCTGAAGAAATGTGGAGCCACAGAAATAAAGAAAAGCTGTAATGTCAGTCATTCTCTCTCAGACTGTTCCTTCCCTTCCTCCCAAGTAACATCTGCTCGCAGTAACATGCCCACTCTGGAGAGACAGAAGCAGCTGAACATCCACTGGACAGATAAGAGGACTTACATGGTTTGGGAAGTCAGGACATTTTGTTGTTTCCATTACTAGAGAAAACACAGTCCTTGCAAGTACCGGAGCTGTGCAAGAATCACAGGTCTCCTTTCCTCCATCCCAAGCCCACTCCACGACTCCTGGGCAGTCAGCTGATTTTTCCACCAAAGTTCAAATCTCTAGGTGACTCTTTCTCTCAGAGTCTCACACACACCAGAAGTGAGTATGAATCCTGGGTTGGCTATGAAGTTGGACTTTTCCCCAGCATTCAGTGTTGCTCACATTTAATTTTCCAGTTCAGACTTACCTGCATAGATTAATACATTTGGGAAAAAGCAGAATAGCACATTGGAATAATGGTGATGCAAAGCCTGTGAACAAAAAAATAGATCATTTTTCTATGCAGATACTCCCTATAACTAAACATGTATTCATATTCATCACAAACCTGTTATATATCTCACTCTTGGTTTCTACTTCCTCATTCTCAAAAACCTCCTACACAATTATTTCCTATATGATTCTTTCCTTCCTACCCACCCCAGCCACTGCCCTTCCTGGTAGCACGCCAGTTTTGTTATTGTTCAAAGGTGAAAAACAAATTCTATCTCAGGAACTCACTCTGGCAAAGCTTGACCTGAAATGATTAATTTAAGAAGAGTGAACAGGCTCAGTACGGGAGCCTTCAAGCCGAGCCGATAGCCCTGATACAGCACAGAAAGCCACAACCATCGCCCTTCTTTCCCTTTATTTACAGCGATAGACCTGACTGTCCTGCAAGTATAGAAAGCTGATCACATTCAAGAAAGTTAAAAATACGCGCTTACACTTCATGATTAACTTCCAGGCAAGTAATAATGAGGTTGCCACAAGGATGCTGTGGGGTTTGAGGACAAAAAAGGGGGGTGAGCCATTCAATCACGAACAAAAGTGATCCTTCCATCCCACATAGCCTCAACACATAGCTAAAGATTTTCTCCATTTATACAATTTGTGAAACAATTTGACTAGGTGTCTAGGTTGCCCAGAGGCAAACCTACAGCTTGCTTTAAAGCCACCCACAAAGTGAAGCTGGATAATGAAGCTCTCATTATTTGTACCAACTAGAGATATGCTTCTCCAAGGATCATTGGCAACCCGTAAAAATTTGACTGTCAAAATTTTGCACTTCCCTTTTCAGCTTACAAGATCAATGCCCTGGTATAATTTTTTCTAAGAAAATAAGCAGCTGCTCTATAGAAGTGAATTAGCCTTCATTCAAAACATGTTTTGCAAAAGGTTTGATTTAATTCAGTGCCAACCAAAAGACAGACAGTGATCTTATTTATGAGGGCTAGATCTATTGTCCAGGTCTAATTAGCTGATTATTAGACTTCCTTTTCTGTTATTGCAGATCTTTAATCCTTTTCCGAACATGATGCGCTTTAGAAAAATGTTTTCCAAAGAAAGCAGAAGACATTTCTATTCATGCTAATTGTTCAGGAAATTCAAACATGCCAAAATTTTTTCAACTAATTAGCTTGAAATACCTTGTTTGTCACTGCCAGACTGACCTGTAACATCTTTTTCTCAGTCTCTCTATAAATCACCAACTACTCATTTGCTTCCTTTCACCATCCTACATCACTCAGCAACTTTTTCCACAGGACATTTCCTCTCACCAGTTGTTCATTTGCCCATAAGAAAACATATCCTAATGGACGCATTGAGCTTTTTTCTCTCCAGATATGGACATAGCATACTGCCGTTGATGGCAGAAGTCATTTCTGGAGGAATAAAAGGTGTTGCTTTATGTATGCAAAGGGGAGCAGGGGTGTGCAACGTGCCAGCACGCTGCAGGCATGGGTAGGCAGGATGCTGAACACCTATTACTTTGTTTTAACTGGATTATTTAAATATTGTGATCTTAAGGGCTTTAGGGGGTGTGGGGATATGTGTCAGGGAAGCAGGGAAAGATTAGAAGTTTTAGGACTTTGTGGCCACTGATTCATCCAGTAATTAATGTGACCAAACACTTTTTGGAAGTCACCTGGGACTTTAGCTATTTCTATCAACACCATATAGGACCCATTAATTTAAGTCTTCCATATGCTGACCTCTAACACACCAATTTTAGAGGCTAATTTTAACACTTGTCTAGGTTAACCTGACAATAATCTAGGTTAACCATTCCCACCTAACTGAATGTGGACCCTCTTACTTCAGAATTAACTACTCTTTCACCTTATTTTCACATTACGGAAAACACCCATAGGAAACCAGGCCATACACATCTTTCCCGGAAAGCCTCTCTGTTTTTTGAAGTGTTTGAGATTCTGCCTATCCATGTGCAATTTGTTTCTGTAGCCAGTGCACATGGTATGTTTTATTCTTCAGAGCCTGAACTAGCTCTGAGTAAGATGACAGAAGTCAGGATTTAAAACTGCATTGACTCCCCTTCTTTTGACATTGGATCAATGGACCCATGAAGTGTGCAGCAACAAAGAATTATGGGTGAAATGCTTTTACTAATGTATGATTTGCTTTTACTGCTGTGTCAGTGAAATACAGAGTGCTTACCTACAAAAATCAGTGGCATGAAACATCTATCCAAAGTTTTTCTAAGAAAATAAATCAGACCATGCTTAAAATAACACTAATTCTCTTGAAAAGCTTGCAAATACTATCCAGTACTAAGACAGTGAACACTCCCTCCATCCATAAATCACATATGCCACAGAAAAAAGCAATAGGGCTTCTTCTGCTTCACTACTCCTTCAGCCCTTGTCTCATGGTACCACTGCCCCCCAAAATGATGAATGCTTACAGGAAAAAAATTGTTCTGCTGCCAAGCCCATTCAATACATGTCATCTTTCAGAACATACTAATGGCTTGTTATGGTGGCATTTGCAATGCAAAGTCATCTGCAAATCATCAATGTATTTGAAGACACATACTGGATTGTTGAAAAGTTTTGAAGAGGCATGAGTGTCTGGGGTTTTATGTTGGTTTGGTTTTTTTTTGGGGGGGGGGGTGGGGTGGGGGGTGGGGGGTGGTGTTGTTTTTTTTCCTGTGTCTTTTGGCTTAGGAGAAACCATAGATTTTAGGATATGCAGTTCATCAACAGTAAATTTGAAACACTGTATATTTGCTAACTAAAGTTGTGGTAGTGCTCATCTAGTAAGGAATATTGTTAACTTAAGCTATTATCCTAGAATTGACGTTTTCTAAAATAATCCCAGGTCACAGAATAAGGGATGAGCTGCAACACAAAGTCCTTCAGCCTGAATTGAGCACCTTCAGCCTGAATTTCCCTACTGCTCTCTAGCAAACTGCCTTTCCTAGAGGAGGAGGAGATTTTACTATCGTATGCCCATATGATTCCCCTTGCTCCTAAAACCCAAGAATCACATTCTCTGTACTGATGGCTTTGTATGGTGAAAGTCAGTTGTCACATTTCTTTGAATGAATTTATGACTCCTTTTAGCTATTTAAGTCAGACAGCTACTGCATGTCCTTAAAGCACCTGGAAAAAGATTCCCACGGGCAGGGAGCAGGCAGTAACAGTGTAGGGTTTTTTTTTTTAATTCATACTTTTCATAGATTTTATTTTATAAAGTTATTTTTAGGCTGCGTAATTTATGTCTCAAGCTGCACGAAGGAAAATTTCTTTCTTCCATGGCCCATTGAAGGAATCCAGTCAATAAGATGCAGTTAACCTTGAAGAAGAGGTATATTTGATGGTGCTTATGTGTAAGATATTTGTAATATCAACCATCCCAGACAGTTCAAGACATATAGTTTTGGGTATTTTGAGGCAGGCTCTATTGGAACTGTGGAAGGAGGGGGGAATGGTGCAAGGATATGCAAAAGCAGCTATAATTTCATATCAGAATGTAAATCAAACTATTAAAACATGATTTTAAAAGGAATTAAAAGCTATTTGAAAGAAAATTATCCTCACTGAAAAAGGCATGTGTATTCAGCATAAGTGCCACCAAACGTACAGCATGAATATGACCTGGCACTGCTGAAATTTAGAATGTCTTAAAAACCTGTAAGAGCAACTGAATGGCGTTCCGTGTGTTGCAGGACTTGTACACACCGGGAATTACTCTTTCACTCCAGCTTGTATTATCCTAATAGGTATATGTATGTATGAGGTAGCGCATACCTAGAGGATTATTGCTTTGTATCAAAATACCTCAGCTGGCTACTGTAATGAGAAAAATACATTCCACATTTTTACGTAGTCTCATACTCACTGTGAAGAGAGAGTTACAGGAGGTTGGGTGAACCAGAAGGGAGCAGTAACCAGTGCAGGTAGGTAACAGCCTTTCAGAAGAGACCTGCTGCAAAACCCACGTCAAGAACCTGTGAACAAGAAGGCCATACAGTAGCACCTATTAGTGAATTGAAAGTATTGAGAAACAAGCTAGACTTAAAGCTGTTCACGCCTAAAGCTTAGGTCAAACTTTTAGGACACACTATAACTCCCTGGGCTGTTTATATAAAGTAGAGACCATGCAAGCTGGTGAGATTTAAAACTAACACCAAGTTCACTTTTTGCAAGATCTTTTTCACTATGGTCTAGCAATAAATACTATGACCCTCCACCCCGCCCCCCCAAACTGTGCATGATCTTATGCTCTTGAGCTCTCAGCCTTTATTTTCATATAACCATACAAGCCAAGCAATTCAACCATGCCCCTATTAAATTACATGTTTGTGAAACTGAGCCTGGAAAGGGAAATTTCCTGACAATTACAGAAGAGAAGCTGGAAAGATCAATTGATATAACCTGGTCATGACCCATCTATTATTCAGAGGAAGTAATTGGGCAGATAGTGTTACAATCGCTAGTACTTTCACACAGGTGCAGCACCATCTGCTTCTGGTCTTTTTGGCATGGGGCTATTAGATGTTCAGTCCTGAGTCCCTAATTTAGGTATAGGGTGAAATTAATAGGTTCAACCTTTATGATCCAAGGCAAATCAGTGTCAACACTCAGAGGAAGGTCAGATACTAAGTTGTACCTTGCAGACATCTGGCATAAGATTTGTAATAGCCACTTTATCAAGCAGCAGATATACTCTTTAAAGCCTCAAATGCACATTTTTACAGTGGAATAGGTTTCATTGTTTAGCTAACACTGAGACTTCAACTAAAGGAGATCACCCCCTTCTCTCACATAGACACCCAAAGTCAGGGGCAACAATCTCTTGATCACCCGTAGCTGCATCTTTTCATACTGATCATGGTGGTGATGAGTACTTGGTTTTCAGATTACTTGCTGAACTCTTTGGTCTCAGAAGATGGCTATCCATACTCATTGGTCCTGCATTTCCAGAACTCAGCCTGACCTTTAGGTACAGACTTCTTTTGCAATAGGTCAGACTGTTTAGACTTTGCTTGTTTGCTCTGGCTTTAAATGAAGGCCTATTTCTTCAAAATTCACAGCTCTACAAGTTTCAGGTTCAACACTGGAACTGTTTGAACTTATTCAATGAATCTTCTACCACTTCTAAGTCAGTATTTTGACAGCAGGAACAATGGCCCACCATGCAATCTCTGGCATTTAAAAAGCTCTTGTTTTACTCCGTTTAATTACTGGAATAATAAATTTCTCCCTTACAGCGTATTTAAAGTACCTTTCAAACACATGATCCACACACTGCATTATATGTGCTCAGAGGTCTCTCAAAGGCAAGAACATTCAACTATTACATGGCAAACTTACTAGAAAACTCACCCTCAGACCTGTGGCAAAGGGCAGAATATTTCTGTTACTGGCGTTGTTGAAAGTTTACAACAGGGACTCACCATTTGCTTTTTCAACTTGAAGCTTCCACAGGATCTCTCAAAGATGTTTATAGCTTAATTTAACAAATTTTACCCTGTTGAAATACTTAGTCCATGACTTCAGCTTAGCAGTAGCACTCCAAAGACTGTTTAGCCTGGTTGAAAATTACAACAAACAACCAAAAAAACCCCAAGAAAAACACCACACTTTTTAAATTCAGAAATCTGACATCTTTTTTATATTATTGGCCTACCTGAAATCAGTACTCAGAAGCTGACAAAATTAAAAATAAAAGAGTGACTATCTTACTTATCCAAAAAGGAGTTAACTTTAAATGCAAAGGACCACCAAAGGCTGAAGTTCTTCCTTCCCCCCCGGTTTCATTGCAGCATAATACAATTTTATAAAATAAATAAAAATGTAACAAACTCCTCTGCTGTGCTTGTTAATACTATACCATAGCATACTTAGGGTACATAAGACTCAAGAAGGGAGTTTATTAAAACAAAAATATTCCAAGAGCAGTAGGAGGGTCAGAGGAGCTGTAGCTTGAAAATTTCTCTTTAGTTTCTAGACTTTGTTTTTTTCACAGTGTTCTCTTGTGCAGAAAGATGTCAAGTGATACATACGCAAGCCTGAAGAACTAGAATTTGAGCTTTGTTCACATTTTAATACCTCCAAAATCTCTGCTTGGGAAACACATTTTCTATTTAGGAGTGGAGGAACCTGACCAATCGGAAAGCCAAAAACAACTTCACTTTGCAAAACACACAATGGACTGACAGGAAGCTTTAATGCAACGGCCATGCACTAGCAGAGGTGAGTCTAAAGTTTAGCTGTGCAAGTCTGAGCGCTGACTTGACCTGGCAAATGCAAAAGACGAACCCACCATGTTTAGTAAATTCCTGAAAAAATTCCCAGTTTGTCCTCTGGATGCCTGTAAAAGGTGATGAGTTAAAGCTGCATTACGTGGAAAGAAAGAAGGTATATTAAAGAAAGCACCCACTGTAACAAGTCAAGTTGAAGTAAAATCTCAAGGAGAGATTACCTTCTGTCCCAGTTTGTTCCTTCCTCTCACTTTTACTGTTTCCTTACTACCTGTCACTAGGAAAAAAGTTTTTACCTCGTATTCCCAAACCCATACACTATCACTCTATTTATTTCTTCAAAAAAAAAAATTTTAAAAGATTTCCATTTTTTTTTCTGCTATTCAGGTAAATAATAATTTAACGTTAAGTGCTCCAGCTCTGGATTTTCTCATCTGCTCCTGTAGTTTTTATTTTGACTTTTAGAAGTATTCATATTAAGAACACTACGAGCCATAAATAATAAACAATGAGTTGAATACCGGACATCATAAGCAAAGAGAAAGTTGAGAGAAAAAAGATGAGGATGAATTGTTTCAGTTTGCCCTAAGCCTTTACATTCCAAGCATTTAAATTTGTAGACATAATATTCAGAAGCAGCATTAAAACAGAGCAGAAGGTGAGGATTATTGCTTTGGCCGTTATCTAGAAGAGTAGTGTGGGAGGAAAGGGGGAGAAGGCATGAGGCAGCCAGAAAGCATGCACAGGCCAAGATCACCACCTAGTGACAGAACGTTTGCTTGGCAGATGGTTTACTTAAGTATCAGGCAAACTACTGTGTCAGAGAAACAAACCATCCAATCCAATTTACAATAATAATACCCTTATGTAAGGATTATATATTCCTTCAGGAATAGGAAAAAAAAAATCAGAACATACGATCTGGCGCAGTATGGTACTTATTACTTTGTTGGCTTTTTGCTTGTTTTAAAAACAACCTGGAAAAAAAATTTCTTCAATTTATGGAAGATTAGTTTGGCAAGGCATCTGTTCTAGTATTCCCTAAACAAAAAATTTAGGTAACTAGTAAATTAAATATTATTTGATCCTGAACAGTTTTTAAATTAGTTATTTTGGCATTACTTAACAGGGGCAGGAGGGTTTATTTTTTTGCACTTGTCGGAGCCTGAAAAAGACAGAGTACAAACTCTATGAGGACAGAAGCATCCCTTCTACAGGCAACAGCCCTGGATGCATGCCTCCTACAACACCTGACTTTGAAGGACATGGCAGGTGAAGTAATTTGTCTTTAATTCTTCTAGCAGAATACATTATTCTTTTCTTTTGTATCTCACTACTTACTTTCCCTCCCTGGACAGCACTGCCATCACTCAAAATGGTAAACTTGATGCATGATCTTTGATGTGGATATCTGCATTTTTATATGCAGAATAACAAACCTCTCCTGCAGATAACAGGTTGAAAACTAGCCTTTCAAAAGAAGCGCATGCCATCTACCCTCCTTAGCAGTACTTTTTTTTTGTTAACAGGCTTTTTTCCCCAGCCCTGAGAAATACACCTTTCTTTCCTCCCTCCCTTTCACACACTACAAAGACCTTTGCCATATCCCAGTGCATCCTAGGTCCTGGCCACCCCATCCCTTGTTCTGCTTCTTCATCCCACTTAAGTTCCATGCTTTTGTTTGAAGGTATTTCATTTCTCAAGCCATCTACATTATCAAGGAATTTTCACCCATACCTGATGGGCCTGTCATGTCCCTATCCAGCAGTCATTAACTTCTCACTGTTATGCTTTATCCCTAACCACTCAACTTACTTAGCTTTGTGATAATAGGATTAATTTTTTTTTTATTTTTTTTTAATTAAATCCTATCATTTTAGCATGCCAAACAATGCTGTGTATTACCTTGTAATCCTGTTTTTAGATTACTGTTTTCTGCAGTCTTTGGTTAGTTACAGCCTATTTGGGGCAGGTCACGTGGTGCCTGGTAGCACAACGGGGGAACAGTCAGAGACTAAAGCTCTGGGTTCCCCACTCCTAGGAACTGGGTTGCACACCTCACCAAGGTAGTGGCTGAACAAAAAAATTAACCAACAGCTCATGCTGAATGAGGTGGACATCATGCTGAATGAGCAGACAACAAATAACGCCTAAATCCTACTAAAGCAGAAGCTACAACCGGTAAGTGTTTGAAATACAAAGGCAACCATCAGCTGCAGCTGCTACAGCACTGAAAAATAATACAGTCATTAGAACCGTTCTCTCTCAAGGCAGCATTATTACTTTTTTTTTTTTTTAATTAATAGCATCAGGGGCAGTTTAGACAGCTCTGAAGTAAAACATAACCACTGTAGAAAGGTACTGCTTCGGTTGACAGGCACTGTGCAAAGGGTTAACTTTCTCTGGTTTTGGAGTTATTGCGTTGAAATACGCTACATGTTAAATAGGAAGTTATATGGCTCAGACAATTGATTACTCTGGCTCCTCTTCTACTGATAACATTTTAAGCTCCTATTCTACAACAATACTGTCATTCAGCTTTTAATAGTTTTTAAAACCCCCTGCTACTGCCAGTATCTATCATGCCTGGAATGTCAGCAGTCAATGTTGTTCTATAATCCATGAACACACTTAGGCTGATATACGCCATGATTAATTTGGACAAAAGGAACATAATTGAAATAAAAATCAGGTCTTCATGCTCTCTGAATAATTTAACATGTATCCTCTATTACAGTTGAACAAGCTCCACCCACACTAGACTTCTGTGCCCAAGCTTATTAGAAATAATTAAAAGGCAAATAACAGGTATTATTTTTAAAATAAAGGGTAAAAAACTCCACTATTATACAAGTATAGCCAATAGAAATTCAATTAAACATGAATCAACATACATATAGAATTCTGTATTATACATCTATATTTATATCTATATGTATGTATGTAGATTTGTTATATTTCATATTATATAAAACTTACTAATGTTGAGTTTTATTCTGGTAACACGTATGTCACCAGGCCAATTATTTTAGGTATTGAAAAGTTAAAACTATTTCTCTTGTGTGTCAGAAAGTATGAAATAGATTCGAAAACTCTTCTGTGAAGCAGTGTAAGATGCAGTGGCTCAACACCGCTTCCTAAAAGCTTCTTAGAAAGCAAGAAAGTCTGTTCTCCAGGAGAAAATATATGTCTTAAAAATAAAGACTATTTTTTTTTTTCAAGAAGAATAACAAGCGCCCAAACTAGTTCTGAACGAGCCATTTTGGCACACTAGAAATAGCGTTTGGACATTATTCTCCCCAGAGAGGGGGCTCTATTTTGGGAGCAGGGATGACTTACCTTGGAGCAGCTCTGGCGCTTTTGGCTCCTGCTGTCCCCCTGGTTCCCGATGCTCACACAGCTCGGCTTTTCCACAGCTGTTCCCGCAGCGGAGGAGGGCAGGCAGCCAGGACGCACTGCGGCCGTGAGGTGTCCCTCCAAAAGTACCCAGCTGTTGTGCAGAGGCAGTTAGCCCACATGGGGTACAAAATTAAAGTAGATCCTCACTTCTGGCAGTTACTCTGAAAGCTTATACTTTTGCACAATATTGCATTGTACCTTATATAGGTTCCTCCGGAGTTTATTATCTGAGGATTCAAGCATTTTTAATCTTTTCCTCCAGACTAATTTCCCTTCTTGTGCCTTCACCACTTGCAATAAATGCTCATCTTGAAAGCAACTTTAACTGAGAAATGAAAAAAAAAAACCCCACAACCAACCAACCAAAAAAAAATCCCCAAATGCACCCAACAACAAAAAAAAAAAATCTTCCACCACTACTTCAAGATATAACCTGGTTTTATTCTCTCTAAAGACCTTTAAGCTCTTTGTGAAAAATTAAGTATTTTGATGCCATCTCTAAAGCAGTATTTTCAGTCTTCATGGAAGAGATACAGATTTACTGGTGAATGTTCTTGGACTGATTTAATAAAATATAAAGCAAACACAACTGTACCTTGTATTTAAAATGGCCAATACAAAGCTTACATCTTACTTTGTCAAAACAGCATCTCCAATAGGTAATGATTAATACACTCATGCTGAATTAGACTTCCTTAAATAAAGCACACGTAACAATAACAAAAGCAGTAATAAATAACATCTACATAACTCAGGTCAACAACAAAAACAAAAAAAAATAAATGCAAAAATTTTTACATTATGTCAGCTCAGCAACTTTCTCACCAAACAGCATCCCATTGTGAGGTGCCTTAATCTAACTAAATCAATTTGGTTTTCATTCCTGCAACCAATTTGTTTTCTAAACTATGCATATCCAGTTGCATAAACAAATCTTCATTATAGCCACAAAAGCAGGGGCCTCAGTGACTGTCATGTCACTTACATGTTTCATTTGCTCAGGCATTTTTTTTTTCCCACATGCTAGAATTTAACTATCAGAAAGAGAGGCCATAGGTATTAAAATAATGTGTAAAAAAATATTGGAGAAATGGAAGTCTCTCGCACAACACACTGTAGTCTTGTGCCAGCATAGGTTCTATGGAGGTTTGGGGCTTATTTTCCTATCTATAAAGCAGAAATAAGATGCTTGCAGGAAAACACCACTACAGTCTAGAAGAAAGTGCATCACTCCAGTATTAATTTTAGCTTTATTTTATGTGTACATCTGTACATTTCAAACAGGTTCACAAAATGTAAAACTTTTGTTATCAGAATATTTCATACAGAGGTTGACGCATAGCTTTATGACTACTTATTTATGAGTACATGCAATAAACTATGGAAAGTTTATGAACATATTTTAACAGAAAGTTTTCATCAAATAAATGAGCGTGAGAAATTGTGTTTGACATAAATTCTGTATACAAGCTACTACAAAACACTTCCTACCACAGAAAAGAAAAAAAGATAAAAACTACTTAAAGGCTCTTGAAATCTTACAATTGGACAAGTGGTCCACTGTGCCTCCATTCTAAAACATGGAAGTGGAAATTGTGCACAAGAAAGTTTTACTTTAAATAATTGTCCAACTGTTATTGCTGCTTTTCAAAGAACCTGAAAGCATACTGTGAGAGCAGAACTAAACAGCCAAATAGACATGTTTAGATCAGTACTGCAATTGAAATATAGAAGTTAACTACAAAGGTTTCTCAAAATGTTGTGGTATTTTTATATGTACATAGAGAACTCTACACAAATAGGGAAATAAAAAAGTTGCTTAAAAAAGAAAATAGTATACAGTATTTACAGCCTAAATATCACCCATTACTTTTTTTTAACTGGAGCTAAACTGTTACATGAACATGCAATACATCCACAACTCAAAATGAAGACTTTTTTTTGCAGTGTAATATAGTTCTGTACAAAGCATAAATCAACAATATGTTAAATCACTCTTCTCCATCACTGTTCTTGCTATCTTTGAGCTTCATAATGTCTAGGTCATGATCCTTTAACTCAGGTAACTTCACTAAGTGAAAATATGAACATTCATTTCTAAAACAAATTTGTAGAATGCATTCTATCCACAAGACACTTCATAGAGAGATATTATGCTGCATTGTGTATGGTCTAAGCCATGCTTGATGCAAAACATGGAGGGGCATGATTTTGGCAATGGACTAATGGATACTCTTTCCCTTTTTCTTTTTTAAATATTTTCAAATTCCCTTTATCCTTTCCCCATTATTTGCTTGGTCAAATCCAAATGGTTATAATACTGATGGTATTTGTAAAGCCTACAGTGCAACTGTTAAAGTTATCATCAATATAGACGTGAAACATTGTAGCCTTTTTCTAGCTGTAAAACAGGCATCTATCTTTGGTGGCTTCTGTAAGTACTTCTGAAGAATTTTATGCTATTCTATATATTGCCACAGTCAAAAGTTTAGTTACAGAAATACCCGATTACCCTCTAACCCTCCAAAATACTAAGGGCTTTCAAAACTTCATTATCCGTATAAAAGTTAAGTACATTTCAAACAAGCAAAAACCTCCAGCCAAGCAATTTTAAAAAGTTTTAGATTTTTAGCTGTGGTGGCCTCATTAATATACTTTGTATTGCTGGATAATCCAAAAAACAGATTTTTACAGTGGCAATATTAAATAACCAAACTAAACTTAAAAAGTTAAATCTCAAATCAGAAGGAATGCCATTCATGTCAATCAAGTATTATTTATTTTAATCAAAACCTTTTCTTCAGTATTTACTTTGCCTTAAAGGTTGGTGAGGGGTTTTTTCAGTTCACAAAAGCAGCACAAAAGGACATACTATCCATTCCCTTTAAGAGCTGACATCTTACTAGTATTCACACATTAAATTCTCAAAGTGCTCAGTAACTACAAGATGAACAATTAGAACTGGAAAAAAAACATGCGTGCCTGAAAGAAGGTCTTTCTTTAGCTCATAACTTTCAAGTATAATTGTTTTTACACCTGCCATACTGGGAGAATGCCCGAAGCATTAACATATCTTTGTAGACACACTCTCTCTCACTTACAAGGTATCAAATGGTACATATTTGGGTTAAAGTCTATCTTCTATGACAACTTAATTTTCACCAGAGGATGTGTAGTTAAGTACACAAACTAGTGCAGCCCAGCTGAAGAATTCATCACTGTAACAGGGTACAGAGTATTTTTCTCATTGACCTTAAAGGTTGTGTTTGTATGACCAAGATGTGACTAAAATTTGACTTTTAACCCAATACTAAGTTTTCAGCTGTGTCAAATTCACCTGTACACAAAGAACACTTATTTCTTCTGACGCAACAGCTGAGAATTTGAACAGTGTTTTTACCTTGAGCTGCTTCCAATCGAGAGGTTAAAAAAAGGAAATAATTCTAAAGGTATTCTGTCAATATGCTGATGCAGTTGCATGTTTAATTCCAATAGCATTCAAAGTTATATTCTAGAATGTATATAGATGTAGCACTCCGTTATAATTTATGAACAGAATTCAGAATTCCATTTCATCTCAAATTGCCTGGAATTATATGAGGTTGCAGTTTTCATCCAAACCACCAAATCTCTATATATTTCGCCTTAACTGAAATACACATATGATAAAAAAGCATATTTACAGAAACAATAGACTAACTGAAAAAATTCCCACATTAACAATTGTTTTTCTAACCCTTATTAGTCACATACTTTTTTCTCCCTTTTCCCATTGCAATTAATACCTACTCCGTTACACCTAGGAATATTGTGCCTAAAGAAAAAAATTAATCACTCATGTGGAATTAGAAATGGATGGCTATGTACAAAACCATGCAGCTTAATATGCTCATGATATAATTTTCCGATTTAGTGCACAAAACGCATTAGTAGAACACTCTTAGTGCATGAAATATGCAAAACAGAAAATAACAATTACATCAGTTCTTATAGTTATTAGAGCTTAGACCTCATTTCAGCTTCCATTCAAATTACTTTATATAGGTCTCCCCACCAACAGAATTCAAATAGAATTTGTAACCAAAATAAATAACAATGTGCAATATGTTGAAGATGAATACTATTTCCTTTAGAGTAATAAAAACAGCATACTTGAAAAATAGAAAGCTACATTACACAAAATTAGGACTGCTCTCTTTGGTCCATGTTGAACGTTCAAATCTGGATAAATTATTGGTTTCTTTAAAAAAAAAAGCATCAACAGTAAACTTCAAATTATGTCGCTACTCATCTACCCAGATTAGTTTCATAAACTCAGAATTACCCATGAAATGAAAGATGATAATCATTTGGATATATAATCCCAAGATTAAATTGTATTGATATCTTATGTGTTCTTTACTAGAAATTAATCATTAACAATACACAGAATGCAATAAGTGAGACAATGCAGAGACAGGCAGAGCTATTTGAAGACAGCGCTAAAAGGTCTTGTGTGGACATCTGCACAACACTGCATTGTCCAAAGGGATCCAGAGTACCATCAGTGCCATTCACACACAAGACATCTTTGTAGTCTAATAGTAAGAGAGAGGGGAGAGGTTCTCTGAAGTAACGTTCTTTTTCTTGGGTACGTTATTTCAATTGTTAGCGTGTGCAAGGTACAAAATGCACCCAAAAATATCACTCATACATATATATACACACACAAATATATCTATGCATACACTGCACTCTGACTAGAGCACCTTATGTTTAACAAAGCTGTTCCTAAGGATGTGGAACGAAATTCCAAATTTTCACCGATGTAAGGCCACTTACTCACACTTCCTTTCACTACTGGAATTAGGCAGTAAGATCATGCCATGATCAAAGAATACTATTTGTCCTTATATATTCCTCACAAGAAATAGTTTTTTGTGTTTTTTTCCTGTCAAATACATAACTTTGTCTCTGTTAAGCCACTCTAGGCATTATATTACCTGCCTATATATTGATGCCTGGCAATAATGCCATATAAAGCAGAGACAACTAAGCACCTAACTATTCTAAAAGTGATTACAATGATCTATGCAGTAAAAATTATTCGGAGGAAGGTAACTTTACATATGCAAAGATGCCTCCTTGTCAAAGGAGGAAAGTTACAATGGCAACAATTTCATTGGCACTGCAATTAAAATTAAGAATGAAGTTCATCAATAATATTTCATAAGTCTGCAGTAGTTTGTTCTAGTTTAACTTAGTGAAAGACAGCAAGCCATTGATCAGTGGTGGCCTAATAGCCTCGCATAATAAATAAGAGTCAAGATGCTGAAGGAAATCTGGAAACTGGGAAGGAGTTTAAGTGTGAGGTGAAGTCATGAGACAATCTGAATTACTGAACACGGTGCTTCATGAAACAGTTGGTTTTGATCCAGACAAGCATTTCCAGGTTGTCAAGCAAATGTTTTAGTGTCCGTTGAGTAAGACATATCAAATAACCAAATTAATTAGAAGTGGCAAAAACAGAACAAAAATGAAGTTACTGTAATTTATTTTTTAATTTTTTTTAAATGCTTTCCGCTAAAAATATATGTAACAAGGCACATTAGGAAAAATCTCTTCAATATTTTTATTATTCAATTTGACTTAAATACCTGAAACCAGTTCTCATAATTTAATAAAATGGGGAGTTTAAATTGCCTTTTACAGACATAATAATAATTTTATTGTCTAAAGTGCAATGATTGTTATGCCAAAAAGTATCAGTAGAAAGTAAAAAGACAAAAGTCCAAACTATGAAGAATACATAAGTTTTTGAAGACATTCAAAATAGTGGGACTATATGTATTCAGTCACATTTTAAAGCAATTCAAAGCCAAAATATAACACTGAAAGATTTATAAATCTATATTTTACCTTGTTACCAGCAAAGTCCATAACTTTGTACATTTTCCAAACAATACTTAAATACTTTTAAAGCAAAAAAAAATATCAGCATCTTTAGCACTTAAAAAAACCAAACTCAGTTTGTGGAATAAAATAAAGGCAGACGGTTAATTCATTCTAATATCTGAAGCACTAAGCAATATGGCTGGATTGTAAATCGTATTTTATCCATATTCTTTTATCCGTGCAGTAGGTGCCAGTGGTTTCAACAGTTCAGTAAGTCTTTCTGACATCTTAATAGCAAAAGCTTTGAGCAATTTACTCTTCCTGTCAACATTAAAAGCTGACTGTTGAAAAGCATTCAGTTGAAGAAAGAGGTAAAAAAAACCCACCCTTATTCCTCACAGAACTTTGTGCCCTTTAAATTTTACATTTCATGAATAATTAGTAATTAGACCTAAAATTTCCATTCACTCCAAAACATTCACATTTAAAACATTTCACATGCACAACAGTACTGTCTCTTTCAAACTAGAAAAGCACAAACTCTACTGAAATCTAAGTATTTCAAAGTTGCAGGTATCTTAATCTTTCCAAAGATACAAAGTGTTCAGAAACAAGGTAGTAAATACATTAATGCTGCCCCACTTCCAAAGTTTTGGACTACACTAACTATTTTATTAAACTCTAGGTTGGGTTTTTTTTTGGTAGAAAGCCACTACACATTTTTTTATCCCTTTCCATTTTCCTCATAGGTGTATTCTCTTAAAGTCTGTTGGATTTGCGTGTTCTTTAAAGAATGCTTGTAGGGTTAAGAGTACTACCAGTGCTTAAATAACTATAGGGAGCTTATTTGCAACAAGTAGCCTTTGGGAGGTTTTTAGAAGGGTTGGTAACCATCTTTGTGTTTAAGACAAAATAATTTCAAGGAAAGCATCAATTTAAGGTTTGTTTGTGCATACACAACAGATTGTACTTAGTAACCCCCATACAGTCTCCTTAAACTACTGACTTCTAACAAGCTAAACCCATGAAGAAGTGATGTGCTGTACTTCAGAAAACTGCCATGAGCCATTCTACACATAATGCTGATTACTTCAGGGTTGCTAAAGTTGTGATTGTTAAACCCCATCAACATTCATCTATACTTCAAAACAGACCTAACAGTTGCTTTGGATACTGAATAAGAATATTCAGCACTCAAAGAGATTCTGCTAATACAGAAGTCAGTTATCTTGCCATTTTACCTGAATTGAAGTAGACTATGTCCACAGCATTCTTCTATAACTGCAGTTTCAAAGCTTTTAAGTGCAGTTAAGCACTAAACTCCATGTTTGGCACATGCACCAATCTTCAGGAGCATCCCATTCTTTTATTACCACACTGTTAAGAACAATAATCCCATCACCAAGCATTAACCTGACTGGCAGCTACTCAAGGTGCTTTATCTCAACTTCACACACGTGGATTGCACCTGGCCTGCGACCGAGGCACATTAAGGCGCAGTGCAGAAGTACAACAGTTCAGACACTAGAGGACAGTCTGCTGATTTGACTGAACCTCTAGATGTGTAGTGCAGGTTCCACATAGCTTCCTTACTCTTGCAATGGAATTCAAGTTCGTAAGCCGATGAATCCACTTCCAGGAAGCTTCTTTTCAGATTAAAGATTTCTTTAAATTAGTCGATTTTTTATTCCCTTTCTATATAAGTCTCAAAGTGTTGCAAGAATTCTTGAAAATGAGATAATTAATGTCAGTACTGTCTGTCCAACACCAAAGACAAGAGCTTCTAAGGGAGCCATATTCTTTCCTGCTACTCTGTAAATTCCAGCTACTGCAGCACCTAAAAATCACAAGAAAAACAATGATCAAATCACAGAAAAAAACCAAGGTTGAAATATGTGACAAATTACTTCTGTGTCTATGCCTTAGCTATTTATAGAACATTACCAAATGCTTATTACTTCATGGCATTATGGAATTATTAGCCTTGCTTGTATTTTTCTAGTTATGTAAGTTCTTCAGGAATGACTTTGCCAACTGAACCAGATTAACTTCTCCAAAATCAGTTTTATTTAACAAAATTGAATCTTGCCTTTTCCCTGTAGACATTTTCAAAAAGTTATTGTTGGGGTTTTTTTTATATATATTTTTGCCTCCTGCTAATTTGAAAAGGCAACAAAGAAAGTCCTCTACAAATTGACCAAGTCCAAAGTGTGGTTTAATATTGCTTGTGTAGGCAGGGAGAAGACAACAATGGTAAGACTCTTAGTGTCTACAAAATAACCGTAAACCCACGTTTATCAGCCTCATTTAATATTTCAGTTGAATAATCCATGTCAGTTTACCTTTGTCTTAAGCTACTAAATTGTTAACAATTTTAACAATTGTTTAGCAAATCAAGCAAAATATGAAAAAAGTCAGAACACTTCAGTTATCCATGAATGTGCATGAGAAGAAATTTCTAACCAATACAATTAGATTTTGAGGTCTAACATATTCAAGAGACTGTTTTTCTTGTACAGTTATGTGCAAATTCCCATTTAAAGTATAACATCAAATGGCCAGGATAAACCAGAAACAAAATACTGCACTGTAAAAAAAGCCAGGTGCTACTAACACCCTTTTATTGTCTTTCACATACTGAGTTTCTCACATGCGTTTGAAGAACAAAAGTCACAGAGCAAATGCATAGCTGTGACATCTCAGAGCAAAAGCCTGAGAAAAAGATAAGTCTTCATGTTAATCAGTGAAAAAAATAACGTTAATTATGAAGAACATTTTCTGCTCAAACAACTCCTGAACCTTTTAAAGACACTAAAATGTTCATTCAAAAAAAGAAACTCAGCCTTGTATACAGCTTTGTCCCTACTTAAAAAATTTACTCAGAATCTCAAAAGTTCACTTAGAATGAAACCTATTTAATACTTTCTGAATGGATATTTTTGGTTCAGTGCTTGCTTTCCTTGAGTGATGAAAAAACAGTAAGTTTACTGTCCTTTATTTCAGAATGAATATTTCCTGAAGAACAAAACACAAGATTTAATTATAGACCTTCAGTACATATGGTCTCAGATGCTATCACAATCAAATGCTTTCAGGTATCACAGAGGTTTTTTCAGGTTTAAAGAAAACTGAAAAGTCAGCGTTTTTCAAATAATAGGCAAGAGTTAAAAAATTTGGAATTTTCTTGGTTTTGCACAGTTACTAACAGGAATAGTCGGTTGAAGTGATTGAAACCCTCTTAGTGACACAGAAATACATTAAGTCCCAACAGATTTCCTGAAAATACAATCTGTATCTGAATCATCTGATATCTTAAAGTAACACCTCATTTTTACAAAAGTTTTACGAAGGCTAGAATTCACTAATAATTGTGACCATAACAGTATTTACAAACACTAATCAGACTGTTAGGTGAGTACTTTTGGAGTTGTTTGTTTTGGGGTTTTTTATTGTTTTTTAAAAAACCCGAACGTATTCTGTACAGTAGATGTCAGAAATATCTCCCGAGAAGGTTAGCCTTATGTTATTTCATAAAGCTACCTTGCATAAGCTTTTTCATCTGTTCCTTGACTATCTGTTGTCAGAATACAAAAGAGAGCCCAGTACTGACACTAAAGTTATTTTGGTGATTGAATTCTCCAAGTGAATTCAAATCAGCCAAATGGATTACCATAATTTGATGCTATTAGTTAATCAATAACAGAAATTTTTAGCTTCTTGAGAAAACACTGAGATATTCTAGAAAATATCAATAATAAACCCATAAAAATTTGGTTGGTTGATAATTATGTATTTATACGCATCAAATAACAGTGTGCAATACAGCCTGTAATGCATAAACCAGCACAATTGGCATAGAGCCAAAGTACACTACAAAGGGCTGCTAATGAGCAAAATGAGAATATGTCACCAAAAAGGAGTGTGCTTGGGGAAAGGAAAAAGAACAACAGACCCTTCTGGATGAAATACAGCTAAAATCCTTGCCTCAAACTGCCTGATATTTGATTTGTTCTTGGGGTTTTTTTGTTTGGGGTTTTTTTTTTGGGGGGGGGGGGGGTTTTTTTGGGGGGGGGGGG
>JAOQGH010000012.1:64242048-64288125 GCA_025769975.1 Gallinago jamesoni
TGGTGGTTTTGTTTGTTTCTTTTGACAGTATCCACTGCTACTTTGTAACTTTTTATACCTTTTTAAATAACTGTTAAGTTCCATGATCTTTCAAAGCCTAAAAACTGAGGGTTTTCTTGTGTTTCTACCTGGCTAGAAGGCCAGAAAGTTTGAACCTGAGCAAAATTAAACTTGTATTATTTAGTAATCTATACTGTATTTATTCACCTACACAAATGATGCAGAGAACTGAAAATACAAAATGAAAATTGAAGTCATTTGCTATTTCAATTTCTTACACACTAGACAAGACATATCCAAATTACTAAATACATAGAATTGCATTCCAGTTTGCAGCACAACAGCAGTTAAAAACACACTCTTTAATGTTTTGTCACCATAATTTGTCTTCAAAAGGTCCCCACAAAATTTCTTTCTGGACAACAGTGGGTCATTTCATACTGAAACAAAAATACCTGAAAGTAAAAGTATTTGGCTATCCAAGTTGCAATGCTCTGTACAAGACCTTTGAGAACCACATAACAAGTCTATAGTCTAAGCCTGAAGAAATTCTTGGGTTAATTTCCACAAACACAGTACTGCTTACTTGTTTTATGTATTGACCTGTAAAATAGGATGCCAAAGATACAACTGTGTTGCTCCTCTTTTTTATGCATAGATAAAAGACAAAGTACTTTAGTTTGATAAACACTGAACCTTCCCCATCACAAAGTACTGTAAAAGTCTCTCCTTGGGTATTGCAGCATCACATTTCCTATCTTCTGTTCTTCAGAAATGTTCATGCACAACTGACCTTTTAAGAGGGCCACTGCCGTCTTAATCATAGGACAAAAACCAGCATAACAAGTAAAGTAAGGCACTCAGCTGAGTCTACCTCACCTTAGCAAAAGAAAAACAAAAAAAAGAAAAGTAGGGTCATACTGAACTGTACTGTTAAGTGATGGAAGTTCTAGGCTGAGAAATATCCAGCAATTAAAACAACCTTTTGAGGAAAGTCTTAATAAAACTTTTAATGCAATTTGCATTTTTATTTAACCTTGAAAACCAAGGGACAAGAAGAACCTTCAGTAGCAATAAAAAAGAATCTGTTACAAATCATCCATGAATAGGCCCTAGCTGAAGTGATACCACTGTTCTGATAAACTGGGCAGTACACAGAAAATGGGAATGCAAGGCAAGGCTTGCCTACAGTTTAAGAAGTCACTAGATTTACAGCTCCTTACCCTCAAATGCCTTTCAAGTTTGACCATCTTGCCAACAGCACTGAAGATACTTGGCCAGAAGCTGCTGCCCAGCTTAACATAGGCCCATTCAGTCAATTGATTTTAATGTTGAGAACCCCTTACCTGCATTGTTTCAGACAAAAAAGCACAAGCTTATTTCCTGGAGAAGTAATAGTCACTATTTCTTTTCCCTTTCCAGACAGAAAACTCACCATGCTTCTATTTGTGTTGGAAAGCTACTGTAGTCTATTTATAAGTTATCATACCCAGCTATGTTTACCTAAAGCCAAAGACTGAATAAAGTGTCCTACTAATCTTAGGGCATATATTTCAGTATTGACAAATATAATGGAATGTCTTAGGAAACACAAGAAAACAATGGCTGTTACCAATAACTCTAGATGAAAACAGCTAAGCAGCATTTCCTCAAAATGTTCTTGGCAACTTCACTTGTGTACCATATTTGGTCAGATATAACACTTCTGCATTTTACTACATAAAATATTTCTGCTTTCTGCAATGTTCTAATAACAAGTACAAGAAGGCTGGAAAGAGCCTGTTTACAAAGGCCTGCAGTAACAGGACAAGGGACAATGGCTTTAAGTTGAGAAAGAGCAGATTTAAGTTACATATTAGGAATAAGTTCATTACAATGAGGGTGGTGGAGCACTGGAACAGGTTGCCCAGGGAGGTAGTTGAGGCCCCTTCCCTGGAGACATTCAAGGTGAGGCTCAATGAGGCCCTGGGCAACCTGGTCTAGTTGGGGGTGTCCCCACTGACTGGGGGGGGGTTGGACTAGATGAAAGTCCCCTCCAGCCCAGATGATTCTATGATTTTCTGTCCTGCAGGACAGCGTCAAACACTTCGTGTAAGTCCAGGTAGATGACATCTGTTGCTCTCCCCTTGTCTACCAACACTGTAGCACATTCATAGAAGGCCAGCAAATTTGTCAGGCATGACTTGCCCTTCGTGAAGCCACATTGGCTGTCACTAATATCACCTCCTTATTTTCCATGTGCCTTAGCAGCCATTTCAGGAGGATCTGCTCCATGAGCTTGCCAAGCACAGAGGTGAGACTGACCAGCCTGGAGTTTCCCATGTCTTCCTTTTTTCTCTTTTTGAAAATGGGGGTTATGTTTCCCCTTTTTCAGTCAGCCGAAATTCCACTAGACTGCTACAATTTTTCAAATATAATGGAAAGTGGCTTGGCAACTTAATCCGCCAGCTCCCTCAGGACCCATGGATGGATTTAATCAGGTCCCATGGACTTACGTACCTTCAGGTTCCTTAGGTCTTGAACCTCGTCTTCTACAGTGGGTGGTTCTTCATTCTCAAGCCCCTGTTTTCACCTGATCTTTCAACTTGGGAGGTGTGAGGAGAGGGGTTGGCAGTGAAGACTAATGCAAAAAAGTTGTTGAGAACCTCAGCCTTCTCCTCGTCTGTTGTTACCAGTTTGCTATTCTTGGTCATTGTGGAGGGTACACTTTCTCTAACCTTCCTTTCCTGATTGACATACCTGTAGAAGCCTTTCTTGTTATTCTTAGCATCCCTTGCCAGGTTCAGCTCCAGCCACGCCTTGGCCTTCCTGACGCTGTCCATACATAACCAAGCAGCATCCCTATACTCCTCCAAGGATATCTGATCCTGCCTGAACAGCCTGTGCAGTTCCTTCTTGGCTTTAGTTTGACCAGCAGGTCATGACTCAGCCATGGTTGTCTTCTTCCCTTTCTTGCTCCCTTTCTTAAACCTAAGGATTGAGAGCTCTTGTGCTCTATGGAAACCATCCCTAAAGACCTGCCAGCTCTGTTCTGCCCCCTTGTCCCTGAAGACCATTTCCCAGGGGGTCCTTTTGTCTAGTTCCTTGAAGAGCATTTTCCCTAGAACAGCAGCATAGCTTGCTTTATTTTCCTTTTTTTTTTTTTTTTTTAAGTGGAAATCTATTGGCCTTCCTCCGTCTTTCCTCCCTACCCCAAATAAATGAGAAAGTAACATTTTGGCCAAGCCAAAACCAGGAAGTTCTTTCAAATCCATAAGCCAAGTGTAACTTCTCCAGACAAACAAATTTTCTTAGCTACAAATCACTACCCTACATTGCACCTTTATTTCTTTTAAAAGAGCAATATCCTATTCAGGTGCAATTTAAGAGCCTCCAGCAGGCCCAAGGAAACAAACAGGAATTCAGCCTTGCCACCAATGGAATCAGAACCTCATTTCCAAGAGAAACTCATGACTTCAAGAGTGCTAAGAGATGATCTTGATCAGAAACATTTGACAAAAAAAAAAAGATGTGCTCTTCCTGTTCCCCAGAAGATATTACCTGCTGAGCATACCCCTTTTGAATAGCTTGGTACTCAACATTTCCAAAATGAAGAGTAGGATAGCTTCCACGCTTCTCTAACAATTTATAGTAGGTTTATCTTTACACAGCAGAAGAGCAACTCAGCTGTCATTACCACTAGGATTTCTATATAACTAAGGCAAAATCCTTAATAAACAATTATCAAATCACTAAGAACAAAGGTATTTTTCTTTTTTATTTTCTTTTTAGATGTTAGATGTAAAGTAAGTAACTTACAGTAAGTAAAGTAGATGTAAATGTAAAGTAACTTATAGTAGCTTTATCTTTGCACAATAGAAGAGCAACTCAGTTGTCATTATCATTAGGATAGCTATATAACTAAGGCAAAATCCTTAAACAATTAACAAATCACTAAGAAAAAGCTTTTTGGTTTTGTTTTATTTTTTTAAAGAAGTTAGATATAAAGTAAGAAAGAGAGAAAGAAACAAAAACAGAAGACAGACTTACTGGTTATCATTGCTCCAGTTACAGAGCCCAGAAATCCAATGCTGACCACAATGACAGAGATCAGCCTCCCCTGCCTATGCCTCTGCAGCATCACAAACATTAATACTCCCACAGCACCATGGACAAAGAGAGAGGAGAAGAGAGCCCAGAGGAAAACCCAGTACCACATCTCTGAAAGAAAGCAGTCAAACAAAGGGTTAATATTTCTGAGACAATAACTTTATAAGTAAGACACTTTAAAACATTGCATACAATCAACAGTAAGACAAAAACCATACTGATTCCCATCTTAAAAGGAGTCAATGTGACGCCAGCATATGCTCAAGACACTTTGCCCTTTGCAGCATAAAGGAATAATTCTATTGCAACCAAAAGATTATAAAAAGGATTTGGCACAATTATTGATTCAGATATATCATTACAGTAACTCCATCATTCTTTTAATGCTTTCTTTAAACATTAATTGCAATTTCTTACTAGGTATTGCAACTACTCTGCAGAACGCAATATTCTCAAAGACAAGGGACAAGTCAAGCACTGGGGGGATGGTTTGTTTTGGTCTGGGTTTTTTTTTGTGGGTTTTTTTTTTTTTTTAAACAGAGTAGATCAGGTAACATCAAATGGGAAAACTGAGATTAAAAACTTCAGTTTATCTACCTAGGATCTGTAATAGAGTATTTTATCAAATTAGCTTCAAAGGCAAAAATAAACCCACTACAGTTCTAACAAGAAATTTTAACAGGTCTAACCCCTTGGTTCTAACTGCTTAGCACAGAGCTTCATAGAGACAGGTAGTCACTATTACTTAAATTACTAAGCAAGTACGAGAGATGGTGAGAATTTGTGGAGTACCAACATTTCCCTGAAGCATACTAGCCGTGATCATTACCTTCAAAGAGAAGAGCACGAACCATCAACGAAGCTACATAAGCATTAAAGAACTTTTCTCACTTGATATCAATTTTCTAAAAGCATTTACTGTAACTCAAAAGGGTGAGAAAATGCAACAAAAGGGAGAAAAAATATCTCCCCCCCCCCCCAGTCAACTACAGTGAGTATATATAATCACAGGATTCAGGAAATTTGGGCACTTTTTACCAGTTGACATAATCCCATGAAACTGTCATTAATTCAGAGGTTTTGTTGCAGTTCCCTCTCAAAAAACCAAAACCACCAGTTTCCTCACAACAGCAGGATACTTATTGTCTATGAAGTGAGCTTGCATTATTGCAGCTTCACACACATCACTCATTGGAGCAGAAAGACTACCCAACTTAACAAAACTTAGCTCAAACAAAACATACTGTGAAAGGACGCTGAGAAAGAATGTTTGCTAGACAATAACTACAGTCCTTCAAGTCTAATGTCAATATTGTATGTATACCTATAGCACAAATACAGTTTAAGCTTTTTCATTTAGCAGTACTTTGAGAATAGGCTCAACCCTCCCCCTTTGATATAGGCATAAAAGGCAGAACTATGTCATAGGACTTAGAGCTTCTCTAAATTATGGTAATTAAAAGGCTCTTAGCAGAGCAATGAGGAAAGTGGGTGGTACACATATATTCAGTTAACACTATCAGCTGTAGTTCAAGTTGTAACTCTGAGTGCTTAGACATACACCCACATATACTGAGGGTGGCTCCAAGCAGCTCTCCTCAAATCCTCCATCCCTCCACCTCTGGCCCCAAGTTGGTGTATGGGAGCACCCAGCCAAACCGGTTTCAGAGCACAATAGGTGAGATGCAGGGAGTCGTCATCCAACTCAGCTTCATCTCTGCCTTGCCTCCTCTATGCAGAGATAACCTGGGGGGAGCTGCAAACCGGCTCAGCCCGGGGTTGTCTCAAGAATGCATCACAACAAGAACCAAAACTGAATGCCTTATCTCCCTTAAACAAAATGCCCCGAGTCCCATCCCACCACTGTTGTCGGACATCACATTTGCAACAGAGACTCAGCTATCAGTAACTGCCCCAGATAGGGTAATCCAGCCAGGCCTTTGAGTGCTAGACATCATAAAATTTGCAATGGAGACTTGGCTATCACTCCACCAGAGATAAAGATCTCAGATGTGGTAATCATAATCCTGCACCCCCACCGAATCAGGAAATATAAACCACAAGGTTTGGGGACAAAAAGGGGGAATCCTCCACCGATACAGCTGGCCTGTAGGAGATTCGTCCCCCCCTTGTCCAGGACACTGTACAAGGTAACTTCCCAGGGATTGAGTGACCTTACCTGAGAGACAGGGTGATTAAGAAACATACGTATGGTATATGGCCTGCTACTAAGATTGTGATTGGTGCACTCTTTTAAGGTATTCACATCTACGCGCTTGTGTTTCGTGGTGTTACTTGTTGGGGTCACTTGTAGGCTGCAACAGTGTATTCCGCGGATTGCTTTTAAATTGCAATAGTGTAATCGCCATTGTACATATAGGACCTGCAATAGTGACGAATTGGACCTGTGAGTGAAGTCCAAATAAATTAATTTGAACCTCGCAGTGAAGTCCTTTCTCCCCGTTTCATCACAGTTGGGTGTCAAAAATCTTTGCAAAAGGACAATGACCACAGTACTGTTTTACTAAATGGCTCATGATTCTCAGAAGCTACTGTGACAAAACAATGTCAAGAGTGCCAAGCAGTAACTCTACAAAACCTCTCACTATCATTAAGGAAGATTGACTGATTTTTGATCTAATCTGCCACGGTCATGGATAGTTTGGAAGAACCTCTCCTGCCATCCTAACAGGCCTTGTCTTTACTAATAAAGCTTGGATATTCCCATTGTTTTTTTCTAGTTGAAGCAAATAAGCAAGGAGATTAATGAAAGGATCTATCAATATAGAACCTGGCAGCCCTGCTAGACCTACAGTTTGACCATCTGTAAATAAGCCTTAGGAGACTGGGATAAAAGTTTACTTTCTTGCAAAGGCAAATCACATACAACTTTGGGCAGGAAAATCCTGTCAGGAAGGCATACTCTTATTCTAGTGTACATCAGAAGAGCTACCAGGGAAGACCCTTTCATTGAAAACATGTCACAAAACCAGATTCCCAACAGCCCAAAACACTATTCATCAAAATAATAAGAAGTAAGTTCCTGTCCCATGACAGATCATTTCCTCGAGCACCAAGTAGCTGACACTTTTGGAAGTATGGACTGAGCAGACCTGAGCAATACACTGAACAGGTCCTCAAGTCTAAACTGCTTTGCCAACACTGGCAGTGAAAAAAGACAAGGTCTATGTTCCACTTTAACTCTTGTTCTTCGTGGTTATTCAGATAGTAAAGAACTCTAATAGAGGAATTAAGAATGTATCTAGTAGGCAAGAGCAAACATTTCCTCACAAATATATTGGTCTCTGAAGACCTTCAATCTGAACAGAAGATACATGCATATCTTAGATCTTCCATTTTAGTTCTCCTGAGTAATGTGGCTGAGCCCCTCTCCCAGATTATTCAGAGAAACACAAAACTGAACTGCTGGCAGGTCAATGTGATGCTGAATGCACCACTTCTAAAGATAAATTGTTTTTACACAGGAGAGGATTATTTGCCTTGTTTGCCAGTAAATACTGTAGTGGAGATGCTAGTTATTTTCCGGACACAGAAAATACTTCTGTGTAATATTTCAAGTCTGCAGTTGAAGAAAATCCTTGGTTCTTATGTAATGTTCCATGACAACTGCAGGCTTCAAAGATTCCCAAACATTCCATAACTACACCAATGGTGTATTGATTAGTATTATCTAAAAATCTCTTCCATAGTCTAAAAACAAACTTCTGGAAGGTGTGCTGTTGTGGATACTGAATGCAGGCAGATATCAAATGATTTAATAAAACTGCATAAGAACGACACAAGCTTGTCTTCATTTAACATGAAACACAAGAACAAAAGAGACAGGGTTATTTCAGGTGAGAAGGGACCTGCAATTACAGCAGCCTGCTCAGCAACCAGTTATTCTGAAGTGAACAGCCAATATGTAGATATGGTCTGGGGAGGAGAAACAAAGCTCTTGACATTGTCTCTGCAAACACATCTGAGGGACAGTCCCAGACAATGAAAGCTGCACTTTCATTCTCTCTTAAAACACTATTGCAGCTGAAAAGCTTGAAACTGGACCAAGAAAGCCTGCTGGAATCTGATTTAGGCACTGTCATTCCCTGTCATCTCCACAGGGCTTACTAGGCACTGCATTACCTTTTAAGAAATCAGTGCTTGTGGTCCTTGTCAACCCTCATCAGGTAGAAAAGAGATTTCCAGTCTTAGGAAGACTTGTTATGATTACTATATTTTCAGAAGAAAAGGAAAAACTAACTACTCCTCTGTAACTAAGAAACCAAAAATATTTACAAACCTCTACACAACAAAATAGCTTCATAGTCAGTAACTATCTTGGGTCTTATTTACATTCCAAATAAGACTCAAGGAAAATAATTGTCACCCCTCACTTTATATTTAGGGCAGGAGACATGAGAATAGAACCAGCCCCAAATGTTCTGTTGGATAAAGGGATATAAATTTGAGTTCTCTGGTACAGAGTTTCTTGTCCTGCTTCTTAAGAGCAACACACATATTGAGTGCATTCAAAAGGAAATTAGAGAACATCCAGAAATATTCCTTGTTCCACACAAATGCAGCTGCAGCATTTAAAGAAACCATCACTTCAGAGAGGCTTAGGTTTCCAAGACAAGAGCATCATTAAGTCAATGACACAAGAAATACAGATAGTGCTACATATGCCCACAATAATCCAGTACCTCCTCATTATACATTATTCACAATAGGTTATCATTTTGCCAAATTCACTGCAGATGCTAAATCTTGTAGGTATTTACTTCAGAACAGTTGGAGGGGAGGGAGGCAGATTTGTTTATTTGGGAACGAGACTAAAGGGAAGTGACAGGTGTAAACAGAAGAGTTGGGGACATAGACCTGTGGTACTCCTACTTGCAGAAGATGGGTAGAAGGGCAAGGGATACAGCAAGCAGTTGAGGACTGAGTAACTCTCTTTATCCTGTAATTAGGCAAATAACTTATAGATCATCTTCTATCTGGAATTGCTTTTTATTTGAGCAACTCCAGTAAGTACATATACTCTAGATTATTTACTCACCACCAATTTACATATCTAAATTTGTTAAATGAAAGCAGCTGAAAAGCTTTTATTTACCAAGTCACTAGACAGAGTTAAGAACGGAGAGACTAGAGAATATTTTTGTCCTCCTCTTCCACACATTCTTGTTAAAGGTTCTCACCTGCTGCCACAAGAATTAGATTTTAAAAGGGAAGAAAGAGAAAAAGTCTCCCTGAACAGGAAACAAAGTACAGTTCTGCCACTGCCTTGTGGTTGGAATCATTCTAGTATCTTCCCTCAGTGCCAAGATACCTCTAATTTCCTAGAGATTTGTTGTTTGGTTTAGGATGGTGTAGTTTTTTTGTTTGGGTTTTTTTTGTGGGTTTTTTTTTTGTGTGTATTTGGTTGGATATTTTTTACTTTGAATGGTTGGTATTAGAAAGAAATAGGCAATAATTTATATTGTTGCATCCTGACAAAATAAAAAGAATAATCACACTACCCAACAAATATTCTGGGATAACTTGAAACTGAGAACTTGATCACACAAAGCTTCTTAATCATTGATTTAGATCATACCTTTCTCTTGCGAAGTTGGCTTTTCTAGTGAGGGACTCAATGAAACACAGCAACATATTTGCCAGGAAACTTACACAACATAAAAACTTTAACTCATAATAATAATTCGTGAACCTTTCATCACAGTCATCTTTGTCATGTTAAAGTAGCTGTTACACGTGAAAGATCTGCAATTCAGAGAATCATATCAATTGACTATTTCACATAAGTGTTTCCTGTTCTTCAGCTACAGACTACACATTGAATAAGTGACGGGATATTTATCCGCATTTCTTCTGAATACAAAACTTTCTTTAGATTCTTGAGTAGGCATCATTCACTTTGTTAAATCACTGCCTCACTTCATTAAACCACCATCTCAGTCTTAGAGCCTGAAACACGACAAATATGTTTTCAGCATCTTCCACAGGAGGATCATAGAATCATAGAATGGTTTGGGTTGGAAGGGACCTTAGAGATCATCGAGTTCCAACTCCCCTGCCATGGGCAGGGACACCTCCCACTAGAGCAGGTTGCTCAAAGCCTCAAGGATGCTTTGGATGGATGAGTGGAAGGGAGGAAGGGTCATCCTTTCTTATCCACCTTTAGTTATCCTTTTTATGTCTTGTAGTTCAACACATTCCCTTATTCCGCTCATTAATTAGGCCAGAGATGAAGATGACCAATGTTTAAAATGGATGAACAGAGTAAGGAGAGCCAACTTTCTAAGCAAACTGGAGGAGGCTTCAAGCTCTATAAACCCAGAGGACAACTTAGTTGTTCTTATCCTGACAGATCAAGTACAAACAACTTAAGGCAGAGGAGTTTCTGAGTGGAAGAGTTCAAAGTTCCCTAAAATTCAGTATCATCTAATTCCAGAACCATGATGAGAGATGGCCACCAGGAAAAAAAAAAGCATGCTAGAGTAACAATCAGAAGCAAATAACAGGTTAAGGATAACACTGAGAAATGCCACTAGAAAACAGAGAAAGAAAATGTGGAGCTCTGGACACAAATGCTCAAGACCTGGCTTGCCCAAAAATAACCAAGTAGTTGAAAGATTTGCAATATCTTTAAGGAAGAAGTGAGACTGGAGTGTCTCAAGAACATGCTGGCACAAAAACTATTTATGTCCTATGTAATGATTCATACTTTAAGAGGCATAAACTTACCTACACGTAGATCATCATTGCTACCTTGATAAAAAAGCATGTTATCAAAAAATGTCAGTCTTTGTGTAGCTATACTAAATAGCTTGCTCTTTTGATGATGTGCTGTGCATATGGAGTACTTTGCTGGTATGGTAATAAGAATTCAGCTTTATCTGGCAGAGATCTCCAAACACTAACCTAGCCTGAGTTTATTTAGCCATGTCCTCATAGCACTACCTTAAAGTGCCATGAATAAAGCTTTAGAAAGACCTCCCAACTTCCTTTGCTTGACCCTAAGAAAGTTTCAGAGTTTACTTTCAGTGAATCTCAATTACTTTAAGTAGCCAAAACACAACTTATTTGTATCAAAATTCCACAGCTGCCATAGGAATGCACTGACACAGAACTAGGAAAGATACTTACTAGCTTACAAGCACAGTGACATTCAATCTATTGTACAGAATCCAGAGCTTTTTTTACAAGGATGACTGAGATCCATATTTCAGGTTTATTGAAAAATCTTATCAGTTAACCAGTATCTTAGATCATATCTTGTATATGTTCCTTTCCACTGGTTTTAGTTGGGTGTTTGTTGGTGGTTTTTTCCCCACCAGAGAAGCTGCAAGGCTCAAACAACTTGTAATCTATGCCCTATTACTCCAGTAAGAGTACTTATTTGTTAATTTAGGTATTGATACATATCATAGATACATAAATAACATACATACAATATTCATATGTACTACATATACACAGTATACATATTGGTGTAGGCATACACAACTGTAAAGATTAAACTTGAGATTAGGAAAAGTTTTAAGCATGTCACAGTTCAGAATAACATTCATATCACTTCCAACTTATCAAAACTTGAAGTTGCACTACATCAACAGCTTTATCTTGGGCAAATAAAAAAAGCGAAGTCAACACACAAAATATATAAATGCTAACATTTTCAAATATTATCTCTATATATGAACATGCTGTCCTACTGCCAATCAGCATCAGTAAATACAGAGTATTTCATCGGCAGCAGTTTTCTTTTCCACTAGTACTTAGCTTGATTTGCCAGATAAATAATGATTGCCTATAATATTTCATAATTGATTACTCCAAAAAAAAAAGTTATCTCTCTTGAGATTCTAATCTATGTATGCAGCCTAACGCTATGAGCCAGAGTTAAGTCAAGCAGTAAGTATCTGTGCTGTGAATACAAAGATACAAATTTATGTCAACAAGGTAGCATGCATTGAAATTTGAAATAAGAAACTGTATCATGTAATTTTTTTAGTTGACTTATAACTCAAAGTACTCAGAAAAGAAGTGCTAGTATATTATATCTGCAAACGTAACTCAGCTCTTTACATGTTACAGTATTTTCTCTAAGTTATCAGGTCTATACTGTCAAATTTTTGTTTGGAGACACTAACATCTTGCTGTATTGAGTGGAAGAGCAACACTGAAGAGTATTTAAACTGTAAGTTACAGACTCAAGTTACAGAATAGGGGACAAAGACATAAACCAGGCAAACAGGGACATATGATTACAGGACGAAGCTTAGGAAAAAAAAATACAACAGACAAGGAACATCTTCTATATGACACCCATAATCTCTTAAAAATGTTCACTTCCAACAAATTCAGGAGATATTACTGTCCAGCACTTTATAATTTCAGACTTTTATTTCAAAAACAGTTGTGGAGTCTTGAGCTCATCACCTTAGGACACTGGAGGTGTGAGGAGGAGAAGGAAGATGATTCTGAATTTAGTAGTCAAACAGTACAACTCTGAATGTAGTGGCACAGAGAACATGACATTCTCCCCCACCTCCTCAGAGGCTAATATGAAACTCATTCAGTCCAGAAGGTTACATCTTTGGAACATACAATAACTAGACACAAACAAAACATTTACATCAGTTACTGGAAGAGCAGAAACATTGCTAGGTTCTTCACTGTGGAAGTATCCTTTAAATGTAAATATTTATTTTAATGGGCACACAAAATAGGATGGGTTTTATTCAGATTCAGCTATTATCTGACCTGATCTACCACTAACTCTAAAACACAACCAGTCCATACAAAGGGGCTCTTCTTGGGATTTGTTGGAAGAGGTAAAATACGACAAATTAAAAGCCTCCTCTCATGTTGTTACTAGAAACTTACCTCCACCATTTACAGTAACACTCCTCTTCCTCCCAAGTGAAGGCAGGAAGATATGAAGGAAAGTGTATCAAGTTGGTGGGCCAAGGTTTAGCTACAAAGAACAGTGCTTGCAGCTTTAGCTATTGCAGGGTGTGCATGTGGATGCGAATGAAATTGCATTCTCCTGGGCATTTTGGGGCACAACAGACACTTTTTTTTTTTTAATGTTAAACCTGAATCAGATATATGGTATAAAAATAATGGTTCAGCTTCTCATTGCAGGGGAGAAATATCAAAATTAAACCATTAAGATTTGAATCACTTCCTGGTTTAGGCTGCAGCTCATATCAGGTCACTGTTGAAAGTTTTGGAAAAGTAATATATTTTAAAGAAGTTTACTGATAAAACTTTACAGCTTTGCACAAACATAATCAACATTGTTTATCTAAAGAAGATAAGTTTTTACTTGTACAACTTAAAAGCCATTTCCAGACCGCAACTTTGAGTCCAAAAAATAAACACAAAGCAGTCTTAACGAATATTAATGGCATACTGTATATTTATGAATTTCTTTTCACAGTACCTTGAAGAAGTTTCCCTTTATACTCAGAGAGGCAGAGGGGAATGACAAGACAAACTCACTCACCTATTTTTTTTAGCACGGAAAACCAGAACTTCTGTTTTTGAACAGAGTTTACCTCTACAGTTGGTAATTATTTTAGGAATGGTTTATGTAAGTTTAATAACAGTTATTTATTAATATCAATTATTATAATAAAATATTATATTGAAAAAATCTCCTAAAATATAATCAGTAACACCGTATCTTATACAGCAAGCTTTTAATCCAGTGAAAGTTATTAGCTGTTGACAGTCTATGACAACACTCAGCACAACAGGACAACCTGCATTTAAGCACCAAATCAGAAACTGTAGTACAACTACAGCTGACACATTCTCCAACAATGCTACAATGGATAAATGATTCTTTTTCCTATTCCACAAATTAAAAGAACAACCATTCCACACAGAAAATACCTTGTGCAACCTCTCATTATATTGCAAAAGCACTGAGAAACAAACTGTTTTGCTTACTTAACACTCAGCACTGAATTTCACAGAAATGTCTATGTTGCATAATGCTCTAATAAGAAAAACTTTATAGAGGATGTCTGGCACAAAGAAAAGTTAAACCCATTGCTGACTTTTTCCTTTAGCAAGATGTATTTTTATAATAAGTGCAAAAATAACAAATCACAAAGTGAGCTGTATTAGCATGTTACCATACTAATACCTGGAAAATTTAATCATCAGATACACATCTTAAAGAGTTCATAGATCAAATAAAAAAAAAATCTGTATAACGTTTTTATTACATTATCAAGTATCCTGAAAGTTAAAAGAAAAAGAAGGATAATAAAGCCTAATATAATAACTTTGTTTCTTGCAGCTTCAACTTCAGCTACCTTTCCACTTTCATTATATTTCCTATACTTTGAATAGATATTTTTTTTTTAAAATAGACTAACAATCACTAATATGGGGGGGGAAGATACCATAATACTTTTTCATAAGTATCAAAATATTTTCATAAATATTCAAAACATTCTTTATATTTCCCACTAGTCTATCACCACCTAATACAAAGGAGAAAGGATTTACTCGGTAACTCTCTGCTGCTGACACCAAATCCCTGCTTATTCAGAGCTGGAAGCTTATGTTTTTCTTTACACCTGGACAGAAGAGGAAATCAGAAAATTCACCTCTCCACTATATGCCTTGGGTCTCACAGCAGCCCATACCCATTTTTCAGCATGAGACTGAGCAGAAAAAAAAGCTGAGTTCTTGCCAAAGCTAGCTAAGCACTCCCCTATCCAAACAGAGGATGAAGACCTGACTTTACTTTGGTTCACATATGCTTTTTTTTTTTTTCAGAAAAGCTCAGTCTTTAAGCATCCCTGATGCTTAAGGATATGTCTACTTGTCAGGAAACATCTGCCACCCTATTACCTTCCATAGCTCTCATTATCCAGGGGTATACTGGGAGGTGGGGGGGGGGGGGGTGGGGTGGAAGTTCCTGCTTCTCACATTCTATTTCACACTGGTTTTTTATAGCTTTCTGTTAAATGCCAATGAGCACATTATATCCACTGAAGAAAACCCCACCAACCCACACTCCCCCAACCGTACTCCAGGCTTCCATACATATTTATACCTTCACACACGCTTCCTACAACCCTTTACTCGTAACGCAGGTATCCATCACTTTGCTCATATACACATACCTTATACCGTTAGCTTTTTATTATATATATATATATATACACACACACATGTAAAAGCGAGTGAACACACACACCCCCTCAGCTCCTTTACTCGTGCAGGCGTACCAGCTTTCAGGCGCACATACCGGTCCTCCCAACACCTAACACACGGATCCCTCTCGTTTTCCCGGCCTTCCCAGCCCCACGCCACCCCATGTTATATGCACGTTTAGGGAACAAGACTCAGGAACACAATCACCAGCCTCCCCCGCCCCCCTCCCCCGGCGTGTAACAGGCAGGGAGGCCGCCCCCGGCCCTACACACCGGTCCTCCACCCACGCCCTCCATTGTGTGCCCACCGGGGCTCGCTCTCCAGCCACGGAGCGCCTCCCCCCCGGGGCTCCCACACCCACGGTGCTACTCGCCCAGCCGCACCACGGGAGCGTACACCCACCCCCCCACGCCGCTCTCCGGCGCTCCAGCCTCCTCGCCCCGCCGCCGCCCCCATGCCTGTGCCAGGGCCACCCCACCCTCCTCCCCGCCTGCCCACGCCCCGCCGCCGCCCCGTTACCGGTGAGGTTGCGGAGGACGGTGCCGTGAGCCCACAGGCTCAGCACTTGCTGCACCGACAGGTTGATCATGGAGTTGTCGCCCGCTTCCACCTTCATCGTGGCGGGTGGCCCCAGCGGCCGCTCCTCAGCCGGGGGGGACGGGCAGCAGCGACGGCCTGGCGACGGGCAGGCCGGGCGCCTCTCGCCACCGGACGGCAGGGCGGGAGGGCTGCGGCGGCGACAAGTAAGAGGTCGGAGAGGCGGCGGCGGGGCCTCCGCGCCGCGGGGGAGACATCGAGGACGGCGGGGGAGATGGCAGGCGGGGGAGCCGGGCGATCGGGACCGGCCACCGGCACTTCCCCGCGGCTCAGAGGCGGGGTGGGGCGGCCCCGAGGTGCGAGCCGGCGGTAGGGACGGGCGACAGCACAGCCCCTATTGCCGCCGCCTCCTCCTTCTTCTTCTTCCCCATCAGTAACGGCCGCAACCGCCGCTGCCTCACCGGCGGCATCATCGCCCCGCTCACCGGCATCACCTGGCGCGCGGGGGGCGGGGCGGGGCCGGCTCGAGGGGCCAGCTGCCCCGCCCTTAGGGAAAGGGAGGGAGGAGCGGGGAGGCCCCCCCCCCCTCCGCGCGCAGGCGCAGCGCGAGGAGCCGGAGGGAGGGAGCGAGTGAACGCCGCGGCGGCCCCGTCTCCCGGGCTGCGCTGGGGGGAAAGGGGCAGGGTCCCGGTGACCGTTAGGCCGCGCGCGAGCTGCGCCCCGCTCCCTGATTGGCTCTCACCACAGAGACGACGGGCTCGCCTCACGTGCCCGCGGCACCGCCCCCTGCGCCCCTCCCCCCCTTCTCATCCCCGGCCGTTGGCGCCGGGCGGGGACCCTTCACCGGCCGTGAGGCATCGGTCCTTGAGCCCGTGGGCCACGACCGCCGTAGGTAGTGGGAGGAGAGACGGCAGCGGCATTTCCGCGCAGCGTTAAAACACGAAGCCCCAAGGAGGGCGGGCGTTAGCAACCCCGCGGCGGGGTCGGAGGGGGCCACCCCCCGCTCGCCGCTGAGGCGAAGGCGGGGCGGGGAGCTGAGGAGACAGCGCCGAGGGGACGGGGCAGGGCAGGTTAGGCACACAAGGTGGATTTTAGGATTTCAGGAATGCCGGAGCTGCCTGAGCTTAGGTGACCGCAGGAGCTGTCATCCTGAGGCAGCATCCAGGCCACGCCGACGAACGCTCCTGTCTGTTCCCGTGAACCGGAGGGCTCGACGGTCAGTGCTGCTGCGCGTTAAAGCCCTCAAAGGTTTGAAAACGTGAGAAACCTTGAGCGAATCTTAATTCTGTAACCATACTTCAGTTAGTTCCTTTGCTTTATAGAATAAAAGAATGCAGTCTGTAAGCTGAACGCTGCCTCTTTCAAAGCACAGGATGCATGGTGCTTACTGATTCAAAAGCCAGCAATTCTCCCTCTCCCCCCTTCTTAAATACATGGCCCTAAGCACACAGTCCCTCACTGGCCTTTATTCTACAGTACTTGCTATAGCACTTCATAAGCATCATTTTATGTCAGCATCTTTTGATGCAAGGATCGGAGAGGTAAAGTAATTCACAATATAATTTGCAATTTATCTATGAAGAGCCACCATGGATAAATCAACTAATACCCTGCTTGATGCCAATGACCTGATTTTTTTTTTAGATAGACTACTGCAGGATGTTTGGTTCAGCAGACTACTCCCAAAGCCTTTTGTTTGCAGCTGACAATGCTTGGCATTTCTGCAAATAGGTATCAAGCCAGGCAATGGGAAACTCACAGCAAACGGCTCCCTAGAGGGCTCTGGGTTTGGCTGATTAAAAATGGGATCACTGTGGCAGAGAAAGAACCCAGCTGCTGGGCCAGGTCCCCCCTTCCATGACTAGGGGGAAGGTCCTCCCTCCCTCTTCCTGCAATCCCACCACTACAGTAACTTACAGTTGGATAATTCAGGCCTGACAGGAAACAACCCCCTTCGTTACACAGTAGTCATTCATTTTTAGGGCGGAATTATTCCATACTTTGAGTAGGGCTCAGTGAGAAAATAGTGTATCATTTATGTCTGAATGCGAAACATACAATGAAGTGTTTAGAAACAGTTGCTCTGGTTTATTCTTTTCAACTTCAGCATGGTGAACTTCGAGAAAGAAAACGTTTTTCAATGCCCTTAAAAAATCCCCTGTCCTGCAACCCTACATCTGTTTGCAGTATAAACCAATGCCCCAAGAACAATACACTCCATGGGGCACTGTACTGTAATCAGAGAAACTCCCAGACAAAAAGAAAAGTAACATTTTGTGAACGTTTTGGCTTATAAACCTTATTGGAACCTACCGACAGATGTCAACAAGACCATCCGAGGTCAGCAAGGCCGGGAGTATGGCTGCAGACTGCAGCCTGTTGAAACAGTTGCTGGGGCACACCCTTTAAGGTTGCACAGATGCTGTCCCCCTAGGGACAGAGACTTTGGAAGCCTGCTGGACCTCCTCCAGGGAGGGCTGATCCTTCTGCAGCAGAGCAAGGACTGCAGGAGCACAGCCTCTCGACAGCTCTGAAGGGAGAACACAAACCGCCTTCCCTCCCCAGGGTGACCCACCACAATCTCAGGCCAGCGTCTGCTGAAACACTGCCTTAGGTGCTAAAAACGATCGTCAAACCTCAGGCATGCAACATCTTAATCTCAAGGAACTGAACGTTTTCTGATCAAACCCTGCTGAGGCGCCCGGAGAAGCTCTGTTGACAGTGCAGGAGGGATAAGAAGGATAAAGGGGTGGAAACTCTTCTCACACGGGACCATAACTTGTCTTATTTATTCAACTTAGTCCTCGGTCCACCATCCAGCAGGAGAGCTGGATACAAATTTGAAACGCCCTTTTTGCCATGTGAAAAAGAGGCTAACTGGCTCATCAAGGAAAATATTGTTAAAGCATTGACTTTAAAAGAAAAAAAGGTGCACCGTGACAACAACATTTCCCAGTATCACAACCAGCGTTGGGAGGACCACGCGGGAGGAACAGAGTGCCCTGAAGGAAGCAGCAGAAACAACCAAAATTCACTCCTCCAAACTGTAACTCCATACGAGCAGGGACTGGTGGCCAGCACTTTGTCCTCAGCGAGACCTGTCACCTGAGAGGCGTTGCCAAGGAAGGCCGGAGAGTATTAGCTCCCCGCGGGGGTGATGATGAGCAACAAGGAGGACGTCAAAGTGTACCCAGTGGGGCTGAGGCAGCTCAGCTTAGGTTGCTGCTGAAGCTGTGACCCTGGGAGGAGGGGACAAGAAACCAGGAAAGTTTGGGCAAGGCAAGCAGGGTCAGCGGTGGCTGGAAGACCTCGAGGTGGAGGAATCACGAGGGGCAGCACTGCCCTGGTGTATAAAGAGGGGAGGGAGGATGCAGAGGGCCCAAGGCAAACAGTGACTGCCTGACAACCAGCCGTGAACGATAATTAAAGCTTTACAGACTCAGGGCTGCCTTTGTGAGTAGGAACACACCGATGAAAAAGTCCATGAGGAACTTCTGAAAACACATGGATTAATCTTGATTCCAGACAATCTCACTTTCCCTCCAGTGTAACTCCTGCTCCCCGTTTCCCTCGTGGTAGCTGGGAGATGTGGAAGCTTCCCTGAGCTGCATGAACGCAAAGCACTGTGAGGAGCCGGCTTTAAACCCCAACTTCGGTTGAAGGAAATTAGTTTTACAGGTGGAAAAGTGGGGTCAGCTTAACTTCTCTGTCCTGCAAAAGATTAGAACGTCTACATAAGGCACTGTTAACTTCTGGTATTGATTTCAGAAGCTGAAGAAATAATGATAAATTTGATTGGAGACCCATGGGCTGAATCATTTTCCACTTGGAAAGGCAATGCTCTTCAAAATGAGCCAATTTCTTAAATCACATCTTTTTAGGGAAACAAACAACACTGACCATCCTGTATTGCCACGTTTTGAAACAGATATTTTAATTTTTTGCATCATGAAATCAGCTTTTTGTCATAATAAAAAGTAAAAATCCAAACAATATATTTTGGTCACCTTGAAGAAAAAAATTCCGCTGGAGTTTTTCTAAGGAGGGTTAGCCATGCAGATGGCCTGGCACTGCAGTGGAAGATCTGATCGAGATCTGGTTTTACTGAACGGATAACCTCAGCAATGGTCAGATATCGAGACTTTTTTTTTTTTTCTCCCACTTCAAAGGGGTTTATTTTAGCCTATGATTCGAGTCACTGACAAGGCATTACCAAGCGCAGATAGTAAATGAATACCTCAGATGTTAGCAATAGGTTTCTGCGTACTTGCCCCCCACTTCTAGACCACCACTTTCCGCCCAGCAGTTACTACTCGATCAGAAGAACTGGCAGCTGCAGCTAGCTGTGGTTTGGGAACTGGGTCACGCGGAGACCCTCGGCCTTGTAATCTCAGCTCTTAAAGGGCTGAAAGGCGATCCCAGCCCTGAGCCCCGACGGCGGATGAAGACGCCCCGACAGCGATGCAGGAGAGGAAGGAAGGTGATATCACGACTCTCCCCAGCTCGAAAGCAGCCTCGCAGGTTGATGTGAGCCACCAAACCCCGCTCGGAGCCCGCTGCCAAGGCTGCGGAGGGAAGCAGAGGAGACTTCTCCCGGACACCGGTAGATGGAGCGCTGCGGTACCGTAGATCTCCTGCGCGCAGCCGGGTACACCCTGGGAGCAGGACTGCTGCGGGGACGGGTAGCATCTCTCGCATCCTGACATGGCTTTATTTGCTATGTTATTTCCACACAATACCTGCGGATACTTAGAGTCCGCAGTTAGAATCTATCTCTCTCTTTCTCTTTTTTTTTTTTTTTTTGAAACTAAAGCTTTAAAATAAAAAGTCTGCTTAGTCACATCAGAATCTCCCTCTGTAACAAAGACGCTGACTTTTAGCCAGTATATTGCGTGTATTAAAAAGCCTTAAAGATTTGACTCCTCATAAAATACATATAAAAGTCCCACTGACTACTCTAAAAAGACTTGTGAAGTGCTGTCATAAATAGACTCTTGCCTAAACTGGGATCTACATTTGTTTTTTAGGATTTAAGTCTGCACTGCTTAAAAGACCAAGCCATATATTTGTTTTAAACAATATCACCACTCAGAAAAATAAGGTTTTCTTTTACCCTCTGCACACACACAGTGTGCACTCATACACACAGTAGTTTTAAGTCAGGAATACTGTTTATATCAATTATGCTGCTATTTATATGAAGATTTTTTTACTCTGTGTGAACACATCTCAAGGAATCTTATGATTAAGAACTTTATCAGGGTTCACATGAAGTCTGAATTATCATTTGTGCTTCCCCTTTCAAGCTGGTTGAAAGCAGCCAGTTACCTGTGAGAACTGTCATTAGAAAACATTTGGAATAGGCTGGAGGAAACAACTGTCTTTCAAAACATGGATGAAATTAGTTTCACCGATGTATCAGGAATTAAGTATAAAATAAAAGTGGGGAACAACCCTTGCTCCTTTCTTCTCTTCAGTGCCATGTTCAAAAAGGTTGTTTGGCTAAAATGTAAAAAGCTTGCTTGCTGCAAGACTTATTTCTTTAAGAATAGTCCCATCTCCCCCCTCCTGAATTATTTTTTAAATAATGTACCAGACTCTCAAGATTCCTGTCAACAACTTGATGCGTGATAGCCTGCACATCAGGTTTCTCATGTGCTTAGGTCATTACTTAGCAAGGACATTGTCAAGTTATTAGGTTTGAATTACCCTATTTTTAAATTCTTTGTTTTGAAGTCACCGGAAGTTTATAAGAGAAATCCATTCCTTCATTAAACTAATTTTTCTTTAACCCTCACATAAGCATATTATTGTCTAGACAGTATATAGGCTTTTATGCATAGCTTGTATATACAATCCTGAGCACTGGGATATCTGATTTGCAATACATGTTTGTATTTATTTTATGATTCAGAATTCAGGAAAAATTGGTTTCAAAATATCTAAGTTTTGTTGAAATAGCTGTAAACTCAACCTGCACAGTTAAAACAATACCTGGGTGTATGTATTGATGACCTGTAGCACCCCTACACTGAGCTCCATCTTTCCTCTTCTTTGATCTTCTGTCAATGCACTCTTGAGAAGACAGGAGGTGATGTATCAGCATCACAAAGCAGGACATTTCCTTAAAACTCCTAGTTTTCCCCCCAAGGCAGCTCTGCCACCGTGAATCACTCTGTGCTTTGCAATATCACAGTCAGTTCCTAAGCAGGTTCTTCCCTCACTGACCCAGCATCCATTGAAGCAACTTGGAAATAGCTAATTTATCTCAGTGGACCTCACTGTTCAGTTCTGAATGGTGGAATTATCTGATCTTCTTTTCACCTGACAACTGTAATTATGTTTAGTAGAACTGTCACAGGTGTTTCTAGAGATTCAGTTGCCTTAGGGAACAGTTCATTTCTGTGAGTAAGCGCCACCGGTATGTGATTTTGTTCCTCTATAGCATAGGCCAGTTTTCTCTACTCTTTTACCCAGTTCTTGATTACCCCAATACATTTCCAGTGGTGATCTACATAATCTAATTGTTCATTTTACCAACACAGTCTACTGCAGATAATATCTTTGAGGCCATCTCCTTCCTCTTTTTAAAAAAAATACACCTGTGTTGCCATCATTTCTTTACCTCCCCTGGTTCCTGCCCTACCACAATCCCGTAACATTAAAAATCCGACTCCTGTCTTGATTTTAATTTACTGGTTAATTTGAAATTTTTGGCACCAACACAAGCCTATGTGAATTCAGACCGTTGTGAGGTTCCCATGTGAATTCCTGGGATTTTCAATCTGTTGTAGCAGGTCTTTGCATTCCCATCCTCCCTTTTAGACTTCCTCTCCTAGTTCATAGTTCAAGCCGATTATATAAATATGCCACACAACTATGCTTTCCAAATCTATCCACCTTTGCGCTGCTGAGCAAAATGACTCAGGGTTGACAAAAAAGGGAAGAAAAAAACCCCATGCCAACAGCAAAGGGATCCCATTTTTCTGAGGAAAAGAAAACTGAAGTCATATGAACTTGTGGGTAGTTGTAACTATTAATGCAGTACATACAAGTAGTCTCGCACTTTCTTTGGATCAGGACCTGGTACTTCAGAAAATTCTGCGTGTATGATCTGATCACACCCTGAAGTGCTTCTTGGGAATTCTTATTTGCACTCTCTTCACTACTACCACTGCCTGACTCTTCAGTAATACTACTCCTAAAGTGAGGAAGAACCCAGCAGCATAACTGAGGCGCACAACCAACAATCAGGAGACATCAGTGGGTCCCAGGGCTTGGGTAGTACTCAAAACACAAAGAAGTCTCCAAATTCTATTTGTAACCCCTTTGGTTTTTGGTTTCTCCAGTTGGAGGAGAGAGATAACCTTACCTGTGAGGTTTAACTTACTGACGGTTTAATATGGACTGATAGAGGCTTGAATTGAGAAGGCCACACAGTGCAACAGTGCAACACCCTCTTGCCACCCTGGATCTGCAAGCAGGGTGGCCACATTGGCAGGGGGCTGTGCCTGAGCAAACGGGGCTCTCTGCCTTCTGCATTTTATCCCCCTGCACTCCCAGTTCACGTACTGGGGCAGGTGGAACTGCATGAAAGCAGCCTGCACCTGCTTGCACAGAAATGCCCGAAGTCAGGGGCATTTTGCAAGTAAATATATGCATTCACGGCCATGCTCCCTGTCCAAAGCCCTCATGAGAGGTGCAGTTTCACAATCAGTTTGCGTACAGGTAAGGCTGCGCTGATGCTGAAAAAAACAGCCTTGCTCTCTTCCTTCAGGTCCCCCCTCAGTGCTGGCAAAGCTGTGCAATGAGAACAGAGTAGTAAACTGAGTGGCCTGAAAATTAATTTGTCTGTAGGAGAGGAAAGGAATGAATCATTAAGGTGGCATCGTTCCTTTAAGACATTAGTAGACAGCTCTGTACACAAGTACTTTCTAAGTCCTTGCTTTCCATGGCAGTAGCGGAAGAAAAAGAAGGTAATACAAACTTATCCCTGCTAGGAAAGGCAAGATCTGACCCAAAGTGGCCAAGAATGCGATGGCAATACTCCCAGTTTACACAATGCTAGCTTTTGACTGCATCAGCTGCTATAGCCCTGCCCTAAAATACTCCTGATAAGATGATAAAGACCATCTCACAAACATTTTCCTCACTTTCTGCTTGCTTGGCAAGGAACAGAAACTGTACAGTATGTGCAGGTAGCAGTCATGACAGAAATTCTTAAAATAAATGAATACATAAGGTGAACCATCTTCCTGAAGATGTCAGAACTTAAAAAGGTTCGCTTGCAATATGCACTGGATAACGAACCCGCCTTACAAAAATCCACTACTCACAGAGGAAAACAACCAAACCACAAAGTCAAGAATATTCTTACAAAAGGGAAAGGACCACAACTAATTTTGTAAGTTATTTTTTACAGATAGTTCTTCCGTCCCTACTCTGACATCAGGAAAACATCTGACAGGGTTCAGGTAGACATTAGCTGTCCTGTCCTCAGATAATCTTTGAGAGCTGAGAGTGCAAGAATTAACGTATACAAATACAGCCCACTTGAAAAATATTAAGTAAGGCTGGGAATAAAGTATTCTCTAATGGAGGTCTCAGACCTGATTAACAAAGAGAAAAGCTGAAGCATATACTTTCCACAGGCAATGTATACAACAGAACTATTCCAGGCTTTTATGACTTGATCTTTAAAACTGGCCAAAAAGAGATTTCATTTCGTTTACTTTAACAGATTACAAAAGGAAAATGTCTCACTACTCTACCCCTTTGTCAGACAGACTCCAGAACAGAGGATTAGCTAACAGTTTGGTCTTACAGCGTGCTTACACGTACCGCCTCGCATCAGCAAGAGGAACTTGGTCAGTTTGCAAAACGAGGAGAAACACACGTCGGTCCAAGTTCTCTGTTTCTGTCAGCCGCTATGGGTAAAGCGGCACAGGGGGTCAGGACATTAGGGAAAAGGGTTTAGGGGTTGGTTTCCACTTCTCACTACGTAACATGAAAGAAATACCCTTTTCTGTTTCCACTTGCTCATGGAGGAGCAAACAAATGCAGCTTCTGAAAAAAAAAAAAAAAAAAGAGCACTAATATCAATATTACACAAGGGTTGGTAACAAAATCCTCCTAACTAGGGGCTGAACCCCCGTTGCCAGCACGAACCCTGGCACGGGGCCCTCCAGACAGACGGTCTGTCTGGGGAGGAAGCTGGAGCGAGCGGCTGCAGCCTCCCCGCAGCCAGAGCTACCAAAGGAAAACCAGCGCCGCTCAGCAAACCCAGCCGGGGCCGGCTGAAGAGAGCCATGCCGCCGGGGCGCCACGACTCCACGCCAGCAGCCACCTCTGCCAGAGCTCTCCTGGAAGGTTGCCCAGGGCTTACAGCTGCCCCACCTGCACCCACCCTCCTCCTTTCCAGCCTGCGTGGCACGGTGCTGGAAACCTGATAACTGCAAGGCTTGCCCGGGCTGAAGTATGCGCTGAGGATGTACCTTAATGTTGCTGCCTCCCTCCCTTTCGGGTGGAGTCCTCCCTGCAAGCCTCCACAGCCATGCAGAACAATTTTTGAACCTATCGCTTTCAGCTCTTCTGCCCCTAACTGTTTAGAGGCAACCCACTCCCTCCTCCCACATCTGGAAGCGTGCAGAGGGTCTTAAAGCCTAGAGAAAGATCAAGCATCTTTAGTTGGAAATTTAGCCCATTTCTAAAGGTTTACAGTGGATGGTGATTTGGCCGTAGTGTCATTTTGGCTTCTATTTTCACTTCTGCAAGTACAGTCTGGGTTTTGTGCCAGGGGCTTGCTGGTTATATTATAATTTCTATTTTACCATTTTGAAGGGATTTCTAAGAAGAGAATTTCACTGCTATATGAAGAGATCAGTGCAAGGCTAGAACATTACTCAAATTTTCAGACTGAGCTGAGATCTCATCGGTGAATAACACAGGCAAGACCAAATGCCTCGCAGGGGTGAATTACAGTCAATGCTCTTTTGTAAGGTGACAGAGTAGTTTTCCAGAGTGGTTTCTTGACAAAATGTAATGGTAGTGATGGGAACGGTGATGATCAAGATAAGGAGTTCAAGTAGATCAAGATAAGCAGTTGCAGTGAAAGGCAGAGATACAGAAATCCCCTAATATAACTGAAAAACAATATTGTTAAAATAATGCAAGAAAAAAAAATAATTGCTTAAAGCAGGACTCAAGGTCTGCGTGCAGAAATATACCTGTCTACATTATAGATAACATTCTGTGTACACACACAATGCAGCTGGCAGCTACCTGCCTGATCTTTGTAGATAAGAATTATCTCATTGATACACACAATTGTTCTATTTGCATATGTGGTAATTAAATGCACTTGTTTCCTTCTGGACCTTCCAAGATAGTCTTCTCGATGAAGGCTGTGATAAAATGTCAACAGTCCAGTTACAGAGTTGAAAGTCTGCTCTTTATTTAATCAGAGCAAGGACAATGTCCTATTACCCTGTCTCACCAGAAATTTGTTGCTGAGTGGCAGCTGCCATGAATTTATAGCTGGTTAAAAAATGCATGCACAGCCAGTTTTGGCAGGTTAAATTAGAGGCTATGAATGCAGTCTTCGTTTACTTTGTGGTGACTTGCTCCTGGCACATACCTTTCACACTGATCCTAAATAAGCCCAGCTGAAAAATAACTGATTTTTCACAGGTAACCAAGGAATCACAAGTAAACTCTGGATCCTTTTCAGCTATAGCTTTACATTTCGTAATTTAATTTCTAATGAAGCTGGTGAAGTCAAGATCTCCAGGGAGCTGTCATCTTTAACTCCAAGTGTCTTTTCCACAGCTCTGTTCCAAAAATACAGGGAGCTGAAAGTTGCTTTAATCATGCTAGTCCTGTTGAATCTGTTAAAACTCAGACAAACATGATGTCAGCTGCAGGCCCAGCAGGGCACTTTCAGAAGATCAGATTTCTTTAAATTACAAAACCACGCTCTTTACAAGGAGCAGCAGACCCCTAATGTCAACGTTTTATAATCCAGGTCATGGTTAGTTTTTTCACCCCATAGTTAGAACCACCACCTTAGCTTGGTTGACCTCACACTGCCATACAGATGTCTGATGTAGAAAATTTGGCAGGAACATTAAGCAGTGTAATTAAAGCACCTTGTGACTTTTGGATCAAGGCCAATATTACCCTGTTTATGTTCAGTACTTTATAGAAGATGAAGACTATTATTTTGCATTAGGATTTTATTCAGAGATATTTAAGCTTAGTCCCGTTCACATTGTTTTTCAGCAGAATAGCACACATTATTGCTGCTTTGGGTACTGGTGCCACGATGCAGCAAAAGGTAATCATATTCAGACTTGGTAAGAACAAAATGTTAGATAGATTTTAAAAGAAGAGAAAGGCGGGCAGAAGGAAAGGGACAGGTCTTGAACTGATGTAGATTATGTTAGGTTTCATCTTTTGCTACAGACCCTACAGTTGCTGCAAGGGGCTGGGAGATGTTTTGTAGGCTCTGGTGCCTGAGATGAACTTGGTTTAGTCAGGTGGTTGTAGGGATGGGGTTTAGCAGAGCAGATGACCTCTTCAGTTCCACACTCTGTGGGGGTGAACCCCTATGCTCTTTTTGCTAAGCAGGAAGTCATTCTGATGGTTGATCCAATGGTTTCCAACATCGCCATTACCTCTGTTCACTTTGATCTTCACGGGCTGAACCACAAATACAGTAAGAAATACAGAAGCTGCGTGATGGAAGGCCAGCTTCTGACACCCCAATTACTTCACTCTGTCACAGGCTCCAGTACTGACAGTGATGCAATTTGTGAAATAAGAAAGCGCCCAATGGAGCCTCTCCTGCTAAGGCATTAAACAGGAGATTCTGATCCTCAGCACGTAAACGTGTATTTCAATATAAACTTTTTGTTTTAGGATGCTAATTGGAAAAGCTCAACAATGACTAACATAATATCATGGGCCACCTGGGCAAATAAACAACAGGAGCTGTGTTTGTTTTCTGCAGAACACAGCTAGATTTGGTCTTTTCTTATAGGTAGATGGGACTAAATTTTACATAAAAGTGTCAGCAGCTTTAAATGTAACCAGGTAAGAAATGCAAAGAAGTCAGCTTTAGAGAGGCATACTGGTAGAGTCTAGTCATATTCAGACTCAGTTTTCACCAGATCTTTGCAACACAAAGTATGATAAGATAAACCCAAAGGGTGAAATTCAGCACTAGACATAGTAGCCCAAAACCACACCACTCTGAGATAGGTTCTAAAATGCTAGGGATTAGATGGTATGTAAGTATTGCCTAGGCTTTAGTCAGGTTCTCCGCATAAGGTTGAAATGTCATCCTTCATGAAAACAGGGAAAAAAAAAAAAAGAAAAAAAAGGAGTACATTTCTGAAATTGCTCCATTTATCCTATTGATTCCACATCTTCCTATTGCAGATAGAGCCTGCTGGGCTTTCGTCATTCAGCCTTGCCTTCAATCAGCTCAGGATCACGTAGATTTCTGTGGCAAGTTACAAAGCTACCTTTTGGATAATGCCAGATGTGCATCAGGTGTGAATAGTGAGCTCTTTCCAGAATTAACATCACAATTATTATCACTAATCCATTGTCTGTGGTTCAAAACATGTCTTCATATTACTAACATAATAAATCTACAAGCCTAACAAAACCCTGTTTTCTAGTTAATACTTATAACTTCTGACATTTTAATGACAATCTCCTGAATTTACTCCCAGTACCTTTCCGTTTCTCATACTACACCACTGGGCACAACTATTTAATCCCTCTACTCCAGCCTCCATACCATCCAGCTACAACTCATTTTGACTCCTGTGCTAACTCAACCACATGCCACAAATTAATTTGAAGCAAAAATCAAATTTCAAGGCTTGGATTGGAGGTGTACAGCAGGTCCAGAAACATGCACAGTCTGCCTTCTGCATCCTGCATCACCAGTCAGAAGGAAGAGATCCTCCATATAACAGTGTAGACTTTAGCTGAAAGACATTTTTAATTTTGCTTTTTGATTTAGTTAGTAAAGACAACAAGGGTATTGAGTTCAGGAGAATCTCCTGGGGTAGAGTAACCAAGCATTGATAGAAACGTGACTAATTCTGCATTGACTTTGCAGCTGGCATTGCAAATGACATCGGAGAATTAATGTTTCATTGCCTAAGAGCCCACTAATAAATGCAGCTGGAATTAACAATTGCATGCTGGGATGCCTAGCATAGCGATGAAGGAGGTTTAATATGCAGTTAGTGCTGGTTGCTTTACAAAGCAGTATTTTAGCTGGGAACATTACTTGCGTTATAAGTTCCTTGGGAGCCAGCAGTTCAATTTGATTTCACAGACAAGTAACATGAGATCCTAGAAACGTCTGATCTACTGGATATTGCTGGCACTGCTCACTGTTGCTTTCTAAGAACCCAGACTCGTGTCACGTACCTGTCCTTAGGGCACATATTGCTTTCTGTCTTGCTCAGGAGTAGACCCGTACTCTAATTAAACTGCAAGTATACCTTAACATTATTCAGAGGCCATCACAGACTTTGCATATCCTTTGACAGTTCTGTAAGCTCTGATCTACAATCCTCTCTCCTCCTTGATTTATGCTACAGAACAATTAGAATATTTATTAGCAAACAGGTGCTGTTTAATCAATGCAGTCACTATGACAAGTGCATTGAAGTTGCAAAAGGCTGGTGTGTGCATAGAAGTTTGGAATTAAGGACAGTCAGGCAGGTTTCCTTCCTGCAGGGAAATTTGCTGAATATTTACATGTTTAAACTTTCATTCACATCTACAAAACTCAGTGCAGCACAGTTTCTACCTCTTGAAAAAAGGGAAGAGAAGGGGCGAGCACGATTCATAGGAATCTTATTGGGAAGGCAGGAAGAGGAGACACTGAATATTCCAATGTGCTATTTTGCACTTCTGAAAATGTGGTAGGCAAGACCCGAATAGTCTCCTGCAATGTGTTGTGTGAAGTAAAGTGGTCTTTCCAAAATTGATAACCCAGCTGTAAGCAGAAATCAGAATTCTCCTAAGAGCTTCTACTCCAAGTTCCAAGAGGTGCTTTCAGCTTTTTTTTTTTTTTTTTTGGAATGGCCTATCACTGCCTCATCAGCTGCCATTTTTGCATGATTGTATCCTGAAAAGCTTGTCAAGATCTTCAACATAGCATCTGCTGCTGAGACGGGGGTGGTCAGTGGCCTTCCATGTCCTTTGGCAGGGGAAACCATTCAGCACAGAGCACCACAGATGGCTGCACCGACAGGGCTGAGAGGCTGGCATATGGCAGCACAGTCATGGGACCAAGAGGTCAGTAGTCTCCTTAGGTGAGAGTTGCCAATAGAGAAAATGCTTCATGTTAACTGAATCCTAAAACTTCCACATTTCTAGGAAAGAACAGAAAAAAAAAAATATCTTTGTTTATGCTCAAAGGAAGATTCCATACTCAGATGTCTAGACTCTTTTCTTTAGACTGCCTCTTCCTTCTTCTCTGTTCCTATAAAGGCCCCTCCATGCCACTGATGGTTAGGAACCTCTCACGCTGCCCAGAAGAAGAGTAGGAAAAAGTTTTAGAACTAACTCATTAACAGTTCCATTAACCAGCATTTCAGTTACGCTCTGTGGTGTACCAGCATAATTGCTGGATGGTGAGGAGCTCACTGGGCAGTTTGGCATATTTCTCCTATACTGTAACTGTCAGGAAATCATCATACTCCTGGCAAATGATTGTGCAATATTTGTTCACCGCTTTAATCCAGCTGAAGTCAAAGTAGGTTGAAAGAGTCAGGGGGGACTCTGTTGTATGCTCAGATGAGGAAGGCTCTGTGACAGTTTACTGGCTTGTATTCACTCCTCCCTTCCCTCCTGCCCCCAAATTTTAAGTTAGTCACTGTTAAAATATCAAGATGTATGCTGACACACTTGATACAGAAGACCTTGCTTCTGTCACACATATTTGTTCCAAGCAGTGCCTTTCTATCTGCCCATTGTCAATTAATGCCTTAATTGTACTGGAGCTACTTTCAAAACGGGATTTGGGATGAGTAAAACCCATGAGACCTGCTCCAGTGGAGGAACCTAAGTAACATCCAGCTGAAAAAAAGACTCATTTGAGGGTAAAGCATATGAGCATCAAATTCCTGGTTTTAGTTTTCCCAGCCTTTGCTTCTGATTGATGGATATTTATAGCTGCAGTTTTCAACTATTTTTTAGGTTGATGCAAGAGGGAATACACTTTGCTAATCTAAGGAATACCTAGAAGGCCTACATCATGTTTAAAGCTACATTACACTTCCTCAGTCGAGGCCATCAGCACCTGCCACCTGCTATATTAAAAGAGGCAAACCAGCCTAACTAAAGTAGCCATGAACCACAGGGGAGGTGGGAGAGAGCGGGTGTTAAGCCAACCTACATCTGTGATTTCCATCACAGACAACATTACTCAATTCTTAAAGGGAAAAAAGAGCAGGGAGGTGACCAGGCCACCATGAGATTAAAAGAACTTCAGAATGCATCAGAAAAATCTTTTCTTTCAATGCATTCCCATTGCCTGTTCTTACTCCTGCCATCAAAATAGAAATGGGCAGCCAAAAGCATTCACAGACGAAGAAATTGGTGGAAGAGATGGGGCTAGTAGGAAATAAAGCCCATTTGGTGGTGGATCTGGCACATCATATGTGCTCTTCTCAGGAGAAGGTAAAATGAAGCAGCACCTGTTGTCTTTGCTTTTGGAAATCTAACCTCCCCAAGGCGTTTACTTTCAAAGTGTCCTATGGTTTTACAAAGTGCAGATTATTTGGCTGGCAAACGCTAGCCTGGAAAAACATTAGCCTTCACCTCTTTCTTGCCTAAAGGCCTAAAGGCCTTTCTGCTGCCCTATCCTTAACTCTTTAGTAGAATACCAAGAGAATTAGTGTCATCATTCTTATTATCCCAAGGCTATTACTGGTTCTCAGTAATACCTAGATCATCTCTATAACTTTGCTATTCTGTTACCCCTTCAGTTTTGCTAGTTCATTGATTGGGGGGCATTGTGACATCGTGCTCTTTTAATTTAGCCCTGCTGGGAGAATTTTAAATCAGAGAACTAAGCATATTCTTTGTTATATTGCCAGACCACAAAGAATAAGTAAGAGGCTGATGGGTGGCACAAAGGGTAAAGCAAGCTGCCAAATCAAGACTACCCAGAAGTAAAACAGTAGCTTTAGTTAACTCAACTTTACTTCTTGTTGTATCCTGCTGCCAGCGTAGTCCTTGATTTTGGGCTAGCCCTACTCTTCCCCCTGGGAGCTGATGTTATCCATCACCAAGAAGTGGTAAAGGAGATTATTTCTCCAAAGTGTATTAGAAGGATCAATTTACTCTGGTTTGCAGATGTCAGTGAGCTGAGATTTTGTCTTGCATTTTTAAGCAGTAAGGTTCTGAGGGTTTTATGCTGGGTTTGAGAAGTGGGGGAAAAAATGTATTTACTTTTTTAAATAACCTGCTAATTCTGTCAGAAGCTTTGTTCAAACATTAACTGTTACATGTGAGGCTGTGCATGGAGGCATCACAGTTTACACCAACAGAACCTAACTCTACTCAGAACATGACTTCAGCGGACTACAGCTTTGAAATGCAAAGCCTTAACCAAAGTCACTTCTGCAAGCATAACCCTTGATTTAAGAACTGGCAGAAAACGTTCTTCCCCCTTTACAGATAGCAACTGTTATTACACATTGTACTTTTTAAAATCTTCTAAAAAATAAAAGACTGTTTCTGAATTTTGCAACTTTACTGCCTTAGAATTACATAAAGCATGCTGGTGTTGGGTAACACTATAATCCATCTTCCTCATTTTTATTTTTTTTTTTTAAGTAATCTGAAATATACAAGGAAGCTTACACATATGTGCCAACAATGCAAAGAAATTATCTAGCTTTTCAGGAAGTTTGCTTCATATGGCAGTCTTTCAGAGTCCTTTTGCCACTGTTAGTAGCTTATATTCCTACCACTTCTATTTTTCTTTTTGTTTCCAGTTGCTGAAAATAAAACATTATGTCAGAACCGCTGTAGGCATCCCCCATTCCCAACTCCCTTCAGGTAAAGATGTGGACACCTTGCAAAACATGCTAGAACTAGTCAGATCTAACAGCTGAAAACTTCTTCCTGAAGGCACAACATTTTCACGGTGAAGGGCCTCCATTTTAATTTAGTGGGACTATAGCAGAGAAACCTTCCATGGCAATATTTTCCTGGGGCTTCCTTTCCTCAAAAGAGGACCAACACAGAAAAGCCAACTCAGTCTAAAAAACAAACAAATCAATACAAAAGCCAAATACTTAACCAGAGCAGCACATAGAGCATGGATACCAAAAGCTCTGTTACTTCATGATTCAGATTTATCCCACACTGGGCCAGAGATAGTCTCCTAATTAAGTGCACTGGAATTTCTGCTGTAGGCTTAGGTGTCCTCTGCAGCATCTAACGCTGGTTACGCAGGGACATTATCAGAAGAACAACCATTTAAAAATCAGTGCCTCAGGAAACACAGTGACAAGAATAACTTGCCAGTTGATATTATTGGAGACATACAACATAATAATTCCCTAATAGCTAGGAGCCATCCAAAATCACTTTGTTAAAACAAAGTTTCATCAACCCATACGTATTTCTTTCCACACACCTACAAAAATTCTGTCAGCTGTTGTGGTTCAGGAATTTTGCTGGAAACAAAGCCACAGCCTGTCCCTTTTAAGACATTCTACCTGTAGCCTTAGGGCATCATCAAACATTATATCTCCAGGAGAAGAGTCCAGGTGGTGGGTAGCTCTAACCCAAAACGTACAGCACATAAAGGGGTCAAATCCAAGCATTGCTGTTTCCATGAGGGAAAAAGAGGTACACAACATGGTCTTGTTCCCCAGTCAAGAGGATTGTTTACCACCCTAAAGGACTCTTACTGCCTGTAACATGGCACAATCTGACATGAAACCACATACTCCCTCCTAACAGAAGGTAGCACCAGAATGCTAGGACTATAACCAGCTCTATCTACAAAGCCTCCTTCTGTTTTGTTGTGGTAGAGTGATCCAACTGATTTAACCTGGAAAGTATCCTACTTACATTGACAGCAAGGCAGAGGATTCCTGTAAATTATGTTTTTTCTTCAGTCTAGTCTTTACTTACAAGTCATTAAACGTTACCTTGATTTGAAGCAGGAATTTTTCCAATGTTTTTGATTTCCTCCCTCAAAAGCCTGCTCTGTCCCTTCAGGCTTACCATATAGCCTCAGAGGGCCTTCTGTTTCCAGTAGGGTTCGTATTGGCAGAGCAGATGAAAAGCAGCCTTGATGGTGGGTGGCTTTCAGCTGTGAAGTGTGACACCAACCTCCGCCTTCCTCTGGCACTCACACCTGCTCCATATAATTCACATCAGGCTCCTAAAAGGAGTTCAGAAAATCCTTTGATACAAGTTCATCAAGGTCTTACTGAGCCAGAGGGATACATATCATTTACTCACAATGAACCTGCCGAGAGACCAGTCTGCTTAGCACAATGGGACGCAGTTTTGCACCAGTGGATTTCAGCTGAGAACCAAACAGGTGTAACGAATTGGGCACAATGTGCCCACCACATCAAACACAGACACCTCCTGAATAATAAACAGGCCCTGGGAACCTCGTAAAGCTCTCTAGTTGTGTCTTATTGAATGTAATAGATACACCTACACAGTGTGTTATTGCATTTTGGCCAAAAAGAAACCCAAAACCAACCAAAGAAACCCACCAAAACTCAAAAAGGAGAGTGAAAGGCTTTGGGTTGATCCAATAGGAGTTTTGCTCTGTGCATCAAACCAGTTTGGCCCCTACTATCACAGAGGGGTTTCCTTCCCTCCACATCAGCTGCTTAAAAGATCAGTGAGAACCCACAGGTCAGTTTGGGTAGGGAGGGGAAAAAAGACAGACCAAAATGAAAAGAGAGGAAGAAAGTATTAAAACTTCCCAGGAGTCATATCAGGTGTATCAACCTAACATCAGTTCACAACTAATAATGAAGCAGGATGATAGGACTCTGACCTCTACGTTCAGTGAACATACACAGATATTTATAAATTGCTGAAATGTCAGAATGAAACTAATGCCAGTAATAATTTGAAAAAGGAAGGAATTTATTTCTGAATAATATCTGATGTAACAGGTTAATAATTCCTGATGTAATACAGTAGATTTCTGTAGGGTTTCCAGAGAAGATGACTCAATGCCCTGTGAGCAATGAATTAGGAATCATAACCATGATTGTCCTCTTAGATTTGCAATACAGATTGCCTCTAGACTCATAACTGATTTCCCTTCCTAAAAGATGCTTTCCTCATTCCACTAGCAGATGTTGCTCACTGCCTGATCACACCTAGTGTACAACTAAGAACTGTTTCTATTTATTTATATCTAAAAAGTCTCAAATTTAAACAAGCATCTCTAAACTTTGGAGTTCTTTACTTTCAAGCTTCCCCCATTTCTTTAATTAATAAATTGTGATTTCTTAGGACCTGGGAGAGAGGGAGGAGGGACCCCCCACCCTATTCCTTAAATGCTCATTGAATCTTTTTGCCATTTTTCTGCCTTTCTTCTCATGTGCTCTCTCTATCTCTGCTCAACACCTTTGCTCAGTGAATTTAAGTACTTTTCCACCAGTTCTGAATCCCAATTGCCTTCTGATCTTCCCCTGCAGCTTCCAACCTCAGATTTCAAGGGGGTCACCAAGCCTTCTCCTCATGTGAGCAAAACTCTCTTTTGCCTCCTCTTTCTCCCCTGCACTAGCTGTGTGTCAGCCCTTCAGGTTCGCGTTTTTCCTAAACAAATGAATCAATTTCTGAATCCGAGCCTGAGACACGCACCTCCTTCCACAGGGAACGTTTGACCAAAAAGCAGAGCTGGTGAAAGACACCATTTCTCAGCAGGCTTGCCCAAAGCCAGAGAGCAGAATGCAGCAACCGGTGCCATTTGTTAACCCTGCCTGTAATTACACAAGTCAATAAGAAAGAAGCGAGTTGTGCCCAGGCCATTTCCCGTTGACGTAAGGGAACACGCACAGCTGGCTGCAATGAGCCCGCTCTCTTTGACGAACATTCAGTAATGGACTCGCTGCACCTAAAGCAAAGCTTTATTTCAACACTTATTTTTAAAAAGCAGCAACCGGCTGTCTACACCCCAGTGATCTGCGTAATTGAGTTCATGACATAATATCACAATGTTTACTAAGAAAGTGGCAGATGGTAGTTATTGTGTTGCGTTTGTGTTTTGTTTTTTTTTAAAAAAAGAGCACATATGTATATCATGATTATAGCCAGGGCATTCCTGTTGAAAACAACACTTCTTTAATTTAGCAGAGGATATTAAAGTTTGTTTAAAAAACATATACTCGATGAGAAGAGTGGCAGATGGAGTTAACAAGCTCACCTGCTGTTTTACTTGAAAACACTGTCTAATAAGAGGTCGTGTGTTTTAAAAAATACATTCATGCCATAATTTGTAATCCTTTCCTGGGGAGAGGACATAAACACTCCGAGGAAGGTGGCATGGCTCTGAGGAGTGGGCACTTCTCCAAGGCAGAAGGGAAAAAAAGAAAGGTTGGTTCTTTATAAAAAGAGCAGCTGAACCTCACAGGGAGAAAGAAATAAGGGCAGTCACATAGGCAGGTTTATGCTCAGCTCCATCAAAACAACATATATAGAGGAGGTGGTTCTCAGCTGCCAGGTACTCATGAAAGACAGAGATTTTGGGGGTGAGTGTGGGCATTCAAAAGGACAAACTCCTGAGACAGAAGTTACCATCTTAGTAAGTTCATAGTGAAATCGCTCCGGGCTGAAATTGCACAACTTATGTTCTGGCTCTTTAGTTACACCAACCCGTCTGATGGACTGTGTTTCTCTAGCAGGTCCAACTAGAAACTCAAAAGACAACTTTCTAGGGGCTAAGATGTGGTCCACCTGAAAAACTAGCAACTTCAGACTCTTCTGAATAGTGTTTTGCCACGTACCACAGGACCCGTGACAGACAGTGAGAATCTCATAAACCCTGGGTCTGTAGACCCTTCTTCTTCCCTGATGGTACAGATGAGCCTGCTTTTTGATGGTCACTGATTCATCCTTCAGCTTCAGGAGGCAAAACTGTTTAAGCCCTCTGAGGTTGTTTCCATTTCTCCTGGCCTGGATTTCCCCTTCCCTGGCCCACAGGAGCTGGGGGATGGAGGCAGTCTCCCCAGCACTGTCTGAAGCAGGTTCAGCATGCTTATCTTGGTGGCCAAGGGTCTCAGCAGCTGCTTTTGGTAACTACTTTTCCACAGATACATAAACACAGTGCAGGTTTGGGGTAATTATTTGTACTGCAGAGGCAGATGGTGTAATAGCGGTCAGACAAAATGATATAAAAAAACCAGTGGAAAAGCGTATATTATAGAATACCAATTTGAGAAAGCTTTGAAGAAGATAATGATAAAAAGTTGACTAATGTGACCCTTTAGGTGGCAAGAAGCTAATGGAATATGTTTTCTACCTTGAGTATGTAAGATGCAATTACTGTTCCAGCCTGGGCTACATATTGCAACATAGGATCAGCATTTCCTGCCATGGAATCAGTGAAAATAATTCAGAAAGCCGGAGGCAGAGTGGATGGCAACGAGAAGATTACCCTTTTATTTTTCTTTAAATGACGCAGATGTGACAGAGAAGTATGATACCATGTTTTTGAAAACATCTCAGTCTGATGCCGCACCTGCACTTTTGGGCAGGCAACAGGAGTATTTCCATTCTATTCTGCCGGCGGGTGCTCACCGCCAGCGCTTGCTTTGCAGCAGAACTCTGCAAAACCTCTTGCTCCGTTAAATAGGATGGTGCTTGGCCTTTAGAGTCTCTGTGTTTGTGTATGTATAACGGACCCACATATCAGATCTGAATTAATACAAGCTTTTATGAAGACTCAGCGAACTTTGTTCCTTTCTGAACTGAACAATTCACTGAATACTAGACAAATAAATAAATATATAAATAAACCTCTAAACCCTTGGAGTAAGAACTGGAGCCTACAATGAGTATTTAAATACCACACAGGCAGAGTTGGTCTTCTGTGTGTCTGTACCTTCATAATTCTATGTGTAATTACTTTAAGAGTAAGGAAGTAAGGAGTAAGGAAGAGCTGTAAGAAAGAGAGCACCACTTCAGCTAACACTCTCTAGTTAGCTGCTTAGGACATTCGCCGGGGAAGCGAGTCACATGAATTCAAATGTCATTGGGCAGTAAAGAGATATGGATGTTTGTATTCCCCTTTTCAAACATGAGGGGATAAAAAGCATCCATTGCTGAGGCCTGGAGTTAGGTTTTCAGGTCCACTAGGACAGCAAAGAGGTTTTGGAGTCTGTGTTTAGACAGAAGCATCTCAAACTGCTATTGGGTACCTGAATCCTTTTGGAAAACAGCCCTTTGTCTACCACCTTAATCACATGTGTTTCCCCCAGGTAAGGCAGATGCTGCTGAAGCAGGGCCTGAATAAAACCCAAAATATTTTAATTTCTTTGATTTGTTTTTTGGAAGGCAGAGATGGAGAGAACCTGTACTGCTTTAATTAAATAGTTCTGCATTCAACCACACCCTGTGCTCCATTTAGTAAACTTCTATTTTTCAGTTTTGCAGATTAGCAATTGATTGAATTGCCAAAAATGCACTTTAATGGATGGCTCCGAGACAAGGGCTGTGCTGTGCCCACTGGCTTGCTAGTGAGCAGCAAGAGGGTGTCAAGTGCATGACAGGAGCAGGGGCTTTGCTGGCAGAAATGTGAACCCAGCCGGCAAGACTCTGCATGCTGGGCTACTCTTTGATATTAAAATAAAATTAAAATACAAGCACTTTTAATATTACTTATAAGGAAAAAAGTTAAAGGTGGGAGTTGACAGGGAACAGACTCTCTGCCCAAACACTTCAGCAGCACCGAAGGAGAAGAAAACCAGAAAATGGAAAAGAACTCAGCCTGTATCTGACATGGCTAATGACAATGATTCATCATACATCCAAGTTGGACATTTGGGTTCTCACTTTCTTTGCCACCATCTCAGGAACTTCTCTGTGAAGCTTTGGTGGCTTCTCACAGCTGCTAGGACAGCACAAGGATGTGGAGCTGACAGGACCATGGCATCTACCTCCAGGGACTGTGAATGAATGTGCCACCTCTGCTTCAGCACTGACCACTCGGGTCTGGGGCTGTGAGAGTGCAATTACTTACCTGCTCGTATTTTGAGAGCAAAGGACACTGTCCTGAGAGCTCAGCGCATCCCTGCCAGGTGTTACCTTGGTGTTTGCTGTTGGAGGAGTCTTGGAGGAAGAGGACAGGGGTGGAAGTGGGGCTTAAGAACTTGAAAGTAATTAGAAAAAAAAAAAAAAAGAAAAAAAAAAGACTCTACTCCATCTGAGTTCAGCTCTGATATTTGTCAATTTATAGAAATGGAAACAATACAATTGAGATAATTTACATACAAGTATAGCACAGTCATTCACTATTACAAAAATCAAGTATTTTAGACATCACTGTATAAAAATAGCCCATGACATCAGCTCTGTTTTTGATCAGCTCCAGAAAAAGTTGTGGTCTATGAGGGATATGTGTGGGTTTTGAGGTTTTTTTTTTAGGTTGCGTATCGAGGACTGTTGGGAATAAAATTGGTACTAAGTCTAGCTCATTCATTCAGGGAACAAAATTTACTACAGGGGAAGGGAGAAAGCAGAAGCAGCTAATTTCTCTCACACCACCACGCTTTAGACACTTTCCCTGCATTGCCAAATGGAGAGAGAGAAGCAGCAGCAGCTCCCTCCGCCAATTCATGTTTTCTCTCAGCTGACCTTTAAGGGAGCCCAGAAAGACTAAACAACGCTGGAAGAATTCAGACTCGGAGGCTAAACAGAGAAAACTTTCCAAAGAGCCCCCAAGAGCCACACAGTGCCAGCAGCCCCGCCGCCAGCAATGTTACCTGCCAATATCCCATTTTATCTCCTCGCCGCCTTCTCTCCCACAGAAACAAACCATGTGTGACCTTTTGGGGGCTATTTTCTGTCATGCTCCTCAGCTTTAAGAGATTCAGATTATCAAGTCTTTATCTACAGCTGCAGTAACCAGGGACTTGGATGACACAGTCTGAAGCCATGAAATAATCAGACTGAATAAAACTTAGAGCTACATTTTCTTAAAACAAAAGAAAATTACCAAGTCATTGCATTACATGGTTTGTAATGTAGCTGATCGCACGCAGCACAAGCCTGTTTCATTAGTGAGAGAACAACAACAGTGATAAAAAGACATCTTATTGAATCACTAATTTCCCATTAAGGGACAGCTGTGTGTTTTTATGGAAGACATGAGCCTAAGTACCAGTTGAGATCACAACATGTCCACGTACAATGTTTGAAATCAATTTATGAGAAAGCATGAGCAGGTTGTAACTGCATCTTTGTCCCTGCCAGAGGCTTCAAAATAACAAGATACTTTTTTCCAGAATACGGAATAGGAATATTCTTAAAATAGGAGCTATGGGAGAAAAGAAAGTTGCTAAAGGAAAGAGCTGTCACAGTTTTTAGATTATTTTATCAAGGAAGTAGTCATGAACAAAATGCTCTCATTATACTTCTATTGCAGTCACCTTTTGCATGTAGTGCTTAGCTCATGATTTTACGTGCCAAATACCCTGTTTACACTGAGAGTACTTCTGAGTGCACAACAGATAACAGCTACTCTTTGTCCTCGGCTGTTATCAAGCCTCTGACCTGCCAGAAGTCCCACCTCTGCCTGCTCAGCCAGCCCTGACTCACACACCCATGAGGTCCAGCCTCAGGGAAGTAGAGCTGCCACTTTACCCCATCTCACCCTATCCCACCCTATCCCACCCCATCCCACCCCATCCCACCCTGCCAAGCTGTAGGTTTGGGTTTTTGCTTCCGTCTGCCTTATCTTATCTACCACAGACTAGTGTCAAGACCTGGTCTAGTGTGACTGAGTCACACAGAGGGGCAAGTGATGTCAAGTGTAGCAAATGGCCTCAGAACAGCCCATTGAGTAACCGAGTCAGCAAATACCTTACAAATAAGGTAAGAGTTTAAAGAAGTCAGGAATTCCCTGGAAATGAATCACAAACACCAAAAGCTGGCCAAATTTAGCAAGTAATATTTTCCGAGTTGAAGTAGCATAGTGATGGGAGATGTTCAAAGTTTGCAGAGGCAACTCTCCCCCAGCACTTTCTCACAGAGAAATCTCAAAGCACTTTGCCAAATAGGTCGGTATCATTACACTCCCCTTTTGGGCGGGCTGAGAGAGGCTGGCCTGAAGGTCAGCCTGAGAGCAAGAAGTGTGGCCAAGAGCAGAACAAAGGACTCCTTTGTTGCCCACCAGTAACCTTCCATTCTAAAAATCCAGATACAGTCTTGTTGGGGTAGGGAGGGAAGGAGGATGTTTCAACTTCAGATCAGCATTTTGGATTTAATATGCTTTAAACTTAATTAATTTAATTATTGAAATTTTCAAGTTGGTTCCCTTACCAAACTTATGTCTGAAAAAAGTCATAAGAGAATCTATTTGTTTAAACCAAAACCAGTCACACTCACTGTAATTAGCCCTTAGGTCCATCAGGCAGGTAGCCTGTTTAAATGGGCCCGTGCTCCCTCTTGTCAGAATTGTGAAAACGGACCAAAAACATAAAAAGTTCATACAATCCTACTGCTGACCACCACAACTACAACATAGGACACAGAGACTTTGCAGAAGCCTGGAAGAGCCCATCTGTTACCATTCCCCAGTGAAAGGCTGGTTTGTGAGCTTACAGGGCAACAGAAGTGCAACAACGTACAGCAGAGTTATGGGGGAGAAGGTAGAAGCAGGGAAAGGGCAAATTATCACAACTTGGGCTTCAGAGAATACCCCATGCAGTGCATCGTAATGGGGACTCCCCTTCTCTCACCCAGACCTCACCTCTGGGGCAGACTCCTCTAAGACCACTGTGACCAGCGAAAATGGAGAAAAGTACAACCAGGCAAAAGGCTTGAGAGGTGAAGGGGAGAGGTGAAGAGGTGAAAGATGGGTCTACTGTCTTTTGTCATCCTCAGCTGCTGAGAGCAGAAACACAGAATGATTGAAGTAACTCCATGAGTTCTGCCAGCAAAATTTTAACAGTGACTGCCTTGTTTTCACTAATACAGAATCTTGTGGTGGTGATGGTGGAGGACTGTAGTATACAAGCAAGATACCTCACTGCTCCATGTTGCTTTCAAATAGATCTTCCCATGAGCTACATTGGTACTGCAACAGATGCTACTTCAGGTGACGCCCAAAATTGCCTATTTTAGTTTACCATTTCCATCCCTTCCAGTCCAGATTGTTACCACATTAGACAAATTGCCCATCAAGCAATGATAATACAGATGGGAAAAAAACGCTGTCCTGCCTCCAGTAGAGCTTCTGACTTGGCCATCGGCCTTATGAATGGTTTTACTTTGAGTTTCCTGAGAAGCAGTATCTAGTCTAGCATTAAGTACATTAGGTGATTCTTTCCATTACAAAAAGTAAGAGAAACAGCTTTTTTTTTTTTTTTTAATGGAAAATTGAAGTCCGTGACTCCCTCTGAATAAAAGCCGCCAAAAGAAGCAAATGAAACTTACTCTTCTAAGCCATGCTGGTGTCAACAGCACCATAGCTTGTTTGAACACATCTTCTTCAACATCAAGTCCATATTCTTCACAAGCGAGGGAGAGGAGGAAGGTCTTGTGGACTCCCATGTTTTGTGGGCCCAGAACTAGTCAAGAGCAGCCTGAAAAATAACAAGCAAAATCGTTCCTTCAACCAGCTTCAAAGGGGTTATCATATTTGTCCAGCATACAAATGAGTGGTCTTTTATAAATAGTTTAATATACAAAGTTGGAGAGACACTGGGTTTATACAGTGGCAGTCACAATTCTGCTCTTAGAAAAGCTGGCTGCTCTGCCGGGGAAAGTTGCCAGCATCAGAAAAAAGACAGCACTTCCTCCTCTAAGAGACAAGTACCATCCTAGCAACAAAACACTGTGAGGTGGGTTTTGTTTTTTTTTAACTCCTGGCCATTATTCGTTGTCTCAGCAGTATTTATCTAACCTCTGTTTATCATTAGAGGTTTATAACATACTATAGCACACTAACATAAGTAGACGCTAGACTCAGATCTCAGCCATTGTAGAGTTCAAGGACTTCACCATCATCCATTGCTTTTATTGATTATTGTGATGAACTACACCAGTCAGAAGAGGAAACTTTAATGTTTCACCAGGAATGGAAAATCACCAAGCACGGCAATCCTCATACTAGCAATCATCAGCTTTTGGGGCAAGAGCATACCGAAAGGGTGCAGAACAGCCCAGGGAACAGCCACCACTGCTTTTCCCTAATGCTTTCACTCTGCTCTCCGACCACTGAAAGAGACGGAGTCTCTCAGCTTTCAGACTCGCTTGCCCTGTGCCTGGATCCCTTTCAGCTGGGGAAGCACAGGAATACAGCAGTTAGAGACATTAAAAGACTCTAGACAAAGGAAAGAGGTTAACTAGAAGACGTTTAAGCTCCTTTTTTATAGCTTGAAGCAATCCTTTGATAAGGACCTGAAACCAGTGACTGCAGAACTTCTAAGGGCTCCTTTTGTACTATTCCTAGCCAGGGTATTTATGTTCCGTCTTTGTCACAGAACACAGGAGGGAGAGGATATTGCTGCTAGATTGACAAGGAACCTTACCACTCCACTAATTTCCAAAGATTCTGCTGTGATTGGGACAAAATCTTCCTTTAGGCCATCCCAGGGCGGTGCTATTCTCAGCAGCATCTGCAGATAACACACAAAGCTGCCTCCCTTACGGCCCCTTTGCTTTGCTTTGCTTTGCTGCTCCCTGCACTGATTCCCCAAAGCTGGAGGGGCAGCTGTGCTGTGCTGTGCTGTGCTGCCAGCCTGTGGAAACCACAGTCTCTCTCTCTTTTCATTGCCTAGCCGAGGGTTTTCTTTCAAAGCTGTGGGTATAATCATTATTCAGTGGTTCAGAAAAGGCACGACAAATGTCTCCCTGAAAAGTCAGGAAGTTCCTTATTACTCTCTGATAAACACCCACCAGCCATCAATAAATGATCTTAAAAGGTCCCTTCCAACTTAGGTGATTCTGTTATTCTATTATTCTGTTAATAACCCTTTTGCAGCAACTGAGAGCAAGGAAGTAGCATCTCCCTGTCCTTAAGGGCTGGGAAGTACAGGTGTGCCCAACCCAGCTCAATGCTAAGCAAACGCTGGGCATCCTCCCCCTTGTTGGAGGGTCTAACGATAGGTACATTTCTGACGGGGCTCTCCCCCCATCTCCGCCAGCCAGAGGCTGTTACGGATGAGGCTAATGCAGGACAAGGGTGCAGCACGACGTAGCTTCGAGGTATTTACGAAGCCCCCAGCCCCACTCAGGAAAGTGCCTTAAAAATCCAGAGGCCAGCATTTGGTGCAGCTCCCAAGGATGTGCCTGGGAGCTGGGCCTGCCTGGATTTCTCTGTCATTTTACAAAGAAAACGGGACCTCTTTTTGTTCTCGCCCCTCCTACAGCTCCCATTCCCCCCTGTGTCCATTCACTCAGGAGAGCAGCAGGACAGGTTGGGTTCTGCTGATCTCATCCTCAAGGCTTCAAGGGCAGGGAGTAATGCAGGGTTTTAGACCTATGTCAGAGATTTTTAACCACAAAAGCCCTCCAAATCCCCATCCCAAAGAAAACCAGCCAACCAAAAAAAAATATAAAAAATCCCTGAGCACATTAAAGCAAGTTAAAAAGGATAATATTTAAGCTGGTGTCAAGCTGTGTATGAAATCAAAAGTGGAGAGCAGTGGCTCACCGTGAGCAAAGCAAATAAACTGTCTCTTGGGGGTTTGTCCCAAGTGCTGAGTCAGAAGAACCAATTTCCTTTTCTGCACTGTTATGAACATGTTGGAATCTAAAAAAAGAATAACTTTAAATGTTATCAGAAATATCTCCTCACCTCTCAGTGTAAGGTCTGATGAGAAACCCTGTGTGTGAAATTTGCTGTTGCTGCTTTTGTACAAGGCATTTAGCAAGGACAATGACAGGAGGAGGAAGTCAAAACCCACCCCACTTCTCTTAGATTTGACTTAATAAATGCTACAATTTCATGCAATGCAGTCCACGCTTATTCTCTCACTGAGTTTGTAGATAGTCTGTAAACAGCTGAAAAAAATATAAATCTGAGTGGGTTCTTTTTTCAGAATGATTTCCCTGAAAATTTCTAACAGGAATCCCCAAGCTGTATATCCTTTGCGATCACAGGGCTGCGAATAGTCAGTACTCAAAGTACAAGGCACACTGGTTAAGTCTGAATGGCCTGGTGGATCACATGAAATTGTCTCTGTATAATTTTTTTGTTTATACTTCTCAGCTGCATGTTGCAAAGGAAAGCCCCATTCAGAACAGATGGTAGTGATGGCTATATAAAAATTATGAGGGCAAAAAATAATAAAATAGTAATAGGACATTTTAAAAAAAAATTATTTACTATAGCCATCAAATCAATATATGCTATGATGGAAATGAGTATCAATGGATTATGTCCCAGGGAAGTCCTGCACCTATGAGCAGTCCCAGCGACTGATGTATTTTCAGTTTGCAACATCAGTGTTTAAAATATATCTGAATCTAACGTCTCTCTTCCTCTTTCTGTTTTGACATAAAATTACTAGTGGTGTCAGCATTTGAAAGCATTTTATTACATGCTCAAACGCAAATCTATGCTATTAGGACATTAAGTGGTTTACAAAGCCGAGGACTTAAGAAATGCCAATATAAAGATTGCCTTTGCCATTTGAGATAGCTCTTTTTAGGTATGCACATCAACATGAGACCACTTGTAACTCTCAGGTTCTCCCAGGCTACCTGGAGATACAGGATATCTCGTGTGTTGCATCTATCCTTCAAAGTACAAGGCCAGCAGTGGGAACAGCACTTTGCTTTCCGCTGGGAAAGTGATGGAGTAAGCCCGAGCCAAGACAAGTCTTACAGATAGAAGAAATACTTTTCACTAGCCCAATTAGTGGAGTTACAAAAAGGAGAAAATCTGCCAGGTAGACAGGTCCTTTTATGGGTCAGAAATAGAAATATCAAATTCCCAAATAAAGTTGGTGACTTAAAAAAAAAACAAATCCAAAACCAGAAACAAAAACTAAACCCCAACCAAAC
>JAOQGH010000012.1:64288181-64352000 GCA_025769975.1 Gallinago jamesoni
AAAAAACCCCAAACAAACAAAAAAACACTTCTACAGCCTTGGAATTGGTGCTCTATGGAGGCAATGACTTCTCAGCAGTTGATGTAGATCTCTGTAGATTGTTGCTTGCCTGCCTTAGAGGCAGACCTTGCTGAGATCTGCTTTCCTCCAGAGCTACGCTACGTGTCTCCTGTCTCGGAGAGGCCCTTCCTTGGTGGCAATCACTGCCTGTGGCTGCAGGGGTAGTGGGAGAGCAAAACCAGGCTCCCCAGCTGCTCTGGGTGGGAGAGCAGTTGTGGCTAGATGAGGGCAGCACAAGGCAGGAACTAATCCCTCTGCACCCGTGAGGAGTCAGGGCAGTTCCAGCACCCAGCCCAAAGTGGGCAATCCCACAAGGCAGGTTATGTCCACCCAGGGCTGGATCCCGAGCTCCCTCCTCACCTGAATCACCCGCAGCCAGCCTGTGCTCACAGCCGCCCATCAGCATTTTGGCACTTTCTCCCGCAGATCTGTCTTCCAAGAAAAGTTATTTTCCTTCTGTCTTTCCTCATGATGGTGGCTGTGAGGTCTAAGAATCACCAGTGCTGCATTAAGAAAAAACAAACAAACAAACAAACAAAAAAACCCAACAGGTAAGTGGAATGGATAAATAAAAACAGTACCAAAGTGGCAGACATGAGCTGGGTCTCTTGGCAGTTTGGGCTGCCATTCTCATTCAGGAAAGCCAGTACCAAGAGCTTTAGATTGCAGGTAAATTATCAGGGATTTACTCGAGGACAAGTGGGGGCAGTGGCTGGCCTGTGTCTACCTCGCCAATTTTTTTGCTGAAGTTGCAGCATCCAGATAATGATGCTTTTTACCTCACCTCTTCCTCTAAATTTCTTATAAATACTCATGTTTGCAAGTCACCTCAGGTTAGCTTTGTCAGAATAATAATAGATTATTCCATGTACCCAGGTTTTGGCTTTTCAAAACTCCCCTGAATGTTGAAAGCTATTAAGTTGACATGCTTTCCTTCATGTGCTTCTCCTGGTATGGCTTTGTGGTGGCCTGATGTCATGCCTAACCACAAAAGAACATGATCTAATATACCATAACTGTTAAAAAATATAGTGTCCGACACATTGGTTTCCTAACCTCATGGGAAAAATATGCCATAAAACTTCTTTATTTTTAAAAAAGAAGGGCTCTGAAAGATGGTTTTTAAAATACCATATGGTATATATGGGGAGTAGGAATATTAAATGGGTGAGTTTGCATTATTTTTTTTCTTTTGAGAAAACAGAAGTACTTGGTACTTCTGCAGAGTACAGAAAATTTTCTAGAGACATGAAAAGACTTTTTTTAATGTTCAGCTCTCTTTTAAACCACACTGGCAGTTCAGCAGTTTGGCATTGCTGGAGTGGTATAAAGCAGCTTCTGGGTAAGAATTTGGTTCAGGCAGCATGGAATTGCAATTTAAAAAGTCAATCTTTTGCAGGCTTGAACCGAAGAAAAGACAGAGTAAAAAGCAATTCATTTGCTGCAAAATGCTGTTGGAGAGGGGAAGGCAGCAGAAGGCATTTCCAGGACGTTGTGTACAGGCAGGAGACTCTGAAGGGTACAAAAAAAGATGAACCCTTCAAGACGCAGACTTCAGCATCGCCTCTAATTGCTCATTTGTTTTCAGCAACTGAGATTCTGTGTGATTTTACAAACATGACATTTGTGTTTAGAGCTAAATGGATTTATCTTGAAATGCTGCCCTTTCCCTGAGGGCTTGTGGCCTCAGAGAAACAAGCTTTCTGTTGTTGTTTTTTATTATTATTATTGTTGTTATTATTATTTTTTTTTTCCCCTCTGCCTGGCAGTGGCTGTGTTTTCCCGTATAGCTAAGGTGGAAGCTGGCAGCCCCCCAGAGGCAGGGGAAGGGCTGGAATTTCCCAGGTCATGCTCAGGAATCCCGCTTTCTGCGAGGCACAGGGCACTACCTCAGAGCAGGAAAGATGCTCACAGCTGCTTTCTGTTCTCTGAGACAAGTTTAATAAGGTCTCTGTCTGAGCTCACTCATGCTCCACAGACCAAGAAATGCAATCACTGCTACCACAGGTGATCTTAAATGCACTCATTTCCATTTCCACCCCTCCTGCAATGAGGCAAGGAAAGGGTGCTGTTCATTTCTGTCCTCTCAGACATCTCACAGCTTCACAGACGTCTCAACGACCCCAAACCTGGAGGAGGTTTGGGGGTACCAGGGGGATTTCTGGAGCAGCTCAGGCTTGGACGCAGCTTTAGGGGGTGCAGGCATTACAAGTGATTCCTCACCCCGGTCCAACCCCAGCCTGCACACCTGGGTTCTTGCAAAGGCAGATTTGGACCCGAGGTGCCTGCTTAAGGCCAGCTCTACCTACTGTGCCCTCGGGGGGCACCGGGCTCGGCCTCAGATCCCGCAGGCAGAGCCCGGGACTGCAAAAGCTGGGAAATGGGTCTAAAAATAGGTGTTTCAGTAAAAGTTTGGTTTTCAGCTCTGTTTTGCTGCCTTACAGTGCATCACGCTAGAAATGTGGGCAAGTGGTTTTTGGAACCGAGAGCCGCCTTTTCATTTTAAAAGAATGTCCCCACCAACCACATCCCCATGTAAGGGAAAAGCAGCAAGTTACTGGTAAAGCTGTTAAGCGGGCAGGCAGAATTACACTCTCCGTTAAACCTTACTGTCATCTAAGTGAGGCTCCGAAGGCTTCAGTAGCTCCTTACCAGTGTGCCCGGAGGTCAGCACGTACCCCACCAGCCCACCTTTGGGCTGTGAAAAAGCAGGAGCCTTGCAAGGCTGCCAGGCAGAGTCTCTTCACCCCCTGGGGCCTTGTGGCTGCTTAGATCTGTCTGTTTTCCTAAATCAGAGAAAGCGTGGGGTGAAATACTCCCTCATTAAGGCGTGATGTGCTGCAGCGCCGGGGGGGGGGGGTGTGTGTGTGTTCTTGCCTTCTGATTTATTGGATAGTCTGGCATAAGTAATGTCTTGCATTTATTATTTTTTCTTGACTGAAGGAGAAACGTCCCTCTGACAAATGGAATGCACGGAGAGAGCATTACAGAAAAAGGTAAAAAGAGAAATGTCTCTTGCTTTGCACAGAAAGCATACCAAAATGCAGCTTGATATGTCAGCCAAGGGAAGAGATACACTCGGCAGCTGCTACTGAAGGTAACGGTTCAGGAGCACAGGGCATTCACTGCTGGGTATTTGGGTGAATAAAATATTGGTTATTATTCAAGTGTGACTCTGTAGAAAAGAAAAGGGCAGAATATTTTTTTATTCCGATTTTCCAGACAAATTCTGGTTTTATAATGGAACAGTACCACATTCCAGAATCTGGAGAAACAAAAAAGAAAAGGGAAAAATTTGGGAGATACAAAATCTGGACACAGGGTGACATTTTAGAACACAGATTCATCTACTGTTAAAAACAAAACCAAATGCTGAACTCTTTAACCCAGCACTGGTATCCCGCTGATTCTAGAAGCCCCTCCATTCAAAGAATGTAAACTCCACTATGACAGAAGCCAAGAGCTCTCTTTTATGGAGAGCAGGAAACTCCTTTAAAGAGCCGGTTTATGACCTGGCTGGAGAGCTGGAAATAATTAAGTGTTCTTGTCAAAGGTCAAAGCCATAGGGTTAAATTCCTAAAATCTCAAAACAACCCTTGGTGACTGCGCCAAGACTGATCATTTTGCCCTTTTCTGCCCACCGCAGGAAGGCAGCGAGCAGCCTGGGAGAGGAGTGAGCCATGCCTCGGCTATCTGCCCTTTCCAACTCCAAATCTGACATTTTGAGACTCATCATACACTCTTGGTCAAAAAAAAATAGCATAGCTGGGGTTAAAAAAAAATAAAAAAAAAACTGGAAACAAGAATCACAGCCCAATGACCTATTTATAGCCACACCAAAGATGGACTAAAGACCAAATGACAAATTAAGATCCTGATTCATATTCTACTTCTGATGTAACCCCGCTGGATTCAATGGGGCATTAGACTCTGCAGCAGGAATCTGTCTCCAGATGAAAACAGCAGCGCTGCCCCGGCCCTCGGGGAGGTGTCTTTCTCCGCTGTATACGTGAAAGCTGCAAAACAGTCTGGGTCTGTGGGGACCTTGGTGCTTAAATTCGAAGCCGTGCGTGGTGTCAGTACTGAGCAGTGCTCAAAAACGTCATGAGACGGACAGGGGTAGTCAATTGTTGGGTGCTTTTTTACCAAAAGACGATCTTAATTTCTCAGAGTAGCTTGAGTTTGCCAACATCCCCAGTACAAGCTACAAGCATTTCCCGGTGAGACATACGGAGTGTGGCTCCGATCGATGCACTCACCAGCCTGAAAGCAGAAAGGCAAGCCCCGGAGGGGGGCAGAGGTGGAGAGGACTGATACCTCCTACCCACACCGTGTGCTGGGGGCTCACATGCACTGCCTTATTGCCCAGAGAGTGGCTCTCCCCACTGCCTTTCATTCAAAGTCTTTTGCCTTGGACCCTCTGAAAAGCATTGATTCTTGCCAATGTCTTCTGGGGGGAAATGAGCATTTTTGTAAGGCAAAGAATCCCCCCAGAACCCCTTGGAAAGCGCTTCTCAAGCTCTAATTTTTTATGAAGTCAAATTGTCTGTTACAGGTTAGGCAGATTCTTCTGGTACACCAGGAGAGCAGTGCTTTAATCTCAAAAGTATCTCTGTTCCTCTTTGTGCAAGGAATTGGGTCATTCTCTGTTTATCTGAGTCCTTTGCTTGATTAAAAGCAAACTATCTGGTGTCAAACTTCCCTGTAAACTACAAAGTCTCCGGTCAGATCTGAATTCCAAACTTGGTGGACATCCTGCTTCACATGGGATGAACTGAGGCCAAAGTACAACTGCAGATGAGATTTTTGGATAGCCCAGGTCCTGGCATAGTGGGATGGGCCAATCTCTACTGCAGATGGCCCTTCTGCCTGTGCCTCTTCTTGTGCTGCCATTCTGCCGGTCCGCAAGCGATCCTGCTGCATCCATTCATCCTTGCTCATCCCCCTCCTTCCTCCCCGTTCAGATTTCTAAGCCCAAAAAGCAACTGAGACCAGGCAGTGACCTTCTGCACTGACTGCTCTGTCTTTTGTGACTCTAAATTGATTTTCCTTGCATGGGAACATCCAGGATCTACCCTTTGACCTTCAGCCTGAGGTTGTGTCTTAGGAGTAAGGCAGAATGTGAAAGCCGCATTTGACTGTCAGCATTGGCAAGAAATATGAGCCACCCTCTACTAGAAAACAGTCTGTTTCTGTCCAGTGCCTGAAAATATGGGAATTGCCAGACTTGCTTAGACACAAGGGTCAGTATCCTGTCTCTGATGCTAGCCAGCACCAGCTGCTTCAGAGGAAGGTCTGAGAAGCCTGTAGCTGGCAGATACAGGATAATCCTATTCTTATCTCCCTGCTTCGGAGAACAGCACAGCCAGCACGCACGCAAATGCAGGCACATACGTGCACCCTGGAAACTGCCTGCCTCGGAGAGCTCTCTTGCTGGAAACACTGCGGTGCTCTCTGTCACACCAAGTATTGTTAAACGCCCATTGCAATCGTGTGCAACTGGCCCCAAGGACTCGGCTTTGTTAAGGACGAGAATGACTAAGGGAAGGGATGCTGAGGGTTCAGCAGTTGTATTTAGCACCTGGGTCTCTACAATCAGTGTGCAGCTAACAATTTAACTGAAAATGGACAGTGATAACGACCCTGCTCACCAACCCAGAGCCAGCAGTACAGACAGGAGCTGAAACATCATCGTTTTGACAGAAGAACAAGGTGGTTGGAAGAAATTGCTGACCCTTCACCCATATTCCTGTAATCTGGCCATATTTTTGATCATGATTTAGTGGTCCTTTTCCACCCCTCCAGGGTCAACTGTTAGGCTTCTTGGTGAATAGTAAGTAGTAGTATATGAATAGTAGTAGTAGATGAATAGCAAGTAGTCAGTGCTCTTTCAACTCTGTAAGGTGTGTTCAGCTTGCAAAGATGCTCCTCCCAGCACCTACCTACTGGAAGGAAGCTGAAGTGGGACCAGGCTGAGCTTGGATATGTTTCTATGCTGCCTTGAACAGATCATTCTTTCTACCTATGATTTCATAATAGGTTTTCATAACAGCATTGATCCACAGGGAAAAAAATGGGCTTTCTTCATGTAGAGCTGCAGCTGGGGATTTCATGTGAGGCTTGTTGGGGATTCTGGAAAGCTACTGGTACAGCCGCTGTGGATTTCATGGCCCAGTTTCTTTCTGTGTTTTGAGTTTATCTGCTCTTACATAAATCAGATGATTATGAAAACATTACACTGTTCAGAACTCACAGCTCAAATGAGAGGAGGAGGAGGAAGTTAGTGTTGACCGGTTAGAGAATTTTGTTATTGATACAGTTCAGGGAAACAGATCTTCAGCATGCTTTGCTTGTTTAATTACTGTCTGTTTCTAAGCCTCAGATGTCCCACAGAACTCTTTCTGTACCCGTAATTAAAATGCATAAAACTGTAGAGAGCTATAAGATGATAATCCACATTATCTGATACTGCTGCTATTTGATAGCTCTTCAAACAAAATACAAAGCAACCTTGATCTCCTTAATGCTTTTTGCTCAGAAAGAGGCCCAACACAAAGGGACTTAAAAGTCTGCTTTCTAAAATAGGTGGGCATAAAAAATAGGATTGCAGTTTCTTGGCCAAAAAAAAGTGTTTTCTTGGTATTGATGGAGTAAGCTATTTTTAGCTTTGTTCTGAAGTCTTTGTGAGGGGCCTCTCTGAATCTGTTTAAAACACAGAAAGTCCTCTTCCCTAATCTAAAGAATATCGTACACCCTCTCTTTTGCAATGTATGTTGTTGAAGAGCAAAAGAATAATCTCGTGGGCAGCTTTTTCTGGAAAGACTCCTTAAATAAAAGCTCCCTCTGCCCTCCCTCATCCTTTACAGACAGACTTCCACCCAGGGGTTACTGTCCTCTCTGGAGAGCCCTGCAGGGAGAGCCAGGGCTGAGCGCCAGGGTTAACTCTCTCCTAGGACCTCTGCGTGCGAATCCTGCATGGTCCCCAGTCCTGGCAGGGAAACTTGTCCTGCTTCTCTCCTTCCTCCTCCCCATCCTTTCTGCAAGTGCAGATGATCAGCAGAGCTGCTTTTTTTTCAGGCAGGACATTGTTTTAGGAAAAACAGTACGTTCAGATACTGCTAGTGCCTGCTAGTGCCATAGTGAAACCGCATGGCCATGTGATGCAAAAGCTGATTTGCTCCAAATTCATTCTGCTGCCTCAAGTTGGTTAAAAATTGTTGGTGGTTACCCCTGCATTGGCAAGATCAATGCCAGACCAGACCTTGCCATCAGCTCAAAGCTACCATGAGCGCATGAAATCAGCCTAAACCCCGCACTGCAGTGCTGACTGACTAAGCAGGGTCTGGACCACCCATCAAATCCAAATGTCACTGTGTGCACCTCCCTGGTGGGGATGGAGTACATACTGATGAGTGACCGCTCCACTGAGTCTTGCAACAACAAGCCATGGTGTTGGGCAGTTCAGGGCCTCAGCAGGTTTAGCAGTGCTCACCATCACTGCATCTCTGCATGGTGATTACAGGAGGGGAAAGCATGATGCCTGATCATCAGATGCTTGCTGCCTCACCAAACAGAAAACCTTTCCTGCCGTGGCTTGGCATTTCAGCCAATTGCCCCCCATTGGGTGGAGACATATGTCCAAGACCCCTGTACGTGGGATTCTGAGGACACCCACCACTTGAAGGTTTAAGTCCTGACTGGCGCCCAGGGCATACCAATAGCCGGATGTGTATTGCCCTGCAATACTGCTTGCTCACTATAAACCTCAGTTTACAACCAAGAAACACCTCCTTATGTCTCGGTCCATCATGCCTTCCTGGGAGGGTGCAGCCTGGCACCAGTCCCTCACTGCTCCTCTGCTAGAAAAGCCAAGCCTCACCAGTTCAGAGACGATTCCCTGAGCAGCCTCAAGAAGCTGTTTGGCAGCAGCCACCCTGTAACCGATCCCCCCGAGCTCAGCAGTGCGGGCTTTCCAAAGAGAGCAACCTCAGGATGTAATGGGAGAAATTAGGGGGCCTCACAGGCTGAGAGCCAGTGCAGCGCTGCCTCCGTGGATGCTCTTCCATGCGGTCAATCCCTGTAGTTCTTAAGGAATAATTTGTAATATAAAGCTGTGCCGCAGCCAAGTGGAGCCTCAGGAACACCATGGGTCACCAGGGAGCTGTTTGAGTCCTGGTAGCTACTTGGCTCGCTGTTGGGAACACTGCTGAGGTTATAAAAGCTTATGAGGGAAACGAATCGCCCCGTAAGCCCTGCTGCTGGGACTGAGGCTGCACTAGGTACCTGGTTCTCCTGCTGGAGCATGGCCCGTCGCCTGCTCTTTGAGCTGAAACAAAACTTTTTTCCGCCGCGAATGGTTTCCTATGGAAAAATCGGAGGTTTGGTTAAATTAAATTATCCATTACAATAGAGTGTAAACCATTATAACTTCTATTATGTCAGATAGAGAGTAAAACGTTACCAGTTGGGCATGTGCTCCCAAACTCAAAAAAGTTCAGCCAAAATAATGCAGGTTTTTGATATGCTGCCCAACTCAGTGTTTTCCATGCAAAATTTAAAAAAAAAAAGTAGCATCTGTTCTAGAGGGGACCCTCCACCTTCCTATTTTCTCATCAAATGCTCAGGATCATACTACTGTTTTACTGTTAGCAGGGAAACAAAAAAGTTATGTAGGCTGTTCAGAATCAGCCTTTTTTCTGCTTGCACCTTCATGATAAATTATACTTGGAAGAAAAAGGAAGATATGTGATTGTGGAATTGGGTTGGATTTTTTACCAGGAAGAAAATAGAGATAATAGCTTTCTTCTGATCTTGAAATAAGCTGTTTTCCCTGGAGACTGCAGGAATAATTTCCTGTATTTTTCCACTAGCAACCCCCTGCTCCACTTGATGCTTTTCAGTGGTGCTCCGTTCTCAGGGGCCGCAGTCTCAGGGGCCACATCCCTGTGCCAAAGCCCTGCTTTTCTACCTTCCATGTTCCTCACTAACTTCACATAGCTGCAGGAATTAGGTGGCATAACTGAGAAAGGGGGTTTGGTCCTTAGATCTGTAAAGTTTTCTTTTAGCAACTTGAATATCTTTCATGATGAAGAAATAAGGTGAAATGGTTCTCTTAAATTCAGATCATGTATCCTGAAGGACATCACCCCATTCTGTGCTACCTATCCATCTCTTTCAACCCTTCATCCTTCTCCCTGACAATTGAGTCCTGCCCTAAGGATAGTAATAACTTTAGTTTGAATTAAGGAATAACTGTTCCTTTTGTTACCTGTGTCGTTTCCAGACTCTCAGTTGATTTCCAACTTTTACCAAGCTTGGAAGCTCTTAAATTACAGAAACGAGAACATATATGAAAACCACAGTACTCTGTTCTAAACAAAGCCCAAACGCATATTCCTCATTTCTTTATAGCACCACAGTGATATATTGAAGCTATTGCCAAAGTATAACTTGACACTGAAGAATGGTCTTTATTAGCAGTATCCCACTGTGTTTCTTGGGAAGGGGAGGTATGAACATCCTCCACACGAACATAAAATGTGAATAATGAAGATACTTGCAGGTGTGCACTCTCAAAAGAAAAGCCCAGACCCAAAAGTGCTGCACGTAACTTTCTTCCCCTGAAAGTGATTAAATGCAGATGGCTACCAGGAAAGATGGGTTTTGCAATAGCAGTCGTATAGGATCCTTCAGACTATTTGGCTAGTAATTTAAGTTAGGAAAGCTATTTGCAGAATGTGACCTCTGGAATCTAGTTATTCCAGGAAGATGTAACATATTATCAGGGAGTGAATTCCAGGACCAAGTTATTTCTGGTAACAACTGAATGATGACAAAAATATTTACAACTAACTTATAAAACAAAAACATTCAAATATTTGTTGAGGAGTTTATTTACAATGAACAATTTCTACAGACCTCATTAGTTTCTACTTAGGAGAGAAACAAATGGATAGAGACTTTGGAAATGATCCTTTATGTTCATTTACAAGATACATACAACTCCCATTAATTTTAAACAACAGTGTAATAAACAGCAAAGATTAACAAGCAACCCGCAGAACCGCTGCAAGTGCCCTCACACATACTTCAGCCTTTCTCAACAGTTCTCCCTTTCTTCACAGCTGGTCTCCATATGAACCAATAGCTCAGTCTCGATGCAGACTTTTACTCTTGTCCAAATAAACCCAAAGCAGAAGTCAGTCAGAACAATGGCACTCTACAGCTCCTTGCACAGGCACACAAAACCGTGCAAGCACAAGGCATGAGGGAAGATCTTACATACTTCCCACGTTGAACTGCCCACAACTAAAAAGCTTCTGTTCTCAACACTAGGTATTGTTAAACCCTGCTGCAAGGGGACATAAGATTGGAAAGGACTTCCCTGTCCCAGGTCATAAATGCCTTTCCATCTGCACCTTCAAATGAGGTTTGTTTTAATCACACTATTACACCCTTCTCCCAAGGGCAGAGGTCTCCTTTCAGGGCTGGCATGAGGACTTGAGGTTCATTTGTGCTTGTGTCAGAGCCCTCCTTTAGCTTAAACAGCTGTCGTCTTTTTCTTGTGTGTATTTGCTGAAGTATCTATAGGCTGCAATTGAAGCTTTTGTTTTGCTAAGCTAAACAAACCACCAGGCTTTTTAATACTTTTCCCTAACAAAAAACAACCCCTAATCACTTACTTTAAGAACGTAATATCCTGTTTCCTGTATCCCTCCCAGTATGAATTGATTTTCCTTGGAAGTAGGTGACTAGACTTTTAAATGACATCTCCTTGGTGTTTAAAAAAGAGCATTAGTATTTCTATGTCCCTCCTGGCAATTCATGTTGAGATGACATTTCCCTTTCTTTAAGGGCAGGTCATGTTAGTGACTCAGGGTGATCTTTTGACCCACTAGTACACAATTAGTGAACTCACGTCTTTCCTTTCCCTGCATGGAAACATGGAAACCAAGCATGGAGATTGTGCAAGTCACATTCAGGCTGCCACACTGATTCCTTCCTCTAAAACTCCCCTCCACCCTCTTGGCCAACCTTGGCCCAGAAATGCGGCTCTGGAGGGATACAGAATATTCCACCCAAAACAAATCTTCACCTGTGAGCACCTCCCAGCTGTCAACTTACAGACTTTAATGCATGCTACATCTACATTTTCCCCTTTTTCTCTTCCACACACACTATCATGATCAAGGGGCTGGAGCACCTCTGCTAGGAGGACAAGCTGAGCAAGTTGGGGTTGTCCAGCCTGAAGAAGAGAAGACTCTGGGGAGACATTATAGCTCCTTCCAGTACCTAAAGGGGGGAGCCTATAGGAAAAATGGGGAGGAGCTCTTTATCAGGGAGTGTAGCAAAAGGAGGAGGTGTAATGGTTTTAAACTGAAAGAGGGTAGATTTAGATTAGATATTAGGAAGAAATTCTTTACTCTGAGGGTAGTGAGACATGGGAACAGGTTGCCCAGAGAAGCTGTGGATGCCCCATCCCTGGAGTGTTCAAAGCCAGGCTGGATGGGGATTTGAGCAAGCTGGTCTGGTGGAGGTGTCCCTGCCCATGACAGGGGGGTTGGAACTCAATGATCTGTAAGGTCCCTTCCAGCTCTAACCATTCTATGATTCTATCTGACACTTCCTCGAAAACAGGCCTCCTGCCCACCCTGCTCACCCCTGTCTTGTCAGAACAACATACAGACATCAGCCCCTGCACTCAGTCATCCATGGAGTCAGGTTTGCTACTGCCCCAGGTCCAGCCTTGGATGCTTTTCCTAGTACCAAGAAAAAGGACAAGTGCATCACTCCCAGTCACGACATTCTCAACTGCTCTGCCCTCTTCCCACTACACTAAAAAATACAGAAAAAACATAATAAACTCCTGCTCAAGCAATGCCAGTTACATATTTCATTATTTTAGGGAAAACATTTTGCAGTAGCTAAAGATAGTTCTTGGGGTTTATGTTATTTACTTAAGTGTGTGTTGAGCAATTGAACCTTAGCACAGATAAACAAATTATCCTAGGGAAATTTTAGTGCAATCGTCTGTCTTCCCTGGGAGAAAGTTGTGCCTCAGAAGCTTTCAGTTAGAAAGCAGTAAAAAAGGAATTTAAAGTGCAGTTGACTATAAATTACAAAGCTGATCCCAGTCTCCCATTTTACAGGTATTTATTTCTTTTGACTGTGAGCATCCTAAAGGTGGAAGGTGAATCGGGACCCTGAGCACAACTGAAAGTGATCTCTTGATTTCTCAGGCCATTTGCAACGTCTTGGTCTATACCTTCTAAGCAGAAGGTCTATACCTTCTACACTAAGCAGAGCAGCAGCCCCGTTGAGCTGGGACTCCTCTGCAGCATTTGCACTGTTCCTTGCAAACTGCTTCTGTGTTTAATTCACCCTGGCACCGAGACGCATCAGAAAGGACTCTGCTTACCCCTTCATAACCCAGCAGTGTGTCACTGAACACGACTGCTTAGACCATGCCCAGAACCCGCCTCTTAGACAAGTATTTTCGGCTTTATAAAAAACACCCAGAAGCTACTCTTGTCTTTTCTCTCAGAGCCACCCTTTTAGTCGGCATCCAAACCAACAAAAGTCTGAGCTGCTCTATTTCCACCGGGAGAAAAACATATCAAGTGCTTTGTGCTGCAGCCTTCCTGGCAAGACACAAAACTCTTTAAGCCGTACCCATTTTCAGACGGCAATGTCAAACCAGATGTGGGGCCAGATTTACTGTAAATGGCTCCTTCTGGGCCTTGAATCTTCCAGCAAATCTCTAATACTCTGAGCAGAATTTGAAGCAATTATTATAGCTTCACTCGGAAGCCCAGCGAGACTTATCATTTCACATAATTTTGACACAAGCCCTGAAACTCAGAGGATGGGTTTACTTTTTGGAATCTGTTGACACTTCAAGACAGCTTCATTCCCTCAATGGAGAAATGAACTCAGTGCATGGAAATGTGAGGGAGACCCAAGGCAAACAGTTTGTACCTGGTTTCAATATCTCTACGTTTGGGATTCTTTTAATGTAGATTTTTGTTCTGATGAAAAGGGAAAAGGCTTTTTTGGAGAGTTTGGTGGGGTCAAACCCAAGCCCCTGAACCACAGATCTGTTTGAAACAAAAGTTTTTCAGGAAAACCAAAAGGAAGCTGTCCTCAAGAGCTCACTGATGTAAATGCAGACACCCTTGGAGTGTAATTTATGTTTCTTAGGACCAAGTCTCTCTAGTTCCTTCATCTTTATTGCTGTAATTATTCAAGGTTTGTACCAGAGATCACTTTACATGTATCTGTGTAATGTACAGGCCAGGGGGAGAGGCAACAGTTTTTGACGGCACTGAAAAAAATATAAGCCAAGAATCAATCCTGATGCAAATGGACTCTGCACTTTATATTGCCAAGGAGAAGAGGAGAGAGAGGGTATTAATAGGGTTCCAGAATATCTTATCAGAGACCACACTCCATGGCAGAGCTGGGAAAAAGAGCCTCAAGCCTTTTGGCTTTCAGTCCACTACCTTAACCATCTAGACCACCTTTATGAACTCCCCAATTTACACTGGGGTGGTGCATCCAGCTGTCCCTAAGTATTAGTCCTGCTTGCAAGCTTCATCACCACATTTACACTAATGCAAATGTTTGAGGGAGTTAAAAAAAGACAAAAACTAGCCTAAATCAGAGGGGTGCTCTGTTAAGCTTAATTAGCTAAGAAGTGCTCCAGGAGCGGCGCAGGGTCTGCAAACCTCAGCTCAGAGAGGCTCAGGGCTAACGAGGGCTGCCTGCCACAGTGGCTGGCAGCGAAAATGAGAAAGGAGCAAGATACCTGCTGCAGTAATCATTTTAAATTGAAAGAGGGAAGATTTAGATTACATATTAGGAAGAAATTCTTTACTGGCAGTGAGACACTGGAACAGGTTGCCCAGAGAAGCTGTGGATGCCCCATCCCTAAAAGTGTTCAAGGCAAGGTTGGATGGGGCTTTGAGCAACCTGCTCTAGTGGGAAGTGTCCCTGAACCTGAAGTCCTGATCTTGCCATCTTGAAATAAATCAGCAGATGCTAGTACCCAACGAGTCAGGGGCTGCAGCCAGCTTGGCTTACGAAGCAGGGAAATGCATCTTCAGGAAGGAGACCAGCATGACCAACTGCTGGCTATTAGTGAGCACGGGGATTGGTTTGGGTCTTCCTTTCTCAGATGCAAAGACTGATCTTTGGCAAAATGTTCCACAAGCAATTTGAGAACTGTGTTTACATGGGTGAGGTACTGATTAGTCTGAAGATCATAAATATTTGACAATGTTAAAAATGTGTTATGGGCAGAAAAAGCTAGGGCAGGAAGTTTAGATGAAGATAAAAATGTAAACAGTGCTTGTTTTGTAAGATAATTGATCAATCAGCTTCGGTTGCTTATTCCTTTTGGAGCAGAATAGACCTAAGGACAGAGTAAGAAGCTCCTCTGTAGTTGCGAGACACACAGAAATTAATAAACTCGCTTTTTGTACTACCTTCCTCCAGGAAGGTCTTCAGCAGGTACTCCACTCTGAAGTCCTGTGCACTGAGACTGAGAAGCTGAAGTACAAGGAATTAGCCACTTTCCCCCTGCCCACAACTTTTGACCTTAGAGTTCTTGCTCAGTTTTCCCCACTCACTGATAGAGCTCTTTGGATCTTGTCTTGACAAAGAAACGCGTATAACTTCTTTTATACTGTTTCACACCATCACTTTGGTCTCTCTCCATACCACCCTCTCTCCCACTCCAACAACACAATGAGAGGGGTTTAGAGACTCCTCGGTATGACCAATATGGAGAGACCAGTCACTGAGCATTGTTTGCATGACAGACATTACTGCCTTTCTCCTGAGATAATTAGATTTTCCCCTGCCTTCTTAGTGAGGCTGGCAGAAGGGCAGCATGGTTGAACAGCCTCTGCTTGACAGCTTGTTCCCTTCTGGCCCTGAAAAGCCTACTATCAGCACTCTACTACATCTGTTGTTTCTCTAGAAATTACCAGCACCTGTGGTCAGGACAATCAGAACACCTGTAGCGATGTCTCAGAGGACACAGGAGCTTCCCTCGTGCTCCTTTCTCCATTAGATGTTCTTTGCTTTATGACTGATGGTAATTTTGCCATTGAAGAAAGGCGCTGTTCACCGAGTCGTACCTTCCCACTTTGTGGGTTTAGAGAAATGGCCAGGCCTTGACCCAGCTCTACTCCAGTGAAGGGGTGCACGCCAAACCTCCATCACTCGCAACCCCTACCTGCACGGAAAGGAAAACTCTGTCTGCAGCAACCCCAGTATCCTTTATTTATATTTTTTGTTCTAAGCAACTCAGGCTCTTGGCTTCTTAGTCATTTGGGATTAAGAACAAGAGTGAGGGTCCTCAACCAGTGAGGCACTTCTCATTGCCCATGACCACCATCCATGGAGGTGCTGAGCTGTGGAAGCCAGCAGCCATCTCACCACACACGGCATCACTGGGCTGTGACATGGAAAGCTCAAAGCCTGTGATCTGACTTTCCAGAGCTACAAAGCTCTTTCTTCGCACCGAAGCAAGGTTAGAAATATCCTCAGGAATTGGGACTGCCAAATAAATCACCATAATAAAATGAAATTATTACTCAGGATAGCTCCTCTGAATCTGGTGCCTAAACGACAGCCACAGACAACTGTTGAGCTCTTCCCGTGGGCTCCCTTATTCAAGGAGCACTCAGCCTGAATATCTGAGAGATCCTGTCAAGAAGCAGAGTTTGCCAAGCAGAGAGGAAATGACTAAAACCGGAAGAAAAACATTTGTGGTTTCTCTTTTTTACAAGAAAGAGGGGAGATGGAGTAAAAATGTACTCCTACAACTAAGCCCTCGCTAACAAGCCAGTGGGCAGATGAGGTTTTCTCAGGCTACGTTAACCTTACAGAGGACAGAAGAAAGGCGATGAGAAGGATTGGCGGAGGGCATTAGGAGCGGTGTCCCTGGCAAGGTAAGTACCGCCCGACAAAACCGCTCCATTGCGATTGCTGGTGTTTTGTAGAGGGGCTGCTGTCTAATAACTGAGCCTGAACTTGCAAGTCTATCAGTAGTTTGGCACCTCTTCATTTAGATATGCAGTGACCTTCTTGATTTTTTGAGGAATCCTACCAATTAATTTGAACTAACTCAGCTCATTAAAGGCTGAATTATTTGCCGTTGCACACTCATGGGCTTCTTTTTTTTTTTAATGTTGAAATAATATTTTCTGGGTGACGACTGACTGCTGTAATTTACCTCCTCTGACTATTTGGAATGCTGGTAAGTTCTTTAATGAAGGCACATTTCATGAGAAATCAGACAGGTCCTGCCTCATTTCCCAAGGCAGCTCAGGGAGCTGGCTGGCAGCCACCAGCTTATTTGCAGAGTTGCCCCTCCTGTTCAAGATGGGGCCAAACACCGTGCACCTGCCCTTTGCCAAGAGGAAATACACTATAAACTCTTCTGGAGAAAGCCTATCCTTACTCTAAATTGTGAATTACCACGCAGATCATCAGCTCTTAATTATATCATTGATTATTGAACAGGTAGTTTTGGTGTTGAATTTTAGTGTTGAATGTGCAGTAAAATCTGCATCAGTCAGCCTTGGATGCACCAGAACATACTGTTAGTTCTCTAAACAGAGGTTTAGGATGTGAGAAAGCTAAAAGATAATTTTAAAATAGAGTTTTAAAGACAGAAGAAATAAGTCTTTGCAACTGCAAAGACTCCACCTTAGGTGTACCTAGGTCATTTCTATTCAGTCCTAGGCTTTCTAGCCTGTAGATTTTCACGTGGTTGAATTTTAATCATGATTCTTTTCCCCCTTTATTTAGGAACTGATAGGGACCGAGAATTATAACATGATTGCTGCTTTGCTAGTCTGTAGTGTTTGTTGGGCAAGGTGTTTTCTAATGCTAGTGATATTTCAGAAGAAAAAAAAAAGGCAAAAAAAGAAGCATTTGCGAACATTATTTGAATAACGACTACAAAGCTGTGTCAGCAGTACGTGCTGTGCTCTTTCGCTTTCTGCAGCTGTTCACAACTGGTCTGTGATTGTTCAGAGACCAAATACGACTGCTCAGGAAATACTACACGGTGACTCGCACCAGGTAGTCCAGCCTCTTTGAGATACAGCATTCAGGGTGCAGTAGGATATGACAGTAGGATATGATCTGAGTCACATTGTGTATGGTAAACAGAAAATGAGTCGTTCTGCCCTCTTTGAAGGAATAATTTCCCAGATTAAAAAATATGCTTGGGTAAAAATGTTTGTAGCATAAATTCAGCCAAGTAATTTACAACACTGTGATTTTTTTCAAGAGGGACTATTACTTCCGCTGCACTGAACAGTTTCCTTGTACTTCTCTTTTTGAGACCTGTCCATAAGCTTCCAGGAGGACAAAGAAAGGTTGCAGACACCTGTGTAGCAGCCAAGCCTCACTTAAAGCAACTCTCAGCAACCTCACTGTAGGTTGCTAAAGTCTGTATTTACCAGCTACAGATACAACAACCCTCTCTAAGCCCAGGAAATAACACAGAGAATATCCAGCTCAGTGCTGAGGCTTCTTTTGAAGCAACGTTGCTTCACAGGTCCAGTTAAAAAAGTTATCTATGCTGGTAAAAGCATCACATAAACAGTAGGCAAAGCTTGGCCAAGGATGGGCATGGGAATGCTGTGCTGAGGCTAAATGTCTGGAACATGAACATTTTTTGTCTGCTTCTCAGGAAAACAAAACAAGGCTGATAACAGCAATTTGTGTTTCATCAGACAAAGCCACGTTGCCTCTCCTTCAGAGTGAGAGTCCCACTGTGGCTTAGAGAGTTAGCCTGCACATGATAGAAGAAACAAGTGGGACATGTTGGGTCCAAGCTTTGAAGATTGGTGACACACAATGCCTCACAGCAGAAGCATTCAAAATTCAGGCCTGGGACAGTGGAGGTGAGAGGAGTGTCAATAGGGAAGGAAGAATCTGGTGTTTCAAGGGGGAAGGGAGATGAGGAAGGGTGAAGTAGTTTGGGGGAGGTAGGGGATCCTCCATCATCCTCCTAACAAGTCCCCCTGAACTCCTGCCCGTCTCCCTGCCCACCCTTTCCCCAAAAGTGAATTTTCTCCTTACCATTCCACCATGCATTTTGATCTCCATGGTTTCCCACAGAGAGCACAAATCTGAAGGGGCTATTACATAAAAACGTAACTGATAGCTGCACCAGCACCCCCTAAAGCACTAAACCACACATCTAGCCTATCCTCGAGTCCAAACATATGGGCTTTCTCTGCTCCTGGAGAGTTTGCCCCCAGTAATGAAGGTGAGCTAATTGATAATGATCACTAAGATTACTCCATAACTACTTAGCATATTTTTGATTATAGGTTACAAACTGTGTGTTTTTTTTACAAAACAAAATAATTTTCATTAGCTTTCTCTCTCTGAGTGGTCTACCACAGAAGCTTAGTGTCAGGCATTTTATCAGAAGCAGCATATTTTAATCAAATATTGGCATTTTAAAGACATTTTAAAGTTGTACTTTCAAGAACCAAAATTGGAAATTATTGTTCTTGGTACACAGTGGAAAAACAATTTGAATGAATCAAATACTAACCAAAGAGTATATCATGAATACCAAATACTTAAAACACTCCCAACAGTGTCTGGGGAATAGCCTGAAGAGCCAAAACTCTTCTGTCTCTGAGTGATATAACAAGTGGTACAATATATGCTATTACTTGGTTTGAAATACGTAATCAGCTGTGCCCAGGCCCTCTGACATCCCACCTAAGACCAAATCAACAGTTCTCCTCTGTCAGCAGTAAAAGAAGAGATCTAAACAAACAGATTCCTAGGAGATTTAGGAGTGCAGTATATTACAGGGCAGAAATTATTGATCTTCAATTAATCTTTGCAATCCTGCTCATTTAAAACTCGATGGTTGCATCTACATGGCAGTAAAAAAAAAAAAAAAGAAAAAAAAAAAGCTGTAGGTGCAACATGCCCCATAATTGATCCACCCCGTAGTCTTGTTGGAGACACTCTCAAGATACTGTATAGTTATCTTCCCTGAGGCAGGGAGCAAGCAGGGATCAAACCCAGACGTGTATTTGTGTTCTTACCTCTGCCCAATTACTGATCAAGATTCTCTGGTCCGGTGCCCGTACTACAATGGGCTCCCTGCCTGAAAGGGCATCCAAACATCCAAACCCCTTGCTGCATCTTCTACTTGTCATTCATAGAAAGCCTACACCTGGTTTCTCCTTTCTTGTTGTTATGGAAATGACTGCAATATCCATGCATTCAGCATGAACAGGGAAAGCTGCAAAGGATTTTGTGGCCTTTAAGGATACTTAAACCAGAGCTGGGCTAAGCTCTGCAACATTTCCCCCTCTCTAAGGAAGCTTCTAAATCTGTTGTCTTCCTCTCGCTGGTTGTCTGCTGCTAGAGAGGGACTGAAGAGCTCTTCTATAGGGTCACAAGGATTAATAGAGACTGAAACTTCTGAGGAGACGATATTTGTTCATGTCATCATAGAAAGAATTAAAGAAGGGAAAAGGAGTCCTATTTTATAAAATCATCTGAATTGCGAGAAATTACCTCCATTGCTGTGATTCATAGGCTCAGGGAGGCTTCCTTGGCTAGCTGGGCATCAATGTGTCATTTCTTCATGAGTTTCACATGATGTGTTAAGACACATGATGGCCTGGTGCAGGAACTTGTCTCTAGGGTAGTAGGTGGCCATGAAGCACCCACATCCCTATCCCTCCCTTTCCCTCTAGGCCACAAGGAAACAAATCCGCTTTCACTAACACTTCCTCTCCTGCTGAGTAATGGTTTGTTTCACCAGTGCCATCTCTATCAGTGGAGATGAACTTGCTTGCCAATACAGCATCTCTAAATACCTCACTCGGGAGACCTCAGCAGAACTTTATTTTGCCTGATATTACTCTTGTATGGCTTTCTAAAAATAAGACACCCTTGTGTAATGATAGCACTGAGTGTTTCTACTTGCCTGTCTGATACAAAGGAGTACAAAAATAATTTTCTTTTCTTAAGCCACAACCAAACAGACCGTTGTTGAAAAAAAAAAAAAGGAAAGAAAATGCCTAAGCTGATTTTCTGCCACAATAATTGGCAACTTTGACCCCTGCAGCCTGGTTCAAATATCAGACAAGTTATCTTGCGAGCTGCACACCCTCGATGCTGTGCTGTACTCTTCTGTTAAGTACTCGGAGTAAGAAGCGTCACTGACAATGACCAATCCTACCTGTATCTCCTAGGAGGAGCTGTGCTTCAAGAAAGCCCCTCTGAAAACAAAACTTTCTCCTTCCTCTAGCATCAGCAGTTTGATGTTGATAGACATGAGTAGCAAATTATGCTGTTCCCACGCTAATTAAACAGCAAATGAACAGTCCTAGCACAAAGCTAGGACTCCTTTTCCTCCCTGCCCAAGCCTCACAAAAACATCCCTCTTGACCTAGGATGCCTTGATCTGATGTGAGGGAGAAGGAAGATGTTTTACAGTCATTTAAGCCTCTCACAGCTCACTTTGCAGCCCAGCTAGGGACATGGCCCTCTTCAATACAGATAAGAAAAGGGCTCCTTTTTTGCCGTTAGCAAGACAGACATTCTTCAATTTATTTTTATGGCTACAGATGACATAGCTGTCTAGAAGCACTATGGTGAGGAGAAGAGAGGAGGAGAAAAGCCAGCGTGGGGGTGGAGAGCCGCAGCTCTGCCCCTCCATTTGATGTGGTCTCTTTTAAAGGTCACCCACTGGGACCCAACATCAATCAAAGTATTTTTTTAAAAACACAGCAATCCCAACGAAGATTTATATAACACATTTGTGTTATAGCTCTTGGTTCCTTTTTCTTAAATTATTTAAAGCAATATAATAACTTTTGCAGGCATATAGTGGGAGACTGCCAACATTTCAAACATTTCCTTGATGTAGGATGATCACAATTGAAAGGAATGTGAATTTTATCCAGCCGCCGGTAAGGTTGTTTTCCTTAATCCCTGAGACTAAATCATTGGATAGCTTTTGGCCTCCAAACTAAATCTTAATCGAGACTTGCTGTTGTTGAGGTTACTGTGCAACTCTCCTAACCAAAGCACCAAGGGGGGAGGACAGGGACCCTTAGCATTAATTACTGCGAGCTGATTGCACAAGAGAGCTCTTCAATACTTAGAAAAAAGCGATCAAAGTTTCGTTTCAGTATTAAAGTTTCTTTGTTTGAAGTGCTCTCCTAGTCACTCCTGTGAACGGTCTAGCTCTGCCAGGATTCCCACAGACTGGAAATAAAATTTGCGGTCTGTGTCCCAGGGTGCTGTCATTTTTCTTTGCATTGCATACACACAGAGAGGTGATTTTCCCCCCCTCAATGTGAGAATTCAGCTTATCTCAAGAACTGTGCAAAACAAAACCCAAACCCCTCCATCCCCCCAAAAAACTCACTAGCAGTTGGGTTTCATCTAGGTGTCTTTGGAGGTGTTGAATAAACCAAGCAGTTCAGCTGTGATACATCCGCATCGTGGATGCTCCATGGCATCCCTCAGGCAACATGAGGGATGGTCTAGAGGTGTTTAACTTAGAGGGAAAACCCAGGAGCACTCACAGTTCTTTGCAATTAGTCTTGGTGAGAAGCACTAAACGGTAACAGAGAGGCTTAGCTTTAACTAGGATTTTAGCCCCGAGCATCAAATAATTTAGTAATTTAGACTGACTGTTCAGGTTCTGCTAGTGTTGGTGAATATAAACAGGCTATTTTTCACCCTGAAACAAGTAAGGAAGAGATGAAATCCAGGAACCTCTGGAGAGACCCGTTTCTCCCTTTTTAGAAGGACTGCGCGTTGCTAGCCTGGGACTTCATTGCAATTAAAATCAGGTCAGAGGCATCTGAGTTTCTGCACCACGGCTTCTCCCTTTTAAACAGCCTGTGCAACTCATTCCTCCTCAGGAGGGAGTTACAAGGTTGAACGCAACAGTAGGTGCTGAAAAGAAGATAAAAACACCGTACCCACCTAGCCCAAGCATCTCAGCACTGCACAGCTTTCATTCCAAACAGCACCAGCATCTTCCAGAAACATAATCACCTCTTCTTTTAATTTGAGCTGTTGAGAGTTCCCACATCAGATTCTTACCTCGACTTAGTATCAGGATTCAGCTAAATAATGAATCCCAGTGAGCATTTTACGTTAGGAATATATTCCAAATAAATACCAATGGACTTTTGATTTTTTTGAATGTTATTCTAAATGCATGGCTTAACAGTAATTAATAATACCAGTGACTGCTACTTCCTAGCACAGCTCTCAATCCCTACAAAACTTCTGCCAAAGTCCTGCTAATTGAATACTACAGGTTGGGGAGCAACTGCCTGCTGCAAGGGACATCGGGGCCCTGGCAGAGAGTTGGCTACACGTGTCCCAGCGGCACACACCAGCAGCAATGAGAGCTGACAGAGCACTGGGTAACAGAGCTAACACAGCCTGAACGTATGGGGAAGTGGTTATTACCCTTCAGTCTGTGCTCATGACAGTGTATCTAGACACCGTGTCCAGTGTCACCTCTCCAGTACAGGAAAGACACCCATACCCTAACGTGAGTTCAGCAGGCACGCCTAGAGCATGTAACCTGTGATGAGAGTCTCAGGGACCAGGGCTCATTCAGCCTGGAGAAGTGGTGACCTTGGGGTGATCTGTCAGCAGCCCTATAGTACCTATAATAAGGTTATCATGAAGACTGAGCCAGGCTTTTCAGAGGTCTGTGGTAGGAAGACAAGACACAAAGGTTGTATGTTGAAACACAGGAGTTTCTGACTTGATGTGAGGAAAGTAATTTTCCCCAGGAGGGCAGCCAAGCAGCAGAGCACGTTGCCCAGAGAGACCATGAAGTCTCCATCCTTGGAGGTTTTCAAGACCAACTGAATGACCTGGGCTGATTCCATAGCTGGCCCTGCTTTGAGCAGGAGGTTGGGCTAGGTGAGCTCAAGAGGTCCCTTTCCTACCTGAATTATTCTGAGATTCTTATGCTGTAAACTGTCCTTTCTTATTGAAGATATAGAAACATTATCAGTCATCATGGGATAGCTCTTGAGAGCACACAGGGCAGTTCAACTATAATAACCTGTGGGTCTTCTCTCCAATAGCATCATATCCATTTAAAGATCTTTTGAGGCAAGAACGCAAAGGTTATCATCAGTATAACTACATGAGTGGTCATGACTAAATGCTGATCTGCCCAGATCTGGCCTGGAGCCAAGTGAAGTAACTGGAAAGTTTGAGGGTATGCATCAGCTGACTTGAGATGTAGATATCCAAACCTGAACTCATTATTGGCAACTGAATTATTCTCTGTGAAAAAAACTTAAATCCACATCCCTAGGCAGAAAGCTAAAGTAGGTTGGACTGATTAGTGCCAAAACACATTTAGTCTCCTCTGACTACAAAGGGAGCCTGACTACCCCAGATACAGCTGCGTATATTGCATGCCTGTAACATTAAATGGGATGGATCCTACCCCTAGTAACTACAGCGGGGAAGTGGATTATGCTTGGAGCCTATCAAGGTCAGCACAATCAGACTCAGAAGTAAAATATACAAACTCCCTGCAGAAATACAGTTCTGGTGTATTTTCAGAGTTTTATTCCCACCGCTTCATGATTGTAACATCTATTGGGAAGATTTTTTCATTCTTGACTATCACCGGTGGAACACTCTTGAGGACTATAACAGACTGGGTGAAATTTCATAGTGAAAATCATGAGGAAAGCCAAGAAGAAGAGTAACAGATTCTACTAACACATCTTACAAGTTATGCACTGCGGGATCTAATAACTTCCCACTGAAGCCTACGTTCATTATGCCGTGCTCCTCCCTGAGACCACAACACGAGCCTGTCCTCGTGTGCTGCAGCCGTGGAACGAGTCTGGTGCCACCTTCCACAGCACCAGGGGAGATGCTTCCAGCAGATGGGGGCGAGCTGCCCAGGCTGAGAAAGACTGCAGGGAGCCTGAAGAAGTTGGGGTTAACTCTGTAGTTTCACAGCCTGTTTCTGTTGGCAGAAGCGGGAGGCCGCGAGGTGAAGTGAATCGAGACACCGATCCGGGTTAAAAATATCGGCGTGGGAGGGGAGGGAGGGCGGACGGAGAGGAGAGCAGGGCAGCGGCTGGCTCTGCTCCCAGACAGGCAAATGCCCAGGAGGTGGTGGCAGCCACGGAGAGAAGGGGATGAAGGGTGGGACCACTGCTCTTGGCAGCCACCAGCTCGCACTGGCCAGCCCCTGCTGTCCCAAAACCCCAGAGAGCCGAGTGTGGGCAAGGGAAGGTGAAGGAGGGTCCGACTGCTGCCCAAAAACACCCCCAGTGGGGAAACGTGGCAGAAAAGAATGAGCAACTAAAGATAAAAGATGCTATTGTTCCCACACCCTGAAAATGTGTTTATGCTGGGCAGTAATACATTTAAGTTGGAAATTAGAATGAGGTTTCATTTCCTCTTCATTTAATTTCATTTCTTTTCTTCAATCTTCAGCATTTTTGCCTCCACAAATAAAACAATGCCCAAACCAGAATCCCTTTGGCAGCCACCCACAATTAGCATTCTCTGCAAAACAACTTCTCTGTCAGGTCCTGGTGACAGGCAGAGGCACAGTAGTATAAGGATGTAAGTGACAAACAAGTCTCAGAGAAGCAATAGCTTGTGTTAGGTGCACTGAGATTGAGAAAACAACAGACAAACTTTCAAGTACACAGGTCTGAAGAAACACTGTGTGTCCAAATCTTGTTTGCTCTTAGGAAATATGCCAGCCTATGGGAAATTGTGGACTACCCCTCTCAGCCTTCCCTCTCTTTTCAGTGTTGTTTAGTTTCCAGCTCCCACCGTCCATATTTCCATTTCATTTTACTTACTTTTATAGGGGCCGATCATTCCATTCTTCCTATGTGTACTAAGCCACTTCCAGGCACCCACTACCTTTGTAACCACATAATGGAGCTCATAAGAAAAAGCATTAAAATGGGAGACAGATGATCAGGAGGGATGGTGTGAGCCATAAAGGTCCTCCATGCAGCCAAGACACTTGTCTTTTGTACTTCAGAAATCCTTCACTAACACATCAGTCCCTCCGTATTGAGGTCTCATCTCTAGCTTTCTCCCTGCACGTTTCCCCCCCTCTCCTCTCCTGCTGGAACGAGGGGAGACTCCCCACCACTTGTTCTCTGAGTAGCTGGCAGCAGCCACACAAGAAACTGTGGCTTGTGCTGCAGATGTAGCCACAGAAAAACATCTAGGAACAACCCCTACCCAAAGGGAGGTATTACAATCACCATCATTAGCTTACTGCCTAACGTGGCTCTCGACTCCCAGACACCCGGCAGAAAATTGACATCCATTTCAGACACTCTTTTCCCACTTTTGGAAAGTAGCTTTGCAATTCTTGTGTAATTGCTAAAGGAAAAAAAAACAAAAACAAAAACAAAACCCCCCAAAACCCAACAACCCAATTATCTTCTCCTTGAGTCATGCCACTTGTTGGCTGAGTGCTGCCGAGCAGCAGGCTGAATTCCCCAACCGACCCAAACGAGACAGCTCTGTGGAAAACAGTTTATCAAAACAAGCTTTTCTAAATCTGTCCCATGAAGCAGGACAAACGTGGGCAATGCCACTGCTATGAAAGGCAAGTATGCAGATCCAGTCCTGAAACCTGCTTCGTACTTTGGCTCTAGCCAAAAGTGTGCAAACAAATATGTTAGAAAAATCACCCCATCAACATTTTTGATCATAGTGAAAGCCCCGGTATAGACAAAGTCCTACTAACATTAGAAGTCCTTCTGCTTTATTCCATCTGGGAAATAAATTTGATCTATAAATGGATGTAAAGTCAAGGTTCTTCCAGTCTCCCAAGAAGTCAAAGTACATCAAGCAAACATGAGAAGTTGCTTGTTGCCAGTGCAAAAAGCCTCAGCTCTGCAGTGTTTGTGCTGGAAATAAGAGGAAGACCTTACAGAAGGAATAAAGAAGCTTTTTGAGTGTATTTGTGCTGCAGGCACTTATTCCTGGCCCATGGCAACTTAAATAGGGTTGTTCAGGTACAAAGCACTCACATACAGGATAGATACACACATTTTACTGCAGCACTGCAGCTCACGCATGCCAGACAAGCTTCATAAATTGCCCACACTGACCTCTGTGGTGGTAGAGGCAGATCATTCATGAGAAAGCCAGTTATCTCTACGATGAGTAGTGACCCTCTATACCTCTCTCATTCAGCTCCTGTCTCCCTGAGAGATTAGTGAACCCCCACCCCTCATCCTGCCTTAACCCCACCACGCATCACACTCTCCAGAGTGCAATTACTTCATATAAACCACACCATGAAGACTGGTGTCCCTAATAGCCTACTCCTTTCAGTCCCCTAAGTTAGCAAGGAATAGATTTTCAGGCTGCATATACTACCTAACATAAAATACCTCCTCTTGCATCCAAGTGCAGCCAAATATCTAACATCTGTGTTCCTACTGCACCTATGGTAGAAGGTTGGTGATGGTGATTCTCAGTTTGCATGGCTACAAGCCCACACTTTCAGTCACTGACAGTTTCCTGCTCTCCCAAAACCAGGATTCAGATCCCACAGTAGAAGTTCATCAAAAGTCCCGCAAAAAGTTCATCCTGAGGTAGACCTTCCAACAAATACACTTACAGTACATCTGTTACCTCTCAGTCTTTAAAGTATTTACATAGAGGTTGCCTCATACTGTGTTCTACATTATGCATATTCTGATGATATACCAAATTTGAAAACCAGTTGTAAATTGACATAAATATTTAGTGCCCCATGGAGCCATGTAATAGCCGGGCCGGTATTGTCCTTTGCATTAAGAAATTTGTTCCTTCACTGCCCCCTTGAAAGGCTGTCTTCTGCTCAAAAGATACGGTGAAAAAGCTTCACCTGTACTCAGTATTTGCAGTGTTCAGAAGTACAACAAACCCAATAGCAACATCCTGAGTGTAGAAGCATAAAAATAATTGGCAGCCAGGAGGTGAAATGGATTATTAGATCCCAATTTCATCCTTGTTTGTGTTTTGAACAGATTTGAGATACTGACCCAAAGTCTGGTTTACTTTCTGTTGGGGGAATTTAATCACTAGGACAGCATAAAGCATCCATAGGGCCAGACTGCCCTCCCTTAAGGTCCCCACATTGCCACCGCAGAACCACCCCAGCGGCTTTTCTCACACATTACAGCTCCCGAGCAGAGCGTGCCCTAAGGTAAGGAGACAGGGGGGTGCTCTGCCTGCCTTAACACACATCAGGAACAGGTTGGCAGGTGAGCCAAGCTCAACACAGAGAACTGGACGGCTGCTTGGCAGTTAGTGGCAGCGTCCCCGTGGAGCTTCCCGCCTGGCTGGCAAGCTGGAAGGTGGCACTTGCTGCCTGCTCTGCCCTCTCCAACTGAGATGCTCAGATCAAAGTTTCCCTACACCACTGCCCACAGCAACAGAGCATTTGATCATTTCCAGGCATTCAGTGTTTTCATGCCAAACTGCTGAAATTATGTGGGAGAAATCAGTACTCTCTGTCTAGAGCCACTGAAACTAGTAAATTCACTTTGGCTGACCTGCTTGAACTATTAAAGGCCGTGGTATTTTTATCACAACACTTGTGCCTCACACAAACTTTTGTTCATCAGTACCCTATCTTTCTGGAAAAGATTCAGTGCTTACTCAGACCTCATGTACCAGGCAGGGCCCACATCCAGAGTCAAGTGGTTAGCTGCTGATGCTGAAAGCAAAAGGCATTTTTAGTTGCCTGTTTTCTAATCTGAATTTGTCCACCTTCAGCACCTAACCACCTTGATATAGCCAGAGATAGTTTGCAATTATTAATTATCCCTTTGCTTTCAGGAATATAAAAACTCATCTTTGACAAAATAAATTGATTTAGCTTCTCTTGCCTCTCTTCAGACAGCGTGGTTCAACCTATGCTTGTGCTGTTCGGCCGTTCTCTGTTCTCTGCCCATCTGTCAACATCCTTTTAAAAGTGTAAACATCAGGAGCGGGCTCAATATTTCAGTAATGGTCTCATTAATGCTGCACACATGGAAATACCACCTCCTTGACCTTTACTCAGCAATCTGCTCTAATCCAAGATGGTAGCATTTGCTTTCAGGTATACTGTATCACGCAGGGAGCATGTGTTTAGCTGGTTATCCATTATAACAACAAGCCTGACTGAGTGACTGGTTTCCAACACATGGTCTCCAGTCAATGGCATGGCTCTAAAAGTACATTTAAGGCCTGTACAATCAAGGTCTATAAGTACCTTGAAGCTGACCAAAGATTTAAATATTTATTATTTTATTATACAAGATTAGTTTACCAGACAATACAGAAGACCCTGAAGAACAGTTCTGTCCTTGACATTGTCCTTTATTACTCCACTGATGGTTGCATCATCATCATTGTCTTTGCCTAATGAAATACAACATGTGCTTTCAAGTCAAAAAAACAAGTCACTGAATAGAGCTAAGCCTTTGTTATATCTGTCAGGAACATCATTCTGAATTCTTCCTTATTTATAATTACTTTAAAAAGTGTAACTATTAGCAAGACTGCAATTAGAATCATAGAATCATAGAATGGTTTGGGTTGGAAGGGACCTTAGAAATCATCTAGTTCCAACGCCCCTGCCATGGGCAGGGACACCTCCCACCAGACCAGCTTGCTCAAAGCCCCATCCAACCTGGCCTTGAACACTTCCAGGGATGGGGCATCCATGACTTCCCTGGGCAACCTGTTCCAGTGTCTCACCACCCTCACTGTAAAGAATTTCTTCCTAATATCTAATCTAAATCTCCCCTCTACCAATTTAAAACCGAGCCCACCTCTCAAGCTTGTCCAGGTCCCTCTGGATAGCATCCCTTCCCTTCAGTGTGTCAATCTCACCACCGAGTTTGGTGTCATCAGCAAACTTGCTGATGGTGCACTCTACCCCACTATCCATGTCTCCAACAAAGATGCTGAACAGTACTGGTCTGAGTACGGACCCCTGAGGAACACCACTTGTCACTGGCCACCAACTGGACATGGAGCCATTGACCACAACCCTTTGAGTATGGCCAGCCAACCAGCTCCTTATCCACCAAGTGTTCCATCCATCGAATCCATGACTTTTCAATTTTGAGACCAGGATGTCATGCGGGACAGTGTCAAACACTTTGCACAAGTCCAGGGAGACAACATCTGTTGCTCTGCCCTTGTCCACCAAGTGTGTGGCAGTATCATAAAAGGCCACTAAATTTGTCAGCAACGATTTGCCTTTGGTGAAGCTGTGTTGGCTGTCTCCAATCACCTCCTTATTTTCCATGTACCTTAGCAGAGATTCCAGGAGGATCTGCTCCATAATCTTGCCAGGCACAGAGGTGAAACTGACTGGCCTATAGTTCCCAGTGTCTTCTTTTTTCCCTTTTTTGATTACTGAGGTTATTTTCCCCTTCTTCCAGTCTGCAGGAACTTTGCCAGTCTGCCACAATTTCTCAAATATGATGGAAAGGGGCTTAGCAACTTATATGATAGCTTAGTCATACATATTTACAGTTTGGGGTTTTATTCAGAACATCATGTGGAACAAAATTATATGCCTTATAGAAATTTCAAGAGATATATGTTTAAGTAGATATTAAACCCATTACCTCTAGCAACCAAACAGGTGGCATCTTACAAAAATTACACTACAATTATTTGACAAGACAGTTTTCATAAAACTACATCAATTGCCATGAATTTTATTACCTTCTTCTAACCCCTTCTTAACTTCAACTCCGTATCAGCCTTCCCGTGATTTGCCCCAGAACTTATCAAATTACCACCTGCTCTTCAACTATTTCAGTCATCCCTCCCATCTTTTCCTTATTTGACCCACCTCACTTGTATTGGCTTCAATGTCTTGACAACTGACTTCACTATTTTCCAATTCTTAGTGCTGAAATATGATGAAGGTATGGATGCAGTAAACAAGAACACATTTTTCCTCAGACCACAGTAGAGAAAACTGTGATTTTGTCTTGGTCATTCTGTCTTACTCTACATGTCCCCTCTGCTGGGTTAGAAATGAAATTTCTATACACAAGCAGGGTTGCACAAAAAAAAAAAAGTAGAAAACCTGGTTAAAACTCTCAAAACACCTTTGCTCTTCTATTGGTGAGGGGAAGGAACCTGTTGTGAGCGGTGCAGGTGGAATCTATCCCTTCTCACATCAGCCTCCTACTGAGTTTACATGAAATGAGCAACTACATCATTTCAAACCACGTCACTTGTTAAGCTTTGTGCAGTGCCTAAGACAAACAAACCCTAATCTGACAGATCCCTTCACCAGAGCTGTAGAGCATGTGACCAGTAAGAAGAGGATAACCCTACTGCCCTCCGTCAGCACCTTCTTTCCCTGAGAGGAACAACAGGTTTACTCAGGACAAGGAAAGGTGACAGAAGCATTTCAGAAAGAAAAAGCTCCCCTTCTCTAAGGATCTCAGCTCTTGATTCCTCTGGTTCTTTCAGGATAACCACTCTGTTGCATGTAGTAGGCAAAGGCAGCCACCAAAAGTGGAAGGAAGGGACAACTGACCTTCGGGAGATATCCATTTAAGCTCAGTGCATCTCTGTGTTGTTGTTACCCCAGGTCTGCCCAGCTTCTGCTATTTAAAGGAGGGATAAAGCTGTGAAAATTTGAGATTCGCTGCCTGTGTAAAATGATAGCGAGCAACAGGAACGTCCCAGCCTGGGCCCAGTAAGATGGATTAGTAAAGACCAGTATGCCAAATTCCAGGCTGAAATCTGCTGCTGCTTCAAGTTAACATAAATGGTAACACGATGCTATCCACCGACTCACACACCAGTTAGCACTGCTGCCTCACACTAACTCGCCAATAAATGCCTGCAACAGGAGCTCAGGTGACCTTCCAAATCCAGGTGGAAGGTTTTAAGAACTGAATTATTACTTGCATACCACAGGAAAGTAACTGATACTCTGAAGTGTCTTTGACTAATGTATTTTGTCTAACGTTTCATCTGCTCCAAAATTGTGTCCGATTTATCACTTCTGGCAAGAAACAGGATCACTTGTGTGGCAAGCTTTACTGATTAAGGCTGAAAACAATTTGTACAATGTTATTGCCACCTGTAATAAAGGAGGAACAGCTGCTACCCCTCACACCAGCATTGAAGGGTAAAGGAAGGATGGCTAGAAAGCTGCACTCACATTTGTGTGGGAAGCATGAGAAAGGGAAAACACTGGCAAGACCCATGCTCTAAGCACATGTGGGCTCAGAGAACAGACATCCACTATTTAAGGAATGGCTCCCTGATGCTCAGCTTTGAAAGTGGAACAAGTATTTAGCGCTGGCTCTGAATTTTCCAGCTTTTGATTTTAAAACAACGTGAAACAGCCTTTGCAGCATGGAGCCATTCCACGCCGATTTGCTCATTGGGTTTAGCTTACGGCGTTACTGTGGGAATGGCCAGCCTTCAAGAGGTGATCCACTACGCCTTGGCTGGCTCCAGAGTCAAGCCAGCAAAGATCAACTCAAGGTTTCCATTGGTTTAAGCACCATTTTCTTGCTGACGGCAATACTTGGGAAACTGGGTAAGAGTTAAGGGCTTCCTGGAATTAAACAGGGGGCACCAGGGGTGTGACACAAGATCATTAAGGGGCTTTTGGGAGGGGGCCTTTCACAGTCTTGGTCTCCACCTTCTCCTTCCTCTTTGTCAGGGATATGCTTCCTCTCCCACAACCTGCCCTGGCATTTTCACCTTGATGAACATGTTCACTCCCCGCAGGAAGGGCAGCAACAGCTATTGCAAGAGCAGAGCAGCTCAGGGGCAGGGAAAACCTGCCCTCAGCTAAGTGGTTTGACATAAAGCATGTTTATTAAGAAGCAGCAGGCACGCTGACCTGCTGGACGGGACCTTTTTGGTCAGCCTTTTTTAATTCAGGAAAGGGCAAGGACCACTCATCTGAAGTGTCAGGGATAGCTGCAGATAGCACTGTTACATAAAGCCTCTTTCAACCCAGTACATGCTGTCTTCCAAGAACAAGTCTCCTCTGGGCCTTCCCCAGCAGCTCTACTGCCATGCTCCCACCTCTGAGATACTCCTCCAAAACTCTAAGTTGAAAATTAAAAAACTTCAGCATGGAACAAACAAACAAAAAAGTAGCCCATGATTGCAGCAATGGATGGATTTGTTCAGGCTCTGTTAATAGCAAGTCCAAGATTGTGACTGTTCTCATCAAAACACAAGAGGAGCAGAAAGCAGAATGGGTAAAAATGATGACTCCGTGGGAGGGAAACAGGGGAATAAAGCACTAAAGTAAAGGGATGGAGAGTTCTTGAAATAAAGTCCTATAGGAGGTGGGAGAGCAGAGGAGTAAGTCAGCCTCCACCACTTCCCTCCCCCATCAGCAAACAAATGATCATTGCCAGGATCTCATCAGGACTATTCAGAAGTCCATCTCCCAGTAGTGCTAGCAGCCCTAGAGACCAGCATTACTTGTGGCTGTGGGACAAGCAGCAGGAAAGGGAGGTGAATTATTTTCATCCCACTTGGTGATCCTGGATTGATGGAAAACCCTGGAACGTGGGACACCACTGGCACTACAGGCTATTTGAAAAGCCTTGTGGCCACCACGGAAGCACTGCACGTAGGAAATGCCTCCAGTCATTTCACCCCCGTCCTCAGCATAGAACAGGAGGGTCTAAGCACAGCTATGATGGCTGGACCCCTGATTCCTCCAGGGAGATCTCTTATCCCTTCCTGTAAAATGAGGATTTATGAAAAGGCTGGAGAGAGAAAGAGCCACTAGAAGAGAGCAGCTGAGGTAGCATCAGGGTGGAGCTCAACAAAGCTCAGTTTCCATTTTGCCCAGCCTCCAGGTACACGTACATGAGTTTAACAGTACTCTACCACACAGCCCTCGCTGCTCCATAGCCCCCTCTTCAGAGACATCGTCCCTTTTTCTTTAGGAGTGCTATCTAGAAAGCTTCAGAGAGAAAGAGGGTGTTATCATGTAGGAAAGACCTCTGGTTTGAGTAATTCCACAAAGAGACCAACTGGGTCAGATTTCTTTCCCTCCTCAAGCAGTATTTCTAAGGTTATCCATTGTGGAAGACACGGCTTTACTGCTGAATCCATAATAATCCAGACTATAAACCATCCTCCTACATGGGGGAAAACATCTGAGGCTTTGAGAGAGTTACTCTAAAGAAAAAATCCAGATTTACAAAAAATGAAAATCTAAAAAACACTAACCCTTTCTTGCCCCCATTGTGGGGCTTTTTTAAAAGCTTTGAGCACTTCAAAATATTTTGATTTTTTTCTTGTTTCAGGGTTCTTATAAGTGGGTTGAGTGTTAAAATGAAGGCGATTTTGAGCTAGAATTTTAGTTTTGAGCTAGGGTCTTCTTACCCAAAGGTATCAAAGCAGGTCATTTAAATAAAAAAAAATAATAAATTTTTACAGCTAAGTCTCTTATAATTATTAGTTCTCATCCAAAGGGTTAGTTCTCATCCAAAGTAGGACTGTGTTTTACTACAAAAATGATCTGGAGAAAAACATTCCCAGACAACTTATCTCTAACAAGGCTGTCAAATGCCTTGTGTTCTTGTCCCGGGGAAACTGTTTTGTAAACTGAAACGTACTGCTATTGCACAAGCAGGAAGAGACTCTTCTGACCTCAACAGCTCCATGCTTAGAAAAGCACGTTCCAGTGCCACTGAAAAAAATGACCTGTTGTAATATCCCTTTGAACGCATCATCTCCTCCTCCGTCATCCTTCCAACAAAACATGCTTGTAATTGTGAGTTTGTGACTGATGGCAAACTGATGCAGATATACTGCAACTGCTTTCTGACTGCCCCTGCATGCATCTCAGAGCACTTCCAGGGCTACCACAAGGTTACAGATCCCGACCTTCTGCAGTGTTAATCACTTAGCACATTTGGAAAATGTGCCGTCTGACAAATGGCAAATTCATGTCCTCTATTCCCAAGGCTTCAATCCTCCACCAGATTTGATGGAGCTGACAAACGCCACAGGATTCACTCCTCTCAAGGCTGATAGTCCCTACAGAACCAGGGGATCAATTCGGGGAAAAATTGGGAAATGGTGTTTTAGGCTCACTTCCCATAAGAGCAATCACACATTTATACAGGTGCAGCCAGGGCAGCTGAGACATACAAACAGCTTGCCACCATTTCTCTTTTTATTTTTTCCATTTACTCCTGACTTTTTCCTTTGAAACCAGTCTCAGTTGCAACTGAGAAGATGGTTTCCAGAAACAGATCTCTAGAAAAGGGAAATCACAACTCTTTGTGGTGCTCCAATAGGTGACCTTTTCCTCCACTGAACTACTTGCAATGAAGACAAGACAGCCTCTTCGAGGTTCTGCACAGATTAGCTCTCCACAACTATACTGCAAGGTACTGATCAATTATCAGATTTACCTGTAGCCATGAGCCACAGAGCATGAAATAACTCTGCCACACACAAATCATTATTCAAATTGAGTCTGAATGGCCCAGAGATCAGAGCAACAGGTACAGCAGCTCTTATTCCCACTCTTGAAATAACATAGAAGCATGTGGTCCTGAACACATCAGGTGAAAGGGATGGTCCTTCCCCAGGAGAGGAGCAGAGGACATCCAGCTCCTGGTCAGAGCAATGTGCCATACCACTGGCCTGAGCCCTTAAGACCAGATTCTGCCATGTGCCAACATGAGGTAGACTAGTTGACCTGGCAAGGGAAATACTCGGGTTTGATTATCAGACTCTGAATGATTACAGGTTTGCACCGTTGTGGGTGAGGGCAGTGCCAGCCCCACGCTTGCACCACAGCCAGGGCTCTCATCGTCTGAATTCCCCTGGAGCAGGCCCAAGTCAAGGTCAGATGTTAGTTCCTCATACCACCATCCTAGAGGTGGTACACTCTGCGGCGGAGCTGCTGGAGCATGAACGTCTTGAGAGTCGCTTCTGTACGTGAGAAACTGTGAATACCAGGGTTATTTGCCTGGGCTGCTCAGCCATCTCACATGCCACATTTCCTTTCATCATGGGCAGTCCCACTCGCCTGTTGGTGAACATTCAGCCCCCATCCCACCTCCTGCTCATTTCCCTATCTTCACCATGAGCTCAGCCAACCCCCGAGCCAGAGAATTCCAGGCGAGCCTCCCGTGCAACCACGCAGACCTCACTACAAACAAGTGTTTTTCATTATTGGTGGAGTTTAAGGAAAATGATTTCCAGAACTTTAAAAAAATACACAACCCAACATAAAACCAAACCAAAACCCCCTTAAATATATAAATATAAAAATTTATGTCAGAGGCTTGCTGAACTTTGAGAAACATTTGCTGCCAAGTGGTACATCCTTCTTTTTGTCAGCACACCCAACATACATATTTGGGCTTCGATGACCATCTAACTGGTATGCTAGTGACATGTTTATCCAGGGACGTAACTTGCTGTAATTGGGGGAAGAAAAAAACCCACAAAAACACAAAACAAAAATGAATGGCTTAAAATTTCACAAGCAGTGTTTTCATATTTATCCCAATGCTGAATACAATTACCCTTTGGCAAAATTTCAAATTCTGATTATGTGATAGTGCTGCAAATAAGCCAGGGGAAAATAAGCATGAAAGGGAATGAACTGATATTCCTGAAACATGACGGGATTGGCGCCGAGAGGAAAGCATATCCAAGATAACTCCAACTATCATATGTACATCTCATAACACAGAAATGGATGAGGTACTATTTATAGGGCTTCAAATGAGCATTTGAGAACTGACACTTGACTATGCACATTTAAATATGTATCTTTCTTAGGTAACTCCCACCTTTCACAAACACATTTGGTTTTAATAAAAAGGTACACTTAGGATAATATATTTCTTTTTTGAGCACGTGAAAATCCAAACTAGTCCTTGTTTCTGCAATTACTAACCTGGAAGCTCAAACCATTATTTACTTCATCAGTGGTCACTCACCCCATGAGACATGGCACTCAAACTGCTGTCCTGTCACCTTAGATGCAAGCCCCTGTCATTAATGTTATGGTTCTTCAGATATCCCAGAAAGTCTCTTATTCTCATATGGAAAATCATTCACAGCAGCAGAGGGAACCAAAATACTTCTGCCGGCCTGCAGGTATAGGAGCACGTGGTGAAAGACAGCTACTCTGCTGCAACACACGCTGTTTGGAAGATGCGCTTTGCTAGCCGAGACCCTTGTCCACCTTGTATAACACTCCTTGTCCCCATGGCAGGCATTGCTGTGCAAAGCAGGGATGTCAAACGTTATGGCCAAAAAAGTTAGAGCTGAACAACCGACTGGCTTGCTCGAGTTCAGATTTAGAGGGGATCCACAGACTAAGACTTCATTTGCCTACTTTGTCCAGGAGGCCCAGTTTAGTAAAGAACTAGAGCGATTACTCACAGGTTTGCATAAAACAAAACTGAAGGAGGTTGTGCTGCTCCTTGTACCCTACAGCTAAGCTGTAATGCAAGGAAACCAATGTTTAATTCTGTTCCTCTGTCTCACTTGATCACCCATGCCTCAACCTTTGTGAACATACTTAAACCACCCAGTTGTAAAGTCTTGCGGGAAAAGGAGGAGGGAGCACTCATCTGGTCTGCTTTCAGCTCTTCGATATTAACTGGCTGTAAGTCCAGCCTCTCGATCTAACAGTGCCCTGGAGCTCAGGCCGGAGTCACAGAGCAAGTCCTCACTGGCACGGTGCAAAACCAGAAGAGCCGTGCTGAGGTTCCCCATTCACCTCATGTGGCGGAGGGAACATAAGCACCAAATCTAAAAACTGTCAATTAGCCCAGTGTTGAGAATTCATTATCCTGCCAACTATGGCAGATTCTACATCTCTCTATAGTTTTAATTTCATGATCCTTCCCCTAGGAAGTTCATATTAGCCCAGACCACTGCCCACCCCAGCGTCTTACAACCAAACCATTTAACTAGATTATTTGTCCTCCCTTTGTCAAGTCCATGTGACATTTACAACTGCTAATTCAATGAGCTGATGCATCATTGCCAAAAATGAAATACAAGATGTAATGAGCTCTCAGTAGCAATTGTAAAAATAGTTCTTGAAGCAACGCAATTGTTAATTACTTATTCAAAGCCATGATAAATTTTAAACTTGGATGCTCTGCTGTGTCTTCGCTAATTTTTCTTATACGCTCTGTTTAGAGTATGAACTTAGGCAGCCAAGAAATCCCAAGAAAGCGGGAGAAGATGAAAGAAAACAGGAACTGGGAAGAGGCAAAGTCATAATATGGGAAGTAAACAGACTAGGAGGTCCACAGGAGTTTAAGAACATAAAGCTTTTAAGGCAGGATGAGGGACTGGATCCCAGTGATACCCTCTAACATCTGACTTCTGAGCAGGGACGATGAAGTGGGTGCCTCAGAGCTGTGGAAGAGGTCTGCACAGCAATTACTTTACCTCCCATAATATAAAACTGGTGAGGTAAGCCAGGCAAGGTCAGAAGCAATTTGCAATCCCTATGGACTAAAAGCTTCTTCCCAACTTCCCAGGAGCTGGGTAAACTTCAGCTACTGCTACAACAGAAATATTTGAAGCACGGGTCTCAGCCATACATGTCGGAGCCCAGCATCCCCCCCTTACACCAGCGCTGACCTGGGCTGGTGCTAGCACCTGAGGCTGCCAACAGCCTTGGGGAGAGAGGAGCATGCTGCTTCTCTTGTCACCTCTGCTGGGGTGGCAGCAGCGATGCTTCTGGCAGAGGTCAGGCACACCAGCACGGGTAGCAGCACCCTCAGCTCCTGGCTGCCACTAGACCTGAGAGGAATTGCAAACCATGTCTCAGACGCAGGAGGGGGTGTGGGTGTAAATTTAAGTGTTTGATGTTTGTCTTGCCTTACACCTCAGAATGCCTTATTCATAATAGCTAACTCAAAGAGAAGGGTGGGTGGGAAAAGTCACTTCTTTCTAGCATCAGCTTTGAAGCCAAGCAAAGCTACTGACCTGTAACCTTCTCCCTTGCCTGTGGTGTAACATAGAGCAAGCTAGCATAGGGCCAGGCAGAAGATCACAGCTGCAGCTCTGCCTTATGTTCAAACAGGCAACAGCAGTGTGTGACAATGACTTCCTCAAGGATCCTGGCTGTATGCCACGGCTGCCAGTCACAGTCTGTTCATCCCTCTCACACATGCATGGGGTGGAACACCATCCTCCTGACAGCTGCCCAGCCTAAACCTGAGTGCCTACAGGTCCTCTCCACTACCACATCGATCTTTATTGTTCATTTATTGCCTGGGTCCCTAATAAATGGACATTGTGAGCCAGAGACTGCAGAAGGGTACAGGCTGATGCCTGTCTGCCCACCAGCAGACACCAGGGGGGCTCCTGGCACGCTCATGGGAAGAATGGGGCTCTGGAAGGCAGGGATGGGTGTTGTTTCACCTTCCCTAGGATCTCCTGTGCTGCCTGTGATTAATTCTTCACTTAAATCAGAACATGGGCACTCCTGCTGATACACGCACTTGGAATAGGACAGCCAAAGCTCTATTTTAATTTAGCCTTTAAGTACTTACTCTGCTTTTACATGAACTCATGTCTGCTTTGGCTGCTATTCATTAGGCTCTTTATTACCTCCTGTTTTGTACAATTTACCTCCTCCTACCCCCACGCACAGTTAAAGCCTTGGTGGGTGGCAAACATCATGCTCACAGCGCTGCGGATGGGATAACACCAGCCCGTAGACTTGCCCAGGGGCAAGTACGTGTATAGGTGTAATAATCTTCCCAAGGCACCTCATTCATCAAGAGTACAGGTTTGAACCCTATGATGATATGTTAGGTTAAGGGTTGGAGTTGATTATCTTAAAGGTCCCTTCCAACCTAGACAATTCTATGATGAGGCTTGCCTCCAGCTTTTCCACTACCAGATTGTACCTCCCAAAACGGTGTGCCTGAGCAGAGAAAGTGGCATGGCCCAGGGAACACCAAGCACTTATTGGAACAGTATTTGATCCCTCTCAATCTCTTTAAGATTACTCGCTATTTGGAAATATTTTGAGAGGGGCCCAAAGCAAGAGCTTGTATCTGAAACTTCAGGAACCAAAGTACAGAAGGGTATTTCAGAGCTTGCACCCATCTGTTGCAATGCCCATGCTGAAACACCTACAGCTCTGTGACAGGAAGGAGATGAGCTGCCAAATGCTCTTAGGGCTTTGCTCTGAGCACTGAACTAGCATTACTTAACAGCAGGCCCGGCATGGCTTGCTCAGGGAGCCGAGAGAGGCCAGCCTGGGAGCCACCGAGCACGCTGTTCGCAGAGCGTGGGCAGCGTTTGCTGTGCCACACGACGCATGGTGCCAGGCCGTAACATCCACACTCACCTGACGTGGAAACACAAACAAATTTCCTCCACCTCCAGGAGCAAAAGGCTAGGAAAATTAATCTTTGGTTTTATTTCCTTCCTCTTGCATGCCTCCGGCAAGGCAGTTACCATCCTGGTGCAACCTGTCACCAGAAATGAGTGCCTTCCATCAGCAGCGTACATGCTGCCTGCTGGGTGGGAGGGTTCGTGAATTAATGAGGCTAAATAACACAGGGAGAGACCAAAACTGCTCTTCTCCTTTGTCCGAATAACAAGGAATTTCTACTGCTGCCATCATGCGTGCCACATGCAGTTGGTCCCAGTACTGCAGGGTTCTGCATCAGCCTGCTCACTTGCACCTCTGCCAAAGGACTCCGAAGGTCCAGGTCCCCACTCCCTCAATTCTCTCCACACAGATAGAACACAGGTTGGAAGAACAACTGAGCATGGGTTTTACACCGACATATTATGTTTTAAATATGCATATATATACACACAACATATATATATATGTGCACACACATACTCCAAACCTCCCTGCCACATCTCAATCCAGACCTCCTAGCATCAAAAATGATTATAGATTAAAAGAATACAATAGCTACAATAGCTACAAAGTCAAGTATTCTGGATGAAGACCGCACAAATAGCCTTTATACCTGTATTTCTTAGCTTTAGTCTTCACCCATATGCATTTTATCACATGCTATTTTTCTATAAATCCCCTTCCTCATGCAGTGCCAATACTTTAAGTGTTAGGGGCTGTGCTCTAGCAAATGCCCTGTTCAGGAGGCCCCTGCTTTATTTGTTGTAAAGTCCTAGTGTGCTGCTGAAGTAGTGAACACAGTTTGTTGGAAAAAATAATCATGGTCTTGTACAAAAAAAAGTTTCCATAGGCTCAGACTGCATTCATAACAGTTGCACAGTTCCTACAAAATGCTTATTACCTTATTTAACCCCAGGCTTTGAAAATAGATACTTCATATTCATCTACTTCCAATTAACTACACTGAAACATTTTTGGCTTGCTTTGCTGGAATGGTAAGCATGCACAACAGCAACCAAAAGCAGAGGGCTATACTTAAAATTAATCAGGTAGTATAAGAAAAACGTTATATTCAAGAAGGGTTTGGGATTTTTTCCCCTCTCAATTTCACAGTTCGTTTCGACCGGAAAACGGATCAAGTTTTCAGTTAACTGAGCCTGTGAGCAAAGTTGGGTCAAAGTCAGAAAACAGTTGTCAGCAACTATTATCAGAAATTCAAACATTCAGCTTTATCATTTTCCAAAACAAAACTGTTTAAGAACACAGGTGCCTGAAGTTTAATATAAAAAGCATGTTTTAAATAGAAATGTAAAGCAGTATTTTGGACAGTGCACTTCCCCCACCCTTCCAAGTAATTATGAAAGAAGTAGACTTCAGCTGAAAAAGCATTTTAGAAATGTCTTTCCCCATCCATTGAGAAGTGGCTCAGATGAGATAAGATGTCATGTCTGATGGCAGATGCAGTACATCCTGCCCTGGATGATGCTGAATTAACTTTCTTTGCTTCTCTGCTCCTTCCAAAATATCACCTTTCATCACTAGACAGATAAAGACTGTCTTCAAACTAGAAGAGGATAGATTTAGATCAGAGAACAGGAAGAAATTTTTCACTATGAGTTGCCCAGAGAAGCTGTGGATGACCCATCCCTGGAAGTGTTCAAGACCAGGCTGGATGGGGCTTTGAGCAATCTGCTCTAGTGGGAGGTGTCCCTGCCCATGGCAGGGGAGTTGGAACCAGATGATCTTTAAGGTCCCTTCCAACCCAAATCCATTCTATGATAATGAGATGCTGCTAATACCACTTTCCTAGTATTTTACAAGAAATATACTTGTAAAGTGGGCTTTTGTGAGCAACATTTACACTTCTCTACTAGAGCTAGTGCAATAATCCATCATTATTCCCTTTATGGTTCTCCTCTCAGAAGGTGAGACAGACAGCTTCCAGCAGGTTTGCAGTCTTTTGCAGAGAAAGGAAATGAAGCCCAGACCTCTGCTCCAGACCCTGAAGGAGAATGACCTCTGGGGTAATGCTCTTCAGCCATTTATCCTCTAGCTTGCTTAAGAGATTGAGTGGTATTTATGGTTTAAGTGTGGTGCTTAAAGTTGCAGTTGAGTAGCAGCCATCAGGCGAGATCCAGCCCACACACCAGCAGGAGCAGCTCTCAGTTCAGGAACTGGAGCTGATGACAGGATCTTTGCCTGTGGTTTGACCCTAAAGCATTCAACCCATCTGACCCTAAAGTCTTCAACCCATCAGACCCTAAACCTTGCAGACATGTGAACACCTTCAAGCAGGACCTTCCAAGTGAGAAGCATCAGGCAATTCTCAATGCAGGTTACTCAGAAATTCAGGTACCTTCCCAGTAGTTTAAATTAAAGTACACCTCTCCGATCTCTCAGCTTCCATACGCTTTCTGAACAGTAAAACCAAATGCCCATCAATCTATCCCTGCTCTTCGCCAGCTTCTCCCAGCTCTCTTCACCCCTGCATACTAACACTTTCCTTCTTGTTTCTGCATCTAGACAGAAGAACTCTTCTGACATGTTCCCTTGTGAGCAGAGCAGGCTAGATGGTTATTTCCAGCTACAACAGAGGCTGTTTTCTGGGGTCCTGAAAATCCTACCATCCAGACCTATAGGATCCAGGATCCCTCCTGTGATGCAGAAAACATGGACTCTGTTCTCAATGCCACCACAGATCTTCTGTTCAGCTCTTGTACCAGTCACTTCAGGTCCTCACACCAGTGCTTGCTCTCTCACTGTTAACCTGCTCAGGTTGCAAGGTCTGCCGTGTAGCCTCTCCCTCAGGCTGTTCTCCTAATTAGAAACTAATAACTTCCTGTAGCACTTCATTCAGTACAGAGAGGCATTTTTCACTGCTAGAAGAGCAGATACCTGAAAGACCAACTTTGAATTACACTGGTAAAAATAATATAGTGAATAAAAGGGGAATTCAGCATGAAGCAATAAATAATCCATGAAGCAAAGGCACAGAGCATTTGTTCATTATGTAGCAAGAGGGGGGAAAACAGCCCTATGGTAGATCTGGAAGGCATGTGCGTTGTACCTTATTTTGTTTTCTCAGTGCTATGAAAGGGTACAAAATAAAATCATGCAGTATATAGAGCAGCAGTTTGCCCTTTCAGTACAACGTCGTCCTTCTTTAGAGGAGGGGATCTTAAGATTTTATGTTTGCCTTTCTTCCTTAAACACAGCTGACATGGATTTCTTTAGTGTTTTTATTTATAAAAGGATTTTAATTGGGTCGGTCTTTCCATCGTTTTTTAGTACTATGATTTACTCTGGTAAACCATATGGATCATAGAAGGGCAATTCTGCTCTTGGTACCATTTGGCAAAACAAATATTTTCTGTATGCCTCAGACCACACCTCAGGAATGAACATATTAATTTAAATGTAATCATATAAAAATAATCCCAAAGCACTCATTTGAGAAACCCTGTTTTAGGTCTGGAGTACTATTGGGTTGCCTCAGCTATGAAGTCAAGCGCTGGCTGAAAGCTCAAGTATCCTGCAGCCTTTGGTTCACGGGATTTAGCAGAAGGTTACTGCTGCCTAACATGAAAGCAAGTGATTCAACTGCCTTTGAGATTCTCTTAAATAAGCAAGAGGGATGAATGCTGTAGGCACTTCACTGGCAGGTTTCATGCATCACTCTTTGACCCATACCAACAGATGAAATAACATGCCAGCAGACTTAGACTCGATGCCCTTAGCAAAGGCCATCCTGTTTTACTGTGTTGTACAGATGCCTCAGGTAGCAATTTCCCCCAGGTACACGGTCCTTCCTGGGCTGAGTATGCACCAGCAGCATCTCAGGAAAGCAGGGGCATTGCTTGGATCAAATACCTTGCCTGTCCTCCCATACTTAAGAGAGGCTTCAGAAATATCCCAAACAGCGTGAACCATGCTCTTGATCCACAAGCAAAGGAATTGACACTGGCATTACTGCAATGGCGTAACTGCACCCTACAGCTATGCCTGCAAGATTCCCCACATCAAGACAAACCCAAGCAGAGCATCAGCACATCTCCCAGGTGACAGGAGAAACGCACATTCAGCAGGAACAAGAAATTCTACACAAGCTGTTTGACCCCATCACTCCCCTGACGGGAGACAAGGCAGGCACAGACTGTCCTTCCTCAAGGTTGCAGAAGAAAAGTTGGCCTGGCAGGGGGAAAAAAAAAAAAAAAAAAAAAAAAGAGGAAAATTACTTTCCTGCCCTCTGCTCTGAGAGGAAGGGCCACAAGCAGTGCATGGCTCACACCACAGGGGCTGGAGAGGAAGAAGAGGAGAGCAAAAGTAATTGCTAAAGCTTCTATAAAACAAGATTCCAGAGATATGAACTAAGGCCAACACTGGTGGTCCTGCAGTAAGGCAGCACATACTGCTGTCATGAAGAGTCCCACGAAGTTGTCTCCCACCTAGTCAGACTCTTTGGCCCAATGTCTGATCACAGTTCTGGGTGCCTATTGAGCAAACATACTGGTCATGGTGCAACAGGTCACCTCTGGCTCCTTCACCCCTCGGGACACTTGCTGTATTTGACATACAGGGAGGTTTTCGATCCTGTTCTTTAAATCCTCTGCCTGTTGGATGAATGGTGAGAAACCGGGTTCAATATGTTGAACACATTTTAGAAGTCAGGGGAAACAAACAACAAAAAACACAGCCAGCAGCTGGCTGCTATTTGCACACAAAAGTGTAATTTCTCTTTCTTCCCTGCAAAGTGCTGCTTCTGTGCTTAAGACCCAGACAGACAGGAAAAGTTCTTGCCAGGACATCAGTTTTCCTCATTTGTTGGGAAGAGAGAAAGGAGACTGCTGTGCAACCTTTACCAGCAGCCTCACTGTTGGCTGAAGGACTCCACATCTTACTCAGTGCCTTTGTTATAAATCTATTTTGGTTGGGAGTGGGGACAGGTGTTCATGCCACGATGTGAGCATATTTTAAGGCAGCAGTCATTTCTGCCTCATTTTATGGAGTTGTGTCCTCTGTAATTTTTGGACAAGGCATTAATGTTGTCTAGAAGAATTTGGGTGCAGGGGCGGGGGGGGGGGGAAGTCATGCCTTGTGCGTTCTATGCATGCTACCAAAAGGGTAGTGAAAGCATTTTGAAGTTCAGGAGCCACTGTCATACCTCACACCCCCCTGACAAGCGAAGAGAAACAGAGTAATTTCTGACAATCCACTTTTCTGGATTTGGAAGTAGTGAAAGTTACAGAGCTCTTCAAAAAAACTAAGTGTGCTCAGTTTCCAAGGTTTCCTTCAGATTGATTCTCTGGCAAATGGAAAAGATCCCAAAGCCAAGTAACTCTACTCAACCTCTAGCTCATCCTGCGTGTCGCATGCTAGAAGGATTACGTGACGGCTCACTGCAGCCTTACCCCGAGCCTGTCTAAACCTTCACACCCTCCACACGTCACACGTGGCATAAACTCTTCTCATAGTCCTTTAACTTAGTTTTCTCACAATCTTGCTCAGCTATTTCCTGACAACTCCCATGGGTTGCATTTCGGGGGGAAAGGGGGGGATGTTGTTTGGGTTTTTTATTTGTTTTGGGTTTTTTCTTTTTTTCCCCCCATACAATTCGGTTCTGTCTTTGACCCGTGAATTATCTCAGAAAGTTCACATGGCTATCAGTGGACAGTCACCTACATACCTGAATGCTTAGGAGGCAAATTCCATGCATGATTGCAGTTTTTGTGTGCCTTATCAGAATAAGGACAGGGCCTCAGCAACGTTATGTTTGGGTGACTCAAGACAACAAGCAGGTTTAAAAAACAAACCAAAATGACCTCCGAAAGCATGACTGGTCATTTTAAAGCTAGATTAACGATCTCCAGTATAGAGATCAACCCTTTGTTTTACGTTTGCATAATCCATATGGTGGTCTGGCTCTAGGCACCATCCCAACATTAAAAGCAACAAAAGTATTTTAAAAAAGGCTAAGCTGTTCAAGCTCATAAAATATTATCTTTTCAATTCACAATTCCAGATTGGTTGTGCTTTGGTGTACTGGCTGCATTTCTCTCAAAGCTTGTGCAGTGAAGCCCACAAAGTAGCTGATTTTACTCTGGATGAGGTCTGTTTAACCTTTTCGTTCTCCAGCACAAAGCTGCAACATTAGGCTGCAGATTTGCAAGTGAAGGAACTGCTGGAATAAGCATTCCAGAGCTATTGAACAACTCTGGGTAACAGCCTTCCTGATAAATGCATTGGGAGCAGTAAAGTAAGGCCATGCAGCATGCATCAGTTTATGATACCTGCCAAAATTCCGTAGCCCTTAACCGGGATATAAAAAGAGGTCATCCTGCTGATTAAAAAACACATATCGGTGACAGTGGCAAAGTTATTTAATCATATTTTAGAGAGAATCAATTTTTCCCTGAGGTCAGTCTTGTGCATCATCTGGGGAGGCGTGCAGGGAAACCCTGCATAGCACAGAACTGTTTGAATTGGCAGGACAGTAAGTAAATGGAAAGACATTTTCCTCCTTTGTTCATCTCTGTTTCATTGACCTTTTCTTTCAGAGGAGAAAAAAAAAAAAAGTGCTCGGGTCTACGAAGAAACATTTGGAACAAGGAAATCCTGCAAGTGAAAAGAAGTCCTACAAGTGGAAAAGGCAAAAAACCAGCTGGTGTAACCACAATGCTGGATTTCCTATGGAGATAACCATCGTCGATGCACAAAGCTCCTGTGTTCCTTCGATTAACATACTGTAGGTGGAAGCCCAAAACACTGGATAATGGTAAGTTTCACTTTCTACAAAGTCAAAAGCCATTTTAATAGAAGCGTAGCTGCCTTTCTTTTCATGAAGTTCAGCAAGAAAATACTCTCTTTCTCAGAGGCTGACAGAACACCCACATTGTTCAGAGGTCAGCCTCCTTGTTAGGCCTGGTTGCAACCAGTCTTCATGTGAAAGCTAGTGAGAGCTGGTAACCTGGATAGGGATAATCCTTCAAGTCTTGGTAGTAAATGCATTTTTCCTGACCACATTGCCAGGAGGGTTTGCTCTGGTGAAGGAGGGCAAGGGTTGTCTCTAGTAAACGATGTCTCAGGGGATTCATACAGCCCATTGAGATACAGTGTTTAAGTACAAAGACGTGAGCAACTTCATTCACCTTTTCATTAGAGGAAAACTTTTGAAGATTGCGCTGATCACTTCTCATATTTAAGGGATATATATAAATGTCAACAGGAAGAATTCAGCATCTCCTAGGGACAGTCTAAGACGTTTAGGAGGCCTTGTACCCCACCACTCTGAAGGCTGCACAAGTTTCCAACTTCACACTCCCCGTTTGCTGGTCCACAGCACCACAGTGGCCAAGTTTCCATGAACAAGACAACACCACAGGTAAAACAAGTAGGCTCAGACAGTGAAAGACAAGGAAATAAGAATGCTGCTAACCTACCTATTTATGAAGTATTCTATCAGCCTAATATGCAGATATATGGGCATGTCCTTGCTTTACCACACAGCTACTCACCAGCGTTTGAAGTCTAGATGGCCCTTGAGGCAAGAGTCACATCATGCAGAACAAAGCACATGTCAACACTAACTCCATGCCATAATAAACATTTTTTCAGTGATGAGATCAAATTGGAGCTGAACAACAAGCTTAGCTTTGCTCCTTAGCTTTCACCCCCCAAGAACAGGCTTAGAAGCTACATCCTTACAAAGGTGATAAAAAAAGATAAGAAGTTTATGATGTAATTAAGTAAATAATGCAGGCCTCCCAGTAATGAGCCCATTTCTAATTATCCTGGAGTCTTATCTTGCATGTGCCACTTGAACACTTGTTTAAGGTGTTGCCAGGGTGCTTGTCATCAGTAGGACAATGTTGCCAGGAGAAACTCACAGCAGACCCCTGAAGACAGACTTGCATACATGTCTCTTAGTCTCTAACATTATATTCACCCTTGAGAAAACTATTTAAAAAAACAACACCACAGCACAATTTTGAAAGGGGTCTGGGTGAAACAAATCAAACAAGAACTCAGAATCAATGAGTTCATAAGCAACATAAAAGAAGATTTCTTTACTTGTAACTGCTTCAAGAAAAGAAACTTCTTCCAACTTTCAACATCAAACAACCCCAACTTGAGGTTGTTTTCTGGCTTGGTTTGTTAGGAGAAAGGAAGAATCTGAAAGTTTTTCTTGGGACCCTTAAGATCTCAAACCCAACCTGCATCTTTTTATATTTTTCAGTGATTCTCTTAACAGAGGTCCTTGTCCAGAAGCCACACTAGCTTAAGGTTTATTCCTTGTCCTTCATCACATTTATTTTCCTCACCCTTTACTGTCCCACTGTAGATGAAAGTCATAAGTCTTTAGACCCATTTTAAAGAAGTGCATAAATAACCACCAAAAAGGTACCTCGCATAAGTCACGTCAGTTATACAATTAAACATTTTCTTCTTCTCATGATGTGTTTTATTGAGGTATAAATCAGGACTAAAAGGCAATTTAGCACAGACAGGAATTTTACGGGGCGGAGGGGTGGGGTGGTGGGGTGTGCAGATCCCCTGGGCTTGTCTGGAAAATGAGAAATGTACTCGTAGATGATGCATCTCGCTGGGTGCAAGATTCACTGGAGCTAGAGAGCACTCTGTCTAGACTGAGATTTAACTTTCTCATTTAAATCAAGTGAAATAGGACTATGCTGTATGTAATTGCATAAAACCTCTCTGTGCTGGATTAAGGAGGTTTCTGCAAAGCCCAGTCATGCTGAAGAAACTGTGCAGGCAGAATGGAGCACTGCCAAATCACAGCGAGTAAGCAAGAGCTGAAAGATGGTAGCAAGAGACACCCTACGTCCAGGGAGGTTTTAGCTGTACTCACTTTCCCTTGTCACCTGTTACTGAGGCAGGTAGATAGATGCTTGTGGCAGACCTTGCTTTCTTCCAGTCAGGACTTTCAGTTGCAAACTCTCCTCATTTCTCTCTAGGAAAGTATAAATTGAGCTCAAATAAGAAACCTATGCTAGTCTACATCTGGAGCATGCCGGGGAAGAGACAGCAGGATTCAGATACAGCTTTTTTTCTTACTCTCAAGAACTGACCAAAGTCCAAACACAAAATGTCCTGCATTTGGGGCAAACTGCCCAGCTAGAAGATAGAAGGGCAGTCTCTACCTTGCCGCACTGCCCAGCAGAGATGAAGTGCACATGCCATAGCCCACCAAAGAGAAGAACAGGATCGCTCCAGCCCCACTTAGTCAATGGAAAGAGGGTAATCATATTTGTCCCAGTGTCTGCCCATACAGATACCCCTGACTCCATATTTGGTATTTACAGAAGGAAGCAGAGGTCTTTGGCTATCTTGCTAGCAACACAGTATTTTATTTCTCCAGCCAGCCCTGCACTCAAGGACCTGGGGTGTTAACATCCACCTCACCTAACAAAGACAACTAGTGTAAGTAGTTCTCCCCACAGTCAAGTAGAAAGTGGTATTAGACTGAATAGGCCCTGGAGATGCCTAGCGCTCAGCATCTCAGTTACTACAGAGAAGATAAATTTGAGCCTTCCTGCCCTGAGAAATATAATTAGTTCACATTAGCATACCTAACACTAGCACCTTCCAAACAAAAGTCAACTAAGCTTTGCCCACACATCTTAGTGCTTCCACAGTAATGAGCCAAGGGCAACATTTTGCCCTCTGTGCACAAGCCAAACCATCTGGCAAATCCATGCCCATGCCTGGATTCAGGGATGATGGATAACTAAATTAAATTGTCCTCTCCCCCGCTTATTTGGAGGTGGATGGCAGAAATGAGGCACAGCAGTTAGTAACAAGCTGAAACAAGTCTGCAGGCTCAGATGGTCCCCAAGCAAGTTATATTTGAATTGAGTAACTAATTTTTGATGTGCAGCATCTTAAAGCATTAATATTTTAGACTTCTACTGTGCAGCACTGCCAGCTCACAACACATTTTCCAGAGCACAAGACTCAGAATACATGATGGTTTTTACAGTGCCCTGCCAGCTCCCAGATTTTGCAAGAATTCCAGCATTCAGTCTTTTTTTTTTTTTTTTTAGAGAAAGTTGAATTTTTTTGTTTTTTACTCAGCCTTCAGTGCTTTATCTGCTTCTGCAGTCCAGGCAACAAAGCCAACCCACCTGGCTTGTGCTGGCAGCTGCAGTACAACATGCCCTTCCTGAGGATGTCCTCTCCCAAGGTATCAACAGGGATTTTCACTGCACATTCCCTGATGCTTTGCACTACATTAAACTGAGCTGCTCTATGACACTTGTCCAGTGGGTCATCCCCACCCCCTGACCTCCTGCTCAAGATTGTTGGCTTCCAGTTGAACATATGCACCCTGCCTAATTTAGGGCTTCCAAACAATAGCTAATCACAGGTTTGGCACCATCAGCAGTTCTGAATCAGGCTTCACTAGCATTGTCTACCAAAGGCTGGCAAGGGGAAAAGCCCCTTGCCAAGGAGGGAGGGAAACTGGGATTAATAACTATTTTAAAACCCACAAAGAAAGACTGGGAGGGCTGGAAGAAGTCCACATAAACAGGGTGAGAGCTGACAAGAGAGCACAGTACCTTTCAACCATCTGTTTTGTTTTGTACTTTAAAGGTGCAGTGAAATGTATTTATAACCAATTCCTTAGTTTACAAGGAAAGCAAGTTGCCTTGTAAGTTTTTAGAAGTGGCCTCAACTGAGCAGCCGTTCTCCCAGCTTGGATTTTGGGGTTTACATCTCACTCCATGAATAATACTTTCATTCATGGAGCCATAGTTTTCCATCTATAACCTTCTACCTCCAGTTGACATTGATTATTTATTTTCCTCTCCACTGAAATAGAGGACAGTGAAGACCTAAAATAGCAACTGTCTGAAATACAGCCAATTACAGAAACGTTGTGCACAGAGCTTTAGGTCATTAAAAATTACCATGGAGAAATTTGGGTTTAGTGTCCAGTGAAGCAGCAAGACAAACAGTACCTCATAATTAATCTTGAACAAAAATACCAAATGCTTACATTATTCATATTTTTTTTAAAGGGAAAAAAAAGCTTCAGACTGGATTAGAAGCAAAGGCAGAACACATACAAACTTCTAAAGTGGATAGAGCATTTCATATGCTTGCCATTTCAACACCCCCCCCCCCGGCATCTGCTGGCCAAACAGCTCACCAACACACATTGGCCACTCTTTATCTAAAGGAATCCTTCAAGGAAGCCTCACCTTAGGAGCAGCTCCTGCATTTTCTGTTCTTCAATGCAGGAGTAAGGCCTCAGAAAAACTCATAAGCGGGAAGTCCATCCCCTCACACAGTCCTCATATGATAGAGCAGTCCTGATGACATGCTGGCAGACAAAACAAGATGTGGAAAAAAGCCTAAACCCACTCTGTTTTACACCAAGTAACTCCTAGACTGCAGCCAGGTACAATTTTAAAGCCAGCTTAGTCCTCTCTCCTTTCCAAGTATGACAAAGTGCAAACGAGGCACATCTCAAGTTCTCCAGTAGGGTAGAGTAACGAGAACCAGAGACAGAGCTGAAGGAGACATTTAACTGAAATTTGGATTATGGATTAACGCATTCTTGACCAAACAGAGAGGGTATCACTAAGTTACAAGGATGAGCACAGAAGGGAGAGCCTGGGGACCTAGATGCCATGTTCATCAGGTGTTAAGTAACTAGGTGTTTACAGGCTGGGCTGTCCCAGCTTCTGTGACTCCTCACACAAGTGTTTAACATTACCTTGTCCAATTAAAGACAGCCTCTAGTTACGTTTCACTGTTGTGTAGGGTTACCACGGTGTTTATGTGGATCACTGGGATTCACATAGGCAGCAGTTACAGGTTAGAAGCAGCCAAAGTAAACTCTCTTTGTAGCCCTCTTCGGATGGCCATTTTGCATAAACCACTATTGAAATGCATTACGACTGTTACTATTCCGTTGGAGGAGGCGGGGGGACACGACCCAGAAGAGCAAGCTAAACACAAACATATACAAAAAAGGTGGAATAGATCAGCACTAACATTTAATGCTCAGAACCAACATTTAGAGGGCCAGAAGCAGTCAGACGCTGGAGGGAAGTCAGGGAGAAATCCCTTTTGCTTTAGCACCGAATAGCACGATGGGGAAACCAGAACAGAACAAACCCCCCTTCCTTTCACAGTTTCTCTAACCTAATCCAAGCCCGAAATGCTCAGCTTTTCACAAGAACGAGTGGTCTACAGCACACCCAGTGAAGAGAGAAGGCAGGCCGAGTGCAGGGAGGCAGGCCACCCTGGAGGCCGCCTGCCTGGGCAAGCAGGCCCCGGCAGGTTAATGGGGCCTGCCACAACACCTGCGGGCCAGGCTCAGACTCAGGGTAAACATTGGCCTTCCAAAACAAAAACAAATGAAAGGCTTTGGATTGCCCCAAATGAACATAAATATTTACCTCTAGGAATCCTTTTTGGGTGTTGACTATTTTTTTTTTTTTTTAAACTAACAAAGAGCAGGTTAGAAGTGAAGGGGCTCTCTGAAAACACCTTAAAACTTTATTTGATTTAATCCTAAAGCAAGGGGACCTAGCATCTACTTAAGTCACATGAATACATGCATTTCTTACCAGCAGCGTTAGAATGCCATTAAAGAAGAGAGACTGACCAGTCTGCCTACAAATGATAATGTCTTCACTTGCTTATAATGTCTGCTTATTTTCCAGAATAATTTTAAGGAGCCTCATTTAAATTTTATGCTTTTTCTCCCTTCTCTAATTCATGACATTTCCTTATGCTCATGATTATTTATTTGGCATGGCATTCTGTTGTAAGAGAACAGCCAAGCCCTGTGTGCATACATAGCACAGAATTTCCACTTTAAGAGAGCTGGGGTTTGTAATTTATAAGTGACATAAAAAAAAAAAAAACAACACTGAACTTAAAAAAGTAAATAACCTTAAGCCTAGAAAAGTTGAGAAGTGTTATCCGTATCATACCACCACCTTCAGCTTTTAACAACTGTACTGGACCCTGATCCCAGCATTACGTCTTGAACCTTTCTCTGTGATTGAGCCTGAATAAAACCACCTTGACTATATATTATATGTATATCTTGACTATATATTATATATATATATTGCTCTAGGCAATCCTGCTTTGGCAGGGGAGTTGGACTAGATGATCTCTAGAAGGTCCCTTCCAACTCCAACAGTTCTGTGATTCTATGCAGTTGACCCGCTGGAGGGGACCGCAATACCACCAGCAGTTGCACCCCAAGCCCACTCAAGGCAAGATAGGAAGCACGTTCAGTGGTTGGTCTCAGGCTCTCTGCCTCAGAGTTTAGAGGCAGCCCCAGCACTATCATTTTCCCCCAGACACCCAGAACTTCACCTAGCCCCTGGCTGACTTTTTTCATGGTTGAGCCCAAAGCCACTTGCGACTAGCAGAAAGACACTGAGTTGCAGATCCCATCTCCGTGCTGGGAGCACACCATGGCTGTCCAGGCCACGAAGCAGAGGCACTCTTCTTCCCCTCGCACCAGCAAAAGGTGATGGTTACAACACCACCACATGCCTGCAGCTATGCAAACCCTAGCTGTTATTGGCACCTGGAAAGGAAACTGGTAGCCAATTCCCTCCCAGTTAATGAAACATTTGAGCTACAGCCATTGTTTATTCAAGGACCTAATAAGAGCTATCTGTGGCTATTTTCTACTTAACATCATTAGTTAAACAGAAATTGGTTGCAGATGGAGAGCAGCCATTGTATTTTATTGCCAATGATTTGTTTCCTAGCATTTAAGGGCAGGTATAGGTTGGCAGATCTGTTCCCTCAGGCTGTAGACACTGCGAGGTGTGGCCCCACACTGTGCTTACAAGGTATTACCACAGCTCATCCTTGGCTTTTGCAACTCTAGGCATGTCAGCAAGTCTTAAAGGCTCTGTGTGAGGGAAGATGAGAGGAGTTTGGTTTGTCTGCTATCAGCCAAAGATTGCTGACATGCTTTAACTATCTCTTAATAGAAAAGCTATCCACCACAGGCAGTCATTGCTTGCTTTCAACGGAAGACCTCAGCAGCCTTGAACAGAGATGAGCGAAAAAGAACCTAAATGGTCTTTATATGTTTTAAGTCTTGCAAGTGAAACTCAAAAGACAGCCCCAGCCCACAAAGTTTAATTCAGCTATGTCTTGTTGCTCCCCCTTTGCTGCACCAGACCAGGGCTGTGGAATTAACGTCTGAAATAACGGGGATGCAAGCTCAAACCCTGTCAGGCCCATCTTTCTGCATTAATATTGAAATGCATGTAAGGTCCCACTCAAAATTTTCATCTGGTGCCTATTAAAAATGAGACTGAGCTAATTAAAACAAGCAGTGTTTTATCAAGGAAATATCTTCAGAAATCTCTACTGGCTTCCAGAACATAGTGGGAAACAGTGCAAAATACCGCTACTCAAAGTCTTCTCTGATGCCCGTCTCTCACATTTCTCTGCCATCAGATTACCCCATTCTCTGGCTTTTCTCCTTTGATACTCAAACGACAGGTGTCTCAGGTTCCTATTCTCCAAAGTTCGGTGTACCCTCTCTTTACAAGGACTTTAGTAAATGACCCCCAGTGGTAGGGTCCCATAGGACCTGATTTTCTGCATTTAACTGTACAGTATATATACAGCTCTTGTAAGAAATTACTGGCAGATCTCTTTTACAGTGTGCTTTCACCATCTGACAGAGCTTCCCTACCTAGCCTGACAGCTGGAGTACACAGGAACCACCTTATTTAATGCAAGTAACTGTTTATCTAATCCATGTCCTGATTTTGATGTAAAACCAGATGCCTTGCTAAAACACAAATAACCCAGAAGTTTCCCCAAAGGGGAAGCTCGTCACTAACCTGCATCGTTTACAGGTCAGTTCATGCCTCAAGTCTGAAAATTTATTTCCGTTCCAGTGGCTTGTAACCCACGCTTACCATAAAGCCATCAAATACCTGCTGGTACCCAGATTACCACTGGGACAAACAGACTCTCCTTCCAGACTCCCCATAGTCCACTACCCTGAACCTTTCCATCCTTGCTTGTCATGACCATCCATGAAGACTGGAGGTGGCAAAAGTGCACTTATCTATTTCTTTACCCTTTTTTCCTCAAACAGAAAGTTTCAGGGAAAACGTTTTCAGAAAGCTTTCCATACTGCCATAGGTAACAACTGATGTAGTTAATGCCTGACATAGGTTGTAATATTTCAAATACAAAGCTCAATGTTCTGCTGACCTTCCCTAATGTTATCTTACGTTTCAGACCAACATCTGATTGATGGCCCAAATTCAGATCAAATTTGCAGCAGATGATACGCAGGATATGCTTTAGCCTAATTAAATCCCCCAGATTTTTCTTTTAACATGGCTATTTTCCATCCAGTACAATAGCAAAATCAGAGCTTTTTTTTCATGTGAACCATTTTGTATTATTTCTCAATAAAAAGCACCATAAATAAATTCTTATTTCTCAAGACTAAAAAGTACATCTGACATCACAATCTACACATTAATGAATTTGTTAGCACTGCCTCCTGTGTGAACTTGTACAATGGTATGCAATTTGTTAGCTTGTTCAATAGCATTATGATCAACTTGTGAATTCAGATTTCATGAGAGACCATTTTTGTTCTTAAGCAGCAGGACTGCTGGCAGCATTGTGTATGTTGTTGTGTGCAATTGTGTGTAGTGTTTTGTGCAATATCATCTGCAAGATTTTATTTTAGAACATCCCCCCTCCTCCCACCCCAAAATGTGACTAGGCTCTCTAAGGGTGAGAATAGATTTTATAGTAGGTGATCATGACCTAAAACTTCATGGGGCCTCAAAATAAAATTCCATCTGTAGTGAAAGAATAAAGAATCAGCTGCAAATACAGTAAGATTAATGTATTAATCATCTGCTGGCATGGCACACTCTGGGAAAAAGGCTAATTAAAAGGGATTTGTGGAAGGTCATCTAGGATTGCCTTCTACTAAGAGCAGTGGTAAGATATCTGGGTTATCAGGAATTTTTAAAACTTCTAATTAAGGTTTTAGAAAACAGAAGTTGCACCAAGAAACTGAGTTCTCCAACTTTATCTACACTGGAAATATGCTCTCCATTTAGTTCTGCAAGCATTTATGGCTTTAGGAAACTTGGAGGAGCACAGACGGGGGCTCTATCCTCTATAACCTAAATCCTCTTCCCATAAACTATCAGTGTAATGATTTCCATTTACATCACTGATGGGTGGAATGTGGCCTGATGAGGTAAGGTAGAAAAGTCATACTGGTATTATCAGCTGAAACATGTGATACACAGGACTTGTTTCTCAACCAAAACTCATACCTGCCCTTTTGATGGCAGCAGTTATGAATTTTGCCCAAAACACATGGTCTCAAGTTTTTCAAAAGAAAACTAGAGAATGAGTCTAGAGGCACGTCCTTTTCCACCTCTTGTCTATTTGGAGACATGACTGTGCACTTCAGAAGGTGTTTCATACGCTTGATTTTGCCTGCTGTCAAGAAAAGCTAGCTCTTTCCTTGCACACAGGGGAGGAAAGAGTGCACTTAGAAAACTCTTAGAAAATCTCTACTCATGCTAAAAAATTGCATCTAACAACAAAGAGATGCAGATGCAGATATACGTGTTTTCAGAAATAGGTGTTCTTCAGAGTGCTGTTTGTAAGAAGAGATACAGACTGGGTCACTGAGGGGGGAGCCTCCTGTGGAAAGAGCTCTGATCTCTCTCGAGCCAGTCTCAGTCAATCACAAGTGACAGTGTCCATGTAGGAATGCTGCATTCCCACACTTCAGACCACCACTGGACCTCCTGCCTTGGCTCAAAGCCAAAGAAGCTGCATTGTCAGGGCAACCCCAGCCCACATTTCAGCTGAGAAGGAGCAAGGGGTGGTACAGAGGAGTAAATTCAACAGCTAAGCCTTACTGAAAACACAACCTGTCATGACAGAGCTTCCTGTCTGGATATGGAAATGTCTTACGCCCCCGAGCCAGAAAAAGTAGAAAACCTTCCTTACAGAAGCAGCAAGAAACAAGAAAAAGAACCTTTTCTCTTTGCTCAGCAACAGCCAGGAGTAGAGATACTTCATAGTTTTGTCATGCCCTGAGAGAGCAAAAGTAGCTTCATGCACAGATGTGGTTTGGTGGGATGAACAATGATGTGCATTTAATTTATATTTTGAATTACTGAAGGATGATGACTGGAGAGGGTCATCAGACATGAAGTTCAGATTCGGGTCTGAAACAGCTCCAAGCATTTCAGAGCACAGAGTCATGGGCATGGGGATGAGTTTTGCTTCAAGTCACTGGAGACAAAATGGCCAGCTACACAATTTAGCTCTGGATCCATCCCCGATTTGTCTAGATTCATGGCCTTGGCTCAGACCCATTAGTGGTAACAACTGTGAGAGAAAGCGCAAGGGAGAAAGAAAAGATAAAATAATGGCATGAATTCCAGTAGCTCCTGGAAAAAATACATTTGACCTTTATTATCTACTAACCTCTAACTCTGACACTTAGCTCTGGTTTTTGCTTTTAAAATATTGTCCCTGGCAGAATGAAGTCCGAAGAGAAAATAGACTCTGGAAAAAGTGTGAGACTCTGGGGAGACAGTTATTTACTGGCAGTTTCACAACCGCCCCTGCACTTCTAATGAAATTTCATTTGTCAAATTCAGTGCAACCTGGTGACAAGCCAAGCTTATTCTGCCTGCCTTTTAGCTTAGAAACATCCTTTTGGTCTCCTGCTCCCAAGCAGCGCCTTTATTTCATTTGAGGAAAAAAAAAAAAAAAGAGCTGCAGCCTGTAGTTAAAAAGCCAGTCTCAAGCTCTCATGGACACAATTTCTGATTTTAATATGAAAAGGGAGTTAAAATTTTGAACTGGTATTAACACCATGCGTAATAAAGCATGCTCCTTATCAACAGTACTTCAAAGGGAAATATATTCAGCTTTGGCAAAAACACCCTCCACAACTGGTTGTGATTTTATATGGACTCCCACTGTCTGGGATGAGGCCACCTAACAGGAGTCTGGACCAAGCATCCTTCTAATGTAGGATGAAATCCACAACTTCTAAAGGGAGGAATGGATCTTACTTCTTACTGATGTTTTTTTAAAATGTGAGGCCTGGTTTGTGTACGTAGCTTGTGTTACATTCCAGTGGTGGGTAAAACAGCTAAGCTATTTTGACTTCTCCTGATTAAAATACTCCTTTAAGCCTGTTGAAAGTTTTTGCATGTTTAGGTCTTAGGGTAGAGTTGTCAGCAGAAACAGTCACAGGTTTTGCTTGTTTTTATGGAAAAAGAGAATTAAAAAAAAAAAAAGCACAAATAAACTGATCACACTTCCCCCATTGTTCAGGGAAAAAAAAAAAAAAAACAAAGCAAAAAAAGACAGTGATTTATATCAGACAGCCTGAATAGCTGGAGACAGAGAGCTGAAATATGGCAAGGAAATTGCCACCCTAAACAAGTTCCTTTGAGCAACTTGATGATTTTTTTTTCTTTCTGCCTGAGTTATGAGTCCCTGGAATGCACATACCATTGATTTGCTTGGTAATTTGCACAAACAGCTCTTCCTGAGGTCCTAAAGCCACTGTATATCTTAGAGTGGAAATATTAACATGTTACAGAGAAACAGAGTCCAGTTGTTTGCCAGAGTCAGGCTACCTAACCTTGCATATCCATCCTGCAACTAAAATCCATGTGCTGTCATGCACACAACAGTGAGCATGAGGATAAATCCACTCACCTGCCCTTTGCTGAAGCTTGAAACTTCTCTCCTGTGCTAAACTACCCAAATTGCCATGGAAGCATCGTCACTGTGGTATCAAACACCTCCTGGTTGCACATCAGGTGGTGGGACCATCCTCTGTCACATGGGGCCCCTTCTTCTTCCAGAAAGAAACATTGTTTGTGCAATAAGCTATTTTCTTTCAGTAAGGAGGTTTGTTTGCATTTCCCTCTAAAATACGAACATAAACAATATAAACATAAACGAACACCAATCAGACAAGCACCACGGTTTGACGGGGTGAGATTTGGGTGGGTGGTTTAGGTGCCAAGTCGCCGTGTTCTGCACAAAGCCAATGGTTTGCACCCTGAGAACTCAGACCTGAGCCTGGAGCCACTGAACCCTATTTTCTCCTTCATTCATCTTCAAACTGCTTTGCGCCTAGTGCATGTTAACGACTGGTCCTACAGCAGACTTGTTCATGACAACCACCCAGAACGCAGGCCCAAGAGGAGGCTATGAGGACTATGCCCCTCTTTTATCAAGAGGCCCCTTGGCTAAAGCTGATTCCTGGGACACCAGGCCAGGGGAGTGACCCACTGTGACTGGCGTTACTCACAGCCTCCATCCTGTACCACCAGTGCCCTCTCATCTCCACGCCTACCTCCTCCTACAGCAGCAGAGTTCTCAAACGGAGGGTCTGCTCTTACCTTTCAGGGTGCACGGTGGGCACCCTGATTTCTAGCAGTAGTGGATTAAGTCCAGCAACTTGCACAGCTCAGCCTCCTGTCTAGTTGAATTTGATCTTAGAAAACTAAGGCTGAAAGAGACCTCATGAGATCATCTAATACCATTTTTTGCCCAGCAGAAGGGTCAGATATTCCTAGGCTAACCCCATAAATGTTCATCTAACATGGTCTGGAAAGTGTTTGAGAAAGGAAAGCCCATAACCTCATCCAGCTACCTGCTTCAGTACTTTATACTCCCAGAATTATTTTTTTTTGTCTTATCGTCAACTAACTAATCTTTGCTTCAAATTCGTTTTCTTCCTCTCCCACCATGTATGAAAGGAAATATTAACCTGGTTTAGAAATACTGAAATTGAATTTCAAAGTTAAATTTTCCCATTGAGGCCAGGAGCCAGTAGCCAGCTTTGCAAAGCAAAATAAAAGGGAATTGTCAAAAAAAAAGTCATTTCTTAATGCTGTGCCATCATGTATGGGGCCTCCGTTTGGAGCTTTGCTACAGATGTGGCAGGTCTTTGTTTGTTTTGAAGGCGTAAGCTAGGCAGTCAGTCAAAGATGGGTAGGAAAAGCCTGAGGCTGGAGATTGTAGGTTTCTAATTAGACTGGAATGAAAATAGGTCTAAATCCATTGAGTATACAAAATACGTTTACATACTTAGTAATTGATAATAATTATGGTTCCCTAAAACAACAGTAAATGCCTAGTTGTTATTTTGTAACCTAAGGCAAATGAGTAGGGTATTTGTTTTTCTTAAGCTGACAAAACTTGTAAGAGAGGCCACCACAATGACATTCCAGAGCACAGGGAGAGCTGTCACTCTATCTGCTGGCTGGTAAAAAAAAAAAGGGGGGGGGGGGCGCAAAAAAAGAGATTCCATAACGTTATGCTACTGAATAGTTGAGGAACTGCACATATCACTTGCTGGAAGTATCCAAGGAATTAAACATTAGCTGAACAGTCTAATTCAGTCCTACCTCAGCACAGTATAAATAGTCACGTATCCCAGCAGCCACAGAAGAACAAGCTTGTGACCAATGGAAAAGTCTGACCCTCATTTCCTTTACACAGAAGAAATCACATAAAAGCAATCAAGCTGAGATTCAAAATACCCGAATACAGACACAAACTATATGATGAAGATGTGTTAACCATCAGCCAAAAAGTACCTAAAAATCCATTCTAGTTATCTAGGGAGAGAATAGGAAACAACATGTGGACAATTTATATAATGGATGATTGTTAAACGCTGACCTTTTTTGTTGAGTTCTGATTTTAAAATTCAGAACCAATTATGCAGGAAGAGGAGAGATTTTCAGCTACGGGAATAGAAGTTATGCAAAAGCGCTACCAAACCCACAAGTCTGGTTGACATGTAGAGAAGTAGAGATTTGAAATAACACACATGTTGAAAGCATGACAGCAACCACATGTATCCCCTTGCGTTTAGTTCTGAAAGTCAGCTACCAATGCGTCCTATGTAAATGCGCAACAGGAGAAAATAGCACTTGAGGGAGTAGTACACTTTGGTAAATTTGTCAAATTGAGTCTTAAATAGATCTACAAAATGTCTACCTGTATGTGTGTGCACCTGTGTGGGGTGTGTGGTTTCCTAAGGCAATGAAAGCTGAAGGGGTAACACTCTGTATGTGTGCGTGTATGTATGAAGGAAACTTCACCATGTACATTGATGACCATTTATCTGAACTTTAGAAACTCACAACTCTTGAATTCCAGGGAGCCAAGGCTGGTAGCTCATCCACAATCTAGCCCAGTGGGATGAAATTACAAATTGTCTGTGAAGTCCTTGATGTACATAAAGTAATACCACCAAGAAAGCAATCTCTTTGCAATGCAGACATCCTCTTTGTAGCAGTTATGCAGCTGCAAGTTCATTTTGCATATTGAAAATGTTGGGGATTTGTCGGGGACTTTGCAAAAGGAGATGATGTGTCTGCACTGAGAAGTATACCCCTGCAAGCTTTATGAGCCAGCTTCTTTCTGCGCTTTCTGTATTTGGGACTAAACTTTGGCAACAGATGTGGTTTGCAGGTCTGGGAGATATTTAATTTATGGGCGTTCTCAAAGCAAACTGCTCAGATTTCCAAAGATTTGTAAGATTCATATGTATTTAAAAACATTTTATTGCATTTCTCTGGATGAGTTCCAGATATTTTGATGTCCTGCAAATGCTTCTAGCTACCTCCTTTATGGTAGCCTGGATTTTAGATGAAGTCTTATTCACAAAAGGCATAGATCCTTTACAGCACTACCTGAGAGAACAAGAACTCTTCCGCTAGGTTAAGGACAGAGCCTTAAACTTGTTTTGCTAATGTGAATTAATTAACTGTTTCAGGCGTAAGCAAAGCTATGATGGGTAATAAATATGAACTTTGTAGTCTTCTAGTGGATGGTGCTTGCAGTGATGGACACTCTTAAAAAGATTGGCCTAGAGGAATGAGAAGTTCTAGAAGTCCAAGCACTCCCTGGAAGAGGGAGATGTAGATCAAGAGCTTACATTTCTTTACATGTTTTTAAAAAAAAAAAAAAGAAAGAGGAAAGCCCCCAGTTGTTATAGAGGTTTTATTCTCTAGCATTAAAAAATGCAGAAAAATATGTTTAAAATCTTGGAAGACAAAGTGAATAAAACACTTTCACCCAACTGTGCTCTTTTCACAACTGGAAACTTCCTCAGACTTAGAAATCCCACAGTTTCACCCTCCATTTGTGCATGAGAGAAAAAAGAAAGAAATCAGGTAAAAATATCCTAAAATACAAGCATGCTGTTTCTTTTCCTAGAAACTAAATAATTACATTGAAATAAAGGTCACCTGGCTTTGCTTTAAAATCTCTGCCAGCAAAACTGAAAACAATTTCATGTAGAAAAACATGAGGGTTTTTTCAGTCTGCCTCAGTATCGTTACCTGCAGTATACAGATCACTTGGAACACACAGAACCTATTTGCCATTGTGTCACTATCCTCAGAATACTATGTTCATTTGATTTCTTAGACCAAAAATCTGATACACTGCAGCCAGTAGTGAGGCTCCCATAAGGAGCTATGTGAATGCTATTTCCCATCCCATCTACCTGCCTTTTCAATATAAGGAAAATAGTAGGAAATACAATATTCATAGATATAGCATGGAGCAGAAGGAAAAAGGGAAACATTTCTCTCCATTGTCTTAAAGGCTTCTTTCAATAGTAAAGTTGGAAATAGGTAATTTCTACAATAAGATTAATTTATCTCATAAAAATCTTAAGATATACAAGATTAAACAGTTTTGTGTCCTAAGGTAGCAATCATTTATAAATCTACAGAGAGGAAAAACACAATATAGATATATTCCCTATATATGTAGGGAATTCCTAACTATGTAGAAGTTGGATATGAGTGGTTCATGTTCCAGGAGAAATGAAGGCTTGCCATTCTAAAAACACCTGCAAGAGGCAAGGGGAAATTCTTAAGTTCCTTAATACTTGTTTTTCACTAGGTGAATTGCATTTCTCAAACAGTTTTGGAAGAAGCATGAGAAGGTAGGGAACAATGACTTTCAGCAAACAAATCCTTAGCTTTAAAAAAACCTACATAGGAAAAATGGTGACCATCTTGACGTTTCCAGATCTTCCTTTGTTCTGTCACCCAGAATGGGATCAGGTTAAATTTCTCCACATCCATTTACTGCCTTTTAAATGCTGAACTAGAAAGATGGAAACATTCATAGATGCAACTTTTGGAAAAGGAGCAAGGGGGGCAATTTTTTCTCAGGAGCCACCCAGAAGCCCATCCCATCTAGGACTACAGAGAGCTTCGGACCACAAACAGCTGTGTAAACTCAATCTGATTTTTGTCTTTTTGCAGAGGACTAGCAATAACTGCAGAAGCCAAAGATCTAAATGGAAGTAGAAAGGGAAAGAAAGAGACAGATATTGCTTGAATCTTTAAGTAGAAGCAATTGAAAGGTGGGAAGCAGCATGCACTACTGGTCTGGTATCTATTGCAGTCTAGTAGAAAGACACTGGACCTTAATCCAGTTCAAATGAACAGAAGAGTCAGTCGTGGATAGTGTGAAAGTAGAGGCCTTTTCACACAGCTATTTCTAAAGGCCAGATCCTTGGCTAGTGAAGATGTGTGTCAATTCATTCAAATCAGCAGAAGTAGGATGATTTGCACTAAGCCAAAGGACAAGCCTCACATTTTTGCACCCACCCTTCAGTCTGCACTCCACATCAAGTGGGGCTTTATTTATATTTCAGATAAATTAAGTTTTAGGGGTTGCTGTTGAAAAAAAAATCACCAAGAATTTGTGGCCGTTGTTTTTTTGTACTCAGGAGGATACTTTTTAAGTTGGAATCTCCAACTCAATCATTCACTAATCAATATAATATGGCGTAAAATAGGAAACAAATGTGTCAAATTGATTTTACAGTCTTTGAGATGTTTGCTGCAAGATTACATACCATATTAATCAACACAGGTGCTTGAGTCAGACTTGGTTACTCCTTCTCAACCAGAATATTTAACTCTCAGTTGGACTTATAAAAGAAGACAGACAATTTAAGATTAATGATTATTACTTAGCATGACTAAAGAAAGGAAATACCAGTGCTTTGTATGCAGGATGCAGTCGGTACTTACTGACTGTGTTAAGGTACATTTATTGTATTCTATATTATTCTGACTGAAAATACCTCAGTTGATGAGTTTTGAATGATCATAGATCATAGAATCATAGAATGGCTTGGGTTGGAAGGGACCTTAGAGATCATCGAGTTCCAACCCCCCTGCCCTGGGCAGGGACACCTCCCACTAGAGCAGGTTGCTCAAAGCCCCATCCAG
>JAOQGH010000012.1:64361832-64372741 GCA_025769975.1 Gallinago jamesoni
GCTAAGACACAAAAGTGCTCTGCACAGAGGATTCATGGGTCAGCAGGGATTTTGTTGCAGTATTTTAAATCTTTGTAATACCCCTCTTTGTACACCATTTTCTTTCATCATGTTCCTATACAACCTCCATCCATACAAATTGAGGGGAACGCGCTGGCACATGTGTGTTTGGAAGCTCTCCACCCTGTTGACTGCAGGAGTGGGAGGGCAGGAGGAGGGACCAGAGAGGCAGGCAGGAAAAGTGAGCAGGAGCAGGACACCAGAGACTGGAAAGAGCAGAGCGGTGTGCTGCTGCCTTCAAGACAAAAGCTTCTGGCTGCACATTACAGGGTTCATCCATGTGGGGAGAGGACGGAGATGGCACCTGCTGAGACAAAAGCTTACTGACACTACTCTACAAAACCTTACTTCCCAGATATCAAACATGATATCACAGGAAAGTAAACCTTTTTACTCCACACCACTGTTTCCTACTTAATTGTCCACACTCCCATGTGGCTTTCATAAAGAGCTCCTTTGTGGGTGGGTTTTGTGCCATTTGAGTCAGGACTTCATTCTCACAGACCTAGTATGCCTGATTCAAACAAGGCTGGGGTATTTCCAAACTGGGAACATAGTGCTGTGGTGGGCTGGTTGGCCTCCACCAAAATAAACAACCCAAACCAACACAAAAAGAAAAGAAAAACCTTACTCAATTCAGTCCTATTTTAACAATTTTAATACCTGGTGGAATACTGTAACGTGATTCACGTTGATAAAATCTCAGCTCCAGAGTTTCGCCCAAGCTAGGGAAAGTCCAAGTAGAAAGTTCAGGTAAAGATCTGAGCTTATGGGTGCCAGCACTATGACTTCTCACAACTGCATGAAGAGCTTAACATGCCTAAGTTTTGTGCCTAAGTTTCTTGTCTGAGGCAATTCCGGTTCCAATTTTGGATTCCTTTCATCTTAAACGAGCTGTGATGCCTAAACATACATTTCCTCTTGAGCAACCACCCTGTATTACATTTATCATATTTCATACACAAAATTGTAAGCCAGAGAGAACAGCCTTTTGCAGTCTCCATAGTCGAGCTATTTCTCAGCTTTTCTTAAGAAAAACAAAAAAATCCCTCTTTTGGCATCAGTAGGTTGAATGGCATGCACGCCACACGTCTGGAAGCAAGCCTGTATTTTTTAACCCATGTATTAAAAATATTCAATGCTGGAGGGGAAAATAAAGGAGTGTATTCTGCGAGCACGACTGTTAGACTGGTTTGTTTGTTTGGGAAATGAATAAGCCATTGACAGTATCTCTGGAAGGAATAGGCCAGTGCGTGCTCCCTCCTGACATTCTTTTCTCTCTCCAGTCTTCCCCACATACCTTACATTCTTCTTGCCCTCCCAACACCACCGGTTCCTGGGCCGGCAGGCACTGGGGACCCAGTCTGCCACATCTGTACCCATCTTGAAGCCACCGGCTTCTGCCATCTCTCCTACCCAACGCACAGTGCAAATATCAGGGTTCACAGAGCTCTTACTTTCCTCCGCGTTGCAAAGTGCAAGTGGCAGTGGTGGTTGCTGCCGCCTTCCAGCAATTCCTGCCAAAGCTGCTGAGAACGTGAAGTCACCCACGTGCTCTACACCAGCCAGGCAGCTGGGCGGCTGCTGTGCTGCACAGACCTGGAAAAGCCATTCTTTTCCACCCTCACCTGTGGTTAGTACACAGCATCGGACCAGAGACAAATTCGCTTCATCTTGATTCTACCTACTCTACTTTCCTTTACCCAGGGTGAGATGGGTGTCTCATGCTGGTTTAACAGTGATTCCACCGTTTCCCTTTCCGTGTTCATTTTCTCCTGAGAAGGTGACCACCTGCTTCTCATAACAAGTCAAAATTGTGGCAATATATTTTTTCCTCTTTTTTTTTTTTTTTTTTTCCAAACTGAACAGACTTTTCAGTTTTTATTCACTGAGTCAGGGTGATGGCTTAGTGATAGCCAGTGCCAGAATATCTAAACTCCAACTGCCTTCCATGATTTCTGAAGCTAACAAAGGCTGGATTCACTTCCAAAACCTTTTGGGTGGGAGGACACCAGTATGTTTCTTTCTGGCTGGCATTTGAAGCAAAAGAGAGAGAACAGAGTGAGCCGCATTTGTTCTCTTTATCTGAAGGAGGGTCACTAAACAGGGCCTTGATGGTTGACTTACACAATTAAATGAGCGATTCCTGAAGAAACACTGTGTAAAATGCCCTACTTAAGAATGTGAACAGCTTTTGTGCTTTATTCTGCAAGGAGGTGGGATGCCTGTAAGATTAGTTCGTATCTATTAAAGGAAATGTAGCATTCTCGAGCAAGGCAAGTGAACTAGCTCTGTGGTTAAAAGGCATCTTAGGTAGAATGGCGAAGGACAGTCAAAATGAAAAAGATACTTCTGTTAACAATTTTTATTCTCACAATTTGGCCCTTATATTTTAAACCTGATCAATACAGCGAGAGCTGCCCATCTTACCTCTCTGCCAGATCAGACTTCTGCTACTGTGAAATGGAATAGACTGCTTGCTTGAAAAGACTTCCATCACTGGTCAAAGAAAAACAGAACGGACTTTGTTTTGGTTTGCTGCGATGCAAAATATTTCCTTCTTTGGGTGAGAATGAAATCTTTTTCGTATTATCTTCTAGTGAGGTGGGAGAGGGGGGCTTTCTGTGCAGTCAGACATAGAGGCCTGCCCACATCAGTGGTGAATTTTTGTTAACGTTCTTTTCAGGAAACAGCAGCGTTTCATCTTTTTTAACAGATTTGTCCAAGCAAGCAAATTCCACCACTCTATAAAACCATTCTATACTGAAAAAATTCCATCCACTGTGTACCCACTGAACCCGTCTGGGGAGTGTTATAGAGGCAGCAGGACCAAGGCTAATTACCAGGACTCTCCTTTGCTTGTAAAGTGCAGTGGTGCTATAACTGGATTAATTTTAATCCCCATCCCCTGGCCAAGTATCACAGCAAGAAGTGATGCAGATGCCACACAGCATTATCCAAAGGATAGTTAGGGCTTTGTGAACAGAAAAAAAAAATAAAGAAAGGCCAAAAAAAAAGATAGCTTAGTATTTCCCAAACACAGAGCTCACAGACCTTTCCTGAAAAGACTCTCTCAACTGTGAGGGAGACACTCTGCTGTGTCTCTCCTTTCTCAGGTTGTGTCATGGGGAAATAGAAACAAGGGATTTTTGTTTGAGTAACCTTTCAGAGCAGGATATCTGTCTCGAGTTCTTCTCCTATCAATTGTCACAGGGCGGTAGCTGGCTGATTTACTTCAATGGGTATTCCCTTCCCAGCCTGGCTGACAGCTCTGTTTCATGTTGTGTGCAGAGGATTGTGGCAGGCAAGTCGCAGCGCCTGGCTGACAAGCAGTCCCCTTGGCTGCTCCACCATTTCACCTGCTGCTGTCCCCCAAGTACCCCAGAACACCACCTGGCGATCAGGAGGGCACTGGGAGGACACAGACCAGTGATGTGGTGAGAAACAAAGCAAGCACTAAGCTCACCAGGATGGTGTAGGAGAGTAGGAGACAAGCAGTAGTTTGCCCAATGAGCAGAGAGTAATATTAATCGCCCTCAGCAAAAGCAAAGAAACAAACAAAAGCCATTGATGCAGGCACAAGACAAAGTCACAGAACCCATTTGCTACTCTGCTGGAATTGCAGCGGCATAAAATATGAGGCAGTGAATCAAGCCATTGCTGTGCTGTGAAGCAAAAAGACACGTTACATGAATTACCCTCCTGAGAACTTCAATAGGGCCCTGTAGTTATAAATCCTGGCAATACAGCTCAAGTTGCCTCTTACAACACAGACATCAGTAACACCAGGTCTTGGCTTCCTCATCAGCATGTTCCATTGTATAATTGAGCTGATTATCCAAGGTGACCAACTCGAAACTTTCCTAGACTACACCTGAAATACGATATTACATAGTAAAGGCACAGCAGTTGACAAGGTCATCAAGGAAAGCAAAGTGCTTGCACTAAACACAAATGTGTGCTTGCCACAATTCTGACTTCTTCTAGTAATGTGTCGAGGTTAGAGGGTCATATTTACAAATCTCTCTTTCAAGGTGTATCTAATTCCTGATATTCGTGGTAGATCGGGGAGCTCCGCTGAACTGCTGGCTCTGCTAGAAGCATTGTACTAAGCGGGAGTATTTCACCCTAGGGGAAATTAAAAACCCCCTCAAAGTGCAAAGTAAACCTAAGATGGTAAATGGAGTAGGTGAGAGAGGGGAAGGGAGGGTGCGTGAATTAAGTGACCAGTGGGACTTCACTGAGAAGGTAATGTGCAATGGCAATCTCTCTTTCTCCCTGTAAAACACCAATTCTCGTATCTGCTTCTTCAGAATTGTAAAGTCTAGCTATCAACACTGACAGACTGTGTTTTCGTGCCCAAAGTATCATTCCAGTGGCATCTACTTAAAGTTTTTAATATGACTTACAGAGAGTGATAAAGGCAAAACAATATACACAAGAGAACAAACCAACTAGAATTTTACATTAAAACATCTCTTACCTCATGTTAAGACCAGTCAGGGACATTTTACACACGTTAAAAGCAACGCAAGCAAAAAGAAAAGCAGAAGGCACAGCTTCTCAAATGTGCTTAGGTTTTATAATAACGCGATTATAAAGCATTCTGAAAAAGTAGAAACACCAATTACCTGAAAAGTGTCGCTGTTTGTGAGATGACTGGAAACCAGATGGACTCTGCATTTAAATATAGAAGTAGTCAGGAATTTGATTCTACTTTTCTTATTTTTGTCTCTGATATGTATCCAGTTCTTATTAATGTCATTTTAATGCATTTATCTTAATGACAATGGTGCCACATAGAGATGATACAGAGCTTTTTCAAGCAACAGGATTTGGATACTAGTCCAAAACCATGCTAACACCTTAGCCATGGCATCCTCTGTACTTAGGAGAAATCTTCTCATCCCAGGAGAAGTTTTTATCCCTCAAGCATGAAGGGCAAAAGCATGCAAAAAGAAAATCAAAGGTCAAACTCTACAGTTAAGAAACACTCCAAAGAGATTTGCACTCTCCTAATAGTAAGCTGGTTATGCATAATCACTAGAGGAATTATTTTTTAAATAAAGTGTCTAAGGACACAGCATAAAAATGAGCTTTATTCTCTTGAAACTACACAAATTTATTTTGATGTCACAATCAAGACAACGCTGACCCAAACTCAGCACATATAAAATATTATCTACTTCAAGTATCTTTTTGGAAAATCAGAAGAACCAACAGCAACAAAAACGGAAAGAAAAACAACACAAGACCAAGCAGACAGTGAAGCTATAGCACTGCATAGGGAGCCCAGTCACAGAAAGCAGATCTGTGCTTCAGAAAGCAGCAGTTCACTTTTCTCACTAATAACCGGGACATCTTTTGTACTGACAGGGACTCACACCAATGAACTATTAGGGCATGTACAGTCAAGAAGATGGTATAGAAAAAAAAAGTTTTGCATGCATTTACTAAGTCTGTATAATACAACCACATATTTTATGCTGGAACTAGAGAATGAAGGAGATTACAGATAAAAGCATGACATTCTTTAGAAGCCATGAAGCCATTTTAGCAATAGGATCCCTCTCTAGAGGATTAGTCACGTGACAATTTAAAGATATTGCTGTACTATGGAATGAAGTTATGTTTGTAATCTGGTAGTACAAGCTTGTTCTTTGCTGTTTTCCCTTAGGCCACTAGAAACAGTCTTGAGTCCATCCATGACCTAGAAATGTTGGTCAAGATCCAATTGGGGCAAAAAGGACAGGATTTATTTCCTGTTCATCTAAACAAGCTGGAGTATGTCCTATACACAAAGATTCCTATTATGTGTACCATAATCATGCCTGATTAAGAGATCTGACTTAAAAAGCGTGGAGGATCACCACATTTCTTTTCCCTGTTCTTTCTTGCCCTCAAGATATCAGAGTTAATTATTACTCTCTTCCAAATAATCCTTGTTTTCCACAGTGACTCTTTATAATGGCCATTTTTATATCATTAAAGCCATCTTGGCATCTGGTGTCTAATCGGTGTTTAAATAGCAGGTTTCTCCAGGCAAAGTTAACACTTGCTAGTAGCTAAAAGACTGTCTTTTGGGGACAAATGAGAACAAAACTTGATAGGAAAGATGGAATGGAGCAGCATAGAATGTTCAACCCCTTCTAAAGCTCCACAAGAAACAGGCGATTGCAGAAGGGATGGATGGAGGTGGTTTGGCCGGTGGGTTTGGCAGCACACAGAGCCCCTGCAGACCCCAGACGTGGCCAGGCTTCGAGGGGCGTTTTTTGGTGCCTCTCCCCTTCTGTCACTTCAGAGCCACTCTTCCCAGGAGTGCCCCCACCGATAGCCTGGGCGCTTTGAACCTTGGACAGGCCCAGGGGGAAGCCAGCAAGCCGGGGCGGACAGAAGGCCTTTTGTTCCGAGTTTCGTGCGGAGAACTCGAGGCGAGTGCCTTTGAAACGGCGCGGGCGGAGTCGCCGGGTGACAGGAAGCCGGGCCACCAGCCCATCGCTCCTGTGCGAGGGGAGGGTTACCTTCCCTCTCCGCGCAGGGACGCGGGGCCCTGCTCACCCCTCAGCGCCCTCACCTCACCCCGGCCCGCTCCCTTCAGCGCCGCCGCGCTAACGGCCCCCGCGCGCAGCCAGTGGGGGCGGGGCCGACGAGGCCCCACGCCCGCTCCCTGAGTGTAGCCAATAGAGAGGACGCTATGCAAATGAGAGGACTAGCCTGGCTGCGGGTCCGGCGGCCGGGCTCGGAGAAGCGGCGGTGACGATGCGGCAGGCGGCGGTGTAGCGGATTCTCCGCGCCCCCTCAGTCAGCGCTCCGCAGCCATGAAGTACAAGGTGAGCCACCCTCCCCGCGGGGGGCTAGGGGTAGAGGCGGGTGAGCAGAGTCTCACGGGCTTGTCAGCGGCTCCCCTCGCTGACGGGACGCAGGGGTAGCCGGCCGGCTGCGCTCCCCTCGGCATCCCCGCCTCCCCTCAGGGCAAGCGGGTGCAGCCGTTGGCCCCGGGGGAACGGCCAAGCCGCCCGCTTGCTCCGTGCTGTCTCCAGGCGCAGAGCCTCAAGGGAGGTTCCCAGGGAGGGGTGAGGGGGGGCAGCAAGCCGGAGGAGAGACAGCCCCCCCTTCGGGTGCTTCGGTTCCCCCCCCTCCCGGTGGCTGGGCTCCTCTCCGGCTAACGGTACCTGAGGGAAGGCGGGTTTCTACGCGGTGCCCGGCGTCGGTTTGGGACGGGGATCTGTCGCCGCTTTTCTCCCCCGGCAGGTAATTGTCATTCACCCGGTTTGCCAGCCTTTCGGGAATGTTTCGTTATCGCAGTGTCGCGTTTGGGGTGGTCTGCTTGGAGGGCCACAATGATGGAAAAAAAATAAATAATACAACCATATATATATAAAAAAAAAAGAGAGTCTATCACCCCCCCTCCCCCCTTCCCATGTTAAATAAAATAAATGATTTAGCTTAGCCTTTTACCAGAAGGGTTTGGGTTTTTGGTTTTTTTTTCAGAAGACACAAATGTAGAGGCTTTCATCCTAATATTACTCTACTTAAGAGACGCCTGGGGAAGGTAACTGAATTGCCCACGCGGCATTAGATTACCGTACAGACATACCGTAATCTTATGTGATTGGAAAGAAAAGGGGGAGGGATGGAAAAACTTTTCCTCCCTCTGCCGAAAATAACTTCAGCATCAATAAAAAGTTGATCTGGAAATGTCACATATTATGTGCTTAATTGGAGACTAACGTGCTTTGGAAGTGAAGTCTGTCTTCTTACTGAATTTAGGCAGTGTGTTGGAAATGAGTCCTGATGCTATAATGTTATATAAGGTTTATAAACTTGAGCAGAACGAGATGTGCAAGTGATTCTTAGGTAAACATAAGTAGATTTTCATTCTTTTCCATATATCCCTGAGCTCAGCCCAAGCTTTCAAGATCTTCCATGCCCAAACTTTGGGAAAGGTCAGAGTTAAGCTTTTGAAGCTGCTGATTTCTCCATTCCATGGTGGTTAATAATAGCCAGGAAAAAGAAATTATATAAGATAAATATAGACAAAGATACTCTGTGACTTTGAAAATTTTGATGTGTATCTGATAGGGGTTTTGGGGGTTTGAGGCTTTTTTTTTTTTTTTAAATTCTCTCTCAGACAGCTGACTGATTTGAAGTCCAAGATCAAATTAATCTCCTGTCCCTTTCTACTCCCTTCAGATCAGTTCAGGTAGACTTTATGCCTGCTTAGAAAAGCTGTGACTTAACATGAAATGTCGGGTACTTGGGGGTAGAAGAGCGGTGTCACTCTTAGTCCAGATCTTATGAACTGCTTTCCAACTGCCCATCCCAATGGCAAAATAATGGTCCTGCATACTTATACAGCTTCCTGACTTTCAGGGTCACCATCCCTCCGTACTCTGCTGCAAGGAGATCGTGCATCATATATAGATAGCCCAGTGGCACTGCAAGAATAGGGACTGATAAGGTGGCTCAAAAGGGGGAATTGTTCCCTGCTCTGTAGTGTTTCTTTTGCTGTGTCTGGTTGGAATAAGCATTTTTGTTCAGGTTTGTATTATGTAATTCTAGACAAAGAAAGAACAAGCCATTTAAAGAAAATGAAAAAAAAAAAAAGACTGAGGGTTTTGGCATCAAAAACCTTCTTGTCAGACTAGGGTGTTTACTTTCCCTGGGAAACGTGAAGTAGTTACTTACACTGTTTAACTAGGACAAACATCCTTAGATCTGTTTCTTATAGGTGGAGTAACATGTAAACAAAATACCTGCTTGTTCAGTCTCTGTTTCTTTCTTTCTTTCTTCTATTTTTGTATAGGAAAACAAAATTCCTGTAGTTTTTATCACATACACAAAATAAAAGAACAGAGCATGTTCATGGCCTGCACGGGGACATACAAGTGACATCACATTCAAAGGTGGCTTATCTTCTAGTTGCAGAGTTGGGTCTATTTAACTGCTCCAGGTGTTATATTGGGGCCTGTCATTCTTACCTTCATTGTGATAGTCCATAAGGTAACACCTCATTTAACGATTGAGATGCTTGTTATATTTTAATTAGAATACTAAGAGTTGGACAGAATAGGAACTGACTCGCGTATGGTGTGAGATCCTGAGTACATCATCAGTCCTAGCTTCACTTTCAGTGTGACTAAACCCAAGGTAATTTCTGATCTAGAAATCCTTTCTGCTACTCAGTCTGCTCTTTTTTGTTCATAAAGATTTTAAGAACTTGTTGCCTCTCTTCTTTCACCTAGATTTCTTTTATTGTTTATCCCACTCTAAACATTCTTCCAACATAATACTCAAGCCCGAGTCTTCTGAAAGCCAGTGAGGAAAATCCTTGTGGATTTCATCAAATTCAGAATTTTACCTTAGACAGAAATTTAGAGACATGTTTATCTTTTGCGCACTGTATGTGATTCAGTGAAGATGTGACTGTTTAAAGCAAAGACAAACTTGACCCCAGGTTAGGTCCTGTTCTACCATTCACGTACTTGTTAAATATTGGAGAACACAGAAGTTACTCTGACCCATGGGAAACGTTAAGCATAACAAATACTTTTATATTGGTTGTGAGCATTTCTTAGTCCTACTTGTCTGAAAGCGACTTTCAGAAACTAATTCCTGTGGGGTGCAGTTCTACTATGGCAGTACCTCAGTACTTCGTGTGATAGCAATAGCAGCATCCTTTTGCCCTACATCTCCATGTACTGCAAAACTGTGTTCCATCAAGTTTTCACAGGATGCCGTTTCAGTGTTCTGTAGATCTGGAAGGTAGGTTTAACCCTTTCCGAAAGCAAACTCAGACTATGATTCCAAGGATCAAGCAGTTACAGCTAAAACATACTATGTAGGAACAGAATTACCACTGGGGTATCATGATCAGAGAAGAACATGGATGGAAGAGGATATATCTGCCCAGCAATTCCAACACCCTTATCTCAGACAGTAGAAGTGTGACAGAGTCAAAAGGGAGAAGGCATTATAACAAGGCTTTTGCAGCTTGTTGGCTGATCAAGAGCAAGACAAAAAAAAAGCGTGGGAAGGAGAAAGGGGGACTTATCTGTTTACTGAAAGATACAAACTGTTAGTGAAAGAGGAGAGGAAAAGAAAACTACATTCCTTACCTCATTTAAGCCAAAAGGAATGACGTAGATGTAAAGTATGAGGTCTTGATTATCTATTTTTAGACTATTTGTTGGGCAAGGAAGAAACCTAAGTAAATAGGGTTTGAAATGCCTGCCATTTGTGCTAAGGCACAGATCTGTAATATATAGACTTGATTACAATGCCTGCATGCCAAAGCAAACAAAATAGTGTCACTAGGAAGAAATACTATATTCCCGACCAGAAATGCTTGTGAAAAGCTGCTTGTAACCCTGGCAATGAAAGACTTTGTGTCAGGCCATGTCAAGGGAAAAGAACTGCCTGTAGTCTACTAACTACATCCTCTCTGTTTTGTTTATTCCTCACACTCCCCTTTGTTTTCCTTTTTTTTTTTTTTTTTGGTATCTCAGCAATCATGGGGTGACAGTCAAAAGTAAATATGAGCTATAAAACCTTATAGAAGGTAACAGTAGAGGAACAAACCAACAAAGGGAAAAACTGTCCAAGTCTATGCTGTCCCTTTAACTGTCATGAATTTGCACTGGAAGTTTTGTGGTGGTTCTCTCCTCTGTGTGTGTACAGAAGGAGGTGGCAGAAGTCTTATCAGAGTCAGCAGCAGCACTAGTGAGAGGTAGCAGTAGGACTTGCTGCTTCGCAAAGCTTGAAGAGCCACGGTCATTTTCAGACTCCCACTCTTCCCTCCTGTGGCCTCTGTGTGGGGGGGGGGGGGGGGGGGGGGGGGGGGGGGGGG
>JAOQGH010000012.1:64372841-64408031 GCA_025769975.1 Gallinago jamesoni
TGTGCCCTCCCCCCCCCCCCGCCCCCCCAACTTATGTACTGCTTATGAGCCTCCAGTTTGGGGTCAAGTATGTACTTGTGTACTTAGAGCCTCAGTTCCTCAGGGTATTTGAAAAATTCCCATTATAGAATTTGCCCTCCCAAGACTTGGTAGGGTAGCAAGGTGCTGTTAATTCTGTTTTACAGATGGAGGTGCTGAGGCTTAGGTATGTTACGGGTTTTATTTCAAAGGAAGAGGAGCCATCATAAAGCATTACAGCTAACAGCATGCAGGGTTTTTTGCATGATTCCTAAAATTCTATGGTTTTCTTCTAACAGCTGGCTCATGAGTAATGTAGCTGTAAGTCTATTTCATCAAGAAACTGGTAGTCTAATTTCTCTGTCCAATAATTCCTAGTATATGATGGAGAAACAGAACTGCCACATGAACAGTCATCTTTATATTTTTGATAATTCTAATTCAGTTTGACTGTAGATACTACAAGGGTCATTAGATACTGATCTAGGGGTTTTGCTTGTGCTTTTAAGATCCTGCTAGAGGTTGCAGTCACATTAAACTGTTACTTTGCCTTAAGTTACCTTCACCCAGCACTAGTAATTTCAAAGAATGCCAGAACATCAGAAGATCCAATCAGTGGAGGTCTTACCAGATGAGAGAGCAGAACTGCCTAATAGTAAGACTTTATGGAAACATCTTCTGCAAAGGAAAAATCAAAGTATATTTCAGAAGAGTTCAGTAGCCTTTTAGGCTGATAACCACCATTTTGCAGAATACAGGCTAGACTTTGGAGAAGTCTCATGAAGCATTACTGTAAACTCATTAAGTGTTGGACTACAGTTAGTAAGACCACGCACGCACTCACCTTTGGAATCTTACGATCTCAAACAGAGCAGCAAGCAAGGTTAGAAAAGAACAGACTTTCACTGATACCTTATCACTGAACGCTGAACTCCTACACGTGGTGGTGCAGGAGAAGTTGATATTACTGATATTACTGAATCGCTTGTACTGCATTACAATTACCAGAGCCATTGCAGCAAGGCCAGGTGCATCTAGTGGCCTGAGTAAAAGCTTTAATGAGACAATTCTCCCAAGTCACACACACACCTCTATGCACCACTGCTGTAATGGGTGTACTTACTGGCTGCTATTCGTCTTCTTGCAAAGAGCTTGCACTTGTATTAGCCCTCCGGCAAGCATGAGGTCCTGCTCTTGCACAGCAGTGCAGGAGAAGAGGATGTACCATCAGCATATGGAAATCGTAAAGAGCCTTGTGTCTCTGTGCATAGTGAAGAAGCATGACTGGAGCTTAGGGCTCCTTCCTTGTCATATTGCTATTACCGAAGATGGTGGGGGCATGGGAATGACACTTGCATGCGGTAGATGGGCTTAGGTCACTTAAAGTCCTACCTAAAGTCACTTTTGTCTTGCTTATTTTCTTTGGACTAGCTTATCACAGACATTTAAGTACTTGAGGCCCATTCATACCAACAGGAGTTAGGAACCTGCTTGTCTCCAAGATCTAGAGTTTAATTTCATTCTTAAAGCAACATAAGCACTTAAGAGGAGCATGCACAGGTGTCTGCCTGAGCAGCAGCAATTGCGGAGAACCCTTATCTTCTACTGTTCCTATTTCTGGCTGCCCTTGACGAGCAGCTGAACTTCTTGAGATAAAGTCTGCACACCTATGTAGGAGCCCACATTCAGTGACATCTTGAATTGTAAATGTGCAAGTCACTTCTGAAGATGGTTCTTTATGTACAGGTGCTCTCTGAGCATCCATGAAAGCAGCGGACATTTACCTGTTGAAAGACACTTTATACTAGGTCTTCAGTAAGATTGATCAGACAGTCCTCCAGGACTGTACTACCAAAGAATACTTACGGCATGTATTCAGCAATATTTGTTAAGTCAGGCTACTGCTGAGTAAAACTGCATTTATGGTGCAGCTCTCCGTATCAGTGAAGCTGGGTCACTTTATAGCAGCTGAGAGTACAGCCTGTGAATATTGCTGCCTGTCTGTCACAGGCTGCTCTTGGCAAGTGACCTTTTTCTTTTGCCTTTTGGTCTAGACATTACAGTAGTGGAAACTGTCTTAAAATTAAGGAGTTCATTTTTCCACAGCAGATTTGGACGTAGCTTGCATTTGACAAGAAACAGGACTGCTAAAGCTATAGTTAGCAGTCCTAGAAGCACAAGTGCATAGGATGACAAAAAAATGTGTATTTTTTTCTCCATAGGGATGAGGCCCATTCTCGCCTTTCTATTTTTGTGTTTGTTTTAAAAACACTTCATTCACAGTCAGAGTGGATTAGCTTGCTTGGAAAAGGAAGTGTAATAAGAATGGATTTACTCTACAGGAATGCAGTCAGCACATCAGAAGCCCTTTCTTAAGCAGGCCTCATTCACAGCAATGTTGAACATTTTAGCAGGAGCTAAATGTGGATCATTTGGTGATGAAAATGCTGAAGGGTCCTAGGAGTAGATCTCACTTCCCCACAACGATTCTCTTTCAAAGGAATTTCTTGATCCAAAGGGTTAAGTACAAACAACTGGAAGTGTGCGCTGTTGAATTTACAGCCTGCAGTAGGTAGGGACATGAATGCCCTTGTCCTATGGACTTTACATACAGTTAAAATGCTTAGGGTAATAAAGCAATTTTTAGTGTTACAGAAGGGCCCAGTTTACAAGCAGATGTCTTCTCTTTTTTTTTTTTCTCTCTCCCTGATTATACTGCTTTATCAGAAGCTGCACAAACCAGTCTCTCACGTGATCAAGAACTGAGTTAAAGTTCTAGTTCAATCTGAGACTAAGCACAGTAACTGGTTAAAACACACCCACACACTCACCCTTCTCCAGGGGTACGATTCCTTACAGAATATCAGCTTGCCAAAAGCCAGTTCGTATGTTGACTTTTGGCCAGTGCCTTGTGGTATGGAGAAGACCCTGACCAAACTTATCAGACCTCATCTGCCAGCCAGGCTCTGCTGCCGTGGACGTGTATCTGATTCACAGGCAGCTTGCTGCCTGCACACACACCCCCCTCAGCATGCTGAGGGCTGGCAGGAGCCCCCAAACACGAATTCCCAAGCTTGTTTTTCATCAATAAGCTGGACTCTCAGGGCATCCCAAGTTGATGCTGCTGGTGTGTAGTATCCCAGATGGTAACACTAAAGTGAGAGAAAAGGGTGACTTTTCCTTCTATGGCAAGTTTTTGGAGAGACTTGGGGGAAGAAGAATGTGCCCCAGTTTAGCTAAGTTCTAGATTTAAAAAAATATATTTAAAAACTCATACTTTCCAAAGCTGAAAACATCAGACAGAAATAAGTTGTAGACAACACCAAGGTCCTATGTCTACACAGCTATAGTTTCTTGACACTTGAGTTGTGATTATTTCCCCAGCGCTACACAGAGAAGGGTTAAATTCAGGAGGAGATTTTTTTTTTTTTAAGGAAACTTTGCCTGGGAGAAGACTGCTCACAAATGCCAGAAAATGGAAAACTGAGAACTCAAAACACACGTTTCAGGATTCTTTCTTTCCATCCCCTTTTTTTTTTTCCTTCTGCTCTGCTCCTTCAGTTCTTAAGCATTTAACATCCGATCTCCTTTCATTAAGTTTTTAATTGCTTGCCTGAGGGAAAGAGGTTAGGTTTTCCATCTGCTTTTTTGATTTTGATGTACTGCGGTTTAATCACAGTGAGATCATATTTACTCTAAGGCTATTGTTTGCATGCTTTATTTTTCCCCCCTGTTGATGTCACAGAAGGCACACAGCCCTCAGATTTGAAAAGGCCTTTTAAAGTCATGGAACTGGATCACACCCTTCCTTGGGTGGGGGGAAAGGAAACTGGTTACGAGGGTAAACCATACAGAGAAAGCTTTGCGAGTTAGGTGTGGTGGAATTTCCCAAAATATTAATAGGTCTTGAAGGTAAGTCAGGGGATGTGGTTTGTATTCCCAGCAAGAGCAAAGAAAATGGTATTTCAGCAATCACATAAAACCCCAGAAACTCAGAGCGCAGGAGAATAAGATCAGGACATGGGATCAGTGGATCCCTGGTCTGCTTCACTGTAAATGTTACTGTCACTAACCATATCTGCCTTCTATGATAGTTCCAGAGCAGGGTGGGTGGTCTCACAACACAGAAGCAGTGTCCATTAATCTCAGGGGTGTTCCCCAGGGCTGAGCAAAAGAACATTACCTCAGATATGCCCTGGGTTTTTTGCATAGCTATGACCTGTTGTGTCTCACTGCACAGACTCCAAACAGAAGGTTGCTATGTAGTAAAAGGGAGTTGCCACTTAAACTCTCCTACAAGTTCACCAAGCACTCAGAGGTTTTGTGTGATTTAAACAGTGTTTGTGACACACCACATCCATCCTTCCTTCACTGCATCAGAAACAGAAGAGGTGAATCAACTCCTTATTTAACGTCCAACCTCAAATCATATTTCTATGATTACCTTTGCAACTCCCAGGAAATCAGGGCAGCACCCCCATACCTCACATCCCCTCTAACTAAACTTAAATAAAACCAGCTAAGCCAAAATACAGAACTCAGGAGACAAAAGAATATCATCCATATGAACAAATTAAAGCCTAGTGTCCTGCCCTTCTGGCCAATGCAGAGCTATCATTTCATTGCTTAGTAGACAGCCAAAAACTTTCCTTTCAACTCCCCTCTGCAGTTTGAAGTGTCGGGCACAGCAATAAGCTGATGCACTCTCTGCAGAACACAATGAAGTATTTTATTCACACAGGGCAAAGCTTCAGTTAGGATCTCTTGCTCTAACCTTCATTTTGGCATTTTTCCCTTTTTTTATTTCCCTACCAGCTTTTCTACCTTTCTAATTCTTTTAGATTCAGGCGCTTGGATTCCTTCTCAAGTTGCAGGTTCACCACCATGCCTCGGTTTCACAAAGCATTTTGCGGACTGCCTACTAAAGACTGGATACACAAATACCTCCTACTTGCTTAAAACAGAACAGCTATGCTGAAACAAAGAATGTGTTTGGGCCAGAGAGCCTTCAGTCTCCTACACATGTTTACATTGCATTTAAATCCCAGGTTTGGGTGAACTGATGGACCACATCAGCATCTTAAGCTGGAGTGTGAAATGCCTGAGTCCAGTCACTGCCTGCCCGCCACCCCTGCTCAGTTACTCTCGTGTGCCTGCAAAAACTATGGTGAACATATCCAGAGCATGACAGCCATAATGCCTACTTTGGCTTACCCTAAGTGGGAACCAGTAAGGAGGGGACATTCCCACTTTTCTCCTTAATTTCTGCGTAACTGTTCACACTCAAAAGTAAAACCCATCCAGAACAAACTCTGAAATTCAGGCCAGACAGAAGGGCTGGGACAGCTTGGTGGAACACTGAAATAAGAAACTTGCCTTTCTCCCCTGCAGACCAAGGTTTTCCACATCACAACGTTCAGGCAGCTTGGCATACTTTAGCATGACTGAGAGCCTCTGTTCCAGAGAGGCATGGGTCTAGACCGCAAGGATACTAAGCGTGGATGAAGATATGTCCTCCTTAAGGCTCTGCTCAGGCTGTTAACATCATGGCTCATTTTCTCATTAGCTGTAAAATCAGCCTTCCAAATCTGTGAATGGAAAACTGCCTTAATTTCCATCCAGCAGGATTTGCAATTATTTGAGCTAGCAACACTTGGCCAAAAAGAAAAAGGTAGTACTCTTTCATACATGTGGTGGTGGTACTTCCTGCCCTCCTCTACGTAGCTATCAACTTCTGGTAAAAAGAAGTACCTGCACATACCTTATGGCTGGCGATTAACTATTACAGGTCTGTGGCAGCCAAGCAGCAAGGTGCCATTTTGTAGTCTGTTCCCCATGTCAGGGCCTACAGGGATATGTCTAACAATGTGCCAGCACAGCTTTGCGTGGACTAAATGCTGCCTTTGCTTTTCACACTGCCGCCTTTCAGGCTTGAGGAGACCGGCAATGGACTTTCTTCAAGGCTGTGTGTCTTGCTCAGTGCCCTCTGCCAATTTGTATTAAGTAGCATATTACTATAGATAGACCTGTTACCTACTGTGCCGCAATAGTTTCTTTCCTTGCAAAGACGGCACAATAAATTCATTAAGGGGCAGTGACAGTGAGAAACAGAAAAGGAGATGGGAGCTAAAAAGCATCAATGTTAAACTGTTCAGTGACTCTTGTGCTGAAGAAGCCCTTCTATCAGAAAGTAAACTAGAGCCTGAACTTCCCTCTCTTCTACCAATACTGCTTGTAATCAAACCATCTCTCTCAAAATACAACTCAAGCCTTCACTGGATTTTTCAGGTCAGTTCTTCAGTCTCATAGGCAAATCATTACTATTAGACCTATTACAATCACAAGGCTACATAAATGTTTAAGCTTACTTTGGAACAGCAGCAATTCATTTTAAAGAAACCTAAAGCAGGAAAAAAAAAGTGTAAGGAAAACCAAAAGGAGAAGGGAGAATCTTTATGAAGAATGTTGTGTGATGGATAATTAAAAGAAATCCAGCCAAAGTGAAGCTAGTGGTTTGTACATAGACACTCCTTTGGGGTGTCTCCCCTCCACCTTTCCTTTCTTTGTTCCTTTCTTCCTTCCTTCCCCTGATCTAGCTAAAGTTAGAAGAAGCCATTTTGCATTTCAAGAAACCATTTGTCCAGTAGTAGAAAGAAGGGGTCCCACCCTTTTTCAGTCTAAGGGCAGAGGCAATTTCCTGGGTTTTATTTTCACGTAAACTTTACGCATAGGAAGCAATATTTAAAAACAAGGCAGTGCAGAACAAAACAACACGCCTGGCCAGCCAAGCACAGAGCAGGGATCAGTATCCACAAGGCTGCACGATGGGGAACATCCTCATATTGCACCTCTGAGGTAAGCGACTGAAATTCTTGGAGCTTATGGTTGGTTGAACCTTTTCCTCGAGCATTCATTCATCGCGGAGCTGGCAGCGCTGCCCGAGGAGCTTGGCACCGCCACGCTCAGCCCTTAAAGAGTGCATTGTATTTCATCTCGTAGCGTGTCATTTATTATTCCCGTGTGTGCTTCCATGGCTGTGGGCACCTCGCACACTCTTGTTACCCACGTCATTGGATGTGTTTACTCTAACAGAAAGAGTAGATGTTTCCACCACTCTCTTTAACTCTTGCCTCTTCTGCCACTCAGCGTCATCAACAAACAGCCTTTTCATCCTCTGAGCCACAAATGACAGAATTCACAAATGACAGTTCCCTTAGCTTAAAGGAGAAGCTGCTGTCCGAGCATTCACATAGCATTCAAGGATTTGTGCACACATACCAGCTGAGTCTTTAATTCCTAAGACCACGGTCAGTGGGCTGGTGGGTGCCCCTTTCGACCACACACACACACACTCTCACACTCACTCACTCTCTCTCTCTCTCTGGGGGGTGCATTTCCTCCAGCAGAGTCTTGGGAGTCAGATTTTATAAAAATAATTAATTTAATTGGGCTAGATGCCTCTGGAAGGGGAGGGACCTCAAAAAAGAAATCCCTGGGCAGCTATACCCTTGCAATTGATACATACACCCCTCACATGCTGTTCACATATCTTTTAATACAATGGTGGGTTTTGGTCTGGGGGCTTCTAAGATCTTACTGGATTCTTTTTTCTGTGTCCAGCCAGGCAGGGTATTGACTGCTCTTTTCTTGTTGACTTGCAGTCTCTGCTGACAGTACCCTCCTTATCTTCTGGTTTACTCTTCTTGTGCACCTGAGCTGAAAAATCCCAGACTTAGGGAAAACACTATACAAAAACATCAGTGTATTATCAACGTTTTTCTTATACTAAAATACTAAACACAGCACTGTACCGGCTGCTAGGAAAATTACTAAGAAAATTATGTCTATTGCAACCTAAAGGCTTCAGCAAATCTAGCTACTTATGCTAAGTAAAGCTAAGCAAAAAGCATAAATCACACCATATTATAACTCTAGCTTAGATAAGTAAGTTTTAATTAGAATAAATTACTTAAACAACTAGTATCTCTCAACAGCTGCAGGGAAGGTCAACCAAACAGATCATGTTTTTCAAAGTATTTTCATGCATATTTATTCAGCTGCAGGCACGTTGTCATTTGCAGTTGGTTAAGGAGAGAGGAGACACCTTTACCTGTCCAGTAACAGACCTCATTTACAGCCTGTAATCCCTTCAGTATCTGAGAAGACAAATAGTTTACAGAGTCTTTTTTTTTTTTTTTTTTGCCTCAGCTTGTCCAAGTGGAGCAGCTGACAGCTTTCAGGGCAACATCCTTTGCTTTTAGTCAGGTTTTACTAGGACATGCACCCTGGACACAAAAGAGAGAAGAATCTAAGGTGTGCAGAGAATATGAATTACTCCTTTCCAGGGTTTATCTAATAGACTTGCAGCTGGCATTAATGAAAAATTCAGAATTTTCAAATCCCAGTTCACTTTACCTTGAGAGAGCTTGAAAGCTTTATTTTTCTCTCAACCAACATAGAAAGTTTGGACCATGGGCACTGTAATCTGCATTTAATCTAAAGAGTATCCATTTCAGTTTTAGTTCTTTTAGACAGTTTCTGATACAAGGCATCAATGAAGTCTGCTGAGCCTTTTCCTGCAGCGTGTTTCAGCTGAAATCCCCAGGCAGCAGTCATTAGGGTCAGGCTCCCTTTCTCTTTGACCTGCTGATGACTGGGGTAGCACTTTATTTAACAGAAGACTGAAAAACTTCCTTTTTTTAGATGTGATTTTTACAGAAGATGCTTTCTAATGCACTCAAGAGTCCAAGGTTAAGAGGAATTTAAGCTTCTTGAGAACAAATGGGGTTTTTTGTTTTGTCTGTACAGAGTGTTAACACAGTGGGGACCTGACCCTGGCTTCAACTTCCAAACATCCCAATGTTACTAGCAAGGCTTGAGGATACAAAAGCTGAACTGAATCCTTCCAGTCAATGATTAGTTGTGGAGAAGCACTCATTAACTGAACTACTTCCAGTTTGTTTAGGAAACAGACAAAGGTTTTTTACCACTCAGTGATAGAAAAAGGTACCTCTGCCTTCCCATATTGGATATTAGTGCTTCTTTGGTGCCTGTTTCACGGACAGATGAGTGACAGAACCATGTCTCCGAGGGCAAGACCAATTAATTCCCAGCAACCCTCCCCAGCTAACAAGACCAATGAGAGTGAGTGTTGAGAGATGTGAGCTATGATGCCCACAGTATGCAAAAGCTGTTAGAATTTGTCAAATCGATTGAGATAAAGCCCAGAAGTGTTGGGGGATGTCTTTGATCAGGAGTTCTTTCTATGTGGGGAAAAGTAGAGACTACCATTTTGATCAAAAGCAGGTTAGAGGTACCTCTGTGGTTTTCAGAAGTTTTCCTGATGACCTTCTGTGGTGACAGTTTCATTTTTCTCAAGACTGACTCAGCTGAATAATGAAAGCAATGTGACACTGTTCTTGAAGTTCTTATTAAGAAATCCTGTGAAGGAAGAATGAAGTCAGGGAAATACTCAAGACGCAGAAGGCTTGCTTAGCAGGAACAGTGCCTATGTTGCTGGCAATAAGCAACAGGGGTAGTGTTTCTGGTCCCAGTGCTTATTTGGAGGAATATTTTGCCTACTTCACTGCTCCATCAGTGACTGATGCTGGTGGCATGGCTCTGGGCTATTTATAAAGCCTAGGGGAAATTGCTGTGAAACAAGTGGCAACCAATTAGTGTAATTCACATGCTGGTGCCTGAGTTAACACTGACAATGACAATCTGAAGCTATTTGCAGCAAAGAAGTTCTTGAAGCACATCCAGATAACATGCTGCACGCCAGGTGGTGAGAAGGTCACTGGGACAGAGATAATGAGCAACTGGAAAAAAAAATTCACATGGGAACTTCTATCTGCTCTAATTCTACCACCATTCCAGCTTTGCTCTGAGAACTGCTTTGCTGTAGAAGCTAATCAGACTTTTCAAATAACTTTGATCACCAAGTATAGAAGAATAAGCATTTATCATTATTAACTTGCTTGTTTTGTGCCCCACACCCCATCTTCCCCCTTCTTTAAACAACATTGTCTGAGAAAGTCTCCTTTAAATAGTCAGTTGCACGGACTGAACTATCAGGTTCATAGATTTTTACTGTGAAAGACTCATAGAAAGATAAGAGATTAATTTTAATATTCAGGCTAAACAGGATCTTTTCAGAGCTCCTTGGGTGCCGCTGAGTAGCCAGGTCAATACAGCAAGAGTGTAGATGTAGTGCTTAGGAAGAGACCGCTGTTTTTGACCATGCTAAAGAATAGTTTTAAAGTTCTGCCAAGGGATGGAGAGGATTGTTCCCTGATTTATCTCTATTAGCATTTCTTAATATTGTTGCCTGATGAGCTGGGTAGGCGTACACCAGAGAGAACGATGGGCCCTACTGCTGCTCTTTACATGGGAGTTTCAAATGTCAGTCCTGCTTTTCCAAACCAAAGCATCATGAGTGACGTCAGTATAAATTAAGCTGATGAAAATGAAAGCCAGCATTTCTCATACATTTGAAGGCTGATTCCCTATTCAGAGAATAGAAAACTGATCTCATACACCCTGTTTTGTTGGTGGTAGTGGTTTTGAGGAAACAGGAGGAGGAAGCTTTTTACCTATTAAGCTAGGGCTATGTTTCGCTGTGCCAAGTTTACAGATAGAATGAGAAGGCAGAGCTACGTACCAACGTGAAGATCATAGTTTAGTTTAAAAAACGTGAGATTTTGTCAATTTATATTTTAAACCAGTTTTTCTCACCAGGTGGTCTACAGATCCCTGCATTTAAGAAGCCTGCAGGTGGCAGCTAAGAAAAGCCAGCCCTCTGTCTTTACACTAAAGGGATCTGCACCTCTACTGGAAAGTCTTGGGACACTGCAAATGTAAAGTGTTTGGAAGCAACTGCCCTGGATTATGTTCCTGAGAGTCTTGTTCAAGTTTTATTTTAAGTATCAGCTAGCTAGCTGTAGCAGTACACAGACCACATTAAGAGGGAAATCAACATCAAAAGATTAAGGTACAGGTCCCCACTCACAGAAAGAGCATCTCAGTGCCAAGAATAGAACTCTTCTGTCTTCTGTCCAGATGAACAGATCCTATGAAGAGCTTCTATCTGACCTAGTATTACTAGAAAAGTTCTTACTAGCATTGCTGCTAATGCATAAGCCTCTCATTTCTCCAAACTGGGACAGAGGAATCCTGTGCTGCGTTATTTCCTGTGTTATTTTAATTTCCTGCACGCTTCTTTTTAAAATTTAGTTCTTACTTCTCTCCATCTAGAACGTGCTTGAAGTTTTAGAGAAATCCTAGCGTGGTTGTTCATTTGTTTTTCTTGCCCTTCTTTCTCCACAGAATCTTATGGCAAGAGCCCTGTACGATAACGTCCCTGAATGTGCAGAAGAGTTGGCCTTCCGCAAAGGAGACATTTTGACGGTGATAGAACAGAATACCGAAGGTTTTGAAGGATGGTGGCTCTGCTCCTTACACGGCCGGCAAGGCATCGTTCCAGGCAACCGTGTGAAACTCCTGATAGGTCCAGTGGTACAGGACAGTCCTTCTGGCCAAGATATGTCCAATTCAGGACTGATGCATCAGTCCTTCAACCAGCAAAAGATCTACCAAGTACCAAGCTCACATGCCTCAGCACGAGACCCTGTCTACCAAGTGCCACCTTCCCACCTGAATCAGGGAATTTACCAAATACCCAGTGGTCACGGTCTAGGGGGACAAGATATTTACCAGGTGCCACCCTCCATGCAGAGATGTATTGACGGTTCAGCTTTGACTAACAAGGTGCGTACCTTTGCTTTCATGTCATAGCTCCCAGGCAGGTCACTTGTGTTGACCACCAATGAAGCAGTTAATGTCTAGTGATAGCCTGTGGACTATATATATATATATACTTCCTGTATCTTAACTATATAAAGTTACAGCAGTAACTTTTCTGCTGTGGGAGGAAAAGAAAGGTCTGGTTCTTAACAACTTGCTTAATTTGGAACTGAGATACAGCTGCTAAAGGTGTGGGGAAGTCTGCGATCTCACGTCCTCCCAGGCTCCCCAGGAAGGCTGAAGCACATCTGGCCTATGGCAGTCTTGCATTATATGCTGAAAAGAGAGCTTTTGTGGTAAGATTAACTCTCCCACAAATTAATGAACAGTTACATCATCTGCCCAAGTAATTTTTGTTTAATTAAAAATCATGTACTGCCTTGCAGCAGGAGTCCCAATAGGTCTGAACTACAAAGAAAAAGCAATGATTGATGAGACAAGGGCCATACTTGGAAGAGTGAGGGAACAAGAAGATGATGATAATGACAGATGTTTTGATACCGAACCTAAAGTTTATAAGAGTGCAGTTGATGTTTATCTACAGCTAAATTTCTTGATTGAAAGTAGGAGCTGCAACAGCTCCATGGTGCAGCCATTGTTGCAGCAGCTGAGAGCTCCCAAAGCTCCAGTGAGAGGCATTGTCTTATGTGTTGTGTCCATATTCCTACTGTCCCTCTGAGGCTCTCCCCATCTCCTTTTACTTCCTCATTTTACTTTCACAGGGTACCTGCCAGCTACCCTGGTGGCACACAGTGCCTTGGTGGCTGAAAAGAGTTAGGGAAGGTACCTGAAGTAGGAAGGAGATTATCCTGGCCTTCCAGACCCCTTATTGCAGGACCAAAAAGAAGTTTTTACAGTCCTTCCATTCCCAGCTCAACAGCTCCAGCTATTAGCATCCACCACCTTACCTTTAGAGCTTGGAGCATAGTATTATATCCAAGTTATGTGAGCAGATGATGTTTCTGTCAGGAAGTTCCTGACTCTTTTAAACTTTCATCTCCTAATTTAGATTGGCAAGACGGTCTGTTTCAGGCTTTCTTCCTGCCTCACCCCCCACTCAGCCTTTTTCATATCAGGCTTTGGAAGTCATCTTCTAATGCTTTTATTTCCTTATTATAATTTCCTTTTCCTTCATAAGAATAAGTGGAATTTTTTTTTTTCCCTACTGAGCAAAAGATCTGTGAAATCATTCCAAGTCAAGTTATGAAGAGGTTGGTTTTCTCAGCTTTTCCACAATTACGCTTCGTAGGGTGTGCAGGATGATAAAATGAGAAAATTGCACTTGTTGCACAGGTAGAGATAGGATCTTTGTTGGAGCAATTACGTGGGTTTTGTTGAGAAATCTCTTTTCTCTCCTTTCCCTATACTCTACATAAAGTGAACTTTTCAGAGGCAGTACATTTTACCTTTCCACAGTAGCATTTAGATACCCTCCAAGGCAGTTAGTGAACACCTGATAAATAGCCTATTGATGTGACAGCATGGAGGAGATCACAATTTAGTGTATGTCTGCATGAAACATTACAGCACCATGCAGAGATGCCTCAGCTAGCTGGCTTGGGCCACAGGAGATGCACCACACTGCAAAGCTGTGCTCAAGGCTGTTGGGAAGCCCAAGATACTAGGTCAGAAAAAGTGCTATGTACTTTAATTGTAGAACCTGACCTGCCTAAATGGCCATTAGCACAGTTTACTGAGCGCTACTTGTGTGTTTGTGCTCTGCGCAGTGTAAGCCTGAAAGGAGAAAAAATTCTCCAACAGTATGCAAAGTCCCTTCTCCCTCCCCACACCCTCTTCAACTCCACTGAGAGTAAAAGGACATTCTGCATAAACCTGGTTGCTATAAGGACTGTGTTAAAACCCTAGTTACGCTGAAAAACTTTAAACAAAGATTTTATTTAAGTGCAAGTTTATTGATGAGATGCAAAAACTAGAGGCACCTGTTTTCTCTAAGCTTCTGCCTAGAAATTTTTCAGCAAGTTTGATTATGCATTTTTCTGAATTCAAGTCACCTTCTTTAGAAAATTAAGGCTGACTTTTAACTTGTTTCATTTAATCCCTTGCAACCTATGAAAAGTCAGCTATGCTGCATAAGAACAATGGCTGTGCTGCCAACTACAGAGTAAACTAAACATGCACATTTCTTAAGCATTTTACCCTTAGCAAAGTAGCTACCAGCCTTCTCAGCACTAACCAATTCTTACTGCTTAGGACAGAATTGCTTTAATCCTGACATGACGTTTATTTAGCATAAAAGCCCTGAGACTCAGTATTCACTGTGTATTAGTGGCTGGCTTGCTGGATGGCAAACCTCATGGCACTGTCCTGCTTTGATCAGAGGCAGACATGTCTCTGGTCCCTCACAATTGCCCAGTTCTACCCTAAAAAGAGCCCAATGGGATTGAAATGATGATAGACAAGAAAGTACTTCAGTAACAGAAATTTAGTAACAGAAGAGTCTGAGATAAAACTACTCCCTTTATCATCCTAACCTTGTCAAAACTGATTTTTACTGCTACAGCTGCAACTATCCGCTAATGCCTTTGGGAAATAAAAATTTAATTAAAGGGAAGCACTTTAGCAGTTCTTTCCTTTGTCTGAGGAAACTGCCTCCAAATCATCCCCCCTCCTCTTTTAGGGATCAGTAAAAACAGTCCTTAATATTAAGGAAAGCTGGAAATCTTGAAGATTTGATTTTGGGAATCTTTGCTTTGACTTCCAAAACTATGAATCTCTTTTCTCAGAGATGTGACACCTGCCCCAATGGCTTAAGTGAGCCACTCTGCCTTCTTCCAGCAGCCGAAACAGCTGGTTAGCAAGCTGGGCAGTTTTGAGGACACTGGAGGGGTCCTTCTCCCTTCCCATAGCAGTAGCTAGAGAAGACCACATCCTCTAGACACCGTTCTAAGCAGGACCAGCAGCAGTTTCTATCCATTTCTCTGCACGTTTTGCCTGTTTTCTCTGTGCAAACGTGTGGTTTGGCCACCATACAAGTTTTACAGGCGAAGCTTAGGAACTGCTGTCAGGCAGGAATTGTCTAGCCTCAAGCAACTGTAAATCAGCAGCGGGCATGTTACAAAGCTGTGCTGGGGTAATGCATCTCATTAGCCAGAAAGGCAAAGCAAGTCAAAAAGGAGTCCTGAGGCAGGTAATTATCATGATGAATTCATTCTGGCCAAGCTAGTTGCTGACAACAGAGGTGTATCGCCGCCTCCTATCAAATAAAAATAGCACCTTCTAAAACTCACCATACAAGTGACAGAGATAATGAGGGATGGTTTAAAATAAACCTTGATTATTCCCAAGCTTGCTGTGCTGCAAGTTTGGTCACAAAAACCTAAGTGTGAAGAATGTCCAGGGAGCATAAAGATATAAAAGCTGCATCTTTGTTTATTACTTCTTTCTGTGCTCTGCCTTCAAATTTACTCTCTTTTGCTGCAATCAGCAAAGAGAAGGAACCCTCAGACGAATCTTACATTCAGGAAACCTGGGTTTTATCCTTGCCACAGACTTCTTCATAGTCTTGTGGTGGTTTTGCACCTCAGCAATCTCATCTGCAAAATATGTGGAGTAATTATGAAGGAACTCATTCTGTACTGACTGCTTTGAGAACATCCTTTGGGAAAGGTGCTGTCAAAGCACAGTCTCCTTTGCATCTGTGATTAATCATCAGTTCACACATGAGCTTTAAGCAAGGGAGAGTTACATGGAAAAAAAAAAGTCACCAATGTAATTTAAACACTTTTTCTGGTTCAGTGTTTCCCATAACTGGTCTGTTGTGCTGTCCCTCCCATACTGAGAACAGCATTAGCCAAAAAATATAAGGGAAACACTTCCTTGTTGGAAAAAATTTCTGACAAATTCTGAAGACTTTCTGTAGGAATCGGTAGGTTTCAAGAGAATTTTTGATCAAGGAAAGTCAGCACAAAGCAGAATATGAGGCTGATGCATCACTGCTGTTTGACCAGGGAAGAGGCTGCACCAGCCCTGAACTACACCTCCCACAAGGCACAGACTAACTCAGGCAAATAGAGATTAATGACAACTTGGAACACATCAGGTTTTTTGTTTGCTGGTCTGTTTGAACTAGAACTTTACAGTTCAGGAAACACTCAGATTTATGCACCTTTTAAAAATGGACAAAGCAGAACAGGCAAGGAAGTCATGTTCACACCCAAACATCCCTGGCCTATTTCCAAGTATAAACATGACCTTGACAGATCAAGGGTTTCGCACCTTACCATCCTGCAACCTCCACTTCTTTTTTTCCTCAAGAGTTCACTGCCTTCAGCAGGAGATTTAAGGTAGACCATGGCTAAGGGAACTGGTTCCCTGGTCTTTATTTATGTTAGAGTCAGGTTGGTTGAATCCATGAGAAAGTGGAAACACCACCCCACAAGAAGCACCACCCTGACAGTTCTGGCACAGACTTCCGCAGCAGAAGCCAGTTAGCCACATTATGACGTTTTTCCTTCCAATTAAACAAGTACTGTCTTAGCTGGGAGGAAACAAATGGCCACATATAACACTTGTTCCAGCAATAAGCCTGTCTTTACATTATCTTTTTTCTTGCCCATTTTCACATTTATGAAGTAAGAAGAGATATAAAATATAGAAAGAGTTGTGTGGCAGATACGTAATCAGAAAGAACAGGAGCATATCTACTATTTTGTAGTTCGTTGGCAAAATGTATTTACGTTCCAAGACAGAATAATGTCCCCGTTTACCCTCAAGTCTGAAATACTGTGGCTTCCTGTGATATGGTTTACTTAAATGGCCGAAACAGTCGTCTTACAGTCCCTCTTCTCTTTTGCTTTCACATTACAAATTCTACTTTGGGGATTTATATCCCTCGTAACAAAATATTGCTTCAGTGTTAAAAGTGCTGAACACACAGCAAATTTGCTGAGTACAGCAGGAATGGTGTAACACATACCTCAACACACAGTGCTCTGTTTCACACAGTGCACTCTAAAGGATGAAATTCTCTCAAATTAAATGCAAACTCAATGGTAAAACCAGCACACAGCCTTTTCCTTAGGCTTGACAGTTTCACTTGTAACTTTCTATGTGACATTAAAAGGAGAAAAGCCGTTTTACCGACTAAAAGCCTGAGCAGTTAATCTAGCCTCAGCAGTCTCCATGAAAACCACCCACTCAAGAAACCCTCATCTGCAAGTCAGAGTAAGCAGGAGTTCATCACTGATGATGTGATTTGAAGAAAAGCCTTTTAAGAAAAAAACCTGCATTTTTTCAGGCTGAGCAAACATATGAGCTCAACGCTACTCCCTGTTTCTCCCTAAATTCAGGTCTCTTTTAAATCAGTTCTATTTGTAGACAAGAATTGTGCATTTTTTCCCCCGTAGTATCAGAAAAAAGGCCAGTCCTGCGTTCTTATCCAAAAACTGAGATCCTCAGGGACACAAATCTGCCTGCACAGGCAAAAGTGCAGGATCAAACCTTAGCTAAAAATAGAATAATAATAAAAAAAAGAAAAATGCAAGCTTATGGACTCTCTCGGTGGTTAGAAACCTAACTGTATCTTTGGTTATATCTACCTAATAACACGCTGACCAAACGCTAAGTTTGGGACATCTAGATTTCCCTGTAAGTACAAAAACCCAAGCACAGCTGTGGAACATTATACAAAAACATGCGTGGAAAACTGATAATTCAAAGAGTGAATCTCATCATAAGGAGGAAGCTTGGTTTCTGGAGATAGGAAATGGATAGATAAAGATGGGTTGCTGACAGTCAGAAAACAAAGTTCTATTGAAATCTAAAAGCTTTGCAGGCATTCAATGATTTTTGTAGATGTTTTGTTTTACAGGAAGAGTAATTAACATCAGAAATCGGCTTTCTACATGTCTGACATGCAACACTTCCATTTTTCTTTCTTAAATAGCAGCGGTAATATTGCATCAGTTTGGTGTTGTGTTTTTTTTTTTTAAATAATTAGTCTTGCTCCCCCCCAAAAATGGTAGAATTGAATCAAAGTGAAATTAACGTAGTTAAGTTCTTAGGAGACAGAAAGCTCCCATAAGACAGTCCATCCCTAATCCTTAAAGGACACTAACATATTCCCATTGGGTTTTACCATCACAACTTTTTTATATGGACAATCAATTCCGACTGAGGTCTGGTATAATTATCATACAGGTGCAACAGACAATTAAGGATGGAGTTTATTTTTGTTTAAAAGGTGACTATACCTTCCATAAACATGCCAAAGCAAGTTATGCTAATCTAAACACCAGTTAATAGAGCAATTGTCTTGAGAAGCCCATACAGAAGTGGAGCCAGAATATAGCTTGAGCCAGAGAACTTCTACGAATCAAATTAAATAGAGCTTCTTCCTAATGGAAGGTTTTCTTTGCCTATTTCTCTCAGAGCAATATAGTTCCCAACCTAAATGATTTAGGGGCACTACCATCATTTCTATCCACGTGTACTTCCGAGAGCACTCCAGGGGAATTGAAACCCTTGGGCAACGGTTCATCTCAACCGTTTTTTTTGCCCACTGGGAAATGCCAGTTTACCAAAACTGAAACTGGTGACCGGGGAAGGATCTGTTCTGAGAAATGCCTTAAAGAAAGAAAGAAAATATTTGAAAGGAAGCAAGAAGTCACGGAAATACCCTACTTCAACAATTCCCAAATGAAGCAGCTTTCCACCCCCTAACTTTCCATCTAGAAATTCAATACAGGAAGGAAGAAATAACAGAAGTAAGTAAGGTGAAGCTTCTCAAAAGAATTAAAACTAGTTTGAACTGAACCAAACTGGTTCAGTTCGGTTGTAAGCCTTTAGGATTTCATGTCATTCATAACAGTAAGACTGCTCTCGGCCCTACCTGTCCCACCACCTCATCTTCTCATCCTTTTTTTTTTTTCTATTTTCTCTCCTCCTCCAGACCTTCCCTAAATTTATGCTTCTGTCATTGAGACAAGACAGTCATAGTATTATCCGCATAGAAATACATGCATATTTGCCAACTGGTTCTTCTTGTGGCAACTGTTTTAAAACAAGACTAGGCAGACTGGGATGGCCAAAGCAAAATGCTGCTTTAAATATTTATCATGGGCAAGATGTGAAAATGCTGAGGTGCTGAGTTTTGCCACACACTTCTCATTAGTCAAGCTTCCAACTCAAATTTAATCACAGTTTTACAGAGAATGCTTTACCAGATAAACCTATTTCTCTACTAGAAGAACTTATCACACAATAATTTGGGGATTTTGTTTCTCTGTAAGATCCATCTACAGACATTTATTTCAGAGTGCATGCCTGTTCTATCACCAGTACTGTAACACGTCAGCTCGTTAGTTGTTTTGGCCAACACATGCAGAAATGGTGATGTCACTGTCTATCTAAAAATGAATAATTGTCCTGTCTAAAAATGAGTAATTGTCACGGGGATGGCACTGGTAAAACTCCTAGCAAGAGTATTGGACATCCTCAGAAGTGTTGATTTGACTTTTTGTTAATCACATTTTGTAAGCTAGAATGACTCCACCAGAAGCTAGGAAATACCCTGTCCCAGTCCGCCTTGCAATTCAAGGCCAGCCAGCACCAAGCAGAAATGTTGCTCGCAACAAAACTGGCAGAAAGCCCTAGAGTTGATGGGAGTGAGAACAAAATCAGGTCACAAAAGCATCAATACAAGAAAGAAAGCAAGAAAAGGAAAAAAAAAAGAGGCACAGTAAAATCTTGTCAGTGACAAAATTGTTGAGCTTTTTTGTGCTTTGTACTGCTCATTCAGTAAGGTCTGCAGAGAGAGAGACCTTTGTGTCTACATTTAGCTTGTGATCGTGAACACCAGCAGTAAGCGAAGAATTCAACACCATAATCCAAAGCTACAGCTGATGCAAGTCAGCACCATTCCACTACACTTACTTAATGCAGCCCTGTCATTTTATGCTAATTGGAGCTTAGGCCATTTATGTAACTCCATAGAATTTTTTTTTTTTTTTTTAAAAAGGTTGTTTGGAAAGACAATAAACGCGTACTTTAGATTTAGAAAAAAAAAACAAAACTGAAAAACACTGTAATGAACCTTCTTTTGTGTGCCAGTTAATGGAAAGGGTCATGCCAGAAGTTGAAAAGTCAGCATTAGGCTAGTTGCAATGCAGTTGGCTCTACCCATATCACCAGCAGCTGAGGGTTTGAATCAAGGCCAGCTTGTGATTTCACATTTTCATGACTTCTGCTCTACATCTTTAACTCACAACTCAAAACCAACTCCAACATACAACCCAAAACTTGCATAAATCTAGTTGAAATAATACAACCTCAAAGGAAAAACGTGTAACACCCATTTTCATTATTTGTTATTTGCATTATAATACCATGAGTGCATTTTTTAAGACTGGGTATCTACTGGTGAGGCACTTCATAGCCACATTTAAAAGTTTATGCTTAAATCCCTGAGCCTGCTAAGTCATGCATTTTTAATTTAACACAGCATGAATCAGTGACATCTGGACATGCTTTAGCCCTTAGAGCATGTACAGTTAGAGCAGAAAATCAGATCTTCATAGGTATAGGTGTTAGACAACAAATGGACATAAAGTGTAGGAGAAAACAAGCATGCATTTTGAAGATGGAATCAACATCAAGAGCTCTAAGTCATTTCTGTATCAGGGTTGTATTTGTCATGTATCTTTATCTTCACTCAATCAAAAATCAGTGGCAATGTTACAATGCCTCTTGATACTGTGTTTCTTTCCACCACACAGTACAACTGGTAACTCACTCAGCCCAGGAGAGAAAATACAGTCATTTCTGCTGCTTTCTTTTTGCCTTGCAGAAACTTTTGGGCTCATAGCACTAGAAACAACTCACGGGTGTAGCTACAAGCCTGGTGCATTAGAATAAATACTTCTATAGGCTTCCTCTCCTCGGCTTGTGAACCTTGATCAAAAGCTTTCCAACAGCTCAGTCTTGGCAGAAAATACCCTACTACAGCATTTTATAGTGTTCATACATTATTTACATTAAAATTAAGTGTTATGATTTGATAACCCTAGCAACTTTGAAAAACAAACGTTTATCAGAGTGAGTATGCTTAGCACATCTGAGAATGAAACCCCAACCTTTACTCACAGACAGCTGGGAAGCACACTGTATGTCATCATATATAGTAAGTCAAGGCTACTCCTTTATAAAATCATTTTTACCTTTTTTTTAATAGCAGATAATATTAGGTGATACAATAGTTATTACTTTCAAAAAATTTGTTATCAGTCACTGGAAATCTTGATACAGCTTGAGAAAGACAGGAGAGGAAACACTATGTGCTTTATGTAAAAAGGACAGAGCGTTAGCCAGCTAACCACATTATTTCAAATACCCAAATTAGCTTAGAGACTTTTCTTTAACAGAACCTTCCTGCAGTTCAATTTAGTTACAGGACTTTTCTCAGGAAAAAAACATTTAAGGATACACACCTCACTTCCTAAGTACACGCAGCAAACAGAAAGAAAGGCCAAGAGGCGGCTCACTGCCTGATCCAGCATCATTCAGCAGCTCCTGCCACTGCTTTCCAAAGGACCGGGAGTCCAACAGAACAGGGAATTGGGTGGGATTTTTTCCCCCCCAATTTTCTCTTTCTCTTATAATTTCCCCATATTCTCTTTGGCTATTTCATTCTACTTACAAGCCAGGTAACTGTTATATATCCACCTAAGAGGCTTGGGAACAGAATTTCAACAGCTAGAATTTTGTATTAAACTTTCAGAAGTACTTCACAGCAAACACCAAACATACTCATTTTTCCTTTACTTACATTTTTATTCCCTTTTTCCCACGTCCAAGCTTTGTAACAGCCCCGTTTTATGCCCCTCCAGTCAGCCACACCCAGGGCAGGACTCTTCCCAGGGTAAGCCACAGCTGAGTTTAATAGACACAGGACAGACAGCTGAGATTAGCAGCATTTGATGGCAGTAGCTCAGCAACTGCTGAGCCATGGGGCAGAGAAGAGAGCATCATGGCAGGAAATAGATTTTAATACAATTTTTATCCAGACTTAAATTAAATATATAAAATTTAGCCTACATGACTCTTCTTCTCCAGCTCCAAAAAGCACTAACCTGTGTTAAAAGCAGTCAGCAGGTGTCAGTAGGTTCTTGGGCCTAAGAGGCCGTACTGGGAAATGGCAAGCAGCCTTTTTCAGCTCCTGTGGTTTGGGGTGAGGCGTTGCAGAGGTGCAGCACAGCTCTGCTTCAGTTCTTTCAACCTCGGCAAAGCTCGTTTCCCATCAGTCTGTGTATCAGGAGTTGCTGTTCACAGGATCACACTGAACTCTGCCTTCCACAGCGTTGCTGTAAATTCAGAGTAATTCTGATGGCTTCACTAGGTTTATTCACTCTTTGTCCTTTTTAAACAATCTAAACTACAGTGTTGTGCATCTGCTGCAAGCACAAGAACTGTCTTGTTGCTGCCTTTGTTAGGAATGTTCTCTGTTGCAGCCTAACATCCATTTTAATCCTGGAAGAAATAGAATGGGGTTTTTTTTCCACATATTTAAGGAAGAGGGATTTAATGAACCACAGGACTGGATATTTTGGAAAGTACATGCATATTCAGCTCTTTTTCTTGCTTAGGAGCATGCCATTGGCATGGAAAAGACCCAAGTAATTGCTGTTGGGAGAGCATGGTCTTCAGCAAGAGCAGAACAAACTTTCTGCTCAATTGTCTTTGTTTTGCAGTACTGAAAGTTTGAAGTAGGCTCATTACATGTTTCACCAAAGCCAAAACTGCTCCCTGTTAGTTGCTCTGCATGGATTAAGTGGTTAACAATGTTTTGAGAATGTTGGGCTAGATAGTTTGTGGGAACACCATCTATTTCCTTTAATGCGTAAACAAGGAAAATTGCTGGTTTGAAATGCAGGATTACTTAAACATGCATGACCACAGGCATTCTTAAAAGAGAAGAGGTAAATGAAAAAAGAATCTTCATGAGGTCTAAAGTTCAGTGACATCTGTTAGGAAATAAATTCCCAAGTACCAGATGGGGCTGATACCTCTGTTAGAGAAGTGGGAGAAGGGGAACTTTTCTTTTGCAGCCACCTTCTCCCTGATGAAGTCCAGCTTCAAAAGTAAATTTCCATCAAACATTCAAAACCATAAAAAATGGTTCAAGAATGCATTGAAAGGGCTGCGCATCCCATTCAGAAGCAGCAAGTTCATTTAAAATATTTATGGCTGACTATTTGAAATCAAAAGTTACTTCTGAAAATACTGGGTTTGATACTTTTCTTAGTTCACCTGCCCAGCTACCTCACTCTTCCTCGAACAGTGGAAGCAGCAGTGTGACCATATGTCCAGGCTTCCTGTGTGAAGTCCTATCTTGGGGACATAAGAGTCAGAACAAATGCTCCACATTTTCATTTTGTCAGGTAGCATGGGTATTCTTTTAATTACTGTTACAAAATGTTCGCTCAAGATATGTTTTGTTGATGAACTGCTTCTATTCTGAATTGACTAGGAACGAGCAGTCCAGAGACACATTATGAAAAGTGTTGGAAGGGAAGAGGAGTGTAGCTACAACAGGAAATGTTCCTGTACTCCGAGCAGACCAGATCAGCATTTGTAGAGGATTTTATGATGAAATTACTCAGAATATCTTGTTACTGGATAATAATCCTCCACACAGGAAAATACACCTGAGTCACTAGGAGAAAAAAAGTTGTCTTTCATGTTACCAACAGAGCTTGATTGTTGCTGGGTTTCACTTTCTGTCTTTCATATAGCTTTTTCAGAAGCATGAAAAGGAGCAGATATAAAAGCCTCTAATGCATTTTTATTTGGAAAATAAATGCCACCTTAAGTAGAGTGCATTGCTAAGCACAACCCTGCAGGCAGCTCGTTATCTTCTGTCTGCAGGCACCTATGTAGGCAAGCAGTACTCATAAATATCCAGAATCAGGCACTTCGTGTTTTAATCTCTCACTTCCTTTGACAACATCTGGATGCACCCAGAGTGGGGATTTGTTTCATCCAAATAAAGGAGTGACCCTGCTTGACTACTGCTTTGGATTAGTCAAGTCTGGGAAAGAGCAAAAGTAACCAAGATACATGGTTAAAAAGGTCCTGCAGTGCTGGGTGAAACTGGCTTCCTTCATCTGGCCAGTCCAGCTTCAGTGTAGTTATTTTGCATCATATCACATCACAGTAAATAAAAACAGCAGCCTTGTAGTACTTTAAGCATTTCATAATTTACTTGTGTGTGCTTAGGAACATGGTTTCATGGTGGACTTGGCAGTGCTAGGTTTACAGTTGGACTTGATGATCTTAAAGGTCTTTTCCAACCTTCTGTGATTCTATTCCTTATTACCTGGGCTGCTTGGATCAGCTCCATTTTTATATTAGAGGCCTGGGACTTGTCTTTGAGTTTGCTTATGGAAATTAATTCTCTGAGCAAGGAGAGAGTGGTGGTGTCTTGTATCCTGAATGAGTTTAAGCACGAGATGGGTAGGACAGTTAGTGCTGAGCCTGTGTAAAGGCACTTCTCTGAAGTGCTGTGCAAACCTTGGAGAACTGAGGTGTCATAAAGCTTCTGCAGAGGTGCCAAGCGTTGCCTCCATGGGCATGACTCTTAAGAAGCATCACACATCTGATGCCTGGAGGAGATCTGGTCAAATTTTACTCCTGCTCTGGATTTAGGGTAGAGTTCAGTTTCTGAAGTAGACCAAAACTGAGCAAGAGTTTATAAAAATTTCAGGCTGAAGGACTAGTACCTGTCCCTCAGGTGCCCCTTTTTGGAGCCTGATGCAGCCTGACTCCCACCTTGTCCAGGTGGACAACAATCAGCAGGTAAAGCAGAGCTGAACTGCAGCAGTGCACTGGTCCTCCCCTCCTCCAGGGCTGGTTTGGGACTTCTGGCTGACCACCACGATCAGTCTGGGATTTTTACTGTGCATGGTCAAGCAGTTTCCCAGCATTTTAGAAAGCAGCCTAATGCCACAGTGTTCACAGCAGCAGAACGGTTCATGGAGATGGGCTACCCAGGAAACAGCCCTTTGTTTTTACTGTGCATTGTCTGTTCTCCCAGAGGATCATTTTTAAACACCCAGTGACTCATTATTGAAGCAATGCCATGGTTGTAATTTTGGAGCCCCTGGAAAGGACCTCTGAGTAAATACTGCTTAAAACCAAATCCTTCTGTTCCTGACTTGAGTGGAAAGCATTTGACTGACAGCCCCCAACTGAAAAAAAAAAAAAAAGGCTACAAAAAATATATGGAAAACTATGCTAGTCTGCTCACTGGCCCTTACTGGCAGAAGAAGCAGGAGGAAGCAATGTTAATACAAGTTAGAAGTTTCTTAGGCAAACAAAACAAGCCCAGTATTACATGTGAGTGTCCTGGGAGGGATAATGTCTGGAGTGGTCCAATATAGGAAGCTTCTAGTAATTTAAGGGAGATCCTTCCTAAAAGTTTTGTCTGTTGACACCTTTAACAATGCAGTAGGTGGCTCTGGTGTGTGAGAGAAATGACCTGTCATAAATTCCATACATTTTTAGCTTCTTTTTAAAAAACTCTTGTGTATGTAAGCCCTATTAACCCCACACCCAAGGAGTTTTCTCCTAAGCAGCAAACTGGCACAGCGCTCTGGAGACTAGGGCTTCCAGCTCCTGTCCCTCTGATGCTAATTCAAGGAAAAGCAGCTGCAAAAACTGCTGTCTTCTCATCTTCCTCCCTGCCTGCCAGGCACAGGTAGGCAGTGCAGTGGCTGGCACTAGCAGGCACTGCCTTGGGATGCTCACGTTGAATCAGACCTCTACCGTGCACTGGTATGGCAGTCACCTCAGGGGGGAAATCCAGCGATCGTGTACTGGTACAGGGCCAGAGATGACACAGCACCATTTGGGCAGCAAGTAAAAAGAAAAAAGCCTGTGTTGTTCACATAGGAGAGAGGAGGTAGCAGGTATAGCATCAGGGACTTTGCCTGCAGAGTTCAGTCAGGCAAAACTCACAGTGAAGTCTGGCCAGCTCACTAGGATTGCTTACAGCAAGAACTGTTATAGGATCTTTACTCAACATTTGGGCAGGAACGCTATTGTACGTCTTGCATGCATTTCTGGAGACAGGTAGCTCTGGTACAGAATTCTCTCTAGCTGAGTACAAAGCCACATTTTGTACAGGACTATGTAATTTGCCATTTTATGCCTTTGGATTACAACATTTGTGTTTTTTGTTAGAGCTAAATAGCAGCAGCAGAGGTTAAGATGTCAGCATTTCCACTATAAACCCAGCTCTTTCTTGGGGTTTGGTAACATTTCTTTTATACCACGCTATACTGAAATTCTGCCATGCACATGCTATCCAAGACATAGGAATTTATTTTTCACCAAATTTTATTTGAAGTCATTTTGGTAGTTAATGGTTTAGAAGATGTCAAAAAATGTAAATTCTACGCTTTTTTTTTTTTTCTTTCCCAGAGACTGTTCTTGCATTCTATACTTCAAGAATAGCTTGACATTTTCTCTCTCTTAACCGCTAATATAGACAAACCAAGTGGAGACAGCAAAATTGATGTCCCACTTTGGAAGGTTTAAGCATAGCCTTTCTATGTAAAGAATTTCCAAAGCCACAGCTCACACTCAGTTATCCAGGATGTTGTGCTATGGAGCACAGCAACACAAGATGTCCTGCCAGAGTAGGTGGGAAATATTTCCGCAAGCAAAGGGGTGGACTCTCAGGACCTGAACGTAGAATTTTACGCCTCTGTCAGTAAGTGGGGACACTCAGCACCTTGGTAGGGTCAGCCTGTATGTAGCCCTGATCTCCGTGAGCGGATGGTGTAACCATCATCTCCTGTGGTCCGTGCTACTGGGCGGTCAATGGGAAGAAGGGACCAAGATTTCTTAGATGTGCTGGAGAATCTGTGCTTGACAAAGAGAAGAAGATACCATAGTGCTAGCAAGCAGGCATGTCACAGCTGGTCTGGAAGGAAAAGATGGTGTGTTTGTAGCTACTAACAGTCATTTTGTGGTGTTCAACTCTCAGAATTATATGTAGACTTACGTTACTACCATTGCCACATAAAGCACGAATGTTAATAGTACCGGGTTGTTTATACCCTGTGCAGTTAGAGAGAGAACATGCCAAGATCCTCAGAGACTTATGTTTCCTCTTTTTCTTTTATCCCCCAGGTAATAACTCCGGTCAGGTCAGGACAAGGTTATGTTTATGAATTCCCTTCCAAATGCCAGAAGGATACCTACGATATCCCCCCTGTTCGCCCTCTCCAAGGGGTAGGTACCAATAAAACTGCCAACAGCACTGACAAAGCACAAAAGGTGGTGAATTCCTACCAGAAATTTACGAGCAAAGCAAGTTCTCTCATTTCAGAGAGAAAATATGTTTTAATTAGATGCTGCGGCTTATTCACAGAGCGCACAAGTATTTCAAAGTTGTATTTGATGTTGACTAAGATTTGGCAGCACACCAGACGCAAAAGTCCCATTTGTTTTCTGTGTTTTGATCAAAGACTGTATCTAAACAGAATAAACTAGCTGCCTGGGAACAATTTTTTTCCCTTACTTTGTTGTTGCATAGTTGACAGTAATTCACTCAGTAAGGGTAAAATTATTGCCTAGATGAACAGCTACTATGCAGGGAGTTGTTTTCACCACATATCTACTGCACCACGTCACTGAACTTGAAATACATCGTTGTTCTGGGGAACACCCTTAACATTGAGTCCTCAAGACCACAGACATCTAGAATGGATGCTTGCAGGACCTGTAATTCACCAACTCTGCATCTCTCTGTGGCTCTTTGACAGAGCAGCTCCTCTAGGGAACAACATTGAAGCTCAATAGTACATAACACAGACTGACACAGAATGGCTGCAACTTTTGGGAAGTCTGGGTTAAGAGACATTCAGACAGTGGCCCCAGACCACACGCAGAGCCCACTGTAATATAGGACATGCCACCAAGTGGGACACTTGAAACATCTGGGAGCTGTACTCTCTGCTAGTAAGACAACTCACACTGCACCTGATAAAGCAGACAGGTGATGCTGACAGGGGCAGACTCAGTTTCAGAGAGTTTCGTACGTACTAGTACAAGCTTATTCCTCCACCCCTCTAATCTCTATCAGTAAGGTTGTCATCAGTTCTGGTCACATGAATATACTTCTCCCCTGTTCACCTCAACAGGTATCTGTAATAGTCTGGCCTTGATTTAACTCTGGGCATGGAAGTCAACCGTGACTTCATCTCTCTAACCTGCCGTCCCCACAATTGCCCAGAGGGGACTTAGCAAAGTGCATTTCCTCCTAACGGTGAAAAATGCCAGGCAAATCCAAGCAGCTCTGCCATAGGAAACAGAATTGAAGAGCTCTCAATTTAGCTCTTCAGGCTGTTTGAGAGTAAACATGGAAACCAAGAAAACTCATCTGAGATCAGAGCTTTCCTGAGATGACTTATTTCTATAACCAGTTTATTCTTTCTTTAGATATATGATATTCCCCCCACATCGGTTAAGGGGCCTGCACTTTCAGTTCCCGTGGGAGAAGCAAAAGCTTTAGGAGTCTATGACATACCACCTGCCAAAGGAGTAAGTATTACCCTCTTTCCACAAGATCCTGTATTTTCATGTGTGACCAAACACATGTTTAAACAAGTTCATGTATGATACTGAAGGAAAAGGAAACCCAGTACTTTAAAGATTTCCTTAGGTTTTTAAACTGTTAAAACTGGTGAAGTGACGCACTGCATCAAAATTACTGATGTTGTGGAATGTGAATTGATAATTAGACCTACATTGTCTTTGTGGCAGCACGCTGCCTTTTTGGATTTTACTGCTTATGAGAATTTGCACTGAGATGACTGTTAAAAAGTGAGATACTAAAACCAAGTCAGTCAAACTCAGGGTAAGTGGCTGACTCCATGAAAGTCAATGGCAGATCTTCCATCCCAGTATTTTATAGGTCATATAGAAGATGTAAAATATTTTGCCATTCTAGCCAAAGGTTTCATGGTTTGCTTTCTGTCATGCAGGTCTATGCTACGCCTCCATCTGCATGCCGAGATGATACAGGCCTGAGGGAAAATTTGCAGGATTTTTCGTTTCCAGTGGGCCACAGCGTAAGACCAGAAGGAGTATATGATATTCCTCCTCCGATCACCAAAGCAACTGGGAAAGAACTTAATAAATTTCCTCCTGAGAGCCTTTTATTGCCGGATGGAGCACCACAGAAACAGAATGTTTATGACATCCCTATGAATCATCAAAACCATTTTCTTGGACAGCAGATTGCACCTCAAAAAGACGTTTATGATACCCCAAGGGGACTTGCATTCCCAGGACAACAGACAGGACTCAGTGAAAATCTCATCCCAGAAGGAAAAGAAGGTGTATATGATGTGCCACCACCAATCCTCCAAGACACTAAAGGCTTACAGGATGTGACTGATGGGATAAATAGGTTGTCTTTCTCCAGCACAGGAAGCACAAGGAGTAACATGTCTACATCTTCAACAACATCAAAAGACTCTTCTTTATCAGCATCAACTGCACAGGACAAAAGACTAATCCTTGATCCAGACACTGCTATAGAGAGGCTTTATCGCCTCCAGCAGATGGTGGAGACAGCTGTCAATAACCTCATGGCCTTCATTACAGCCGACTGGCGGTCTTACGGATATATGGAGAAACACATCAATGAAATTCACACTGCTGTGGATAAGGTAGAGCAGTCACTGTTGGAGTACCTCCAGTTTGCGAAAGGATCAGCAGCCAATGCTGCCTGCCTACCTGAGTTCAGCCTCCTTAACAAAATGAGGAGGGAGGTGCAAAGGCTGGAGGACTCTTACCAGATCCTTACCCAAACCAGTCATGACTTGAGCAGCTACAACTGGTCTTTGAACGTTCTAGCTGTCAACAGACTGCAGAACAAGTGTGATGACCTGGATCGGTTTGTTATGGTGGCAAGGACAGTCCCGGACGATGCCAAGCAACTGACCACTACCATCAGCGTCAATGCAGAGGTGCTCTTCAAACAGGTGTTGAGCAGCTCACGTTTCAAAAATGTACCAGAGAATATCATGAACGCTCCTGACTGTGTATATGACAATCCCCATATGCAGCCTCATGGACAAAAAGCACAGAACCATTGCAGTTCCCTTCCTCCACTCCTAACTAAAGGTCAGCACCCTCACAATACCACCAGTGACAGCTCGGAAAAGAGCTGGATGGATGACTACGATTATGTTCACCTGCAGGTATGTAAAACCAACACCTTGTTCTGCACAATGCCAAATAAGTGGTATCTGTGGGTTTTGCAGAAGCTGTTGCAGGGAAGTAGTAATCAGATTGTCACACTAATACGTACTTGGGTAATTTCACCAGGGTGATTACTTCCTCTCAAATAGGACTGTAGCATACATACTAGCAATAGCCTTTTGCTCTGCCACACTATCCTTTTCTACTCTGTACTCTTAGTGGTGCACTACCAGTGAAAAAGCCAGTACAAAGCAGCCTGTTATTTGACCTATGAGTTGTCATTCAGCTCAGGAGCAGTTTTGATTTAACCCAGTGTCTTATGTTATGCAAAACAGGGGAAAGAAGAGTTTGAAAGGCAGCAGAAAGAGCTGCTGGAAAAAGAAAATATCATGAAGCAGAGCAAAATGGAGCTAGAGCACCATCAGGTATGTTCACTCAGTTGCAATAATCATATTGTAATGCAGTGTTCCTTGCATGTAAAGAGTGTTACTCAAAGCAGGAGGGGCCCTTCCCTTAGCATTGTCCAACTGCGAGCGTCATGGCTGTGAGGCGTGCTAAGTGCCAGCACACACAGTTGGAAAGTCCCTGGTGAAGACAGGAACAGTAAGTTCTAGGTGTTGGCTAATCAGCAGCTCCAGGCTAGTGTCTTTCAACACAAAGGACAAGGGTGTGCTCCAAATGGGAAATGGTGAGCATCCAGATTTTAGCACCTTCCTGGCCCATCTTTGTCAGTGATTGCTTATGCCAAAGAAATCTTAAGTGTTTACTGCAGAGCAGCTATTCTGAATATCAGCACTCTGCCCTGTTCATTTCCTTGTTGCCACTTCGTAATTGAGTGGAAGCACAGCCACAGTTCTTGGTGTTTAGAACAACATCTCTTGTGGCAGGAACAAGCCTTTCCCTGGGAAAGAATTTCCAGCCATCTCAATTTAAGAGGTTTTTTTTTTTTTTTTTTTTTTTTTTTTTTTTACACAGTGCACCACTGTGGTGTGCCCAGTGCATACATACAATAAAAAGCAGTCTCTGTCTCCAAAAGTTTACCACAGAGGAGAAACCAACTTCTGCAGCGTCTCACAGTGGGCCAGTCACAAAGCCAGATGAAAACTTGCCTTTCCTGACCTGTAATCCAGTGCCTAAATCACTGGGGCCACACTGAATACACTACACGTGTCACCTGCACTTCTGTTCAGGGAACAGCAATAACATTAACTTAAATACTGTGCTTAACATCACTTTAAATGCTAAAAAAGTAGCTCATATAAGATTAAGGGCTGTCACCTTGCCCTCATATTAGTTCTTCAATAAGTTGTTGCCATATCATATGGCAGAAAATTTTACAAGCCATGCAGAGATGAGAGTTAAAGGTTTGTCATCTCAAAATCCCACAGAGATGGCAGCTTTTTAAAGATTGTGTAGGAGTCACTGCGACTTGGATCCACCGCTCTCACTTGTGATTTCAGAATATGCCAAATGAGCAACAGCCTGTAAATTCAGGAGTGGGATGGTTGGTTTTTTTAATGCAAATAAAGTATTTCAGAAGTTTTTCCTCTTCTGAACTTTGCGTATTTGGATTTGTGGTAACCAAAGCACTTGATTACCCCTCACTCTCCAAAATGAAGGACCTTAGAAAACATATATGCTGCTTTTTATTTAGCATAAGTTCAATCTAGGATACCCAGAGGCATACAGTGAAATTATAATACATAACAATGCCTTATGAGAATATTCTTTCAAGAGAGCCTTTTTATTTACCTTTCAGATCAACCAGTTTCAACGTCTGGAGCAAGAGATCACAAAGCCAGTAGAGAATGACATCTCCAAATGGAAGCCGCCTCAAGCTCTCCAGACTGCAAACAGCACTGCCACCTCCCACGACAGCCAGCTCCTTCTATTCTATTCTGACCAGTGTGAGACTCACTTCAACTTCCTCCTAAATGCCATCGACGCCTTCTTCAGTTGCGTCAATGCTTCTCAGCCCCCCCGAATCTTCGTGGCTCACAGCAAATTTGTCATCTTGAGTGCTCACAAACTTGTGTTCATTGGGGACATGCTCACGAGGCAAGTGATGACTCAGGACATACGCAACAAAGTGATGAACTCCAGCAACCAGTTGTGCGAACTGCTGAAGAGTGTTGTTCTGGCTACCAAGGCGGCTGCCATGCATTACCCCAGCACAGCCACCCTGCAGAAGATGGTGGACCAAGTGACGGAGCTGTCTCGTCAGGCACAGTTGTTCAAACTCTCACTGGTCCAAATGGCGTCCTTATGAAACCCAGCAGAAGCCAACGCGTGAGCAGCAAAACAGAAGAGCAAGCAAACTGGAGCTATTTTTTATGTAAATGTTATCATTATTATTTTTTTTAGATATTTTTATGAAATATTTTAAATACATTCTTTTGTGGTAGAGAATCTAATGAAATCAGGGATTTGGGAATATATGTGGTTCTGTATTATGTTTCTAATACACATTTAGATTTGTATACACTGCATATATGTATATGTTGCTACATTTCCTAAAACATCAATTAAGCACCTTAAAAATTATGCATCAGGAAAGCAGTGCCTATCTTTTGTATATACTGCCCGTTTCCTCAGAATATTTGTTAACTGGATGCTGCACTCTTCTTGTTTCATTCCACCTTGATTTTAGCATATGGACTTGATTGTGAAACCTACTTGTAGCAATCCACGAAGCAAGTGTAATGGTTCTCATAGAACTCCATTCCCTTCTTAGAAATTACTTTCTATAGGTTAATCGCGTGAAATTTAAGTCTCCTCTTGATGTTACTTGTTTATGTACAGCATTTGATCATTCTGACTAGCGTCTGTGTGCAATCACAACAAGCCAAGCATTTGGGAGAAACACATTGTTAGGTTGTATAAGAAACAGAACCTTCTAAGGAGGAAGGCAGAATTGAATATATTTAATATCTTACGGCATTCAAATTTCGCTGTTTCTAGTAACTGTGCAACATGGGATTTCAAAACATGGACGGATTCCCAGCCATGTAAATTCATACATGTTTACCTTGAGTGTCCTTGCTTTGGCAATTAAATTTAACAGTTATGCTCAAAAGCCTTAGTGTTCATGGACTCAGAGTTATCCCGAGAGCATACCAGGATCTTCTGGGCTCATCGTTAGGGCTGCAGATGAGCAGTGTCTCAAAATAACAGTCCCCTCCAGGGGATTAACATACAAATTGTAATTTGTATGGAAAGAAAACGGCTTAATTGGAAATAACAGATATTTAAATATCTCTTTAGTATATACACAATTTCACGAAGAAAGAGCACTTATTTTTCTAGGATGTATTCTTGTCTATTAATTGCACCTATTGCAATTCTGACTTCCATTCAACTATTGGACTTTTTTTTTCCAAATTCTACTGTATAGGTGCTGGTCCTTCTGCACTACACTGTTGCCAAAAATGGCCTCCTGTTTTAATGGGGCCATTCCATCCGTAAGTAGACTCAATCCCACCCGGTAATTTTCAATTCAGAGCCTTAAAAATTGTAAGCAGTGGTGGCCTTCTTCAGAAATTTCATGTATGCTGGCTGCTCCAAAACACACATAAGCTTATTTGTTTTCATTGCCTTTCGTGAAGTCACAGAACCCATTTGCCTGCAGTCCTTGAGCTAAAAGGCATGCTTCAAAGTGAGTAGCAGCTCAGGTAAATTCCAGGTGATTCCGGCGTTTTTAAAGCAGAAACACTACTGTCCTTCCATAATTCAAGGTAGTTCCACGTTGATGCATTCTGAGTGTTTGCCACAGCAGATTGCTGGTAAATACACAGCCGTGAGATCAGTAGCTCCTAGAAAACAGGAGCTGCCCAACTTCCCGCTTCCCCAGCTCGTACCCAAGCGTGTGCCTTATTGAAATGGGATTTGTCGTCTTGGATAACAAAGCCACTTGAGCAGCGTGTGGAGCCTCACAGCCTTAATGTATCGTGTCTCAGAGGGAAGACGGCTCTTCGCTGCCCGTCGCTTCCCAGCGTGTGCGGAACGTTCCGGGAAGGACAGCGGGAGCCAACGCAACCTCAACGGACCCAGGATGGGCCGCAGGGCTTGGCTCTGGCGTGACCTCCAGAAAGGGCAGTTCTGCTATTGTAACCCATAGCCAGTTGCCAAAAAGCAATCCACGTGCACCTGTTGTATACTAGAGTTTGAGATTATTTTTTGGACTTCCTTGTCCGTTTTTCCCCACTGTATATTCTTAGAAAGTGAAAAAGCGTTTTGGAGCTTAGTGGTTACGTTGATAGTTTGTGCTTTCAAAAGCAGGACCTTTACTGCAACCTGTATTACAGTCTGTTATCTTGTAGAGAGTCACGTAAACCCTATTAAATGACGAGCTTTTTTGTATAAGAAACAGCAACGATTGGTCTTTATTTTTTCTTGTTTTCAGAGTCCTCTAAGCATATCAAAAGGAAATATTCTGCTCACTAGTACTGTCAAAGCCATTCTAAAATGAGGAGTTCACTTCCCATCTTTGCACTGAAGTGAGGAGAGACCTTGAGGGTATAAGAGGAAGGGACAGTTTCTCTGCTTGTCCAGAAGCAGCAGGTGAAGCATTTATCCAGCTCAGCTACACAAGGCATCAAGTCCAAGTGACACAAGCCATCAAGACCTAGTGCACTGGGCCACGCTCCCACCCCATTCCTAGTGTCCATTCCTGCTGCATCCCAAACCACCTCAGCCCAGCACAGGTGCTGGTCCTTGGGGTGACCGGGATGGCTCCTCTCAACACAATCCCATGATAAGGTGGGGTGGCAGGACAGATCTGACTGTCCGCCCATTCTGGCTTGGCGTGCCCCCCTCTCCAGCACTTACTGGTGAAGCCGAGATCCTTGCAGGAACTGGACAAGCAGCTTTGCTCAGCGTAACCATCCTTCCCCCCCAGCCCAATGGTAAGAGCACCCCTCTTCTGCTCCATGCCAAGCAGAGCATTATCTGGGTGTGGGTTCCAGCTGAAACAACCACAGAATCTTCGTGGTTGGAAAGGATCTCGGAGATCACCGAGTCCAACCATACACACACAAAAGACCCCCACAATCTCAGGCACTAGAGCATGCCCTGAAGTGCCACATCTACACACTTCTTAAATACCTCCAGGGATGGTGACTCCACCACCTCCCT
>JAOQGH010000012.1:64415118-64444627 GCA_025769975.1 Gallinago jamesoni
GGGGGGGGAGGAAGGGGGAAATCTCATAACTCCCATTATGAAATATGGAGCCATTACACCTCATCAGCTACTTATCAGAGGAGCTCTGCTCCAGAAAATGTTTTCTGCTGAGTCCCATAGGACAGTAGCACAGGAGTCAATGGCATCTCTTCTCGTCCACAGCAAACCAAAATCCTCAGAGCAACCCATTCAACCCACTTCACAAGGAAAATGACAACCTCTGCTTCCAGGCAAGGCAACAGACAGTAAAATCTCCATGCCCTGTGAACATTGCACAGCTTCCTATCCTTTAAAAAAAGCAATCAAGTAAAAATGTGAAAAAGAGCATTTTCTACCTGAATACATCCGTGGCTTCCCAGAAGACACCTGTATGACAAGCAGCCAGGAGAACACTTCAATGGTCCCCTTTCTGTTCCTCAGCAACACTTCTTTTCCACAGGGACAAAGCTGAGGGCACAAGCCTTACACACAGAAAAGCCACAGCTGTGGCCCCACCACCAGCTGAGGGGCATTTATTTTTAAAGCTCATTCCATGCACACAGCAGTGAGTCCTCCAGCCCTGATTTGTCTCAAGACCCTACGCTTTAGGTAAAGAACACAAATTAAAATAATAATTAAAAAAAATCCAACTTTCTAAAGCCTACCTTTTGCACAAGTAGGAGCTAATCAGCTTTTCCCAGCTTCCTTACTCAGGTGTAAAACAACAACCCAGAGGGTGGGAAGGTCTCACGTACCTGCTGACGGCAGCACAAGGCCCAAAGGCAAAGCCAACTCTGAGCTCTGCTGGCCCTGGTCAGCATCTCCAGCCACAGGCAGGAAAGGCTGCCATCTCCTCCCCTGTGCTGCACTGAACGCTGGTCTCTTGTAGCAGTAAACGTGATGGCTATTTGTAAAACAAAGGATATATTTATTTTTTTTTCATTCTGGACTTCAGAGACTTTTTTAGTGGAGGGAGTGTGTGGAATATTCCATTGGTTTTGTTCTCTGAGCATCTCTAGCTCTCAGCCTGCCAATGTTTAAGAGGGTAAGAACTGCCCTGTTGGGTCAGGCCGTGGTGCACGTAGCCCCATGTTCTGTTCACAGGGACGAATAGTCATGTTCAGGGAACTTGGGATTTGCCCATGGAAGTCTCCACTAACCTGTATCTGCAGGTTCACAAACACACCTTCATGGTATCCCGTAGCAGAGGACTGCAGGCTTTCATTATCTACTGCACGAAGTGCATTCATTTATCTGTACGTGGGACACCTCAAGAAGCCTGTGGCCGTAGCCACCACTGAAGTACTTGGCGTTCCTAGAAAAACCACAGCTTCTGTCTCGTACCTGCACCGTGACAGTGTCCTCGGTCTCGTGTCCCTTTGCAGAGCAGGAAGCGCACACCCAACCCCACCAGCCCCACACTCTCCTCCTCTCAGCACCTTCTTCCCTTCCCTGGCACAGGCTCACCTCGCTGTCCCTTGCAATGACTTTTGAAGCATCCTCCACTCCTGGTTAAAGCAGGGATGATGAGCAGATCTCACCTAACATAAGCTGAGAGGAAGGGTAGTGGAGAGGAGAGAAAATCCACAGCCTGATTGTTGTGTTCCCTGCCGTGATGGAAGGATCCTGGCCAGTCACCCTCAGGGTGGAGCATACACAAGAGAAAAACAGAAGCACTGCCTGGTTTAGGGCCTAAAGGACCTTCAGCCATTCCTCCTCCTGGCCCTAGGGCCAAGGCTTCTTCCTCCTGGCCAAGCCCCCACCGGGCGGGCAGGCAGCCTCAGCGGCAGTGGTCCAACACATGGACAAGCAAGTCCTTTCCAGCGGTGGTCCCACGTCCCCAGCAGCGCTCCTGCGCTCCTCATGGAGCTGCCACCAGGCAGAGCTGCAGTGGGACATCCAGTGCCAGCCCCAGCCCTGCCAGGTGATTACAGACAGCCCTATTTTTAATCCTCATGTGTTTACTCTCAGTTTGGAGTTAGGGGGCCTCGCCAAGCGCTAGGGATCATTAACACAAGAGCAGGAGCCCTCCAGACCCAAACAGCAGACCAAGACACGCACCCACACAGCTAGGATAAGCCTTGTTGTTCTGGCAAGCCACACAGGACTGAAAAAAGAATTAATTTTTTTTTATTTTTTTTTTAAATGCCAGCAGCTCTCTATGTGTAAATGTTAGATCTGCTAATGGGGACTTGCTGCTACTCCGAGGTAATAAATGAGAGGTTCCATAAAGGGAAAACAGGTTTCTACAAAGCCTTGTGCAACCCTCCATCTCCCTCAGCCTGAATACAGAGGTTCAGCAGCAGGGTAACTCAGCCCACTCTGTCTTTCATTGCTCTTCTCAAGGATTCCTGCCTTTGCTGCAAAGGGAAAGTGAAATACAGGATCTCTGTCTCCAAGTTTAATATTAATAACGGGGTGAACATTTTAAAGCAAGCTGATCATGAGCCTTTGGTTTTACCTGCTTGGTAAACCAGCAGGATTCAGACCAACCTCTGGTGGGGTGGCATTTCACCTCACACCTCTGTAGCAAAACCATGAGAAGTGTGAGGACACACACAGCTGAGAACCCGTTTTGGAGAGATCTGGGCAGTGGGCAGCTTGCTTTTGCAATTACGCTGGGGAAAAAACCCACAAAACCAAACAATTTAATTAAGCTGCTGTGGTTTTTGGTTTGTTTGGTTGTTTTTTGTGTTTTTTTTTCTAAAATAAGGTGAGAGGTAAGAAAATCATACCCATACTGGCACTTTTGAGACCTTCCTTTTTGGGGCAGATGATTTTTGAGATCACCTTCCTTTACAAAGCAAAACCCAGTGTTCACCCTGTGCTGCAGAGCAGTGCGCAAGCCCCCCTAGACATAGGACCCCACACGTCCTGCAGCTTTTTTGGCATGAAGCACACAGCCAAACACGAAGGAGACTCAGCCCCTGCAAGGAGCTGCCCTTGTACTTCCCAGCCCTGCTAAATCCCAACAGAACTACTAAAAACAGCGACCAAAAACGCAAAGGAGCTCAACAGCATTGCCCCTGGTGGATGCTCAAGGTTTCTCCGGTGAGGTGGACCTTTACCCGCAAAGCTTGAAGGCCCATGCCATCTAGTGGTGAAAAGCCAGCCTGAAAGCTCCCTATCTGCCCATCTCCGATACTAAAATCCTCCAGGATTTCAGACTAGATCTGCACCACGAGCAATTCAGCTGTTTAAGCAGCCAGTCCAGGGATAAGCACTTTCCCCTATCCAGCCTGTCACTCCAGGAGTCAGGAGAAACGCGAGGACATCCTGGAGACCAGGACAAGGAAAAGCAAAATCAAGTCTGCCCGCAGTATCTGAATCCTCCGGAAAGTGTAAAAATTAAGGCTGCAATTAAGTGTCATTGCTAGTACTTAAATGTCACAGTTGTTAAATAAGTGAAGTGATTTTGGAAAACAATTAGGTTAACACAGAACGTCGGTAAGAGACCTGCAAACCAGAGCCACAAAAAGTTAAATTCTCAGCTCCCTGCCTCGGCATGCCCCCCTTGCCCCCTCCCCTGCTCGGGAGGAAGGATGAGCATTTTGGGATGTGGAAGTACCTGTGCCTGTTGTTTGCAAACGTGCCCCCACCCCACTGGCACCAGCAGTCGATTCAGACCGGTTGTGTCCCTGGAGAGAACAAGGCCAGGTCGTGCCAGGACCAGAAGTCACAGTAGATGTGGTGCCGTGCAGCCACAAAACCAAGGGGGCTTTAGGAGGTTACTAGAGAACATAACCAATGTGGCAGACCTGGTGTGCCCGAGCTGACTGTCCTCTCTTAGAGCCACCTCTTCATTGTGGACACCAAGCTCAGCCCTCCCACAAGCGCTCCTGTGTCTTCCAGGATGTTCTCAAAGCAAGTTCTTACAGAACTTGAGGGCAGCAACTCTTTACATTATTAGAAGCCAAACCCACTCATTTTGGAAACAACTGGTGCTCGAAAGACCTATTGTGATGCATTCTACCATGGCAAGGATGTTGCCTGACATTTTTAAGCACGGAAAAGGCTAACAGCTGATCAGCTGGCACTGAAGGGCTGATTTGAGACACAGGAACTGCAATTAACTCAAAATAAGCAAGTTCCCAGAAAAACAGAAGGCTCCTGATTAGGTCCCTAAATACGATGGAGCAGGGCACTCTGCTAGGAAGTTCCAAACTGACTGTACCAAAATTTTAGCACTAATGTAACCCCGGTGGTTCAACCTGGCACAGGGCAGCAGCAAAACTCGATACAAGCCAGAGCAAGTGTTATTTGTGAACAAGGTCATTTGCTGATAGGAGGCTTTCAACTCCCCAGGAGATGTTAAAGCCCTGCAGCACAGAGGACATGAAACTGATACGACATAGAGCAAGCTCTCCTCCTCTGCAGTGGTTCCAAGGAGGACACAGGGTACACTCACCTTCTCATTTCAAAACTCTGCAGCCATCTATCTGCACAGAAGGCTGGGAGGTTTAAGGGAGTGAAAGTCAGCTGCGTGAATTGCCCAGCACACAGACCCAGCCAGGAGGGATTCAGAGACAGGCACCTCTCAGGCCACAGCTCCCCGGTGGAGGACACACATCTTCTTACCCTTCCAAGCTCAAGTGCAGCATCAGCCTTCAGGAGGAGTCCCTGTGGCAGTAGACACACACTGCAGGCTTGCAGAGGGAGGGACACCACAAAGGGCATGTGTGATTCTCTGACAACAACCCCCCGGGGCCCCATCATGGCCCCATCCCATCCTCCTCTAGCTATTAGGGCTTCTTTGGTACCAAAATTAAAGGTACATTTGTATTACCCATCTCCCACTGTGGAAGCTGAAAAGCCCTGTGAATAGAAATGCAGGAAAATAAAGCCCAAGATGCAGGATTTCACCTCAATGTTCCCAATTGTGAAAACCAGGACATTTCGGTCTTGGTTTGAATTCTACTGATGAAAGAGGTCTCCTGCCTTCAAGAGACTTCTCCCCCTGATTTCCATAGCAGCACCTCCTCCAGAGGTGACTGTGGGAATGAGAAAGCTGGGGACGTGCTGCTGAGCGAGAACTGGGCAGGTGTTCTTGTGTTGATGGGAAGGAGGCCTTGAGATCAGTAAAACAATGTCCTTATATGTTGATGTGTGTGTGGTGTGAAACAGATAGCAGTGTACCAAAATAGTAATGTTTTGTTAGCTAGGGGGATAAACATTTAAATGTAGCCAACTGTATTGCTCACAAGGGTGTACGGACACCCACTTGTAACCCGTCTGTGTAAAGAGCACAACATGTGATCAAAAGACAGAAACTACACATGCTGGGAAAGTGAAACATTAAATGTCTTTGCTTCACCACTCAGCAGAGTCCGTGCCTCAAGTGCCCCAGGTGACTACACCCCAAAAGCTCTCGGGCACTAGCACTGGTTAGTTCTGCTCTTCACTCCATGGTGCTCCTCTGCTCACCCACGGGTCCCTCATGCCATCCCTTTTGCCCAAAGCACAGTCCAGCATTGCCACTTGCCAACACAAGCGGTGGACCAGATGCAAACCCTTCTCACAGCCAGTCTACCAAGCAGTGTGAAAAAGCCTCCATTCCATCCAGCTTTCAGAGGTAACACTTTGTATGCATTTTATTTAACAGAAGCAATTAAGGGTAAAGCATGTTCTTATTTCCTTCTCCTGTACACCTTCATTTCCAAAAGAACCTACTTTACCAACATACTTACCTTGAGAAAAACTAAGAAGTCTACAACCAATCTTAAAAGCACCAAGAACAAAGGAGGGAGGAGGTGGTTTGATTTTTGTTGGGTTTGTTGTTTGTTTGTTTTTTTTTTAATTGCTACAATGAATGACAACTTTCTAGGACAAGGCAAAAACACACCTTTAGTAACAACTGCTCTAAAAGATATGCTGCCCTTTACCTAAAAAGATATACATATATATATCTATATATCTGAAAGATATACCTGCCCTTTAAAATGAAGTAACCCGTAGGTATTACACCAGGTAGAATGTGACTTTTGACAAGTCTTCTTTTGTAGTGTTGCACACTCAAACAAGAAGTCTTATTCTCCAGGGAAAAATCCCATTCAAAAAAAAGTCAGAAGTCCACTCAGGTCAGATAATCCTGTCAAGTCTGGTTACTTTATTTTTCATCTGTGCAGTCAGTTAAAAGAACAGTTAACGATGAAAACAGACAACCACAGAAGCTTTAGGTACAGTATCGTAACACTGAAGAAGCAAATGACCGCGCTGAACACGTTCTTTACACTGGTCATTTCCAAACGAAACAGAAGTACACACACAGGTCTAGTTCAGTGTAAAACCCGGTATTAAGCAGCAAGTTGCCCACAGATTGCAGCACAGGATATGGCATTTACTGCAAATAACTACAGCAGCAGTGCTTAGTGGATGAACTGCATAGAATTAGCCTCACAGGCAAACATTAAATCACCACGATAATAACTTCAGTGGCTCCCTATCAGGTCTGAATTATGCAATTCAGCATGAGTAGAGCTGTTTACACCACTCAAATTTTAGCAGTAGCTTTTGTGTTTTTTCCAGCCTTCATTGCAGTAACTGTTTTCAATTAACTGTCACATAGAACATAGGTAATTACTGCTTATTCAGTTACACAGCCCCTGCAACAAAAGTGATATGACTATTTAAAATACAAACCCAAAATACATTCAAGAGAATGGTTGCAACAATAAGGCAAGAAACAGTTTTAAAAATAGATCCTACTGAACAAAACGAGACCACCTGTGTAACCTGTTGCCTTCATAAGGTTTCAGACTTGAATGGGATAACTCTAAATTAAGTGCTTACCCACCAGTCATGTTTAAGAAGTACATTGGTAAAAATATTCAAAGACATGAGTATATTGGACTGCCAGCAATCACAACCCAGGTCTTATCACAAGTACACTTTCACACATACAGCTTCACTTTTACAGGTTTGCTAGAAGTGCCCTGTACAATGATTTTTACTACAGACTCCTTCAGGAAAAATTATGCATTGACAGAAGACATCAGCATTCCAAAATTCTTCCAAACCACATCATATAAACCTTTGGCCTGCTACTAATAAGATTGTTAAAGTTATGCACTAGGCAGACAGCATTACGGGCAGCTATATCACAGCAACGTTAAAAAAACATAGCATCAGCTGTGTTAAAAATAAACACGACTGAATATAATTTTGGGGAGTGAAATGTACACCTACATACGTCAAAGGGAGAAGGAAGTTGTTTGGCTAGAGCAGATGAGACACCCAGAGGTTCCACATCCATCTTATTGCATATTTAATCAGTGTCAGCATTCAAACCCAGATGGATTTTTCCTTCATTGACTTGCTCCAGAGCCTTGATTCTTGCACCTTTAGAGGTACCCCGACTAGCTACGTATATTGCTGTAACTTCACATTTCTTCATCACTACTAGAAGCAGAGACTGAGCTAACTGTTACTTATCTAACTGTTACTTATCTCAGCCAGTGATACCACGAGCATCAGCCTTTTGCCATCTTCTGCACGCTAAAGTCTAGGTAAAAGTGAAGTGCGGTGGAGTGTCAATAGCCTATGTCAGTACAAAAAAAAATAAAAAAAATTTAAAAAACCCTTTATTTGTAAGCGTGCATTAGCAAAGCTTAAGACAAAGATGCTAAAGATGTTTCTTAAGAAAAAAGTACCAGTACTTGGTTAGCCCTGACAAACTGAAAGTCTCATCATGTGAAAAGACCGTGTCACAATATTCTTGTGTCTGTGTAAGTTGTGCAAGGCAAACAGCTGAAAGCAGCAGCAGGGAACAGAATCTGATTGCTTTTGCTCAGTTGGAATAAACGTGAATTTTACTAATTAAAAAAAACCCAAAACATTATTAGGCATTCCCTTGCAAGCAGACAGGACAGAGTAAGAAGACTATCAATATTTCTACATGTGTTTAGAGGATTATGTGCATAGCACTGCTTAATCCTGCTGGAAAATGTAACCCTGTAATACAAAGATTGCTTATACATACATGCTAGTAAACAAAACAAAGACTTTTGGACTCCAAAAGAAGGTCAGGGCTGATCTTACATATTTTAATACTGAAGCATCCAAATCTTTTTATGAAGTGAATGCTCTCATTAGCTTTTGAACAGTATTCACAGGTGACAAAACATTTTTCTGCTTTTAGCAATATAATGAACCAAACCACAAGTTTGGGAGTCATAGATTTAAACTTCTTAACAGCTGAAAGTACAAGACCAATATTGTAGTCCGGTTTAAAAGTTTTTATACAGGGAACAATGATCTAAACAACACCACATACCCAAGCTTTGAGAGAAAACTAAAGCTGTTGACAAGATGTGCTGGTAGCTCTCTCTCATAGACACATCAGAGGTGGTACACACATGTTCCTCCTCTTTCCAAAGATCTCGTGCATCATTCTTCCGAGTTGCTAGATAACAAAAAGTGGAGCTCTTTATTCTGAAGTGCAACGTCAAAATAGCTGCGTAACTCGCTCTCAAAGAAAACAGGAACAACTGCTTATTACTGGTAAAAATCAGTAAGTCCTCCAGCAAGTATGAGGTACCAAATTCATTGCTATAACACTATCAAAGTGTTACAGTGATATCTACCAAATTGGTCAGAATGCCGTAGCTGGTTCCAGGAAAGAAGTTATGTCTGGTGCATAGACCTGATGTAAAGGTGTACAAAGTGAACTAGAGAAGTGCTTAGTATCCAAAAACCAAAGATGACACTTTCGAATACTAAACAGTGAGTACATAACCCAGGCACCTTCCCCTCTCCAACACAAGTTGGACTTAGAGTTAAAGGTTCAGGAAAAACCTACAGAAACCTAGCAGGACTGTTCAACCTGTAACCCTTCTTACCCCAAAACCAAGAAAACAGGTCTCACCACCTGATTCCTTGTTTTGTCTTTTTTTTTTTTAAAAAGGAGATAATAAAAAACTCCAAATCATGTGCATCTAATATTGATTTTTCATATTTCATTTATACTTTTTATATCTATAAGAACATAGCTAACATCTCACTTTAGAATACTTTCTAACGCAGAATATTCTTTCAACCGTTTTCCAAGTTGATGTGCATTCTCAAGGTTGAAGAAAAAAATATATATTCATATATAGCTAAGGAAATAAAACTCAATTTCACTATATGCAGTTACAGTGCTGTAAAGAAAAAATAATTTAGAAACCATTTCGAGTCTGAAACGTTTACTATGTTCAGACTAATGCAAAGGCTAAGCCTATGGTCCAGGACCTGTTTTGAATCTGTATGCAGAGACAGGAGCTACAGCAGCTCAGCATTTTTCTGATGGAGATTTCTCTCCACCCTTCCTTTCTTCCAGTATTTTATGACTTGCTGCTGAAGCCCTCCCTGAATCTCTACCAAAGTAGCATACATTGGTAGTTCAGAAAGTAAAGGTCCACAGGTTTTTTTACCTCTTAAGTCAGTTTTTCAGTAAGATCAAACCACTGAAAACGACACAGTGCAGAGGTGCTTAACAATTCATAGTTAGTCAGAAGTTCAATGGAGTACTTTAAGTTGTGTCTTCTGTAGGTGCCCTTCGCTGACGAGCAGATTTCTGTCTACCTCTCTGAGGCGAGGGTGGAGGCTCCTGTTCCGCTTCAGCCTCTGAAGGCTCGTTGTCTCCCTGCTGGGACCCCGTATCACCTATCAATTCTCTCAGGAATTTGAATTTAGACAAAAACAATTGCCAGACCACGTACCAGCCTGCAGGAGAAAGAAAAAGTACTGCTTAGTTACTTCATACAAATTGATAGTCAGCTCTCAGGCAAAGGATACCAGGAAAGCGAAAAAAATTTTTGATCAGCTCCCATTCTTTAATTGCTAGCTTTCAATCCCAAGATCCCTCTCCTTTCTACAGCCCTATAAATACTAATTCAACCTGATATAGCTTGCCCTCATCCAGAAACAAACATTTAAGCTCCGGGCCAGGACCTACACATTCCAAACTGTACTGCCACAGCAAGCTGTAAGTGGGTGATCACCATTGCACAGAAAAAGGTCTCAACTGTCAGGATAAAATGGATTTCTGTGGTTATATATAACAGAAGAGCTCAAGATTCATTACACAAGCACTTTAGAAAGGTATCACTAGGGTTTATACCCAAACATAATTCTGAAAACCACATTTTAAAAGCTGCATTACATAATTCCTATTAAGCACACTTGTGGAGATCTTGAAATTAATAGCATGTTTTATATTAAATCCTATTCTGGAATGCACAAGGTTTTCCTTCTTATGTTCAACAAAAGACCACATCCCTCACCGTGCCACAATCCCATTCAAGTAAAATTAACATTCTCTAGTAAATTTGCGTTCCGTTCCATTGTTAAAATGTTCTGGTTCCCAAAACTATGCAGATAAAGAGTTGAGATGGTCACATTTCTAGAATCTCTCTTGAAAAATATTTAAAATTGAGCTCCTCCTCTCTCTTGTATAAGTGTTTCTGTAAGAGATAGCCAAGGAATTTAAGAAAGCAGATATAAATATATCTAAACCTAAGCCAGAACCTTCCTTTTACAAGGTCTCCTTTATCTAACCATTTAGGTCAAGAGAGACTGGAGCTTTACCCAACCAAGAACTAGTGACATCCCCTTCCCTCTAGCTAACCAGCCAAGTTCCATCCTACACAACTTCTCCACAAAAGACAGAGTTAAGGAGCATTAAATTTAAACTCCTATTTGAAAACATAAGCCATATAAGCATCATTTGCAACACCAAAACTCATCTGTCTCGCATAAAGCAATAAATTAATACTCCCATTTTCTCTTCAGAAGGTCTTGCCATCCAAACCCCTACAGCTGACCTAGGCAAATATTAAGCTCACAGTTTCACAGAGCTAGGGAAACTTGTCCTCCCAATTACACAGCCGTCAGCAGAAACAGACTTCTAAGCATGGACAACAGGGGCATATCAGAGAAGGAGAAGAAACACTAACAAGTACCAACTGTGTAACCATAGCATTGCTATTTTTCTTCTTCTTTTGTCATCAGAGTCATGCCCACATGAGCAGGCCATTGCTTAGACCAAAACAAGATCCCACCCTTCCCCTCCATCCTGGAATACTTCTCACATCCTGTGGAGTTTTGACTGCCATAACTTCTCTGCTGCTGAGGAGATTCAGAGGAATGCTTTTATATGACAGCCTTTTACAGTCTGAATCAAATCCTAAAGCCCACACCAACCATTTCCTTTTCCATTAATACCTAAAACTTTAAATGACTTGTAATTAAATTGAATCCAACATCCCACAAACGCATTAAATCCCCCTACACCCAGAAAAAAAAAAAAAGTCAGTGGCAGATGTGTGGTTTTGGTATCTTTTCTTCTTTCATATTTACAGGTAAAAACTGAAGAAGCAACTTTTCGAAAATTTTGTCCCTTGAGGAGTATTTTGGGTCTCTGGGACCAGCAACGCCTTGTGTATTCTGAAGATAGTCAATCCATTCTTCCCATGAGTCTAAACCTCATTAAAGAGTAACCAAATTTCTAAAACCCACACTCATTTCTAGTCCACACGTGAAGGAAATTTACAAGTGAAACATTTACAAGTGAATATAAGAAACTTGCAAGAAGCCAGACCTACGCAGAAAATTACAAGCCATTTATGTGTCCTACTCCCCGATTTGTTGACAAAGTTTGGGACACTAGACTCAGAAGTGCACAAAAAGCACAGGGGTATGTTCTGCTAAGTCAACTTAGGCATATTTGTGTGGGGAGGACCTCTCAGCTTCAGATTGTTTGGTTGGATTTTTGTTTGGTTGGGATTTTTGTTTGACTGTTTTTTGGCTTTGTGGGGTTCTTTTTATGTGAAATCCTACCTAGAACACCTACAAAGTGAATTACTGCGGAACAGACATTTCCTCCACAGAGCACTGGGAAGGGAGGGAAAGCTAAAAAAATATTCATGGCCACCTCAAAAGAGAATTATAGGGCACTTCACAGAAGCATGACTTGAATATATTTGATAAATACTCCATTAAATGAGGTATTTTAACTTCGGCTAGATAAACCACACCATATGCATCTTCTATCACTGTAAACAGAATCTATCACTTAAGACATAGAAAACATTCACAGTTCATTTCTGGACAGTCTCCACAAAGGCAGGAATAATTTTTCTTCTATGTTTGGTTTGAGTTATACCACACTGGATCTGAGTATCCAAAACACTGAGTGCCATCAGCAGATTTTAGAGCTCTCTAGCTCAAGAAGACAAACAAGACAGTGTAAATAACCAGACAACAAGACTGGTTACAGTAAACAACCAACCAGACCAATGATGATAGACAGGTGAAACAAACCACAATGCAGTGCATTGAAAAGAAAATTACAACAGGCTTATCCAATGATAATAATAGTGGGAGGATAACTAGGTCTGAAAACTAGAGTTTCAAAAGCTCCTAATATCACCCAACCTGTACCAGAGACATTTAAGTGTAAGATAATCAAAGCAGAAAGATTTCTTTCTTTCGCTTGCTTTAGTCACAGAGCCAGCTTGAATGGAAAGTAAAAAAAAAAAATAATTCCCAAACCAACCTGAATCAAGTTAAGAATGAGTTGAGACTCCCTGTCTCCTCACTGTTACTAAAGGCCGAAATAAGAATAACCAAACTACTGAAGAAGAAGTTATTCTGGGTAAGAGAAACTTTCCAGCAACACTATCAACTGAACACACCATTAAGTAAAACCCTGCAGACAGACAAAGCCTGGAGGCAGATTCGCAGTCCTGAGTTACTTCTGAATCAGAAGACAATGCATTTTCTATTAATTTCGCAGTCTCTTAAGAACATTGCAAAATGGTAACACCCAACATCATGCTATAGTGAAGAACTGTATGCTAAAATACGTTAAATAAGAGCATATTTTAAAAAAATAAAGTAATTGTGAAGCAATTTAAAAAACACAAAAAGTGGAAAATGGGCATTTCTGTGCATTCTTGTCTTTATAAAGCTCAGTTTAGCTTTGCAACAATTTTGACGTAGAGCTTTTCCTGTATGGCTAACTGACACCACTGGTTTGCATCTTAAATACTTTTGGTTTGTTCAGGCAAGCCACCCTCAAGGAAGTCCTACTGGCTTAACTTCACCACACACAAAACTTGATTTGAAGCAGTCTTCCAGTGCTTGCTTTATTTTCCATAGCCATTCGATTTACCTTTTCAAATCATTCTTAGCTCAATTGAACACCATACTCACAATACACCTTCGGGAAACAAGCAGTGATGATGTGCAGATTATAATACACGTAGAACATTTCTGCATTAATTGGTGAAAGAAGTTGCCTCTCAAAGAAGCAAGCCAGATCCAACAGCCCATTATCACCGTGCAAAGCACGGACTCCAGCTCTTGGCACAGCAGACAGCTGGATCCAGAGAGAGTCAGGAGATCCTGTCTACTGCAAACACAGTATTTTGCATTTGGGCAAAACAGCAGGTCCCAGCCTTGCAGCGTTTACTCACTAAAAGCTGGGAGCCATCGTCTCATTTGAAATGCCACAGCCAGTTGCCACCAGAGACATTTAACCCACATCTGGCACTGTGCCATCGGTATGTCTGTCAACCCTTTCTATAAATGATGAAGCAATGTGTTTGTGAAGGTGGAACCGTGAAGTCAAAGCCTCTTTTACTGACTCATACATAGATGTATGTAACATCTATGTAACAACAGGGTGTTATACAGATTTTATGAAGATTTCATAAAGGGGAAAAAAAAGTAAAGTGACCTGCATACAACAGTACCCTGCCTCAAAAAGGTGAGGGGTACAAGTCTCAGGTTTACATATTTCATTCATCGTATACCAGCTTGTATGCAAAAGCTAACAGAGGGAGGGATTTGTATATTGGAGCAAATTTTCCTCTTCCATTTAAATCAGAAAGAAAAAAAACAACCAGGGCTAATGTGGTGTGGTGGGGTAAAGCAACCTGATTTTTCGTACATGAAAGACAAATTAAACCAAGAAAGGAAGAAGGTGATGCAGTAACAGTGCAAGACAGTCTGAAAATCTGCCTTCTATTTCTGATCCTTCTATAGGTGCAGTCTTGCAAGATCATTTTACCTCTGTGTCCCTACTGATTTGGAAATAGGATGCTACTACTCCAGCACACGAAGACTCTTTTAGAACTGGGTTATTACCAAGGTGAATGAGGTGAATGTTACCTGTATTCAAATGCTGAAGTGCCCATCACAGAAAATCATATGTGAAAAAAGGGGGGAAAAAAAAAAAAAAGCACGGGGCTATAAATGCTAGCTTGAGATTTGGGAGAACAGGGTTCTACAGAGCGCTATATCAGATTTCTTCTGTGACCACGGACAAGTCACTTTAATGCCGTGCCATTTTTAAGATGTAGATTGGTTAGTGGATAGTTTCACCATGGAGAAGATCAGACTGAAGGAAGCATAAACTACTCTGATATTGGAATAACAGAAGACACCAGGTGACACGGTGCTCGGTCCTGCACAGCTGCTTAAACCTGGTCCCATTTACTGCAACGCTCTACCACATGCTGCTTGCTGACTGACAGCAAGGAAACTTGCCCTCTTCCAGTCTCCCATTTGTAACAGTTTCAAAACTCAACTTCAAATTAAAGGGTATTTTCTCTCAATTTTTGGTTTAATCAAGGATGACTTCCTTCATCTTTTGAAGTATTTTACAAGATCCACTCAAAGTGATTACAAAACTGTTTAAATGAAGAATTAAAGAAAAGCTTTTCGGGTAGAATTTAGGGCTCAAATATTTTCCCATCTGCAACTGAATTCCAACTCGTGAAGCAAACCACACACTTCTTTAAGTACTTTGAGGTACATGATTTCTGCTTTAAGGTCACATCTCAAAGCACATCTTACTAGCCTCTCTCGCCAAATGAGATGAATGCTTCTATCTGTTCACTGAAGGCACTTCTGCAGTTTCACATGGCTCCATGCATTACTACATTGGGAAATTAAAACAAATACACATCAGTAAGCAGTACTTTGACTTTGGCTAGTTATTTCATCTTATCCTATATCCTTGACTATGCATTAATTTCTCCCGTCTGCAGAGGAACATGGAATACACAAGCACAGCAATGAGACCACCAGAGAAAAGAAGTCAGAAAAGGGGGGAGGGAAGTGAAAGCAAGTTACCTCAGTCCCACTTCAAAAAGAGCAACTAAAAAATTGCTATGTTTACAGTCCCTCAATGGTTTCTATGTCAGATGTGATCAGTTTACAAATAGAGATGTTGCTAGCTGCAATCCTTCTGTGCTTCCTAACAAATTCAGATTAGCATTTAAAGTAGCAGTTGCAGGCATCCAGAAATGTTTACAAGAACAAGAAATCAGGTCATTTATTCAAAGTACTTTTATAGATATAAATGCCTAATTTCAGACATAAACATTTGCTTTTCACATGGCTGAAGAACTGGTCCAAATAACTTCTGACAGTTGTGCTCTGAATTTTGTCTATTCACTTCAGAAAAATGATAAAACTATACTTTCTCCCCATTATTTAAGTTTTGATAGCACTTATCACATCATGTTTGTGATAAATAGCAGAAATCCACATGATCCTAGGAGGTCTCCTGGATAATAAAGTCTTATGTTTTCTGCTGTCATTCACACCATCAGTCCTTTTGTAAGCCACTCAAAATTCAAGTTACGGTTCTTCAGGTTCTTGACCCTGTAAGTCCTCTTCATAAGGCTGTTTCAGTATCTCTCATCAGATGGTTCTAAAAATACTCTTATAAGATTAATCTCACTCAAGATTATATCCAGCCATTCTTGTGTCAGGTTTGTCCATTAGTTTGTACATCTTACTGGCTGGCATTTACTTATACCCTGTCATACATAGCACTTGGTCTCCCTGGGAGCCTAACAGGCTGTAAAAACAGAGAGACCTGTAGGTAAGAACGTGAATAAGAAACTGTCTATCACTGGCATAGATAATTAAACTGGAAGCAGCTTGTATTCAGGTGTTTTTGGTTTTTTCTAACAGTGGTCTTAACACTGTTTTCCTTGATTATTTTCCATTAATAAATATGGCATAATAAGTGTAACAATATTAATAAATGCTGTATGATGGAAAAAATCATTACAAATACTCTCAATTGTTATCAAATCCTATTAAGTCACTTCTAACAGGTTAACAGTTCAATTCACCCCCCAAAAAGCAATGAACACATCACCTTCCTGTGTTCAGTACTTCTGAAATCTAGGTGACTTTTAGCAATCATTTTATAAGCTCTGATACTGTTCACAGTAAAATACAGTGAATGATTCAAACCAAAGTATTCACTGAATCCAACTGGAATGCACGATACAGAACTCCAAGCTGCTAAGTATTTATAAGCCACTAAAATTAAAATAATAATTATTAATTGCTTTTGTTATATTTAAGCAAGAAAGCACTGGAGAGATGTTTAAGTTAGCAGGCAAAGTTAAAGAGATTCCTAGCATTTCAATTTCATTTGCCACATACAGACAAAAGTAGAAAAGCCTGGAGAAAATGATCCTTGTTTCTGATTTTGAACAGCATGTTGCAAAATCATTTTACTCTTTCAGCATGACAGTAAGCAATGATTTCATACGCATACTCTAAAAAGCTAAAAAAACCTAGCAAGAACAACCTTTGATCTTCTAAAAGATGAAAAGTGGACAGATAACACCTAATGAGCATATAGAAACTTGAATTAAAAAACACTCTGAATAAATATCCACTAAGGTCACCATTTAGTCTGTAACAATGGACAAGACAGGTAGGAAAAGAGCACAAGACCAGGGAACATATACAAGGTGCACTCTTGCATACCCTTGTGGTCCCATTTATCTGTACTTCAGAAATTTCCTTACCTATTATAGTACTATGGCTTAAAGATGTTGACCTTTCTTCCATGAACTCTAAACGATAAAGTTTCAGCATACAAAATATTCTTTGTTAATGGACCTGCAGTTTATTTCCCCATTGAGTAAAAGAAAACCTTTTGTTTTAAGCCTTCTGCTCCATCATTTAACTCTATGTACTCCAATTCCTCTATAATGATGAAGTTTCACAGCCATTCCCAGTCCACCTTTTTCATTCCACTCATTTTTATAAACATCACCCTTCCTCTGTTCTCTTGTCATCTGTTTTCCAGGCTGGACAGATCTAACCTATTTAGAGCTTTTTCCTGCATAAACCATTACATAGCTCTCACCATCCTAGCTCTCACCATCCTATCTTTTTTAAAAGAATCTTAAGATACTTGGGTTTCTTTAAGTAATGCTTTAATAAAATACAATGTTTGGGACACAGGCATGTAGTAGATTCCTGTAGCAATATAATGTCATTTTCTATTTTATTTTAAACTTCTAATATTTGATTTGCCTATCTGCTTGCTACAAAGTATTAAACGGGTATTTTGGTGAAATTCTTGCAATTAATGCAGCAAATCCTTTCGTTGGGATAGTAAAAGCTCAGTTTGAAGCCATTATTTTTCTCCACATACATTATGCATGCATATATTTCACACTTTTATGTGTATTACTCCATGGATTTAATACTGCATTTCACCTCCCATTTCATTATTCAATCCCTTGACATTGCAAAATCTTTTCACAATGTTCTGCTGTTTATGACCACAATTAACAGGTTTTTTTTAAGTACTAAATGCCAGCTGACACTTCACTTTGCTCCCTCGGTTTTCAAAAATCACTTATAAATCCACCAGGTTATTTGCTTTTTCTCTTGCAAGCCTTTCACCACAGGCTATGGCATAGCTCGAGTTTGGTGGTGGTGATTTTGGGGTGCAGGTTTTTGTTGGTTTTGTTTTTTTTTTTTTTCCAGAGCTCTCAGTTCAGTATATCACAACACCCACACGCACTACACTGCTGATTCCTTCCAAGAACGCCAACAGACCCGCAAGTCGTGCCTCCCATTGAAATAAACCTTGTCTCTGCGTTAAAATAAATGCGAGTCTTGGATCCACATCAGAAAAAAAACCTCCCAAGAGCTGCTCTCAATCTAGTCTAGCAAACAGATGTCAAAAGCTGAAGGGTACCCCTTCTTCCATTCACTGGCATTCCAGACCCATGCAGAGGTGCAGAGAGAGACCGCTCAGTAGCCCATTCACCAAAGAAGCTGTCGGCTGCAGATTAGTCACCGAATTAAGTTCTGGGAGCATTTCAAATCTAAAAATTATTTGGAAACGAAGAGAAGGGGGCGCTGCGAACCGCACACGCTCTCCCCCCCCCTCCCCCGGGGCCACGGCGCCCTCTCCTTTCCTTCAGTCAATCTGAGCAAAGAGGAACCACCGCAGATTGAGAAAGCGAGCGGGGGTGCGGGCGGAGGGGACGCGGGCACTGCACACTGGAGCCGGGCCGACCCTTCCGCACCTCCTCACACCCCCCTCCAGAGCCGAGAGGAGCCGGGGGTGGCGGGGGTGTGTGCACTCACCGCACAGCATGAAGAGCAGCACGCAGGCCAGGGTGGCCACGATCACCAGAAAGGTCAGCCCGATGCTCTGCCACATGGCGCCGGTTGCCTTCCCCCCGCCGGCGGCGGGTAGCAGCGGGGGGGGGCTCTTCCTCGAAGAGGCCTCCCCGCTGCTCGGCCGGGCTAGGCCGAGCCCTCCCGGCGGCGGTTAGGGCCCGCTCAGCCCTGCGGGAGGAGCGCCGGGGGCCCGGCCAGCCCCTGGGCGGGTCACCCCGCGGCGGGGCCCCCTCAGGCGCCGCCGGGGCTGAGATGAAGGCAAAGGCCTGCCGACGGCTACGGGGAAGAAGAGGAGGCCGCGCCTCGCATCGCTGCCGGCTGACCCCCGGGAAAGGGAGGAGGCAGCGGAGGCCCAGCCGGGAGGGCCAGGGGAGCCGAGAAGACCCAGGCTGAGCCGGTAGCGGCGGCCCCGGCCCCGTCTCCGCCTCTCGGCGTGAGTAGGGGCGGCGGGGGGCGGGCCCTCAGGCGCGTCGTGGTGACGCAAAGGGGCGCGCCGCGCGTGCTGGGAGTTGTAGTTCACATCTCGCCGGAGCGGGCAGGCGCTTCCCAGACGGGGGACAACAACTCCCGGCGTGCCCCACAGACCGCCCCCTCGCGGCGCCAAACGGCCGGGGCAGCCATTGCGCCTCGTCCGGGGGAGGCCGAGGGGAGGTCGACACCGGCTCTTCCCGAGGGGGTCCGGCCGCCTGGGGAAGGGGTGAACCGCCGCTGTGGCGCCGCTCCCGCAGCAAGATGAGCGGCGGGTGGCCAGGCCGGGGGCCCGCGGCCTGTCATGGCTGCGTGAGGCAGAGGCGAGGCAGGCGGTGTGGTAAAACAGGGGTGCGCCTGTGGCCGAAGCGCTGAAAAGAAGCCGTGTAGGGCAGACCGTGCCTCTGCGGTGCTTTAAGTCACTCGTAAAGGATGGGGCAACCTGATTTCTGGTTCCTCTTTATCCCTCTCGTCATTGCAGCCCGTGCTCCCCCCTGTTTGGTCGGTAAGGGGACAGCAGGAGTACCGGGCCTTTGCCACAGCAGCGCTTGTACCTCTGTGCCACCCCAGCGTGGTTCCAATTCCACAGGACCTTGGCCCTTGTCCTCTGTTGACACTGTAGCCGTAGATCAAAGCTGGTCTTTTCCTCTTAAGAGAAATCTGAGGAAATAATATCTTCCAGGAATCCTGAGATAAGTGTGAGATAATCTTGATCCTGATCTGGACTTTGCCTGTTGTGTAACGTAAGAAATGCTGGTTAATGTTTTTAAAATTACTGAAAGTACATGTGTTTAAATCCACCACTACAGAAGCCTAATTTCCCATTAAGATGTCACCATTGCAGTGAGATGTCAGAGAAAGCTAATCCAGTTCTCCTTTGTTTCTTTTATGAAGTATTTAGCTTCATGTAAAGAGGAGATTTAAAAAAAAAAAATCCTGCTCATTGACCTTGCCACATGCTTCCTCCTTTCAAGATACCTGTAAACCAAAATTACCTGCACATGCAATTCCCAATTCACATCCTTAAATTTGCTGTCACTTCACCAAATCAAACCAGAGTTCTCTCTTTTTGTTCCTAGCCTTCTCTCCCAACATATCTGGCCCTGTTTAATACCCTGCCTAACCCGCTTAGCATGTCATTTGCAAGTATGATTTCACTTGAAACATATTTTCTGTTATTTCTCAATAACTTTGTACTTCAGCATGTCTTTAAATGTCACTCTAATTCTATCCTAAGCAGTTGTTACACATACTTAAGCACAGTTTCTTCTGTATCGCAAAAAAAAAACCCAGCAAACCAGTAAGTTACTACCATATTAATTTTTGAGAAATATTTAAGCTCCCTCCTAGTCATGCTGTTCTTTTTCTCTGATTTTTTGTGTATGATCTATAGTTAGAGTAAGTTCTCTGAATATAAGACCACGACTTTCTCTTTGCTGTGAAATAGATGCCACATTTTAGGGCTATTAAAATATTTCATATACATCATCCTACAGTTCCAAACTGTTTTACTAATAGTACTAATTAATTACACACATCACACCCCCAAGCACTGCAGAACCACCCAGCATCTGTAACTGAAGAAAAAATTATTTTGGATTTAAATAATTTTGGAGTGATAAATATACGTGACCTATATACATGGATTATATATATACATGATCAAATATACTTGATACCATCCACAGCAACAATCTAGGAAATAAAGATGAAACAGGTAGCAATTAGATTTCTCATATTAAAATGCACAGGTAGAGGGCCTTTTAATCGACATATGTTCAGCTTGGTAAACCTTAATTTTTCTTATTTAAGTGTTCCATTTTCTAAACCATAGAGAAAGTGTCCCTTTCTCTAGCTCATCTGCCAAGCTAATCACCTGAGCATAGACCATCAGGTTGATAAGGTTGATTCATAAATCTCTACACTGACTACTCACAATCACCTTCTGTTTGGATATGATTTCCAGGAAGATTTTCTCCCTCACTGGGATTGAGGTGAGGCTGACTGGCCTGTAGTTCTCCAGGTTTTCCTTCTTGGAGATAGGAGTGATGCTTGCTCTCTTCCAGTCTTCAGGAACTTCTCCCAGTCACCACTGTGTTTCAAAGATAATTGAGAGTGGCCTTGAAGTGACAGCCAGCTCCCTCAGCACCCATGGACGTAGCCTCTCAGGCCCTCTGGATTTAGGGATTTCCAGTTTGTTTAGGTGCTCTCTAAGCTGGTCGTCTCCCACTAAAGGTAAATCTTCCATGCGCCAGACTTTCACTGTAGTCCTGCTTAAGGACTGTTTAAGGCCAGTATGGATGAACTACTGAAATTGTCCACAGGACAGACAACAAGCAAGTGAAAAAGACTTTCTAACATAATGGCTGAAGCACTTCAAGAGGAGATAGAAGTTCAAACCCCACAAGCATCGGCAAGGGGAAACTGTGGGTGTTACACTCTAACCGAGCCGTGACATAGAAAGAGAAACACTTCCTCCTCCAACCATACCAAAAATTGGTATTCACCAAAGATAATTTGTTGTCCTATTTTTCCTAATACGTGAAATAAAGCCTTTTCTTTGGAACACTTGGAATTCATTGTGTCGAAACATAAATACAGATTTCCATTCTGAATGAAAAAAACTGAGCAAAATATTCTATGTATTTTATCTAAGGCTTTTCTTCAGACCCAAGTTAAATGACATGAACATGTAGACATCTGTCCCGCTACATATCATTTCATGTGCTAATGTGCCAGAAATCTGTACCAACACCGATGATGATGATGCATTTGGGACAAGTGAGATACAACATGGGTATTGTTATTGCTCAAAAGCTTGTGAAATCACACAAAAGAGAAAATATAGAAAGATTAGTGTGGGACAGACTAGGTTTTCTCATCACTGAAGTTCAGAAATAAGGCTGTTTATACAAATCTAGGCTTATTCTACCCAGTTCCTTATGTGTATGTGATCAACATGGAGTTACAGAATTGCATGTAGGTCATTTGTTCCCAGAAGAGGATACAGAAACTCACTGATAACGTCATTATGGTCTTCTATCCATTATCTTGCAACACTTGCCCGCTGCATACTATCGATATTATACATTTAATACTCTTTCCTATGATGATCAACACCGACCAGACTTTCCACGTCTTCTCTCTCGGTGTGTACCACCACGTATGCACTGAGGTATGTTGTAGGGGTGGAGGAAAGAGGGTGATCAGGTCATCAAGCAACAAAGGGGCTGGCGCACGAGGCAGGTGAGCAGGCGTTTGGAGGGCCTCTGCCAAGCAGTGCACCAGACCCTTGGACACTCCTCCACAGAGCAGCAAGGCCATGCAGCGCCACAAATCAGAGAGCTAAAGACCGGTGGCAAAAAGAGAGACGCAGATGCTGAGGGCACAAACCTTCTTGTTTTCAGGGCGTGAGCGCAGCCGATGCAGCCAGACCGACTAGTTGTTTCACAGCATGGTGGTGCTTGCCTGGCAAGGCAGGTGAGGGATGTTACTATTCCTTCTTCACCAGGAAGAGGACTGAGGCTGAAATATACATTTGAAGTATCAACTGATTTTGGATGTGCCCCTTTTGTCCTCCTTTCCGACAGGTATATGGGGAAACCCTCGTGTTTCCCTTGCATTTATTTGCAGCACAGCTTTCCCTGACGTCGGGTGCAGCTGTAAGCGCTCAGCACTTTGACAAATCTACACTCATTTACCTTGAGGCAGACAGCAGAAAGAAGAAGAAAATCACTGATGAGCTGTAGAAAAAAATATATTTCAATGATCTCCCATAACCACATAGAATTTATGTTATATTAAGGAGTGTGTTCTGGTCCTGAAAATGAATTTCAGCCACCTCAACAAGATTATCTTTTCTCCTTTTCCAAACCCTTGCATCATTCATGGCCTCCTGTGTGTTTATTATCATCTGCACTGTACATTGATGAAGCAGGAGTCTTGCCAAAGGCTGTTACTGTAAATAAGCTTATTAAAATGAATACACACAAAAAACGCAAGTTAAAGTAATCCAGGCAGGTTTGTTCTGGTTTTGTTTTTGTTTTTTTTTTTTCCTATGGTGTCCTAATCTTTTAATCCTTCTCTTGGCACATATGTTTTGTTTGAAGGTAACTGGCAACCATACCAACTACTGGAGCCAAAACAATGTATAGGAATGGAGTGCCTATCATTTGTACCCCAGAAGCTAACCAGGTAGTAGTAATTCATGTGGAAGCTGCAAAGTGTAGCCCTTTCTTCTATTCAGAACACACCTGGTGACCTCCCTCCCACTACTTTTCTTTTGGCATTAATACATTACAGGGCAGGAGTACAGAGAACAGCTTCTTTCCGCTTCTTTCCACCCCTTTCTCCCTGCATCACACCTTTATGTACGACAGTGTGAGATCTGTTGGGAAGGACTCTGGTGTAGCAAGACCATGACCCCAGACTGGGACCTCCATGTGCTACCTGAACGCTAAATACTAGCCGGTGTGAGAGAGGTCATTCAGGTCCACCCACAATTCACAGCAAGTTAATGCCACCAGTATCCTCGGAGGAGATGTGCAGACAACGAGGAGCAACATATCTAAATATGGTCTTTTGTAACGACTCAGCTTCAGTTTTTGGTTCGGAACCACCATTTTTCTCCCAGTTCTTGGCTATGATAAGCGTAAGAGAAAATTCTATTTATGTAAATTTAGAGAATACCAACTACACAACTAAACTGTATCTGTGGCTGCAACCAAGGACTTTTCCTGGACACGTTGCAGTTGGCTTTCCAGCGTTAGAAAAGCCTTTAAGAGTAAATACCGGCAGTATTACTTTATTCCAAAAGAGGGTGCTAGAACATAATATTTATTGCAAAAACTGCAAAACTGCACAATTGTTCAACTCAATACTTCCTCCAAAATAGGTTTATTGTGTCTTAGTTTTTATTTTACCTCCTCACAGCTGGCAATTTAATACAAGTTTTAGCTTTAGCTGTACAGACATATTCCACCAGCTACAGTTTCAAAAGCAAAAAGCATAGAAAAAATGACATTGTAGAAAGAACTAACCATACTAGAGAAAACCAAGAGGACAACCTTTCAAATCTGTTTTGATAAATTACAAAATATTATCCCTTTAGCCTGATTACTCAGATTTGATTCCAAGCAGTTTTGTTACTGACAGTTGTTAAGTACTCACTGAGAGATAACAAAAATTCTGTCACATGAACCTTATAACTCCCTGTGATGTCACTGGCAGGACTGAGATCTTCAGGAAAATAACCATCATTAGAAAAATGAATGGATAACAGAAGAAAGATAAGCTCTTTCATCTGAGCTAGCTGCTCAGGGAAAGAAGAGTCAGACAGATGCCATGGAGTCAGACTGATGGCCCTGACAAGACAGTTTAGTGAGGTCCTGAGTTTAAATTCCTGAGTTTAAATTAAAGTTTTGGATGAGATCATGATCAAGATCAATGATTGGTAATGGGAGTCATGGCTGATTCCACTTTTCTTTCCCAAACTTAAACTTTATCCTGACTGAAACTTAGCAGGAACTGAGAGTTGCCAAGAGTTGGATGATCAGTGTTACCTTGTTCAGCCCGTCTCCTGCTGAGCTGCAGACCCAATGTGACCTCACAGCTCCATAGTCATTGTAACTCAAAGGTGCTTTTCTTAAGATAAATAGATATTAAAAATCTGACTGGACACAGCCATGGTCAACCGGCTGTAGGTGACCCTGCTTGACCAGATGATCTCCAGAGGTCCCTTCCAACCTCAACCAGTCCGTGGTTCTGTAAGTTAGGTAGCTTGTGACAATGTCCAACCTACAACAACCCCTACACCAGCAGGACTCAAGCTAACTCCCTGTGGTATTTCACCCTGAACAATAATTGTTGTGTAACACCAGAATGAAGTCTTGTTTTAATTCCCTCTACTTACTCTCCTTGTTTCCAGGGAGTTTTCATCTAGAACATTTTTCCATATGTTGACTTATTTGTCTCCTTTCCTTTCCTCTCAGTGGAACATACTCTTCAGCAACCACTCAAAGCTAACATGCATGGCAGAGGTCTGCTGTGCTTGGTGCCTGGGATCCAACTAAATACATGGCATCGCCCTCCATACAAAACAGATGAATCCAAATCCCACCACAGCCCTTAAATCTCCAAATTCAGGTCATTAGATAGGTGTTAAAAATATCCATAATACTATTACAGCTTCTTTTAGATGCCACCAGAATCCTGTTTGCTTCCTATGTGCATCTTCATTGGAGACGTTACTGTTTTGATAAAAATATAAATTGCTACTGTAGAAGGATACTACAGATATTAATTGGTATTAACATAATGTATCAAGTACAAAAAACTCAAGAAATTAGAAATGTTACATCTTGAACAAACTTGAACATGTGTTTCCTTTCTGTTTTAGACAAAGAAAAGCAAGAAAAGAGTGTTTTGTATTACCATGTTCTTAAGTCTGGATTTGGCTTGACACAGTAACTCCCACCTGTTTGGACTAAAAAGAAATTGGAATAAAAATGGTGAGGCTGAAGCATTCCAGTGCACTGAGTCACTACCATGTTTCTCTGTCAGTCAGCTTCCAAACCACTCCTTGCTTTACAGCACCTGAAGCATAATCTCTTGGGCAAGGATGACAAATTTCTGCTTGGAGAACAACTTCTCTGGGTACAGAATAGACATCAAAAGGTATTTCTCTTCAATACCTCAAGATGGTCTGTTGTTACACAGAAAGAATTAAATAAATAACCTATCAAATAGATGAATTAGAGGAAAGGCTGGCAGGTCAACCTCAGGAATTACAGCAGTTCAGTGTAGACGAATGCACTGGAATGTGGAAGCTCAAGCAAACAAGTCTGCGTCTATAAAAGTGGGCTAGAAGTTACATGAGGACACACTTTCACGTGAAGCTTCTGGCAGTATCATTTCTGGGCAGGCAGCCCTGGGACAACAGCCATTCTCACAGCCTTTGGAGTATCTCTGCATCTAGATCCAAGAGAAAGCAAGGGATGAAGTAGTACATGGACAAAGAGCCCACCAGGAAGGAAGACTTGAGGTGTAGAACATCAGTGCTACATTTTGCACAAACTTAGACTATCTATACATCAGGTATGCTTTAGTTTGTGGAGATGTTACCTGTCCTGCACCACACACAGTCCCCTTAGCTTATTTCCACTGCTTGCGGCATCAAAACTGGGAAAGACTGTTCTCTGAGCTCTGAGCAACAAAACTCTGAACAGGCAGAACTGAGAGGGCACCAATGGCAGCACATGTATGAACGTATCATTTTGGACAAGTTTTCATTTAGAAAATAAAATAACAATGAAGAATTTTCATATTTTGAGAAAGATTATTTTGATTTCACATGCCTAATTTATTAAATTTATTAAAAACAGAGGAAAGAAGCAGGACATTTTCAATAAGCTTTTATAGTTTAAATAATTTTTTTCTAGGACATATAAGACTGATAGCATTTAGAACAAAAATCAGTTTTGAAGGACTGAAATTTTGTTCCACCAAGCTTGTTCCTCTTTCCTGACCTTTTTCTGTTTTGTATCAGCAGCAGAGTTGTGAGGGGCTCAGTAGCTCCTGCTCTGTGTGATTTTTGTCTCTTCCGTAGCCAACCTAAACAAACATTTGCTTATCAATTCCTTCCTAATAGACAGATCTCTAGGGAGATGCCACAGTTAGGTGGGTAGGGCAACATTGATCTCACTTTGGCACAGTGCATGGAAAATTCAGGGCTCCAGGTCAGAGAACTTCAACTGCAAACACGAGTCCTGGGCTATTGACCAAACCCTCTGTTAAATGCAACAGGGACACGTCAGGATCACATTAGCCAGCCAGTGCCCCTGTTCACTCCAAAGTGGCCTGTCAAAGGCCAATGGCCACTACCTATAGCGATACTTAGGGTCATGATGGAACAGCATCTTTATCCTCTTCCCCTGCTCAGCTGCTGCAACTCTCAGGAGAAGGACTTGGGGCTCTTGGTGGATGAGAAGCTCAACATGACCCAGCAATGTGCGCTCACAGAGCAGAAAGCCAACTACATCCTGGGCTGCATCAAAAGAAGCATGGTCAGCAGGTCAAGGAAGAAGATTCTGCCCCTCTGCTCCACTCTTGTGCGACCCCGCCTGGAGTACAGCATCCAGCTCTGAAGTCCTCAGCATAAGAAGGACATGGACATGTTGGAGCAAGTCCAGAGGAGGGCACTGAAGATGCTCGGAGGGCTGGAGCACTTCTCCTATGAGGACAGGCTGAGAGAGTTGAGGTGGTTCAGTGCCAGGGAGAACTGTAGCACCTTTCCAATAACAAAAAAGGGTCTACAGGAGAGATGGGGAGGGACTCTTGATTAGGGACTGTAGTGACAGGATGGGGGGTAATGGTGTTAAACTGAAAGAGGGGAGATTTAGATTAGACGTTAGGAAGAAATTCTTTCTTCTGAGGGTGGTGAGACACTGGGAAAGGTTGCCCAGAGAAGCTGTGGATGCCCCATCCCTGGCAGTGTTCAAGACCAGGGTGGATGGGGCAACCCGGTCTACTGGGCGGTGTCCTTGCCCATAGTCGGGGGGTTGGAACTCGATGATCTTTAAGGTCCTTTCCAACCCGAACCATTCTATGACTTACATCACGCCGCTTCTCGCCGCCATCACCCGATCCCCTTCGCCTTCCTCCTCCTCCCGCTGCGCGGCAGGCACCCGGAGGACCCCAGCGCGCCGGGGCGATGCCGCCGCCCCCCCCCCCCCCCTCCCCTGCCCCGCGGCCGGCGGCGGGGGCGGGCACGGCGGAACCGGGGAGGAGGCGGCGCCTTATAGCGCGGGCGCGGCGGCAGCGGCGGCAGCAGAGCGGAGCCGGGCCCGGAGATACCCTGGACAGCGCCTCGCCGCCGCCATGGTGAGTGTCCCCCACCCGTGGCGAGTGTTCCCCCCACACACCGCGTCGGGCCGCCGCCGGGGACCCTGCCCTCCTCTCCCCGCCGGGGGGATGGCATCCCCGCATCCCCCTCTTCCCCCGGGGAAAAACGAGCCGCCGCCGCCGCTATTCTCGCCTCCTTGCCCCGGGCTCCTCCGGGGCCCCGCAGCCCTTCCTCCTGCTCTTTCTCTCTCAGGCAGTGTTCCCACGGGTCAGATTTGGGGCGTGCTTTTATTTTTGGGGGGGTGGGGAGGGTGGGGGGTGGGGTGGGACACGACCCGCCCTCAGCTGCCCCCCACTCACCCCAGGGCGGAGGGACGGGAGGGAGCCGTGCGGGGACAGGCAGGTGGAAGAGCGGGAGGGGGTGGGTGATGCGCAGCCCCCGTGGGCGCAGCTCCCCAGGCGGGTGCGGGAGCTCCCCGGGCCCTCCCCCGGGTCTTAGAGGGGAGCAGGTGCCTTCTTCTCTATTTCGAGGTGCTCCTGAGCATGTTACATAAACCGATTATTCCCGGCGGTGCGTTAACAGAAGCGTTTGTGTTAGCCATGCAATCTGTAGTGAAACACTTTCTTTCTCTTTTTTTTTTCTTTTTTTTCCCCATGTAATGAATGAACAATAGAGTTTTAAATTCCAGTTTAGCATTTAAGAGAGTTAAAGTGGAACAATGAAGTCACCCATTTAGTGAGTAGCACCGTCTCCCCATAGCACATCGTGGCTTTGCAGTCATAGTAACTTCCCCAAAGGAGCTCATCCTGTTTATAGTCAGCAATGCATTAAGAGTAACGCTGACCTTACCAAGTGGGACAGTATCATACAGGTATTTTGCAGCCTTAAAGTCTGAGGTACAGTGGGGCTGAATAAATTGTCCAATCTTGTTGTTTATATAGTTTATATATAGTGTATATAAAGGTATATAAAAGTGTTGTTTCTATATAGTCTAATAACATTTTCTTTCCAAATGTCTTGGCATGCTATATAGTAAATTCTGCCTTCCTTGCACTAAAATCAATTTGGATTCCTGTCCCCCCAGTTCAGACATAAATAATATTAAAATAGTCTTTTCCTGAATTAAGTCCCGAGTCCTCTTCCTAACAGTTGAGTATCCATCTGCTGGCAGTTTGAATCTCTTTCTCCTATTTAGTGTGTTTGCAATTCAACCCAGACTTGGGATGATAAATAGGAAAAGACCCTACTGAAACAAACCAGAAATGATGCAGTACTTTATGCTGTCTAGGCCCCCTCAGAATGACTTTCCACTACATTGTTGAATTTGTATTTTTTATCGTGGGGAGGGGGACATAAATGCAAAATATATGATCAAATTCCCATAACTGCATCAGTAAATACCAGCCATTGATAATGTATTCCTTATGACAGAGTGAAGGCAGTTACAAAGACACCTGGTGTTGCAGAAGGTAATGTGCATTATTTATCAGTAACTGGTATAGCTAACATCCAAGTGCTCAGAAGTCCTGAGTCAACTGGAAAGAAAGTTAAAATTGCTTGAACCAATTAAAATATTTCATTTTGACTCCTTCCAGGACTGAGATGAAGTCAGTTATACTGGTGCAAATCAAGGAAAAAATCATTGGTGACATAGAATCATAGAATTGTTTGAGTTGGAAGGGACCTTAAAGATCATCTAGTCCCAGCCCCCCTGCCATGGGCAGGGACACCTCCCACTACAGCAGGTTGCTCAAAGCCCCATCCAGCCTGGCCTTGAAC
>JAOQGH010000012.1:64444727-64505097 GCA_025769975.1 Gallinago jamesoni
CTGGGCAACCTGTTCCAGTGCCTCACCACCCTCACAGTAAAGAATTTCTTTCTAGTATCTAATCTAAATCTCCTCTCCTCCAATTTAAAACCATTGCCACTCTGTACTTGTACTAATGGAAATGATAGCTGAAACTGATCGTTAGTCTATTATTTCTGGCTCATAGAGCTGTTTAATCAACCTGCAATTATTCTTGAAACAGCTGGCACCAATATCCAGAAATCACCATTCAGACCTGCGAATGGGTTTCTATTAGCAAGTTTTGCTCTTCTGTCTCTCCAATAGCTTTAGTATTGAAAAACTGATGAGATTTCACAAACCTTGTTACAGGTGTTCTGGGGGATAATGGCTGATTTTGGAAAATCCTTAAAGTGGTATAAAGTCTGAAGTTTGCTTTGACTCTAAAAGTATTAAAGAAAGGCCTTGGAGGAATAGCTACCAAAAATAAAATTGAACTTTTGATGAAAACTGCTGCGATGACACTAATGTTGGGTTAAAAGTTATAGTACCTCAGTGTGTAAGTGGACCTGGAGCTTGGGGACCCACGGACATGGGAGGATACTACCAAAGGTATCAGGAGCAAATGAATGACAAACTTAGATTTTTGGGCCAATTAGTAGGAACAGTATTTCAGTGCTCCCTTCTCTAATGACACAGAAATAAGCAGATGTATGGTGCTAGCGTCCCTTCATCTCAACAGGGAGACTTTCCTCAGCATCCCGAGTGTTAAACCAATATTTTTTGTAGAAAGTAGCATAAGGAAACAAGTATTTTTTAAAACTTCATTTTGCTGAAGCAGCAAACCTTAGCCTTCATCAAGCTTTAAACATTTCCTTGTCATTCTCACTATAAGAGGGCAACCACAGTGGGACAGTTCTTTATGAAGTTCATTGCAGCTCTACTTACTTCAGTGAATCTAGGTCAAATTACACTGGCTCAGGATTTGGCTGCACCTTGAACCTTAAACCGATTATAAATTTTGATGTGTCAGTGTATTCTCCATGGGGTCAAATCCCACTTTTACAGAGTAAGAGAGTGTATAACCTTGCACAGTGCAACTAATGCTTACAAAGAGGCTGGGTAACACTAAGGTAAGCATAAACATGAGGATGGTGCAAAGCTGTAATACAAGTATCTGTACCTCTACAATAATTCAGTTGCCAAGGGGTTATATAGACAAGAGCTACAATACTTTTTAAATTCCTTAAGAACTGGTGTAATCTGAAATCAATGAAGAAAGACACCTAAGTCTCCAAAGCATCCGTAAGCACTGTGGCCACCAGATCAGGATATGACACTTGATGTGGGCATACACTGATTGCAGAACCTACAGAAAGGGCCCTAGACACCACCAAATCTCTCTTCTTTGTTGGCACTAACCAAAACTCCCCTTGCCTCATCATCCATTAGTACTTGTTAATTGCCCTGAGCACCTCCTGAAAAAGAGTATTGCAAAGCCAATGTGCCAGCCCCTGAACATTGACACACAAACTGAAAGAGAAGATTTTCTGTAGACATCACTCCAGCACAAATCCATGACTGACACAGGAGCCCGTGCTACCACATCCACTTCAAACTGGGCCAAGATCTCTTCAGCTCCATCAGAGTGAAGAGGTAGCAGACTTCAGTATCCCTGCCATCCAGAACCACAGCAGCAAGCCAGCGCTGTGCCAGCTGATACAGAATTAATAAGCTATGAGAAAACATGCTCAGAAACTGCATATAGAACAGACAAAGGGACACAAGTACTTGTGTAGAAACTCAAGAAGATGCACTGAAGCTATTTGCACGTGATGCAGTGACAAGGGATTGGTCAGAGAAACTCTCCAGGACCTGAAGCAAGAGACCAGTGTTTCATTTGCATAGTTACTTACAGATACTTGCTTATAAAAACTGTCATGCTGGCATTGGTGTTAATTTCTTTCATCTCTAGAAAGATCCTTTCATTCTTCAAGCCTGACCATTGTATCTTCATTACAAGCACTCTGACCTGTGAAGAGAAAGAGAAGGTTCATAGGGCACTTAATTTCACAATCATTTTGTTTGATAGCATCTCTTGATTTTATTAAATAAAAATTTAATCAGATGCAAACACTTTAAAATTGAACCTCTGACTCAAAAGTTGGGGAAAATGCCTGCAGTAGTAGTTTCTTTGGGTATTAGTAAACTCCAGATTAGTGTCAATATAAAGGGCTGGTTTATTGACTGAAGTTTACATTCAATGATAATATATCACTAGTGCAGCCTGACTTAAATTGAAGAAGGTGAAGGAGAAGAAAAATTAGGACGATGAAATTAAGCATACCACTGGTTATTCAGAGCCAGAAAGCTTCTTGGATGAGTCTGTCTTTTGAGGCAATGGTGGAAGGGCAGAAGAAGGGTTGCCCAGCTGCAAGAGAGAAGGAACACCTTGTGAGACTGGGGCCTGCAGTGCTGCCACATTATAAATGCCACGCTTCAGACTTCAGGCATAGCAAATTTATCAGCCAATTTGTAAGTGCCCAGCAACAGCTGAGCTTATAAATCCATGATCTGCATGCACCCCCCCATGGCTTGCCTTATCATACACTAAACGCATGGGCCACAATACCTGGGTGGCTGTGTCTTACCCCCCGGGCTGCTGCACAGCTGACAAGTTGAGTTCAACATGAAATAAAGTGAATACTTACCTCTTCTGTGGGGCTTCTTATCTGCCTAAGTTGCAGCAAAAAACACTTCATTTTTTAAGGGCTAGTTATGCTCAGATCAAAGAGGGTAGAAGGGAATGCTTTATAACCTAAATCTTTATGGATATGATAATTGACTTTATATTGGCATTAATACTGAAAGTACTCTGATTAGATATCAATCTAATAACAACTGGGTCATTTTTAAAAGATGTTAAGTTCTTCCAGCTAGTGAATTTAAAATTCATTGCATTTCTTCTTCCTCAGTAAAACTGACCATGATAAAATATTACAGGTCAGATGACCCAACCTGAAAGAAAACAAGTCCCATGTGGCAGAAATCGCTATATGAAGATGTGTAATTAGAGAATAACAAATCAATATTGTTTTCATCACTGTAGAGAGACATTTTGCTTTCTTTCCCCCATGGACAGGTATGGAAATGAAACAAGTAGTACCTCATATTCTGTGTGTTTATTTGAAAGTCATATAAAAGCCAGAAATGGAAGTAGGGTCGCCAAGTTTTAAACAAATATCCTAAAACCAAATATAAGGAAGAGCAACAAAACCATTCTCTTCACAGTTCTTAAAGCCCCCCTGAAGTGTGCCACTCAGTAGTTACCATTCATGACACCTTGCAGCTGGCAATGTGGTACAGCAACCTAACAGGGGGGAGTAACTGACACACATGAAGGAAAGTCTGCAGATGTTTCTATTTCTCATATGTGACAGTAACTGATGCAGTTTAGAGACATTTTGTGTCATTAGGGCCTTACCATGCAGCACAGTCATTAGCGGTTTTATTTATTTTTGAGAGAAGTGTCAGTCTCTAGGTGCTTCTGTGGCATAATGGTTTTAAGAGTTTGGGGGTTTCAAATTCCAGTTATATGTGGATTAAACTCTAGGATACCTACTGTTGGTGTTAATGGAGGATGAGTGCTAATTAGTTTGTGCACCCTCTTATCCCGTGCCAGCAGACTGTGCTGTATTATTGGGATGCCGTACGCTTTTAAGAAGAGGTGTCCTTGGAGTTCATTAGCCTGATTTAAGGTTTTCAAAGAGGTAAACTTAGAACTGTTTTGGAGGAGGAGGCATAACAGAACTTCTCTGCTCTTTTTTTGTTTTCCTTAGTAAACTTGAAAACCAACTGTCATTTCCTTTTCTCCCCTCACTCAGTCTGCTTTAGTCATGATTGAAGTCCAAAACATGAATTAGCATTTGAAATCCAGGTTTTTGCCCTCAAGGATGTAAGGGACAAATGGAAGAAAAAAAAATTAAGGACCCATTAATAGAACAAACTTATATTTTCCTCTTCAAATGTTCTTTGGTGTTCTCAAGTGACACTTTGGAAAACACACATCAGATGCTGTTTCCTCATTTCCCTATATTACACATGCATTTTCACAGCCAGCTCGAAGTGAAAAAATACTTTGTTTCTCACATTTTGCTGTGAGCATGGATAAAACCATTCCAAACAGCAAAGTGCCTTCAAACTGGCAGGGAATGAATGGTTGGCAAAGTTGTCAAGGGTGATTTCCATGTCAGGGAATTGGCACATCTTTTGGTAAGGCGGTTCCAAATAATACCATCCCCACCCGCGAGCCCTCCCATTGCTGGCTGCAGCCAGCCAAGCTACTCCTGTTGCAGTTTAAAAGATCAAGTGTGAGATCGTGCGAGTTCTGCATCCGCTAGAAGTTGGTATTTGTCGTAGAACAGTGTTTTATTATGTACAAAGTTTAAGTTTTTTTCAGTGTTTGTCAACAGTCTATGCAATTCCAGGGGCAAAACCAATGAAGTCTATTTTCTTATTTGCCTGCTTGTGAATTTATTATTCAAATCCCTTTATGTACTAAGTAGTTTAATCAACCAATCAGCGCTACTGACTGGGTACTCAAAATTATCATCATCCCCAAATTCAGAAGTTTTTCTAGTATGAAAAATATCCCATGCAATGCTTATAGGAACATCTGCGCCTCTTCTCTCAGCTGTTAGGATTATGCTCCTTCCTAGGGTAGCATTTCAGTGTTACTTTGCTGTTACACCAGAGACCGAACTGTGGCTTAAAAAAAATCAGCCCTTCTTACCTTGACTAGACTTCTCTCTGAGATACATCTTTTAACATTGTCAGAAAGCTGTGCATGAAGCCAGGCAAAAACTTCATTTTTCAAGTTTTTGGAAGAAAAAGAAAAACCAGACATCAGAAAACAAGCATAAAAACCAGTTCAGACTTGCAAAGTGTTTATAGGTTCCTTTCTTCTTCCCACCTTCTACTGCTGCTTAAAGCAGAAACAAGAGATGTCTTCCAACCTGACAGTATGCAGGTGGCTTCCATTTCAGCATTATCATCACTCTCCAAATAGTAGACATCTTATTTTATATGAGTTACTTATGAAATCCCAGTCTCCTCCCCAAAATCAGGTCTTTCTATTGTGGAAAGGTATTAGAAGACTCTGGATCCACCCTCAAAAACACCCTTGGAAATTTTGCCTCTTCAACTACTGGAGCTACTGGCTTTATCTGGAAGCTTGACAATTAAGAGCCATGAGAAGGTAGCACTGAATCAATCCATCCCGCAAAACAGACAACTCAGACTATATCACGTCTCTAGTTTTATGGCATTCTCTTCAATTTCCAGAGTTCTCTTTTGTGGCAGAAGGTTAGTTACATATCCTGTCTAAGATTTTTTTTTTTCTCTTATATGTGCCAAAACCATCACAGGATGTTCATACTCCCCTTTGAAAGCTGAGGTACAGCTTGCGATTTCTTGGTGCTAAAACCTGTTTGAAACTTGGCTCAAAACCAGGCAATTCGTGTAAGGAAATGGAAAAGGTAGCATTTAGCTTTATTCCTTTGCAAAACACCAGTAGTTCTCCATTTCAGTGAAAAGCGGTATCGAGAACCTTTTGGTTTTAATGCAGTTATTTCTTCCTTACTGCTGTAGACTTTGTAAACCTGCATTTTAATAGCATCTGAAAGTAAACCCCACAACCTTAAAAGATAGAAGACTAGATGAGAGTTATTTTGCTTACAATAACTAAAAGAAAAACTCAAAAATATCCCGCATAGCGTACCCTGGAGGGAAAAGCACTTTTACCTCTCTTATGTTTACTAAATTACTAGCATAATGTCATTTCAAATCGGGTAGCACTGAAATATTCTCTCAGGACTATATTTCATCCTTTTTTTTTTTTTTTCCCCATAAAATAATTTATTTTCATCAAGCAGGAAGTCATTTCCTTCTGTTTGCGAGACACCCTTGGGAGATAGTAGAATTCAGATCAGAAAGTGTTGTGATGGAAAGGTGCAAACTTGAAAGCCAAGCCGGAGAACAATGTCACGAAGATGGGCGTGGAAAGGAGAAACAACACAGCACTATCTCATTTTTCCCCCAGGTGTGTTTTTCAGGAGTTTAAAGGAGTGTAAGTATATTTCAAAATTCTGGCTCATCAAACCTCAAGTCTTGCTGAAACTCTGTATGTGTGCTGCAAGCACTCAAAAATACTTGTCACCTCCTCAGCATTCAGTAGGATAAGGAACGTCCTGATCATCTGAAAACAAGAAACCCATATCAGTCCCCTAGGCCTCACCAAACTGGGGGGTTCATGTGGTCTTCTGTCTTTAACAAAGGCGCCCCCCACCCTTCAGTTTGCCTCCTCCAGTTATGAACGGCATTGAGAAGACGCTGATGCAAATGTGATTCTCAGCATTTCTCATTAGATGCAACAAGGTGGTTATTTAAGTGAAGAGGATACAATACTGTTGAAATAGTGATGTTGTGTAAATTAGCAATAATGAGCTAAATACAAAGTACACAGAAGGCGAAGTGAGATCATTAAGCATCTATGATGCTTTGTTTATCGATCCAGAATTAGAAGAGGTTTGAGCATTTGTTATCTGAAATGATCTTGCACTTGACTCAATAAGCCAGTTTGGGATTTATTTTGGTCAACGTTCAGTTGATCAGATCTTCAGGTTAATACTCCAGGTAACTAAATCTAAATTACAAAGGAGAAATGTGCATCGTCAGAATGAAGGAAGCATTCAATGCAATTAAAGCCCTCAAATAACACAGTGCTTATACCCTACTGGGAAAAGTACCCAAGGGCATCTTCGGACAGCATCTGCTGGTTTCTTTCTTAGCATCTTTCCAAAAGAAATAATTTCAAATAGATGGATTTTGTTTAGAACCAGTAATACTTGCAATGCTTTTATTTTACTTGCTTGCTTAACTCTCATGGCTACCGAACATTTGCTCCTTTTCTGTATTTACAGAACGCACAGACTTAAACAGAAAGGTATATTTATTGCTGTAGTCTGTTTTCTATGGGAAAGTCTCTTGTTACTGCCTTTTTTTTCTGTAATGCCTTAATTCTCTATGATATTTATTAACTAGATTTACCATCATTACCTTTGCCACTTCTGCCAGACAACACATTTTCCTTGTAAATTTAGATTGTTATCTGCTAGTTAGTTTTTCTCCTTTCCCCCCCCTACTTAAATATAGGTAAAAGCTTCCTATTTTATCTGTATTACAGGATATCTGTAGTGATTCTTAAATCAGCTGCAAGTCCCAACAATGCTACTTCTAACTTGTCCTGTAAAACTGATGTATTTATTGCATTTACTTGTAAGAAATTGTCATCTCTTCAAATAGCAATTCCTAACAACAGACATTTAATGCAAAGGCAGAAAAGATGCTTCTCCTTCTTTGAAACAGTAGTAAAATGAAAGAGACTTGGAGCATCTGCTTCACTTGTTGGAAACTTGAGCTCATGAAGATATTCGTTTTCTGGAAAGAGGTACCCGATCGGTGCCTGTGATGTATATCAGGTCTCAGACAGCTCAAGCTGACCTCGCCAGCAACTGTTTTCCTCCTGCCTGCTGTCTGTCCATTACAGGGAAGGGCTGAACCTCATCGATACTTAACCATCAAGGGAACCAGTACTTTTCCACACGATCTCTACCTTTATAATGGCTGCTTGCTCTAAGAATTAATTAATTAATAATTAAATGGGTCCAGAAAGGTGTGGCAGTCACTGAAGTGCAGCCTACTCATGTAGATGTTATGCCACATGGAAATTCCCAGCTTCAATGACACTTGATTTTACAGGTCAGCTTTGGCTGATCCTGTCAGATGATCCCCCTGAATAATAAAGAAAGCCGGGTGAAAAAGCCTCTACTCAGAAAGCCAAGAAAGCCAATCTTCTAACACTGGGAATAATCATGAAGAAACAAAAAAAAATTGAAAGACCAGCATACCCACTGAAGCACTGAATATCTTCTAGTCCTCTTTTTTTTTTTCTTTTTTCCATAATATTAGATATTGCGGCATGCTCATTCTATAGAACTTTTCTGGTTTTATTTTTCTCCTTCAAATCAGCGGTTACTTGTAAATGATACATAGCATCAAACGATAAATTAGAAGATAAATGTCTATGAAAGCTCAGGTTTGAAATCTGTTTAACATACAGAGTTTAGATTTTATAAGCAGATATTTTGACCTAAAACCTAGGTTGGTTCTTAGAGTGAATTATACTCATAACTACCTAATTGAAAAGCTCTCAGTACCGAGTTTTGTACCCGCATTCCTCCCACCGCAGTTAGACTGTTTTGTATGCGGCTAATGACCTCGAAGTGAAATTGAAAGGCTTTGCATGTGTTGGAAGATTAAGGCTGAAACCTCAGAAGCTGGGATCTGGACTCTCTAATCCACAGCAGCACGATACAAACACCTCCTCCTCTTCCATTCTCTTCCTTCCCCTTTGTCCACTTCCATCCCTATAAATAGGAAAGGGTGTACGCATTTGAGCAGCAACTAGGCAAGAGACGGTGTAGTAAATGACTACAAAACAAGAACTACTCATTTCTGTAACAGGCAAACAAACACAAGCATACTATCTTCACCCACACTGTAAGAACAAGAACAAATTTGTCAACTGAGTGTTGTTACTCTTAAGGATATGACTAAAGAGGGCTACAACGTGACTGGTCTGAATGGAGAGCAACAGAAAAAACATGCATACATGTTAACCTGAGGCACTAAGCTGCTTCATCAGATTCCTTTGTTCCAAGTTTTGATGAGAAATTAAGATACAAAGGCTCCACTCCTGGCAGCAGGTCTGGTGAGTCTGGCCAAGTGAACCGTGGCAACTGTGAAGCTCTGCTGGTCTCTTCAGCAGCTAGTACTGCATTTACCTATATGTGCTGGGCTATAATTATGGAATAAACACACATCCTTGTAAGTCTCCTGCTTCCTTCAGGTCCTTTCCCATGTGTCAAGGAAATGAAAATATATCCTGGCTTGTATCTCCTATAATTCAACATCTTGAGAAGTTTACACAGGGTATATATCGGGGCAGATTTCAATGCATTGTGCCTTTGGGAAAGTAGTTAGCTCATTTCAGCTATATGCTTATAGGCAAAGTTTTCCACCAAGGAAATACAGCTGGGCAGAATTAATCTCACTAGCTTTACATGAGGATTAAATAAGACATTCAGTGGATGTTTGGGAAACAAAGCAAAAACATAGGCGTTATTACAGATATGGTTTTGTAAGTTATAATTCCCCTTTGTTCCTTTCTGGGTTTTCTGACTTTACAGAAGTCGGTAATAATCTTAATTTATGGGTATTCTTTTTAAATATAATTCTAGCTTTACTGTGACTCTGAAAGCATGACTTTATAAATGTACACGCTCTAGAATTTAAAAACAAGAACTTAGTGTTTTAACCCAGTAAAAATGCAGGATGGAGTTTGGTTTAGGGGATCTATACCAGAGAAGTTACTACAAGAGCCAGCCAAGGATGTGGACAAGGATGCAGACAACATCTGTCTGCTCCTGTGCCAGCAGATGAGACTACCACTCCTAGACAGACACACAGCACCATCCCTTTGCTGCAGGTCGCAGCCCCACACAGCTCCTCACATGAGCTTTGCATAAATTAAGAGCTCCTGTTTGGATAGTTTCAATTAACCAGGGTCACTTTAACAGAAATACGTAGCAGTTGTACAACAGCACTGCTGAGAGGTCTGTGGTGGTGTTCCCAGCCCAAAGGAAGCACAGCACGGAGGCTGGAGCATCAGAACCCAGCTGTCCAGCCAGCACAGTGACCCTCATGTTGCCTAGAACACAACAGCTCCCTAACTCCGCTTTGGGTTTTATTTACATTTAATAAGGAGTTCAGTGCAGTTTAATAAATGCATCAAGTGGAGACGGTTTTGCTCATCAGGATGAAAGTATTTTCAGGACCACTTTTTAAAAAAAAATAAAAAATAAGGTATCCTATGCTATAATTGTCTATTTGCTCCAAGAAGTTTTTATACTTATAACATTTATCTGTACACATTCAGTAGCTATGGCAATTTTAATACTTTAGGAGCATGAAATTAATAGTAGTGAACTTTGAAATTCATTATACATTGACTATAAATACAGTACACATTTAAGTGATGCAAACAAAACATGCTGCATTTCATTCATTTTCATATGTACAGTACCTTTAGCATTTATATACTAAAAGCCCATTTTACCTCACACCTCACCTGACTAGGTGAATTTATTATTGGTTTAAAAAAAATATATTAAGTACATGTATGTATATAGATGTCAGTTCTTCCAACAGGTCTCAAAGTCTTTCTGGTTTGTTACGGGCTTCACAGGCTGTATTCAATATTCTACCACTGTTGTCCTTAGCAGAAGTGTGTCTATAAAGGGGATTACCATTGCAGGAGAAAGTCTTAATTAAGCAATTCATTAGTTAATATTTTACAAGTTGAGTTCCTGATATACAGTTTTCTGAAGGGCTGCCGACAATTGTCTGTCAAAGAGTATAAAATATGAAGAAAAAATCCTAAGGCTTTGTTTTCTTTTTGATATTTTTATATTTTATTTTAATTTGATTCATTGTATTTTAAAGCAAGAACCCCACAGCCCTACTTTTGTGTCTGCCTAGAGGGACTAGAAACACTACCCATGCAGGATTTCAAATATTCCTGTCTTGTCCCTCTCCTGGTAGGCGAGCATCCCGCAGCTCTAGTACCAGCTGTTTAAGAAACTCAGGCAAAACCATTCACTCCAGGAGAGCCCAGGTCAGGGAACACATTTCAGAAAATCCTTTTTGATCCTCCCTGCCTGTAACAGGAGGGGCAGGCAGTCCCTTGCACATTAATCCCCGGCGTGGGGACATAGTGTTACACTGCAGACATCTGGGACGGCAACCAAGAAACCTACTTCTTCGGCATAGAGTGCCCTTTGTCTCACTGCGCTGCCAGGATTGTGGGAAAACCAGAGCTCTTGCCTTTGGGGTTGGGGTTTGTTTTGCTTTTTTTAAGGTTCATTGTCCAACAAGCTATGAGATCCTCTGCAGAGGCTTAGGGTCTTCTATTCATCTTAGACCTTGAAGCTTGTTACAGTAGAAAATTACAAGATTTTTCACAGTACCAGAAAGGATATGTTGTCTGCTTGTCTCTATTGCTCTCTCCAGAAAAATGGCCAAACATGGATGCCAAGTACAAAATAAAGCCGTGCATGCATTATACTAACTTGCAAAATCAGCTTCTTAGCAGCAACAAAATCTGTCTGCAAATAGCAGGGAAAACAAAACTCTCATGATACGGCACACTGAGTAAACTTGTTTTAATTCTCCCCTAACATTTCATTTACCCTGTCTCCATCTTTTTTATTCATGGCAGGGATCGAAATTTAGGATGCAAGCTTTTTGCTGCAAAAAAACTGTATAACTGCATACATGGCATATGTTGGGCAGATGCTGTATACCAGGCACATCTTTGGGGAATATTCTGTTCCAAAACCAAATCATCTGGTAAATCCAAAGCCTTATAAAGGTAGTTACCCTCCCTGTGGTAGAATTATTTTCCCATGCTTCTCACAGTGCAGCTGGCTCCCCTTATATAATGAGGAATGATACTCTTGCTGCTTTGGTACACAGTTTGGTTAGGCATCCTTTACCACGTCTAATTGTTTGGAAGCAGATATGTTAGGCTGTTCAGGTTTTCGTATTGCTGATGTAAAATTAATTCAGATACTAATCTGTTTTTCCAATCCCTGGTAAAGTCAACAGGAATTGACCAGACCATTAAGGAAGCAACTGTAACAGAATTAACCTCTCTGTAAAAACTGATTGGGGTTCTTTGCTTGCAACTTAAGGACCTTCCTGGTCAAGCCACGACCAGTTCCTGAGGACCATTGCTTTGCCTGAGGAAGTGATTTATTCACTCAGACTAATAGGAGGAGGCAGAACTTTACTCTTTCATTTTTGATTCATTTCCTCTTTGTTTATTCTCTCGTGTCATATAGTCTTGTCACATTGTCACTGACAAGAATTATGCTCTGTCTCAGGTCATACTGTCATTTTACATCTGCTTGTTAGAGCAAAGGAAAAATGAGGTCAATAATTGCTACCATGTTTTTGCTACTGATAACCTACATCTAAGGTCTCCCTAGAGAAATCTTCCTTAATTACAAGTTAAGCTGATGTTCCCCTGTGTAGTAGGTAGAATTGAGCAGGATTACTTTTAAAAGGATTGCACCGATCTGCTTTGGTGACAGTTTCATTTTGAAATTCTGATAACAAGCAAGAGGATGCATTATAAAGATACTGTTCTTGGGAACATACATGACACACACATACTGCAAATTGGGCCACAGCAGCCACCCTTCCTTCCCACTCTTCTCTTAAGGCCAGATGAGTTCTATTTTGAATGCAGCGATTGCCATGTATTATGTTAGTGATTACTTAATATGATTGTAAAGAACAGAGGAAAAAAAAAGTTTGGAAATTCTAGAAAGGAAATCCTGCAAGCAGCAATTTCAGAAAAGGAATTTTTCATCATGGAGACTCAGCCTTTTAAAAGATAAAACAATGAAAAATGTGTAATAGGCTGAATGCTTTCAAGCAATTAAATTATGGGAAACCAAGTAAATATTAATGAGTTCTTAAATCACTTCCATTCTAACCCGTGCAATTGTAGTGCAGAAGCTTTCCAAATTCCTTCTCCTTGTACTAAAAAAACACCACATCACCAAAACAGCTGATTAATTTTGCAAAATAAATTTATCTCAAAATTATGTGTGATCTCATAGTAGTGTGGCTGGTAAAATAAGACTTTATGAGACAAATTAATATTTTCTATGACTCCTAGTAGGTTGCATAGTCCAGAAACAAAGACTAATGTCTGAAATAGTTCACATACAGTGTTTTTATGAGAATTGTTCTGCCTCTTAGGGCTTACTCACCTTTGGAGTTGATGGTGCTTCAACCTGATTTGAGTCCTGACAGAAGCAGACATCCCTCCACCTAGGTCCTTATTTCCACATGTGGGATGAGTGTGCTTAGCACCGAGCAGAACTACAAAACCAAGTGAAAAGAGACCTCTTGTTAAACAAAACTAAAAATCCCAAAGGAGAAGGAGCCCAAATATTAGTGCCATATCTCCAGAAGTGAAAAGCCTGTTGGCTCCTCCGCTGAAAACAGCCCAAATTCTCGTTTCCTACAGAAGCACACCAGCCATCAACCATCAGGCTCATGAGAAGAGTGTTTCTCCAGAATCTCCTGGCTGTAAAGGCCTGTCAAGCAGAACTGAGGTGCTCACAAAGCGCCCGCTTCTGATGGCAATTCCCAAAGCCAGGCAACCCAGTTTCAGGAGTATTACACCAAGTAAAATGCTGCACAACTCACTCTGCAGATACGACCGCACTAAAGCAATACATGCTGGGTATTAGTTTTTCTTCATGTATTGTTATAAATTTAGCAGTACACAGCAGAGCTTGCTATTCTACTTCACTACAGCTAGAAGCTACCATTTTTAGAGACACATAACAACTATGATAGTTTATGAAATCTTATAGTATCAAGAGTTAAATCCCAGTATTTTGGAGTGGAGAGAGAAAAAAAAAAAGTCCTGACTTAAGCATGGCTGGAAATGGGGCAAAGATGCAGAAAGGAGGTGGTGAAATATGTTGCTTCTCCCCTCACTAAGCCCTCTTCTGCTCCTAGCACTCTCAACTCCTGACAGACAGTGCCATTTGCATTACACTCAGTGATGAAGGTGGGCTGCTACCAACAGCAATTTGCATCAGGCACCCGTTTCAGTCCACACGAAGAAAGGGGGGCTGCTGTTTTGGGGGGCATCGAACAAGCTCACCAAAGGGCTCTGCTTCCTTGGGGTGAGGAGCTCCGAGTGCCACATGGGCAACACAGCAAAGGCTCTGCCTTTAGTAGGCCACCGTTTCTCTTAATGCTCTCTGTGAATAATACCCTGAGAGACATAAGATGCCTAATCAGGGGGGTGGTTAAGAGATCTGTGTCTTCTCAATCTTATGTAGGCCACCCAAACTCACACTCCACAGAGGAGAGCGGGGAAGTTTTTCAGCCTTCAAAGCCACAAACATATCTGCTTCCCTTTGCTCTTTCAATGCAAAGTCTCACCCGAAGGAAAGGACTTTTAAATAAAGCACTGAAGATAATTCTAAAGATAGCACAGGAACAGATACCAAAGAATGGGGTTGGTTTTCTGCAACTAGCTGCTTTAGCAGAAACGACAATTAACTCAGGAAAGGTCTGTGCTAAGTCCTTTTTGGTCTTACTCTTTTCTGTGGAAGCCTCCAGATCTGCCCATGGGAGCTCTTGTTTTGAGAGTCTGCTGTTTCTCCACCCTAGGCAATGAGCAAGGATGTTTTCTAGGTTCACAGTTCCTATTGCTTTAATATTCTATTCTTGTTTAGGGGGAAAGACACCCACAAAAGTACCATCAACACAAGCGGAACTGCATAAAGGTGGTATAATTCACCAGAAACACTTGGAGACCACAGGGAAACTTCCTTTAGGTACATATTAGCCCAAATACCAGTTTTTAACTCCCCGAAGAACAGAAGGATACTATCAAGAGGAAAGATTTCTGCTGAACTGTTGTAATCAACAGTTACTGGCAGGCAGAGACTATTTTAATATTGAGATGATTTAATGACCGTGAGATTACACAAAATAATGAAGAAAAGTGATACAGATGGAAGAGGCTGTTATGGTTTGAGAAACCCACAACAATTTATTGTTGTTTAGACAATTATTCTATCATCCAATAACACTTCCCCACCCAGGAAGGGGAATCAGATAAAACAAGGAAACCTGAGGGTTGAAATATAAGCAGATTTAGCAGGCTAAATAATTAACACTGGTAATACTAAAGAACCAGTATTGATCCCAATAGCAATATAAAACATATAAGGATTATACTCAGCCAATACCAGCAGGAAGCTGTGCACTCCCATCATGGGACAGCAAATGTCAGGCACTGTGAGTGCTAGGGGTTTGGGAGGAATGGAAGTGCTCAGGGGTCCAGCACTGGGGCAAGAAGTTCTCAGCATCGCCACCATCAAGGAAGAGAGAGGACTCTTCAGCAAACTTTCTAATTTATATTGAATGTGATGTCCATGGTATAAAATAATGTTGTAAAGCAGAATGTCTTTGAAAATAAAATTAACAAATGGCTAACATTAAGTTAGGGGCTCGTGATGTCACCAAGTTCACTACCTTATCATTCCTGCTAATTCAGTGTATATAGCCATCACCTGTTGCATTGCATACCAAGCTTCAGACCACTCTTCTACCCAGATTGACCCACATCTCACATCTTTTTATGACTTCCCTAACTACTTGTACTAGCATGTGCCCCTAGATCTCTACAGTCAGCCATCACCAGCATCAAAGAAGGGGGAAAAATCATAAGTAGTTTACCTCAAGTTCTGGATTTTAGTCCCTGCTTAGACATCTACTGAAGTATTTCATGTGGAGACAAGAGTTGCAGTAGAAGAAATGGAGAAGAATAAATAAATGCTATGGAAGCAGCATCTTTTAGTGTGCTCCTGGCAAGCCAAGTATTCTGCTTCAGGCTTGGTGCGGGCACTGCTGGCAGCCTACCCCTTTCCTGCAGGCATTGCTAAACCGAGTGGTGAATTTCTCTAAACAGCAAAAAAATAAGAGAACTTTTAGACACAACTGCCCTTACCTCAGAATTATAAGAGCATAGGAGAACCAAATAATTAAAAAAAAAAATCTACTGTTCAAAGTCTAGCCACCTAGACAGTGCAGTTTCAGTAACCATTGAGAATAAAACCTCCAGCTATGTTTAGTTATGCCTTTGCACGCTTACCAAACTTTACATCCTTCCATTCTATTTTTATATCAGAAATTGCTACCTGGTTTTCTTACTGAGGAAGCCACCAAGACCATAGCATTTTCTTGCAGGCACTGTAACCTGAGCAGCTACTGAGGCAAAATTTGTGCACCTCCCTCTCCCTTGCAGCTACCTCCCCCTTATCTTTTCACCCTCAGTAAGACCATCATTATCTCAGCTTTCCCTGCAGTGACAAAATCAGCACAGGAGAAGGTGTTCAGCGCTTTTGCCTGTAATCGCTGTTCAAACAGCAGTTCTCAATCCCCTCTAGAGCAAACCAGCCTATTTGATGAATCAGCTCCCCCACTGACTTACTCTGTCAGAGAATAGGCAGGGCTGCGAGCTACTAGCCTTGTGCAGGATGCCAACCTGCAGTCAGTAATCTCCAAATATGTACAAAAATAACCCTCACCTGCAAAGGGTCACAAAAACAAAAAAAGTGCTGTACTTGGTAATATCACTGGAAAATGTCCAGACATTTGCACATACGCATGCAAGCTTTAGAAGTGGAATGGAATTATATTGCATAGTGTGAGAAAATAATAGGAATGAAATGTAATCTTGTTGAAAAACATTGAAACTCAAATAAATTGTTTTCAGACAGGATGAAATCTTTTAGAAATGCCATGTATGTTTCTCAAGTATAAGCAGTGCTATTCTTCATTACCTTCAAAGCTGTTCTTGAAGTCTTTTAAATAATTTAATAACCAGAATAACAACATCTTTCTCCCCTGGAGTGCTTACAGTTTATTGTGAAAGCTTTTAGAAGAAAGGAAGTAAGAAGAGAAATATAGAAAAAGGCCATTCAATTTTTATTTTCTGTGCTAAATTTGGAACAGCCTTCTTTTGCTTTTTCTCCACCATACTGTGTTTTTCAAACAGAGATTTTTGCTTAAAATTAAAAGGTATTATACAACTTGCATTTCCAAACCAAAGATACAGATCTCTCTTCTCTCAGAACTCAGAGTAACTGTATGTTTAGATGGAGCCATCAGTATTCTTTCTATTACCTATTCTTGGTTATCTTCTGCAAAACCAGAGCATTGCTCACGGATTGTATGGGCACCTCACTGGACCCAAACTACCAGCAGAACTTCCCTCACTACAGTACTGCTTAGCTTCGGTCACTTCTGTCACACCAAATGATGTGCCTTCTGAGCACAGAACCAGTTACGAAAGTCTGCCAGCTTTGCAGTGCCGCTCGTTAGGAAGGAATCAGGCTGTGAGACTGCTACTCTAGGAAAAGCATCCCAGGTGGATCCAAGTGATATTGGCAAAAGAGCCTTTTAGCCAGCCCAGTCTACCACAGCCAGAGGGTTGTGCTTCCACTCTGGCAATGTTAGCTGTGCTGATTAAGGCTTTGTGATGTAGCTAGCCCCTAATCTTGGTCAGCCATCAGAGTTGAAAGAACATCCCAGAATATGGGACACAGAAATTACTGTATCAAATACGGTGTCCAATTTCTGTTTCTTGAAACGATTAATCTGCAATGCTAAAAAAGAAGATCTGAGATTATGTCCCTTTAGATAATCTTTTTCCTTCCCTCCCTGTGCATTCATGGGACTTCAATGCAGTCTCATCCCCCAGTTATTTGTCTGTTTCTCTCATGAGCTCACCCCAGCTTGTTCCTACTCTCAGTGAGATTATCTAGCAGTGAGCTCCATATATTTATTATAAATTCAATAAAGCAACTGTTTATTATCAAATTCTGGATGTTCTGTCTCCCAAGTTGATTGAATATCCCCCTTCTTCTAATGACACAACACGTAGCCATCTCTGGCTCACCTTTCTGCTTTCAGCTTCATCTTTTTCTGCCACTTTCTTTAGGGACTGTTATACACATATTTCTGCTTCAGATAAAAAACAGAAATCATGAAAATAATACAAGAGATTTCCAGGTAGTGTAAGTGAGATTGAATGCAGTTTACTCCTCTGTAGGAACTTTATTTCAGAAAGCCATTTAAAATCTGCATAATCAAATAAAAAGCCTCACAAACATACCTCATCATGTATGCCTATATTTAATAATTGTCTTTTATTTGTCTTTTAGTTACAGTTATTGTCTGTAACAGTACTTTATGCACATGAGGAACACATCAAATATGAATTTCCACCCTAGCTCAGAAAAGCCTGGCATTGCAATCTCTGAACTTCAAGGAGCCTTTAATTTCAGAATGTCCATCCTCGGACTAACATGGGTTATGGTGACTGCAGTCCCTAGGACCTAAGACTTTTAGTGGGCTCTCTAGCCTGTTGGTGATCATTCCTATTCCCAAAGGATCAAACAAGTTACTTTGGTTATAAGTTCCTTGTTTCTAGACTGTGGTATTAGTTTGCTAAGGTTGGGCGATTTTTGAAGATTGTCACTGGGAACAATAGTTGACAAGGACATGTCCCTCCACTTGCTTCTGTGAAAGAAAGGAACTTTCTCATGCTTATATTTAATTCCAGTAGCCTGCTTTTATAGCTGTATAAAGGGAAATTTAAATTCACTTAAGGCAGCGTTTTTAGTGGGTAGTAGATAATGCTTAAAGATCGTGGGTATTTTGACTAATCAAAGGTATTTTGATACCAGCACTGTTTAGATAGCACATACATAATTTTTTGAAAGCTTATACTACCTTTTACTAAACTGTTAGGAAACTGGTAGACATTGGTCTCTCAGTGAAGACCAAAGATATATAAGCACAGAATGAGAAGTGATTTTTTTTCCATACCTAATGATTTTGAAATAGTGCTTTAAGCGCAATCAGCATGAAAACAGTAATTCACATATGCACACTATGCTACTTTTTCCCTTATTTCCACTTCTGCTGCAAAAATATTGAAACTCATTAGGGATCTTTCTGGTGCTTTATTATGATTGGCTTTATGCTCCCTCCTGATCTTTCCATTTGGGTGATTTGATTTCCTCAGATAAGCTAATGTCTTACCTAGGTGTAGGTAAACAGAGCTTCCACAAATCTGTCTGAAATCCTGCCAAACTGCTAGCATTGCTGATGTCCAGAGCAATGTCCTGTACAACAGAAGGAAAACCATGAAATACAAGTCAACCTTTAGCCTTATAACTCAAATACCTTCATTGATAAAGGCTATTACAGTGATTTGCCAGAGAGAAGCGAGTTGTCTACGTGTGTGGTTTTGTTCAGGCTGGTTTTATTTGCTATTCTTTAGAAATACAACTGATCACGTTGAGCAAGACATTTGCATCTAATCTGTCCGGAGGCGCTATTAAGGACGTGTTCCAAAACCCAGAAAACCAGCATGGTCTCTTCTAGCCAGTTGACAGGAAGGTGACAAGACTAGTCACACAAAATGTCCTATCTTTTTTAAAGTAAGATTATTCTTTTTTTCCAAATCATTAGTACTAGTATTAGGTATATAAACAAATGTATTTTCTTTAGCAACCTTGTAAGTCTATATCTTGTAAATCTCTGGTTTTGTTCCTATAAACTAAGATAAGCTGTAAAAAAAGCTAAAAGTGAGACAAATGCTAGGACATACTCAAGAAGTGTATTTGTTTCTTCTGCCACATGTCCTAGAAAAAAATCTACTCTCAAATTACCAATGAAAGCAAATCAGGCACTGAATTGATCCAGTGCTAATTAAGACAGACTGAAGCAGGGCTGGGACCTTCTACAAATTCCCACTGAGTTATTTAAATACATTCATAAGGAGGTAGATTTAACTTTAGACTGGCTCATCTACTCAGCACACTCAACCACATATAAGAGGTGAACCGTCACAAGTTGGATCAATGAAAACATTAACCTATCCAAAAAGCAGTCTTGGTATATTTTACAGACAACACCAACTTGGATCTACCTGAGGGCGGGAAGTCTCTACAGAGGGATCTGGACAGGCTGGATTGATGGGCTGAGGCCAATGGAATGGGGTTCAACACAGCCAACTGTGGACTCCTGCACTTGAGTCACAACAACCCCATGCAGCCATACAAGCTTGGGGAAGAGTGGTGGAGAGCTGCCCAGCAGAAAAGGACCTGGAGATGTTGGTCGACAGCCAGATAAATATGAGCCAGCAGTGTGCCCAGGTGGCCAAGAAGGCCAACAGCATCCTGGCCTGTGTCAGAAGTAGTGTGGCCAGCAGAAGCAGGGAAGTAATCATCCACCTGCACTGGTGAGGTTGCATCTTGAATACTGTCTTCAGTTTTGGGCCCCTCATTACAAGAAAGACATTCAGGTGCTGGAGTGTGTCCAAAGAAGGGCAATGAAGCTGGTGAGGGGTATAGAGCAGAAGTCTTAAGGAGCAGCTGAGGGAACTAGAGTTGTTTAGCCTGGAGAAAAGGAGACCCAGGGGAAACCTTATCACTTTCTACAACTACCTGAAAGGAGGCTGTAGCAAGTGTTTGTCTCTTTTCCCAAGTAACAGGTGACAGAACAAGAGAAAATGGCCTCAAGTTCTACCAGGGGACGTTTAGAGTGGATATTAGGAAAAACTTCTTCACAGAAGGAGTTATTAAGCGTTGGAACAGGCTGCCCAGGGAAGTGGTTGAGTCACTGTCCCTGCCAGTATTTAAAAGACATGTAGACGTAGCACTCAGGAACATGGTTTAGAGGTGGGCTTGGCAAAGTTAGGTTTACAGTTGAACATGATGATTTTAAAGGTCTTTTCCAACCTAGATGATTCTATGATTCCATGATATTTTTTTTTAAGTCTTCATTCTTCTCTTTCTCCTTAATAATTATTCTAATTCCTCTATTTAACTGTCAGAAGAATTCAGTCCCTAAGTTCCATTTCAATGCAGCTGAGAGCAGATTTGTCTACAGTATTAATATAAAAGGAATATACAGGGTTTATTATTTTGTTCTTGATGTGTAAGATTTGTTTATATAATCTAAGCATGAGAGCAAGTAGCTTTGCATGCTCATTCCTACAAGTCACTTGAATCCATTAAAGTGTTTTTTCCCCAAGCAGTTTAAGTCTAACTACAAAACCATCAAGCACTGGAGTAGTTCCATTTCAAATTAATGCAGCAGGTGGGCTCATCACAGACAAACAGCAGCGTGGCATTCCCCAAATGGCAGTACCTTCCTAGTGAAATAATAGCAGAAAAAACGCATAGCTCAAGGGTGTAGAAATGGAAGCAGATCTTTTGCACAGGTTCCACACCAGGAAACACCTGGCAGAAGCCATCCTTAGGCTTCTGAGGAAATTGCTTGAAATTGAGAAAATGCCTTTCTCCAGGGGAAATAGTCAGGACCCTTTTCTAAAAGCTAGTTTAGTTTCCTTGGTGCTGTTAAATATTACTTTTTTTTTTTTTTTTTAATATCATGAATCTTCAGTTTAATTCTCTCCTTTTTCAGAGCAAGTCCTATATCCTTCTGTTAAAAAAATAGATATACTTTTAGTTTTGGGGGTTTTGTTGGGATTTTCTTTAAGCTAAGATGAATGCAGCAGCATCTTGCAGAGACAGAGCTTTACAGCCTGGGATGCTGCAAAACCTCTTGCTGCCACATATTCCCACATAATTGGTCCACATTGAACATTCTAAGGACCAAAACATAAGAAGGGAAAAAGCACAAGGGGCTTGGAAGTGCCAGGAGTTTCTCGCTGCCCAGACCACAACCCAGCCTCAGCAGGGGAATGCAGAAGCCACATCTGGACCTGCCAAGTTGCAAATGTGGTTCTTCACAAGGCAGATATGCTAATGGTGACTGCAGCCCAGGCTGCCACGGAGATACCTGACATTCAGAGGTGCACACAGCCTTCATCAGCTCTTGTCCTGTAGAGATGCTTAGCGTCACTCTGTGTCTTTCTCCACAGCTTGGCTGCATTAGTTCAGTGCTGAAATTAATTAAACAAGCACAGTAGGGCATTGTTGGAAGGAACAGAGGAAGAACCTGGCTGACCTCAGGCTCGTGGCAAAGAGTTGTTCAGGCACTGGCATACAGGAAGCCACTGCCTGGAACTGGCATCTAGGAATAAGTATTTCGGAGAGGCCACCACATCCGACTGAGAAAAAGACTGTGTTGATCATGGCTTAGCTTCCAACTCGGTCACAAACAGACAAAAGCTTGCCAGCTTAGCAGCTTTGCTGACTTAGACCTCAAAACACAATGTCTCTATAATGTAGCTCTCCTCTTCCTCCCTCCCTACATGGCCTGAACTTCATTACTCAGAGTTTGGGTTCTCCTGCAGACCTTTTTCAGGAAGTCAGTAACCGATTTAGAAAAAACTCAGTTGACTTACCCTAAAGGTTTCCTTCTTTAAGAGTAAAGCATCGAGATAACTCAGCTGATGCGCTGTCACTGGGCTGGTTGCAACCAGGCAGCTTTGTGAAGCCTACCAAAAGATTCACCAGCTCTTCTCTACAGAGAAAAAAAAATCAATTGAGGAAACATAACAAAACCAAACAAAAAACATCTTTAGCAGAGTGAAAATGACATCCATCAGAGATGGGTATACTGTGATACTTTTTAATTTGTAAAACCTTAATTTCCCTTCCTAAAGAGTTCTGGTTTGGGCAGTTTCCAGTAACAAGGCCTCTATTGTTAACTAAACCACAATGTGCCCTAAATCATTTTTAAGAGGTTTTGTTTTTTGCAGTACACTGGAAATACTTGAGCATTACACACTCTTTGCCAGTTTGTTGAGGGTTTATTAATTGTATTGTCTATGTGAACCATGAGATAATGTCTTTGTCACACATCCTTTTTGTATTTTTTAGGAGCACCTGAAAGCTTTTGACCAGGAAGTAAATGCATTTGTGGACTACATGTTTGGACCTCGAGGTAAAGTGCTCCACCTATAGCCCTTTTAGGAAATAATATCTAACCAGATTACCATCGAAAAGTATTCTAATAAATAGAAGCAGTCTAAGTCTTCTATCTGAATAATTTCTCACTGAAAAATGTGGACAGGCAGTATCACAGTATTTGCAGGAACACACCATTATTGTAGGAAATCTATCAATGCACTGCATTTATAGAAAGCCAGTAGATTTTTGTTTTGACTGTTTGACATAATATTATCTGTAATACAAATTAAAACTAATCCTAGATTATACTGAAGGCGAAAGAAGAAATGAGACAATTTTTTTTAAACTTTAAAAAAAAAAAAATCAATAGAATTGAGAGTCCTTTTTTTTTCTGATAATATCAAAGGATTTCAGGTTTACATTCTAATGTAGATTAAAAAAAAATGAAAGCCTGGATGTTTCTGAAAGTGGACTTTATGTTTTGGGACTGATTATTATTCTTAATCCAGGTGGTTTTTTTGGTCCAGCTACTTATCAAATTGCTTAATTCAGAAGAATGCTCAAAGCAAAAGCAAGGAAGGGCTTTTAGCATGCCACAGGATCATGTCTAAAATTTCAGTAAACCAGTAGTCTGGACAGGGGAACAGATGCATCTTTCTACTTCCTATTTTTGCTTTCTAAAACAGTTTGGACAAGAATAACTTGAATAACTGCAGATTGGAGACACCTGATGCCTTGTTAGGACTGAAAAAAGTAAAAATAAAAAAAAAAACAAACCAACCCAAACCCAACCTGAAGTAGGAGCACAGAAAGAAAGAGAAAGGATATGGCAAGGTGAGGACAGAGCATCAAAGTTAGGGCTAAGAAAGCCAAGCGACTAGAGGAAAGGGGTAAGACAAGAGTTTAGACAACAGTCAGTCTTCAGAGAAGGTCCTTGTAAGGCCACCCTGCTGCTCGTGGGGCTGGGCTTAAACATCCAACTTCAGGAATAGCCTTGCAAACTTTTCTCAATGGATAAATTCAGAACTGTTGCACATTGGAATTGACATAGGCCTACGTATTCTCATTTTGTTGCAATAATGCCCTCCAGGTCCCAGAAACTGCTCTTGCTTAACTAGGAGGACAAAGGGAAAGAAAAGTGTGGCATTTTTAAAATCAAGAAGTTCTCATTTTTCTTAGCTGGGTGCCAGGCTACAAAATCTTTTCCGTCATCTCTGAAGTAGATGTGAAGCTTGAAAGAAAGATTTCTGGTGAAGAAACACTGAACAGCTTGGAAACTGCAGCAGAAATCATTAAAACAGAATAAGTTTTATTATGGTTTCTACAATACAATTCTACAGTACTTTTTTTTTTTACTTTTTTTTTTTTTCAAATGGAGATAATGTTCTCCTTCATTCCTCTTTCCTCGTTAGTCCAGAACAAATTGTTTGAAGGAATGAACTGTAGTTAATCCAATGCAGAATACCACACAGATCCCTTTGGGCTTTTAGAAAGCACTTCAGTTAAACAAGTATTATTTGTATTACTTGCCAAGTACATCACGATCCCTCTACAGACATCAATGCTGAAGATAGCATTTGCTTGTTTGTGCCTCTTCACTATAATCTTTAATTTAACTCATGCTATAATGACACAGTATCATACATTTTGTGAATAACAATTCCCTCCAATATATAAATATTGCACAATGAACTGTGGTTTTAAGTTGGATAGAATGATGCCACAAATGAAAACTAATGGATTCTTAAGAGCTTCCCCAAATGTCTAAAAGCAACAAAACATTCTCCTTCTTTCTCTCCTCCAATTTTCATCTACAGTGCACACTTCATTTAGCAGCAAGATGGCTTAAAACAACAGATAACAGCTTTAAAAAAAAAAAAATCAATCCCATATTTATTATTTATATTTTACATAGTGACTCCTGAAATATTGGTATTACTATACAGGGTTCAATCATCATTACCAGATGCGGCTGAGGGCATGAGACAGAAAGCCATGCACTAGTTCCCAGAGGCAATCTCTGCTGACGTTGGTAGTCCCAGGTTAAGACACACTGCAGGACTGCACTACTAGAACAAGGGGCGTACTATCAAAGACCCGAGTTTGATTTATATATAGGCACATTTTTTGCCTTTCTTTACTGGTGTCAGCTGGACTTTGTACACTAATTTACCTCAGTGTTTGCTTTTGGACTAGCAGACCAAGTCCTTTGGATCAGGGAACAGAAGCCATACACATGACTGTCAATTGCATCTCTTAATAACAAGTGGCTTGCAATTTGGCGTCTGTCCATATTATTCTGCGCAGGAGACAATCCAGCCTCAAATCAAAATGAGAAACAGTGAAATAGCTGTGTTGTTCTGTAAGAGAGCATTTTTCTAGGGTCACCTTCATCTGCAGAGTATTGTTTGGTGTTATGCAAAATCAAGGAATACCGAATTGTGGGAGCTAATTCTAGTCAAGTGGTTGCTTGTTTCATCTGTGAAAGAAATAGACATGGTCAAGAACAGATATATTTTAATAAAGTTATAAAATAGTAATAAGCACTCTTCCTCTCCTCAATTAGGTGTGAATGGTAGCAAGGTGTCAGTGCAAACCCATCTACCCTCTACACCTGAAAGGTCTGAACGTACTCAGACACCAACTGGCTAAAGCTATACAGAAACTTGAAACAAAATGTTTCTAAACCTCACTGATAAAAGCCTGATATGTTTAAAGAGACTGGGAGGCCTGCCACTCATGTCAAAGGAGCCAAGATTTCACCCCAAGGGTCTGGCACATTGTGGGCAGTGACTGTGAATGAGCTTATTCACGGAGCGACCAGAGTTTGTGGGCGCCTGCTCCTTCCCCTGCTGTAGTCCAACACTTTCACACTGTGGCTTTATTCACTTCCTTGGTCTCAAATTCACATGCTTTGTGGGTTCAACATTGTAAAAGTAATTCCTTCTCCTATTGACAGCATATCTTTATACTGCTTGAACACAGAGATCAAACCATCAGTCAACCGAAATACTTTTGATCTCTCCTTCTTCCAATAACTTCTTTTGAAATACACTTCCTTTCCTTTCCCTTCCTGCCACATAAAAACCTCCCTCTTCTTGTCATTCAGGGATAAGCCTAAGTGGAAACAAAATAGTCATGTTCCTTGGCTGCCGTTTATAAACCATTTTCTACCAATAACTGTCTTACTCTTCAAGGTACCAAGGCCAGGGTGGAAAATAATCAATAAGAGTACATATTTGAATAATTTCTCTTGAAATGGAAATAGTATAGATCTTAAAAATACTTGATGTGCTGACCTGAACAAGCACACGAGTTCTGCTTTTTTTACGAATCAGCCCACATGCTTGTGACCACTCACAGCAGAGTGAAAATTTTCCGAGGGCATACTAGGGCAGCATTTAATGCTGTTTAGTTTCTCCTCTCTTCCAATTACTTTTCCTCTTTGAGCAAACATGCTGTTTTGTTATCTGCTGATGCCAGTTGGCTTTTGTGCAAGTAACCTTTATGCACCAAGTGTTGCAATCCTTGGATGGTGAGACCCTCTCTTGATAGCAGCCTTGTTGGCATGATTGCTTTATACATCTTCATTTAGGTTATTAATTAAATCAATTAAATCCTTATGTTCTGAAAACATACACTAGATGAATACATGCACAACACTTACCTGTCCTATGACTCCTGTGTCTTGTTTAGAGCCAATACGCGAGGAGAACCTCTTTGGAGCTCACACGGGAACAGAATCCCCTCAAAAACATTTATTCCAGAGCTTCACACACAGCTCACGAACTTAAAGAGGGCTGTTAGAAGTGTTTTACTCTCACACTGAGGTGATCTTAAATAGAAATTGAGATCTGAAGACAAAAAACAGGTGTTCTGTCTTGGCAATGCACAACAACCAAGGGCACCCTAAAGGAAGGATGGTGCTTTGTCACAGGTGGTTCTCCTGGCGTGACTGCTTTAATCCTACAGCTCTCCTAGAGACTTTTGGAATTCCAGAAGGGACAGTCAAAACTAGGAGAGCACTGGATTTCCACAGTAGCTTAGGTCTGATTGAAAGTCTTTCCTGAGAAGAGCTAACATTCTATGTGGAGCCCAAATCCAACAGATGAGCGTTACAGCCACTGCGATGGAAGCAAGGTGGGAAGTAGAGGGAGACTGTAATGAGAAAGCAAGCTGATGCTCACAGCCCTGTTCATAAGCAGATTACTGTACCTCACTTAAAATCTCACTTTTTGTATACATGTATGCATGTATTTTTGAGGAAAAGATAGTTGGAAAGGATACAGTGCAGCAAAATTGTAATCGGCAACAGTTTGTTAAATGTTGGGCACGTTTTGTTTGTGCATCATCCATTGCCCAGTCCTTTCCAAACTGAACACAAGTGGAAAAACAGTAAAATATTTTTTCATGTGCTGTAACTACCTTTTCTTCTTTTACAATTTTTAACATAATCTTGGTCTTTGTAAAAAATAAAGTAATTTAAAACAGTTTCCAAGAGCTGAAAGAACTACTGGCGACCTGCACGATAGCTTCTCGCTGATTTATTCATTCACTTACTCCATAAATCGTGACAGATTTAGCATAACCCTTTTGAAAAACTAGCCATGATGCCCCTTGTTATTTAAACAGATGAATGGCTGAAGATTGTTGCTGTGGAAAATTAACTCTAACTTTTGCTCTATCTTGGAGGAAAAAAAAACAACAAACAAAAACACTCCTTTCGCTCATGCTATGCAGTTGCTCATAGGACAATGAAGCGGTGCCTCCAGATTGGCATACAGGATTAGGCTTTGCTCATATACACTGAACTATCTGATTACTGCCAATGGGATTACTTGTGTGAATAAGGCAAGCAGGATTTGACCTTAATATTTCATTTCAGAACCAGGCAAATGGGGCAGAAACTGTGAGAAAGCAAGCCTTGCCTTGCCAAATATCTTTGATAACCATCAAAGTAAACATTTGCTATTTGTTTTTCATATTTAATGTTGTGGTTTTTTTAAAAATCTTCCCCTTCTGTAAATGTTTTCTAGCAAGTGTTATATACCTTCATACTCACATGGCAAATGGAGAATTAAAATATTATATGAACCGGCAAGTTAACATGCATACTTTGCATTAAATACATTCTGCAAACTACCCATTGAGCAGATTAAGATATGATTGAATTAAATATTAAGTTAAAACATTAAATCACATTTTTAAAAGTATATAGCAATATTTTTTCTTTTTATTTTCTCTTTCCTGTTAAAATGAGGAGTTTAAGTGGCCTCAAATTATTAGGGAATTTTATGCAGCTTTCAGCGCACATTCTCTGAATAAAGTACGCAGTTTTGGGGAGGTAAAAGCAATGGATAGCTCTTACAAACAAAGCCTGCCAGATGCCCTCTCGTGCTTTTAACAGACTTTTTTTACATTATGTGATTTGTCTTATTTTAGCAATACTTTACCATATCCTTCTTAATTGCCTGCTGCATGTGTTTCTTTCCAGATGACAGGGTTAGAGGATGGTTCCTTTTGGACTCTTACCTTCCCACATTTTTCCTTACTGGAGCATACCTACTCTGCATATGGCTGGGCAACAAGTTCATGAAGGACAGGCCTCCTTTCTCTCTCAGGGCTCACCTCATTGTATATAACCTTGGGATTACACTGCTCTCCTTGTACATGCTCATAGAGGTAAGTGTTCTTCCATGCAGCACAGCTGAGAAAGGTAAGCAATATACGTTTTTTAACAGAAATATCTTAGCAACAGACAATTTTGCTAGAAAATTTCACGTCAGCAACAAAGTAAATTTAAGATGAAGAAAAGTCCCTTAGCAATTGGACAGTGTGTTGCACAGTAATTTATCAGCATAGATCTTGGTATGTTTTAACTGTCCTTGCTGAGCTACAGTTCGCTCCTGGGGACAGCTGGCTGCTACCAGGACAGTGTCTACAAGCGTGAACTTGAAACTGCAGCAGTTCATTTGACTGTCTATAGAATGATTTTTCTATGTCCAAATGCCCATGCTTAAATATGAACAGATTTAGAGATGAGATTAAGTACTGATTTATTTATGGCATTGGTAATTTGATGGGGTTTTTTCTGCTCTCCTGGCTAAGAAGCTTTCCTCATATGGTCAGACAGTAAGAGACAGATTTTAAAAACCCGCCACTTCAGCCAAAAGCAAGTTCTGTGGGACTTGGAGGCTGAATATGGTCACACAGATTATTTCCCAAATACTTATCAGGAAGGAACATGCTCACAGAAATCAGAATCCAGAAAAGAGGTGTGAAAGCATCTGACAATTTTGCAACAGCTGAGGACTCAAGCAATGCTCCTGAGCGAAGATACATGTGTTTTCACCTGCCCCATGGGGAGCAGAAGACAAAAGTTACTATTTTGGTATTGTTTGGGAAGTCCTCATTCTCACCCTTGTGATAATTGAAGTGCTTTTAATATCAAAGCATTAACAACCAATCACCCGTGGCCCTAAAAAAAGAAACACTAAAAGACAAACACCACAAAACATTTTCTGACTTGGCATAAAGAGCAACCCCGGGCATGAGAAGCCCTGGCTGAAAGATGTGCTTGATTCCATGGTGTGACCTGCAGAGGCATGAGCTGACTTTGCTGCCTTGCCTACGCAGCCCCACAGCACTTCTTGCTCCCCGGGCTCCCGGCCACAACAGCAGTTTCCATGAGAAAAACAAGGACTGACTGTTCCATCTGCCTGAGAATAAACTTTGCAGAAGCCAAACAGGACCCTGTAGATTTCAAGTTTTAAACTAATTTGAGCTAAACACCGGGTGAGTGGCCTGGTCAAGAGGCTGAACAGCAATTTAGGTTTGTGCCTTTGTGCAAAGGAGTGATTGTGCTAGAGAGAGCTACAGAGCTTCGTCCTGGCCAAAGCTCCAGGTTGCTGTGGGTGTCTGAGGGTACAGGATCAGGACCAGAGCAAAGGAGAAACCAGCACAAGTGCCAGAAGGTTTGACGACTCTGTACTGATTGTCCTCCAGAATTTAAATTAGCTCTTTGATGTTCAAATCCTCATTTTGCTTGAAGGTATACAGATAACTGTCTTCAGTAGCAGGACTCAGCAAAAAGGATTAACTGAATGCAAAACAAAAATGCTGCTCTCTTCCCCTCCAGGCTGATTTGGCTTGCCACAAGTTATGAATGAACAAAGGGAATGTTAGCAGGTCTCACCTACATGAATGAAGCAAATTGGGTTTTGCCCCATTCGCACCTCTGTAGGAACTGTTGTGGAGCCAGCTCCCGTTCATCCACCTCACTGCCCAGCCCCTCCTGAGGCTAACTTTGCTGCAGACGAGTGCTGAGTTGCATTAGTCCTCTGGTTAGTCCCTTCAGACCTCAATTCCGCAGCCGGAGGCTTCCGATTCACGCCTCCCAGAGTGCAGTTGGGCATGGCTGCCACTGGCTCAGAGCTCCACATTCTGCAGGGAGCCTGGGGGGACATCACTGATTTGCACTGCCAGCTGTTTTACTGCATATTTCACTCTTGGCTCTGGACTGTCAACCAGGCTGGGTTTACACTGAACAAAACACTCTTCCATAATAGAGGCTCTGTAATTTTTTGTATTCTTCTTGCCTGGTTCCTATCACAGCTTCTCCTGTGAAGGAACAGAAAAGAAGCCAAGACCTGCCCAAGGTAACCTGCACATCCCTGCTAAAAGAAAACAGGGAAACAGCAGAAATCATCGCCAGGATGAATTACAGTTATGGTGAACTCAACATTTTCAAAATGCCTCATTTCTGAAGCTTCTCTCTGGCCCGTACTCTGTCTTTTATGGACAGTAAGCTCTTTAAGGCAAGAGTTACCTCTATTTAAAGATTTCTGCACAGTGGTTTCTTACGTAAACACAGCTGAACCCTCCAGTATGATTCAGGATTAATTCCTAGTTAGAGACATCTACAGCAGTTGTCCTATTCCTCGACCTTCCCACTACACCTGAACCTTCTGGTCTCTGTAGCAGAGATAAACCACAAAATCATAAACTCTATAATAGAAATGAACCACCAAAAAAAACAAGAAAACAAAAAAACCCCCACCAGACCAGGCCCCCAAAATCAAAGAAAACAACAACAAACATACCAAAAATCTCAAACCAGTTATTGGCATAGTTGTTTTTATCTCTTCTTGGTTCTGTTCATAAGGTGCTACACCTTTTCTTGTGATAGCTCCTGAATAGAGCGGGTGCTTCTTAGTCATTCCAAAGAAAAATATCTCATTCCAAAGAGGGGGTGTATCTCCAAATGCAGACTGTCCCACATGATGACATTAATGAGAAACATGAAAAATGAGCTGAGAGGGGTCATCTGTGCTACAATTCTTCGCCTCCTAACCTAGTTTAGCTGTCTCTCAACTACGGTTGATTTGCACAACCTCAAGGCAAAAAGACAAAAGTTATAGCAAGAAGTTATAACAAAAGGACTGGTTTTAAATCTCCAAAAGCAGATTACTCTTTTGAGCCAGAGCCCTGTGCACTGCACTGTGGGGCATGATGTATCTACAAGCCAAATTTAGCTCCATGAACTTTGAGGTCAACCAATCCATAAAGTACTTGGAGGAACAGCTCCAGGACAAATTTAGGATGTGCCATCAGCATCAGGTCAGGTATCCTCGCTGTACCTGAAGGACAAGGTCAAAAAAACCCCAAACAAAACCAAAAACAGCTCTGCCCAGCCGCCCTTACACTACTGAGATCTCAAAACTTTCTTGTCAAGAAAGACTTAGGTACCTTTGAAGGCTTCTCAGAAGGGCAGTTTATTAGACCTTAATTTAGACATCTGAGTCAGACAAAGGGATTTTCTTGAAGTTATCAAAGGCACTTAGTCTCCCCACTGAATATAATGGATAAGTGGTGTACTTGGGTTTGGAGCATGGCTTTTTCAAGTATCTGAAGTTTAATTTAAAGTTCTGTGCTTAAATTAGGCAGGCTGCAGGAACACTGCCAAAGGAGTCGGAAGACAAATCCCTCCATCCCTTGCCCTATAAGAGAAAGCTGCATCATAGGTTTCTTATTAGATAGGCGCTCTTCTGTACCATTAAGTGTTCATAGACCTATAACAACTCTACTGATCCAGTAGAGCAGTTTCCAGTAATGTTGCCAAAAATTTGCATAAAAAAAACCAATCACCACTTTTTTTTTTTTTAAAGAAAAATCAAAACTTTCAGCAATTTTCACTGAAGAAAAAAATTTCTTTCCTCTACACAAATCTCTACCTAAGATCCTAAAAGTGCCAATTACAAGCAGAAAACCAGTTTACTGTGAAAAGCAATCAGGACTTTGCATATTTTATAATGATTTCATGGGCAAGTCAACTCACAGACCACACGCCAGGGACCCAGTCAGAAGCATCAGAGGCCAAGATAAGGTTTTGAATTTCACTGCAGGATAGAATTGTCACAACTCCAAGGCTAATTCGAAACTGGAAACAAGAGAGACCAATGCTGATCTCTGAATTGTGAAATTACTCAGGTGAGGATACTCTCTCTCATTAACAGGAAAAGACATAATCTCTAGCATGGTCTTAGGCTGCTTTCCCCAGCAGTAGGTATCACCTCTGCCCTATTTAAATTAAATCTCAGCTAGTCATCAAGCTCTCACCCAAGTCCTTTTGTTGATCAGGCGCTGAGAAAACCAGGACACTGGCACCATCTGGGTCAGATTAAAAAGGAGATCTAGAGATGTGTGTTATTAGCATAGGGGTGGCGTGATGTCTCAAGCTGCCTGTATCCCCAGGTAGCTTCACAGACTTACTACAAATCCTATGGATTTGTAAATAAGCAATCACATTCATGTGGAGAAGTAGGACTTGCATGTAAGGAACTCTCAATTCAGAGCAAAGAGGAAAGAACTGCACAAGTCTTGCAAGCCCAGTGCATTAACCTTTTTAGTAAAAACTAGAAGAAAAGTCTTTTACCCTATAAAGTATTAAAAAAAAAAAAAAAAAGGACATTACCTTCACTTTACCTATTTCTAGGAGCTGAAAGTTCACCAACAGTAAGTCAAATTCTGAATAATAGTCACAACTTGCCAAGATGACATGAGTATTCCAAGGAATATCAGAATTGCCTTCTCTATATCATCTGCCAGCAGGGAAAGATCAGAGGACAACGCTGGCATGATCAGGGCCACTAGGTGCCATTTTTAGCCCTACACATTGCAACTGGGACAACATCTCACAAATTACTAGAAAGTATGATAGGATAACTGTGGGCAAAATGAAAGGAAGAAACCTAAAATAAGAGGAGCACTTCAAGTCTGTTTTATTCCATCATTCTAATGGCTGACTTGAGAAAAATTTGCTTCCTAACTGTGCCAATGATAAAAAGATAGGGTTGAGTAGAGGAAGCTCCATGTTCAATTTTAGAAGTGCAGGTGATGAGGAAAGGTTAAAAAACCCCCAACATTGATCCAAGTTGATTTGACTAATCTGGATTTTTACTATAGAAATACAACATTAACATAATAATTTTTTTAAGTTTGTAATAAATTATTTAGCCCTTCATTAATTGTCTAGAAGTTAGCAAATGTAAATTTAGCCAAGCAGCAAGGAAGGATTCTAGATCCATAAGAATTGGTGCTTGAAGTAAAGGCTTCTTTTGAAGTAATTCTTTAATTAGGATGGAAATTCTATTTTAACCTTAGGGGAGCTGGAGGGAAAGAACACAGTGAGAAACCTAAAGAAATCAGGTGTGCTTTTCTATCATTTAGAAGTAGGGAGAAGTGAGAAAGACAAACTGGACAACAAAAGGTCACTAAGACTGCAGTATAAAGTGGTGAAGTGTAAGGACAAAAGTAAACACTTTTTTGAGAGGGTAAGAACTTTGTCTGGATAGAGTTATATTCCCAGATGGCCTTTGATCTCAATCAGACAATTTGTCTGAAGACCTGAGGAGCTGACTTTGCTGTTCTTACCTGCAGTTATTCCAACAGGACACATTGTCCTCACTTCTCAGTTTTCATCCTCTGAGTTCTCCGTGTCTTTTCTACTGACCTTTCCAAGCTCTGCAATTAGACAAACTGTTTAGCCTGCTCATGAAAAAGGCAGTGCTCTGGATCTCACCCACCCGATACAAACAGATTTCAGTAGAGCTTTGTTGCAAACCCAGAGCAAAATTTTATACAGTAAGGATTTTTTTCACATGTGCAAATCTTCCAATACAATGAAAGGACAAGAAAATATTTCAATTGTGAAAAATCTTGTGATGTGTTTCCTATTGAGCACCTGTTTCTCAGAATCACGTAGGTTGGAAGGGACCTTTAAGATCATTGAGTCCAACCATTAACCTAACACTGCCAAAACCACCGCTAAACGGTGTCCCTAAGCACTATGTCTACACATCTTTTAAATACCTCTGGGGATGGCAATTCAACCACTTCCCTGGGCAGTCTGTTTTAATACTAATTCCAATATTTGGGTTTGGCTTCACCTTCTGAACTTTTTCACAGGTACCAAGATGTTTCAGGAGCCTGTTCAGGATGGCTCTGATAGGGAAAAAAAAAAATCAAGGCATATCAAGCTGGAGATAAAAGTCATGAACCAGAAATCAAAGGGGATCAGTCTGGACAGTAAAGCAGTACATGCAAACCTTCGCTAAAGTGTTGATTTTGGAATTATAGCCAGGAGCTAAAACTTGACTAAAATAAATAGTGAAGAAAGGTATACATATTAGTACAAATAAATGAACTAAAAATTAGGAGGGTACGTGTGGTGAGAAAGATCCGTGGATTTCCCTGAGACTGCAAACCAACCCTCTCCCCAGATAAACGGAAAAATATTCTGAATGCCTTACAAGGCTCCCCCACCTTACAGATGCTGTTGCCTCACCTTCTGTCTTTCTCCTGCTGTGGGACAAGGTGGAACACCTTATTGCTTCTGGACATTTTCTAAGAAAGTGCAACGTGCACAGAGCTTTTTCGACAAGTCAAAGAGCACAGAAACTGCAGTCACTAGAAATAGGAATATCCATTCAGAAAATGACATTGCTTTCCTTTCTAGCCTACCTGTAGAGGACAGATGCAGGAACAAGCTACAGCTGTGAGACTTTTGAGGCTGAAAGGCTGAAATGAGCAGGGCTCAGGCCCCCAGATTAGGGTTCTTGGTGCTTAGTTTGCTACTCAGCAAAGTGGGAGGCTTTGGCACCGTTTTTTGGCACCTGCTGGCCCTCCTCTGCTGAGATTTCTTACAGAATAACCAGCTCTCGTTCCTGAAGAACATGATTCTCTATTTAAAGATGAATACAGGTTATTTGTCAATGAAACAACTGGAATCTGTTAAGAACATTAGAGCAACAGGAAAATATCAAAACTTGACTAATAACAGGATGTTGCTATTTAGTATAAGTTTTTCACAAGGCAGCATTTTCCTCTTTATGTGATCTGTTTTTCTAAATAGCTTCAAACAATGCATGTGTTAATATTATTTCCAGGATAGGCTGCCAAGAATGCAAAGCATTCAAAGAATTGTTTGCTAGAGAGAGAGAATTTGTATTTTGAGAGGGGGGATTTCTCATCTCTTTAGTACATCCTGCACTTGCACAATCTCTGCATGACTAACAATACCATCAGCTCCACAGAGTGGTGAGAGTGCTCAGCATGTGAAAGGGAATATAGCTGAAATAGTACAAGTAATGTATGAGTTTAGTATCAGAGAAAAAGAACTGAACATCCTGAATGCCTTGTTTCAGGGTACCAGCTTCCTTTTCAGATATAGAATCATAGAATCATCTACGTTGGAAGGGGCATTTGAGATCAAGTCCAACCATCAACCTAACACTGACAAAAAAAACCCACCAAACCCATCACTAAACCATGTCACTAAGCATCACCTCTACCTGTCTTTTAAATATCTCCAGGGACGGTGATTCCACTGCTTCCCTGGGCAACCTGTTACAATACTTAATAACTCTCAGTATAAAAATTTATCCAAATATCTAAACCAGCCCTTGCACAACTTGAGACATTTCCTCTTTTCCTATCACCTGTTACTTGGGAGAAGAGACCGACCCCCACCTCGCTACAACCTCTTTTCAAGTGGTTGTAGAGAGTGATCAGGTTTCCCCCTCAGCCTCCCTTTCTCCAGGCTGAACAACCCCAGTTCCCTCAGCTGCTCCTCACAGGAATTCAGTTCTTGACCCTTCACCAGCTTCGTTGCCCTTCTCTGGACACACTCCAGCACCTAATGTATTTCTTGTAGCAAGGGGCCCAAAACTGAAGACAATATTTGAGGCACGGCCTCACCAGTGCCAAGTACAGGGGGACAATCACTTCCCTAGTCCTGCTGGCCACACTATTTCTGATACAGGTCAGGATGCTGTTGGCTGCCTTGGCCACCTGGCTCAGTCAGTACCACTGGGTAAGGTACTTACCTTCTACATCATTGATAGCCAGTATGAAAAGTCACACCTAGGATCACCAGGATCTCAAAAAAGTACTCTCTGCCCTCCAAGTTTCTTCACTATTTTTTTTTGTTTTGTAGGAATTTAGCCAGAAATCTTAAAAAAAAAAAAAATCAGACAAAACTCAAAGCGGATTCTTCTCTTTTCCCTAAAGGAGACCCAGCAGTATGTAAGGGACCTTCAACAAAGGACAAAAACGTTGAGCTACAGAAAAGCTAACATGAAAGAGCAAGGCTAAGATAGTAAAAATCAGAGGGAATTCTTCTGCCAAGTTAAATGACTGGGGAATAGGTGCACAGTATGATCTGCAAAATCTGGCATTAAACAGAATCATGGAAGAACAAACAAAAGAAATTAAAGAAAACCCTGCAGTCAGAGAGGTATTCTTACCCTAAAGCTTGCTCTCTATTTGCATGCTGACCAATTGTGATGAGTTGCAGATTTCTCAAATGCTAAGTTAAAAATTTGTGATATTTAAAAGATATATTTATTTATGAGCCTTTGAGGATTTTCTCATCTCATTTTCTAATGTGAGACCTATGAATAGAATACTTGAAAAAAAAAGAAATCTTGAGATAAGACTGAGTGGCCAGTTGAGCACCAGCAGGCAAGTTTCCTAACCTTTAACACACAAGAAAACACCACACAAAATAGATTATATTTTTAAAAAAAAAATCAGTCTACTGTTATCATATACAAATCAGAACATCTGTAAATCTTTTGATCGGTATTTTTTAAAACTAATTTTTTCTAGCAGATTTCTGTGAACCAACATTTCACCTATTTTAGCAGAAAATTTTATGAGGTTAGGTATCTTCAGCAAAGAATAAAAATGGATTAGTTGTTAAAGGACGAGAAAAAAGAGGTTGAAAGAGTAAAGCACTTGCACAATTGGAACCTGAAAAAAGCAGATTCCCAAAGATATGTTAAAAGAGGAATGCACAAATTTGACTAATTTAAGCCTAGGAAAAGTATGAAATTGCAGATAGAGAATGCAATAGAATTGATCAGGTTAAATTGCTTTAGTTAATATTGGAATTGTTAAGAAATGTATTGGAAATGTTAAGAATTGCATACCTCATAAGGTTAAAATAAGAGGTTTAGATAAAAAAAATAATGTTATAGGGACATCAGATCATATCCAGGCTGGCATCCAGGATGTTGCCTCCAGATGGGCTCTTGATACTCCAGTGCTGTTTGGCTGTATTGCTCCCAGCCAAGAACAAGATGCCAATTCCATTTTCTTCAGCATTTCTCAAAGAACAAGACAGAGCCGAGAGCAAATCTTCAACAACAGCCTGTCAATGACGCTGTAACCTCCCTTTTCCAAAAGTCTCAGTTTGGGGATCACTCAGTCACCTCTCATTTGCAGAGAAAATCCAAAGCAAGGGAGTGGATAAAGAAGGCACTGAGAGGAGCTACCTAGAAAAGCAACCATGCAGTAATGTCTCTCCATCCCTCACAAAGCTGCTACCCATTGCCAGCTACAGTGTAGGCACAGATCTGGGGACCAAGGATATGCCACAGAGGGGACAGCTGGTGAGCTGCATGCCCTCTGCCTCCTACTCAGAGAACAGAAGTGACCCCTTTTCCACTCAGATGCTTTTTGAAAGGTAGCAAGGGAACAGATAATAGGGAAATGAAGTGGCTTTTCTCAATGAGTTTTAACTCCCTTCTCTTCCAGCACCTCTGCAGATTACATTAGTCGAAGAGCGTGACCCATGCCTCCCCTTCCCACCCACCTACCACAGTGGGGAAAGGAGGGGAGCCCAGACATCCCAGCCCTCCTCACTTGCAGGCACAACACCCAAGCAGAGGCCAATTTGGCAAGACAAATTGTAATCTCAGCTGCACTGAGCATCTGCATGTGAATCTCTAGCTGGGTATTTGTTTCCCCTGTTTTTAGACTCTAGTCCCATCCTGCTTGGTTTGGTGACCTCTGGCACATGCTGTAGGCGAATCCACTGAAACAAAGGCTGTTCCAAAAAGGAGTGGGTTTGTTTTGGCTGTTATATAGCGGTTACCCACAGAATACTCATTTATTGCCTTTTAGTCTCTCTCAGCAATCCATATGGGTTATTTTAGCCACGTACACCAACTATGTTGGAATTACAGAAACAATCAGTGAATTGTAATTCAGATGAAAAATAACAGAAGATCCTGGCTCTCCAGTTTTTGTTGCTTTTTAGTGGAAATTTATAATAAATATTCTGGGCTATTTGCTAATTCTCCAGATAATATTATCAGTATTTTGTTTAATATATTTACTCTGGGAATTAATTCAGTTTGATCACTGAGAATATCTCTGCTTCACTTTTGTACAGACTGTCACACATTCAACACAGGAGACTACTTTTCAGCCTGAAGTGGAGGGATAAGTCTGTACACATGCTGATACACACCTTCCCCATATAGTGCCAGAGTTGAAAGCAGTCCACTTCTCCAATCTTCCAATTCTCCTTACAGCATAAAAGTTCCATGTACTTCTCCCACCATCGCTTACTGCATCCTCTGTAAAGGAGACAGACCCCAGAACATGAATTGCTCAGTTTGGCCCCCAAAAATCACTTTTCACACATTCAAGAATAAGCCAAAGCTTTAAAAAAAAAAAAAAAAAATTGGACTCTACATAGCATTTATAGACAACAAATTATAATCCCTATTCAAAAACAGCTGCTGAATGCTTTAGATGGTCATTACTATAAAAATATTCCATATCAAAACCCACCACATGGCTTTCTAGACACATCCTGCTCCATCACAGCATCGTAGCCTGACACTTCATTGCTTTGTCTGCTTCTCAGTATGAAATGCGCTGAATCTAAGAAATTGCTTGTGCTTCTATTAATATATCCTTTCAGCACTTTGCCTGCTCTTCTCTACTTCCTCCTGCATTTAACAGTGTAGAATAAAGAAATATATGGCATAAGGAAATATTTCTTCCATTGCACTACTTTGAACTTGCCTTTTGTTTGCCTGCTTGGCATTGGGAATTTTACTCAAGGACTGTTTGCACAAGTAGGTATGTTAAGCTCTGTTCCTATCGCTTCAGCATAAAGATACGATATTCAAGCCCAAGCTTTGGAGGGAGGATCACAGCAATATGAGTAAGAACAGATTTTAATGGATGCCTTGAAGGCTCTAAAACCAGAGAAATGTAAAAGGCATACCATTTCAGTGTGTTTCTCCAACACAATCTGATGCCTTTCCCATTTCAAAGCAGAAGATATTAGTGAGATGGCTGGTGTAAGAGCATCAGCTCATGGAAGGAGTGGGGACCTACTGTACTTCTGTGCTTTTTTTTTTTTTTTTCAATAAACACAGAACAGCTACAAGAGTAAAAGTGAATGGCTACATCTGTTCATGAACACCAGTGCCATGTTTTCTGTTCCAGCTCATCCTTGCCACGTGGGAAGGAGGATACAACTTGCAGTGCCAGAACCTCCACAGCGCAGGGGAGGCCGACATCCGGGTGAGAGACAGCAGCAGCTCAGCCCCCAGCATCTGTGGCAGCCCTTCCCTCTGCATCCTCATAACTGCCTTCAAAGCAATTATAAGGACATTATCAGTGACATCTTTAACATAAGGGTTTTAATCAGGTTGCCTAACAGCTGGTAGCAAACAAGGAGTGTCATCTTTCTGACCCAATACAGATGCACCTGTATTGAATACTGTAGAAAGCATGACAGGGAGTATTTTGAGAAGCCATATATCAAGATCTGCAATCAAAACAGTGTTGCCTGACTAGTAAAATAGAGAATATAGATAGTTTTAGAACTTGGAACAAAAATAAATTATCTAAAGTGTAACACTTGTTGGGCTGTAGCTGGAAATGGATTTAAGTCCAACTATAAGCTCTGGAAAACTGCAGAAACCTTTTGCTGGCTTAACCCATCTCTGGCTTCAACCCTTATTTCTGCATCACAGCAATTCCACATATTAACCCTCTGTCATTCCCCACCTCAGGCTTATATTTCCAGGTAGTGTTAGAGCTCAAGGACAGAAAGATTGGTTAACCTATATAAAATTTTCCCCAACCCTCAAAATTTGTGTGTATTATGGTAAGAAAAAGGTCAGTTAAATACCTTTTCCCATCAACAAGGTGTTTTCCCTCTTTCCATTTTAACTAGCTGCCTGGAACATATCCTGAGCTTTGATAAAGTGTCCCAACCGTAGAGGACAGTATATTCCACTGTGCTGGGTGTCAAGTCTGCATTATTTGAAAAGAAGAAGATGCCAGTAAAATCTGTTCAGCACCAAGAAAATATAAGTGGTAGAACCCTTAAAAAACCAAAAACAACCCACAAAAACTCCCCACCCTACAACTGTATCTTTGATAAAGAAAAATAGAACAACTAGAAAACCTTTCTTTAAAGTCTGTATTTCTTAAATTATATTTAGGTAATGATATTGTTATACATTCACAAATGACATTTTTTTCCTAAACTGCCTCATTGAAAAGGGAAATAAAATTTAAGCAAGAGCTTGTGCTCCTCCTTCAATACGATATCATTGCCTTTTTGGGAAGTTGCATGCCTAGGGACTGATGAAGTAGAGCAATATTTAACCGCTTTTATGTTATGATAGTGATCTGCTGCTTTGTTCTTGCTTGTACAGGTAGCCAAGGTGCTGTGGTGGTATTATTTTTCCAAAGTAATTGAATTCATGGACACTATCTTCTTTGTACTGAGAAAGAAAACCAGCCAGATCACCTTCCTTCATGTGTATCACCATGCCACTATGTTTAACATTTGGTGGTGTGTCCTGAACTGGATACCTTGTGGGCAAAGTAAGTCTCTGTTCACTTCATCACCTGGGGTATAAGTCACCTGTTGAGGGAGGGGAACTGCACCACCAGCAGAGGAAGCCTGTACTATACTGTACTATACTGTACTATATGGCAACACCTTTAAGGTTCATATCCTGCATTTCAGAACTGCTAAGCACCTGCAGATTGAAGCAAAATTAAATGCATGGTTAAAAGCTTAAGGCAAAAAAAAAAATATATATCTGAGTGTTAGGCCCTAGATTTTCCATTTAGATGCCACCACCTCATATTAACTCTCTTCAAACCGCTTTTAGACAGGGTAACACTACTGAGTAGTACACAAGAAAGCAATTTCTGTCTAGTAGTATAGCATATGGGAAAAAACAACAAAATACAATTTTCTTTGACATCAGGGATTGTTTTAGTAGTTAGCAGTTCATATCCTTATGCAGTAAAGACTTTTCAAAAGTTAATTTATAAAGGCTTTAGAGAATTTTGTGTTTAGGATAGAACTGAGGGTACTCAGAAGGCAGCAGGCTAAACTAAATCAGCATTGCCTTCATGCAAGTGCGCAGCAAAATCCAAAACTACAACTTGAACTGTGAAAAGGAATGCCAGAAGTATTCTACAAGGTCTTACATTTCATATTGATACAGCAGCATCATTTGGCTCATTATACCTTGGGCCCAATATATTTCACAACACTAACTTCTACATGAATTGAATCTTAAGATACTGCAATTGTTGTCATCTCCCCTGTTAAAGTGGGAAAGATGCTCCCGAAGCTGCTCACTTGGTATTTGTATATTAAGTCCAAACAGCAGAGAATGACTTCAGGTGTCTCACAATATGCACACTTTTCCAGGGCTTCAGACAACAGAGGCTTCCTGTGGCTTTGTTATCAGACGTGAAAAGAAAATCAGTTTTCTTACTTTGAGCTATTATAGGGAATCACCTCAGTCCTCTGTAATATTTTATAAAACAAGTTGTTGCAGTTTTTTTTCAGAACAAAAAGCAGAATTCTCTTTTGTTGGCACTTATTTTGAACAGCAGAAAAATCAAAGTAAATCACTGTTATAGTTAGAAGCAGAGATCAAAGTTTTCACAGCAATTACAAGCTACTTCCACAGAAGAATAAACAGCTTCGCAGGGGTTTGTGCTTTCTGTTGTGCCTGAACATATTCCCCAGACTTTGTACTAGCTTTGCACTATTATAATTAACAGTGGAAAAATCAGTAGCTAAGTAATTAATTAGTAATTAATCAGTGGAAAAATCAAAAGAATTGGTGAAATCACCTTGTAGTTGTCATCTGCCAAACACATGAAGATATAGCAGGTGGAGTACTGCTGTTACTTCTCAATAGTCCGTAAGGTACAGAGGGTAATTAATTTTCTCTAGAATTGGTAGTTACCAACTACAGCTGTTTAGAGTAGAGAGGCATTATCTGGGGTGAAATTCTGAAAATCCGCATGTAGCAGAAGAGCCACTGAAGAAAACGAGAGCGGTGCTCAAACACAGCCACATGAGGCCAGTTTAATTCAGAGTAAAGCCCTTAATACTGCACCAGGAAGCAGGAGAGCAGGTGCAGCACTAAGAGCACTCACCCACAGTGGTGCCTAAAGCACACAGTGACAATAGAGAAATTGATCCCCTCTATTTGGGAGAGAAACAGCAGTAATAACCTACAAACTACAAAATAGAAAAGGAAAGTGGAAAAAATGAAAGAGACAGGATGAAAATACAATATTCAGCATGAGAAAAACCCCACAGGGAGTACCATTCAGTTTGTCAGTTGTCCCTAGGACAGCATGTCTTCACATCAGGTATGTGCTTAGCAAAAGATAAGCAGAGGGAAGACTTACCATATGCAGGAGACATTGCTAACAATAATATATTCTTTCACTTTTTAGCATTTGGTATATTAATCGTTTCCCTTGTTGGATTTTTACAGGTTTCTTTGGACCCACTTTGAATAGCTTTATCCATGTACTAATGTATTCTTATTACGGACTGTCAGTCATCCCTTCTATGCGCAAGTATCTGTGGTGGAAGAAATACCTCACTCAGGCACAACTGGTAAACGTCTATTTTAATCTCAACTGTTAATGACCAGAAATCCTTCAAAATGCCAGAATTGAATGACAGATAAATATTGTCAACTGCAGAATAAATCCAGCTAGAATTCAAATCAAAATGCTATCATAGGATGGTTTAGGTTGGAAAGGACCTTGAAGATCATCGAGTTCCAACACCCCTCTAATGGGCAGGGACACCTCCCACTAGACCAGGTCACTCAACCCCATCCAGTCTGGTCTTGAACACCTTCAGGGATAGGGCATCCACAGCTTCTCTGGGCAACCTGTTCCAGTGCCTCACCACCCTCACAGTAAAGAGCTTCTTCCTAATATCTAATCTAAATCTAACCTCTCTTTCAGTTGAAAACCATTACCCCTCATACTATCACTAGATTCTCTGATAAAGAATCCCTCCCCCATCTCTTCTGTAGGCCCCCTTTAGGTACTGGAAGGCTGTTACAAGGTCTCCCTGGAGCATTCTCTTCTCCAGGCTGAACAACCCCAACTCTCTCAGCCTGTCCTTACAGGAGGGATGCTCCACCATAGGAGCATCATGCAGAGTAAGTCACTAGTACAGCTTGCACAACTTAATAAAGGAAATGATGCTCAGAAATATTTCCTACAATACAGTAGAAACTCTACAGTCCATAAAATCCCATTTTTTTTTTTATGTCTCGCACAGAAAATAGACATTGTTTAATCATGCCAAATAGATAGGGACTTCCATTTTCAGTTCAGACTGCTAAAGCTATTGCCTGGAGTCTTCAGAGTTTTCTCCCGGTAACAGAGACAATGCTGTATCTGGCATGACATGGTCTGGGAGACCAAACAACTTCTATTAAAATAAAAGGGCTTTCATTTTGCCAACTAGGCTTCATAATTTTAGAAGTCTGACCGCTTTGTCATTTGTTGTTGTGGTAGCTGTTTGTTTGGTTTTTGTTTTTTTTTCCATAAGAGTGCCATTTTAACTTAATGCTCACAATACATTCACAGATTCAGAAATGCAGTGTTTGCAAGAGTGCTTGAACTTTCAAAGAGCAGGAGTAGGTGACTTTGTGATATCTATTTTAGCTAGCACCAACCCTTTCTCAGCAAATACTCATGCATGATCTTTCCTCCACAGATCCAGTTTGTGCTCACTATTGTGCACACACTCAGCGCAGCTGTGAAGCCATGTGGGTTCCCATTTGGCTGCCTCATGTTCCAGTCCTCCTATATGGCCACACTGGTCATTCTCTTCATAAACTTCTACATTAAGGTAAGCAGTCTTCCAAGAGCTTTCTGAAGAGGGTGGGGGAAAATAAAAGAAGAACTTTTTCACACCAGTCTTGATGAACTCACACATAGAATTAGCATCAGTACCTAAAAACATGTTTGTATTAAAATATGTATGTCAGTTAAGAATGACAGATGCAGTAATGTCAGCATGAAATAGACATTCAGTAATGATGACCTCCCCATTGCAGCTCAGCACTTCCATACTGCAATAACATACAGGCTTGTAACAGGGCTCAACCCTGTACTTGTATAGCAAATACTGCATTCAGGACTTGGGAGGTCTGACTTTGTTCTGTCGGGCAACTTTGAGTCTTCCTCCCTCCTTGGAAAAAAACCAAACAGCCCTGTCTTTTTAGCAGACTGCTCCAGCCTGCCTGCATACATAGCTCTTCTAGTGAAAAGGGCTTTAAATCTCTTTTGACTTCAAGAAGTATTACAGTAATACTAGTAAGGTAATAACACACACAGCAGTGAAAAAAATACAGTTCCCTTTACACGGTCTGAAGGAAATCTATACATCTGCATCAACAAACACCAGACAGCTCCATTTTACAGTTAACCATAAGTAGTGTTTGGAGGCCAGTAAATAAATCCAAGTATTTATTTTGGATTTTGCTTTTATAGACGTACCAGAAAGCACCTTCAAGAACAGCTATAAAGGAAACCCCTGTCACAACAGAAGTCAAGAATGGTTTCCATAAGGACTACTTTGCTGCTGCCAATGGATTCCTGAACAATAAGAAAGCACAATAAGTATAGCATTTCCTATGATTTTTTTTTCTTAAAAAAAAAGAAGAAAACAAAGACTGAATTACAAGCTTTAGCTAAAAACCTATTTGAATACGTTTATCAGTTCTTTGTACCAGATGCTTATTAATGTACTGCTATTTAGTTTTTAACAAAACAAGTAGGATTACTTGTCCTGTCAAAAAAAAATCACTATCAGAATGAGAAGGCCAAGATCTTTCTCATATGAAAACAGAAACTCTCTCATCTCTAACGCTGACACAAAAACGCCTTATAAAACACTTGATGGGAGAAATCCATCAATGCCTTCAAAATGTTAGGACTCTGTTCAGACTAACACGCTGAGCATTTTCTGTATGCTTGAGAGGTCTCAAGGCAAAGCTTCACAGTGCACCCGACACATACAGCTAAATTGTGGTCAAGATCAGGGAAAAAAAAAAGAAAAGAATTATACTGTTTCTATCACCTGTTGCTGCTCCCAGCCGTTCCCCAAAGCACATTCTCTTCCATGGACACCAGTGAGGTAGTTATCCCTTTGGGAGCCCTGGGAAATGATATACCCGAGAACAGAGACCAGATGCACCATCCCAGAGTTAGTAGACAGACTCATACCTGACTCAAACACCCCAAAGGCTGGCAGGAGCTTGCTGTTTCAGGGGGCTGGACTGGTAGCACTCGGGGCTGGCCCATATGATATTTAGAGTGTATGATATTACACAATGATATAGGGTTTTTGAGCTCTAGCCAGAGTAAAACAAATCACTTTGGATGTGCTAAGTTAATAGTTCTCATTATATGGATTTTGAAAGAAATAGGAGCTCAGCAGCTTAAATATAAATCCTTTGAGTGTAAACATACACAAAGTTAATCCTATATAAACACTACTAATTTGAAGCAAACTGATATTCCATACATTAATAGACTGCAAGACAAAATCTTAAAAGTTAATTCAGCAATAAGCAAAGCACATTATATAGGCATTTCCTTATAGGTGGGCTTTATTCAGACTGGTCTCTGACTGGAGAAACAGATGGGAACGGGGGACAATCCTTTGCAGGGAAAGCAAAAAGATTAAAAAAATACACCCCAAAACCCAGAGTCACAAAGCCTGGACTCTACGCACATACTAGTTCTCATTTGCCCCCCCAGAAACTTTGCTTTGTAGATCTTCCTGGTTGATGCTGTAAAGCTCTGAAGTTATAAGAAATTGGTAGGTTTGACTGAAGGAGTTGCACGTGGCCCTAAGTAAAGGGAGAGCTTCAGAGAGAGCTCTGCACATGTCAGCTTGATGCTGGAAACCTGGGTAAAGGCAGAGGCAATCAGAGGAGCTGACAAGAGAGGACACTAGGCAACTGGCCTCCATTCATTTAAGGCAGGCAAAAACTTAGTTGTGTAGCTCATCATGGATTTTAGGCTAAGCGGAGTCCTTAACCTTTTGACAGCAAAGAATGCATTTGACTATCAAGGTGGACAATGTCAGCACGATACAAAAGTTTACTATGGCAACCAAACCCACAGATATTGTCTTTTGTTTTGTTGAAACTGCATTCAAAAGTAAAATAAAGAAATAAATGCCTTACTTGAAACTCAAAGGGCTGGGGGGGTGGGGTGCAGGGAAGGAAAAGAAACCCAAGATGGTCTCACCTTGCAGATCCAGACCAGCCAGGAAGGCTGGAATCAGGTATGTTTTAAATTCTTCAGATCTGTCGTAACATCTTCAAAATGCTGCAACTCTGAAGAAAAGGAAGCGTTGACTTTTTAAACTGATTTTCCTGTAATACATAACACTGTAAATAAAGAAATTTTACTATCAGGATGTCTATACTCCCCTTTATTTAAGGCATCAAATTGCTGGAAACTGGTTATTCAAGACTACTTTTGTTCTGAATTTTTTTCAAAAAGCTGTTAGGACATTTACCTTAGGCTGAGAAAAAAACCTCCATGGCTTCACACACCAAATCCATGCACACAGATGTAAAGCTTCCTTGTGCTTTTGTATAACTGTTGGCTGTGCTCTGCTCTCTTCGTTGACTGGGCAGGTGACATTCCTGCCTGTCATGCTCACTCACACTCACTAAGTGGTTTGATAGGAAACTATTCTCTACAGTGTGCAGACACAAGATGTCTACACTTCCTACTTGAGATAGCTTCCTTCCATAGACTGAACACCCCTCTCCCGCCCAGACAGTCCTGCTTCTTAACAGTGGCTCTGGAGGCAACACAGATTCCCAGCTCACCTCTGGGTTCTAGTTCAGATACATGAAGTAGAAGATACGAATACCTCTTATTGAGTTTGCTTTTTCCAGTGGAGAGAAAACACATTTTCAACTCGAACTTCAATCTAAACAGACTTGTTAAAATTATCCTGGCCCTGCTGTCTCCCTCTTCCCAGGCTCTCCTGCCTTGCAGACAGGCAGGCGAGTTCCTTTTGATTCATCAATTATAAATGCATCAAAAGAGCAGCCTTGACTTTGACAGAGGAAAAATTATAACTATTGCATTCTGAGCATCCCAGTCATTAGGTCAAGTGAGTTTGAGTCCCTATTCTTTTTATTCATATTTAGCTTAATGCATTCTGTGGCACGCCAAAAAAAAAAATCTCTATATTTTGCTGTGTATGAAAATGTGAGGGCATCAGCAAAGCATAACTGGAGATCAATAGTTGAGAGCTGGTGAAGATAAAATTTACAGAACATCAGCTCTCCACCCAAACAAACCTACCTGGGGATGAAGAGCCTGTTTTACCTGTTATTTGCCAAGACGTAGAATCCTGTCAGTCAGTCCAGACTTCCTTAACAGCAACACAGCTTCTTGTGCCTGTTGTTTCTGCTATATAAAGTTTTAAAAATACCTCATTTAGTAGTTCTGACAAAAATAAATCAGCAGTCAACACTTAGTAAGAAGCACATGAATCTACAGCAACTCCTGGCAGACTTGGCAGCTAGGAGAGGCTTTTAGTTGACATACATCTCCCAAAGGATGGAAGATATTCAGTTTAGTTTGCTTTACCAGAGAAGAGAAAGGAAATCAGGTTTCTCCACAAGTGATCTTATCACTTGTACAGCAAGAAAAATAAAAGCATCATACAGCATCCTTCCCCTTCACAGAGAGAATCCCACTGAAAATGTGTTGCTGGACTGAGCTGTTCAACTTTAACTTGCCGTTAGTTTCCAGTCCATAAAACGCAGAAACCACATGCAAAGGAATTCTTGACACCCAGCTTCAGCCATGAAGGGAAACCTAGAAAGCAGTAGGATACTGGAATGGTGAATGTTAAGGCAAAGATGCTCCATGGTTAACATGCTCACTCACAAGTGGGCAGTCAGTTCATTGCTTCTCTCACAACCAATCCATCATAAAAACAAGTGTAACTAGAACAATTCTGAGTGCTGCTGTAAAGCTCGGTACTAGACATGCAGACATGATGCCTAGCACCATGGATGGAAAAAAGTTGGTGTTATTCTTGAAAAGAGATAAAAGCTGTAACAGCTGATAGTGGCAAAGAGGATTCAGTCTGAAATCAGCTCCTATCAACTATACAGGCTGAGTAGGAATTCTGGCAACTGTATGTTCATGGGACACTTCAAGCCACATTCACGGAAAGCAGCAGTCTCCCTGTATTTTATTTCTTTTCAAGGACTGCCAGCCCTTAAATAGCTCTTTTTTTTCTCCTCTCATACATACTCTCTCTTCGTGCTATGTTTAGAAGGAATTTCCACATCCTATCATCTGAAAAGGAAGTTTGTCAGGCATGTTTTCATTTAGTAGCATGCTTGGACCATTCCAGAGTAATGGAAGAGGAGAAAGCACCTTATCAACCAAACGGGCAAAACCACAATCGCATGACTGCCTGCATTCACTGAGGAACATTTGTTGTATGGAAAAAAACCCAACATCACATTTTACCAAGCTCATCCTCTGGCAATATTTCATATGTGAGGGCAGTACCAATCACCTTTCTAATGTGCTTTCAGGGCATTGCCTTTACTCTGAATTGATGCAACAAGAGTTTTATGCTTGCCAGCAATTCCTCTGTCCTACAGAGCATCCATGCCTAGAGAAGGTGCTCATACCCACATCGAGCCTCAAGACTCTGATAAAAGACTCCCTTCATTATGTGTCACCATTGGCCAAGCAGAGATCATGGACTAAATGAAGACTCAGAACTGAATGAAGAATCAGCCTTTAAGCTTCCTTCACCCATAAATATCCAGCATGAAACACAAGTCCAGCAGCACTTCCTACCCTTGTAAATGAAGGCTGAAGCATATCTCTGCCAAGGTACAATTGTTCCTTCAGGTGGGGCATGCTGATATCCAACAGCTTTGTAAAGACTGTAATATCAGAAGCTGAGGCACAAAGAAGGATAGGTGTGCAGTCCAACACCTAACTAGTTCGCACTACCAGGAGTCATGATTGTTCTCCAACAAGATACTGGAGTTTGGGGGAGTTATGTTTAACTAACAATCTGACCTCTGGCAAATTTCCAGTTTCTAGACTTAGATTACGGTGTCTATGGAAATGTCATACACATTCCATACATTTCTGACTAAACTACTAAACCAATTAGCACTTTTTCCTATCACACTGTGCTATAGCTGGGAACTCCTAGCTCATATGCAGCCCCGCTATAAAAACTTGTCTTTTAAACAAAGGTAATGTTGTAATAATTTGCTTGTTCAAAGCTTGTACTTACCCATCAAGTCATCTGTTGATTCTTAGATTCATTTTCTCCTGTGTCTCTCCTCTGAGTTTTCTACTATCAGGGTCCACCTTAAAACATTATCAGAAATATAATCTCTTTCACATTGAAAATACAAACACAGAGGGGAGACATGCAAACACTTGACCCTGCTGTTTTGGGCTCAACAGAGTGTATACTTAACCAGGGAAGTAAAGTGGAAGAGAGAACACTAAGTTTGATTCACTGGTTTTGGATGTTAGTAGCCTCCCAAGGAATGAAGAGGAAGGAATGAGCTTTGCTAAGGCCCTTCCAGGAACACTGGCACTAAAGCAGAGAAGTCAGGCTGCTGATGTGTGCCAAGGCTCAGCTTTACAAGGCTCCTTTCACAGTCTGGCTATAAGTAATGCTTTTTCAACTCTTGCTCACAATAAACAAAACCCACCCTGTAACATACGACCAAGAAAAGTCGCTGGGTTTGTTTCCAATATATAATATCTCTCAGTTGCTCCTGGAAATTTATCTATTTTCCAGTGCATCATTCTTTCAGACACAGCCCTGCTGCTTGCAGAAGAGGGACCTGCCCCAGCACACTGATATCAGCACACTCTATTGGGAGCAGGGCAAACCGACCCCAGGCTGGGCAAACACAAAAGGACAGTTCCTCTGGTCACTCTGCCTGTTTTCAGCCACAGAAGACACCATCTTCGCTGGCATTGTGTAGCCTTCTTGTAGCTTTGCCACTGGGTACCAGTAGCCCTCTAGACCTTGGATAGACCATTGCATGGATACAGAATGTGTAGGTAAAAAAGCACCTGGAACAGCATCATCCCCTGAGAGAAATATGGCATGAAGATAGCAGGGGTTATAACAAAGTTGAATATTAAACTGGTTAAGAACTTGAAATGCATGAAGCAGCTGTCCTTAACCTGCACTTTGCATTTCCCATTTCTTTTTCTGGGTATTGATGCATGGCTATTGCACTTCAGCACTCACATCTTTGTTTTTCTGGCTCAGAAGAACAGGTTGAAAATTGAGCCTTATCTATTGGCACTGAAAGGAATAAAATAAAATAAATAGCTGGATAAATAACACTTAAAAGAATGTAAGTGAACAGGCAAAGGAAACCTGCCAGGCCAAATACCTACCTTCCAAAAGGAAATGTTAAGGTAACCCAATTACAGGTCTGTGTTGCCAAGATACTGTCTGCAGAAGCCAAATGGACTTAAGACCTTCAGGAAGTTTCAGCTCAAACATGCTGAACTGACCCAACAATGCAGGAAGTGGTATGAGATGGGCCGTCCAAGATCAGAAAAAGTCATTCCTGCTGCAGGTGCTGTCTCCAAACACAGCTGCTAAAAACTACAGAGTGTAAGACCGTTAAGAAAGACCAAAATGTCAAGCATGTCCTCACAGCTTGGGCAGTTCACAGGGTACCAAGCTAGAAGTCACTGAGTTTCTCAATAGATAAAGTGTTTATGTGAAGGGACAGAAAAAGAAGCGCAGGGATAAGAGACAGCTAAGCTGTATGGCATCCCTTTCTGCTCTCCCATACCTATCACCAAAAGCAGCCTTTTAGGGTTCAAACTTTACCAATAAAACAGTTAAAATCAAGTGCATACAACATTATAATAACTTTTAGTAAATAAGAGAACCTAATTTCTCCTTCATCCACACCCTCTGAAGTGGATGCTTCCAAGCTTTGTAGTGATTGGTTACACAGGAAATCAACAGTAAGAGATAGTGAGCATCAATCTTGTTTCTGTAAATTATCTAGCAAAGATACTTGGATGAAAAATTTTTAGTCACAAGAGACACCAAGAGAGCATTCTGTCAGCACACATCAAGGGTAGGGAAACATAGCAAAAGAAGACTTGTTACACATCTACTCCATTGTGCTGACAAAGCTTAAGTGCTTAGGAGCTCTAACTTAAAGAGCAAGGAAGCCATCAAACAATATCTCAGAAATGAAAAGTCAACTATACTTGTAGTTTAAAAAAAAAAAATTAAAGAAATCCTTAAACCATAGAGAGCCAGCACACCTCACCCTCTTCCTCTTTCAAACTGTCCCTTTGGGCAGTGAGATCCTTGGGAATGCAGGATGAAACTGTCCTTAAGAATAGTTTCAGTCCCCCAAAAGACATTCAGTGGCAAACAAACCCTGGCAGAAGTGGGCTTTTGTCCTGAAGGTACATTGTGTGCAGTGAATGATTCTCTCCACTCCAACCACACAACTGAGATTGGTTTTATAAGATAAGTAGATAGAAACACAGAGCTTGGAAACATGCCATGTTCCCACAATTTCATTAGGATGCACCAGCATGTGCAAAGTCTGCCACAGCATGAAAGCCAGTTTGTGAAGAGCAACCGTGATTTATTTAGGGAACTCTGTCAAAACAGAAGACCATGTTAAATAGCATGGTTTATTCTGCTACTCACTTTCAAGAGACCTTTGATTATAGTTTATCTAATCTTAACATTGTTCATTGTACTTTGAACTCTCCCAGAAGGCAATAGTTACCGGTTTTAAAAATAATTTATTCAGATTCACTTGCCATTTTCTCTGCAATGTTGCAAAGTTTCTTACCCTCCACAGTCTCCAGTTTGCCATCAGGCATCTGGCCAATACCTACTATATCCCCCTGTGCTTTTATCTCTGCAAACTAGAATTGAGTGGCTCTGGTTTCAAGCCAGCAGTTCCCACAGTGCTGGATGCACACGAGAAAAGCTACCCTTAACGTGTCCCGTGCAGGGTATACAGGGCTCCATAGTACCTTATTATAGGCATGCACAGTGCATCAATTCAAAAGAAATGAGGAGATTTTTATCCCATGCAAAAAATATTTTACTTAGAATAAGTCATAAAATGTTTCTACACTTGATAAAGGTGTTAGCAGAATACTCAAAGCCAGTAGATGCATCCGTTTGGTGGCTAAATCATGATATTTAGTTCATTTTCCTATTTTATATTTAATGGACCCATCTTGCAAATTTGAAGAAAACCTCAATGTTATCAATACAGGGGTCAAAACTGGACCACTCATTATATATTCCTTTTAAGCAAAAAAAAAAGACTCAATAATCAATGTTATTTTCCTCCCCTTTTTTTCTTTCCATTTAAAATAAATTAATATCCTTCACAGGATCGTCTTCTCTATGCTGCATAAGGTGCTCAAATGTTAAGAGCAGTAATGAATTCAGGGGTTTGCTAATCAGAAGGAACAATGAACACGTTGTTTTCTACTGGCTTCTTCACTGGGTGTTCATGCTGTAGGGAAGGAAAAAAAAAAAGAATGAAAAAGATTTTGAAAGCTTATACAAACGTTTGTACTGCATAAGAAAAGGAACTGTAGAGATGCTAGAAGCACATCTAGATTCAGCTTTTAATTCTCAAGCATCCAGCCAGGAACAAGGTGCTGCAGGATGAGCAGCTCCCATGATACGATTGCTCCTTTTTCAGCCCTGCCCCTCTTTAAAGCTGTCCTTTATCAGGAGCACCTCTGGTAAGGGAAAGGCCTCTGTCCTGGTGCAACTCAGTGCTTGTAATGGAATTTTTTCCCTCTGTAAAGGCTCATTACAGCAGCTTTAATAACTAAAGGAAACAAACCCTCACTTTTCAGCATCTTTTCAAAAATCCCAGTCCCCTATAGTGACCACAGACATGGCTGTCCCTTCAACACAGGGAGCTTTCTTCAGTGCAGTGCAGACACACAGCATCACACACACCACAGTAATCCCCCAGCCTTATTACAGGAATGCCAAACCCCCAAAGCCATCAGGTCTGCACATAAAAGCTGGAACAGCAGCTGTAGCAAATACACATGTGCATGTGATGGGGTGGAAAACTAAGCATTGTATCAAAGTTAACAGCATATTCAGCTTAAACTACACATTAAAACAAGGGCATAATTAATTAATAATTACTTAATTAAACTCTTCAGAGTTTAAGAACTTAAGCAATATTTAACTGGGATCCAAGGCAAATGAATAAATTTGTTTTTTTAGAAATCGAACTTGGAGGCATCAAGGCTAGATGTTGTCAGACCTAAAAAGCAGAAAGCATACAAGGTGGTGTCAGGCTGCAGAGCGCCTAGACACAGGTTGTCACAGATGCACAACCCCAAGGACAAGTGGGACAAAGTAAGAGAAGAGAACTGCATTAAAGGTTACCAACTACACAGAAACCAGCCTCTGGATGAAGGAATCCCTGAGATATGAACTCAGGAGAAGCATCACCACCTGAAAGTCTTTGTCCTTACCTTCACTCTTAAGTGCTTTTTCACCACTTTCCCTAGTCCCTGGCAGAGCAAATACTGCTTTCTCAATGACTTCCATGCATTAGGACTGCGAGTCCCATGAGGAACCAAGCCCCACAGATAGCTAGCCAAAGGTTTCCCTTGCCAGGGCTTCAGTTTCATCTTTTCACTTCTAACACTTATCAGTCAGGCCACAGTTCAGAGTCCACCACCCGTACAGAGTTGCTTGTGTACTGCACATACCGTTGTATTCTGGATAGTGTCGGCAAAACTCTTTGCTGTTTCACCCAGGGCTGAGTCAACAGACTGAATTCTGGAAGAAAAGTGAGCTTGGCTAGTTTGTCAGTGAATTGTTAGTACTCAGTGATAAAACTTCAGAGATATTTACCAATAAAAATGAACCTCAGGATTCCCCCTTTTGCAGCTTTTTACCCAGGATTTGTACCAGCAGTGTGTTTTATATAGGAAATGATCACTGCGTCCTACCACCTCTGACCTGTAGATACAGATGTGGTGACCTCGTTCCAAATCCTGATACAGGTCTCTTGAGGTATGTGCTTGTCTCACACAGCTTCCCATGCAGAGAGTCCCTCATTGCACCCTAGTCCCAATCCAAAACTCTCAAGAGGATGCAAAGGCTCCATCAATGGACACCAAGTGGAGATGTCATACTGATTTCAGAATACTTCCCCTTATACCAGCAAGGGTACCACCAGACTAACTAATGCCCTCTTTGCCCATCCGAGGAATTGTGAGCGTGCAGGACAGCTGGTAGAGACATACCTTTGCTTTTCCTGATTGCAGAAAGAACTGAGTTTGAGCAACTGCTCATTCAAGAAGTCCTAAAAAGAACCCCAAAGAAAACTCTCATTACTTGGGAAAGGGTACCTCCAAGGGCTGGCACAGGAGAAGCTGTACACACCACTGCGTCTTTCTCCATGTTTGCCAAGATTTGAATTTCCTTCTCAAGACTGGCAAGCTCTTCAACAAAAATCTTCTGAAAGGTTTCCAACTTGTTCAGCCTAGTGATGGAGAACAGAAATGAGTTTGACACTTTAACTTGCAGTAGCCCAAGGCAGACGACAATCCCTTCAGCACCAAACCTGCCTTTAGGCAGAAGCAAATGGCCTTGCTGAACTACATGGGGCAGGTATGTCACAGAGTACATGACTACTACCACTCAAACAGAAGACACGTTTAGCTAGATAGCCCATCTTAAATACCAGCCAGTAACAGAGACTCAGGACAGAGCATACAACAGGGTTCATAGTGCAATACTTGCCCTGCAAACTCTCCCGAGACTCCAGAAATTTCAGTAGAAATTTCACAAGCTGAAGAAAGCATCTTGGCACAAATGTCCTTTTGCCACGGTAGGAAAACCCATCAAAGGTTATTTTTATCCCATGCCACATACAGTGTTGCCACCGTATGCCAGTGATTTCTAAACCTTAAACAGCAACACCCTTATTTGCTTGGGTTTGCCACCTTTTCCCTGGCAGTGGTATGCCAAGCCATTATCTGATGGCAACTTTAGAAACTACCCTTCTGGGGTAAGACAGATTTGGCACAGCTCTGTCCTCAAGTATCCTGCAGGTCTGATTGACTCCAGGTTACTTAGTTAACATCGAAACATGGCAGCAGTTCACCGCCATCATCTTCCACCCCAAACCATTCCCTGGTGGTGTTTTTTGGAACAAAAATTTCTCCATATACCTTAACAACAAGCAATTTGTGCTCATAGATATTCTACCAATATCAGGGATTTTGCATTTTAAAGGCTATTATTTCATACTGCATTTGTTCTAAATACTGCAAACGGAATGTGTGGTAGATAGAAAGGCCTGATAGACTTACTCATACCTTAGGCTATACTTGTATTTCTCTTATAACAAATGCATAACTAATTGGCTTTTTTACCTAGCTTCTATCTGAGCAATCTGACAACCTGTGAAGCAAAAGGACCTTCTTAGAGCCCCATCTGGTGAGTACCTGTAAAGTCCACTAGTGTGGACTTTACTTATTCTGTGAACACGGAAACAATCTACAGAAATGGGTCTATAACAGACCCCTTACTTTTTTTTTTTCCTCCCTTTATTAAGTAAATCAGACTTTGGCTTCTTTCTTAAAACACACAGAAACAGAAGTTACTAAGTGTAACAAGAGTGTTTTAAAATAGATTTGTGAACACTGATGACAATCGGAAGACAGCCTAAGGACAGCTCCATCAACTGCTCCTGACTCAAGTTTGCTTTGCATTAATCCGTCCACTCTCCCCCTAACAGGCAAAGCAGGATAAATCATGGAAGCTAAACTTCTGAAACTCTTCTTACAGAATAGCTTGTGTGTGTGTCTCCTGTTTTTTTGCCTTACAAACCATAACAAGTTCAGTAGCTTTACTGTCAGGTCTGCTTACAAAGAGGCATTTATTTTCATATCAATCAAAATTTACACAAAAGTGATGCTGTTTTCAGCCAGCAGCAAACAACTTACCTGCATTCGTGTATCTGTTTCAGCAGGGTGGACACATTCTTCTCTGAAGTCCTCAGGGTGTTCTGTGCACTGATCTCCATCCTTTTGTACTGGAACTAGCCACAGGATGCATCATTAGGGATAAGCAATGGCCCAAGCCAAAACCTAAAAGTCTAGTTTGCAAAACCCTTCCATGGAAGGTAAATCCCTCCATAGGCTGCTGTTCAGCTTAATGGAAACCATCTTAAACCAAATTTAAACTGAAGTGAGATGGCATGTAGCAAGGATACTGCAAATATGAACCGATTTCGTTCAGCCATGCTAGTAACATCAATAAGCTTTATGTAACCCATGCGGCTTCAAGGTCATGTTATCTAGCCAGGAAAGAAGTGAGCATCACCCATACACTAACACACTTAACTGCATTAAAACAGATCTTTGTTGGCACTACTTCAGATCGGCATTAATGAAAAACATGCATTTAAATCATAACTGATTTTTAAATGCAACTACCTCCAGCCTGATTCAAGGACTTAATGACAGAAGTTTAGTGAGAACACCAAGCACCAGCTCCAAAAAAAGCAATGGTTGCATGATACAAAGTGCTGGTCCACTACAAGTCTGCTCTGCCACATCTGGTTTAAAAGCTTTCAATAAACATTAGAAGATTTTGTGATGGGTCACTGTGCTCTTCTATTAAGCTTGGTTTAATGCCCACGTTACTTGTTATAACTAAGTCAACAGTAACAATTGGTTACTTGCATTGCATCTCAAGTATGTCTATGCAGCCAAGTAAACCAGGAATACAGAGTTTATGCATTACCAATTGTGCAACCAAAACCTCCACGTATCATTAATCTCAAAGATACAAGTGTATCCTTGTGGATCTACACTTGTTCTAGCCAATAGGTATCGCCTACATTGCTTTCTGGTTCTTATTATGAACAAGTTGCATAGTTTTACGTCACACTGTTAGTGCTGTGCTCCAAAACAGTTTCTGTATTTTTGTTATGTGCCCATGAAGATGATAACTCAGCAGCTCCAATGCAGGTACACCGTCACTATGCCGTGTTACCTTTCAAAATGCTTTAATCCCTTCCCTCTGAGGAAAGTATTTGAAATGCCTAACCAAATCTGATGTTCCAAAATATAAATAAGGCAAAAAAAAGGTAACACCCAATTAAAACTTTCTCTACGCCTTTCCTTTAACACTTCTTGCAGTATACAGGTATACCTGTATACCCCAGTATACAGGTCATGCACAATACTTTTAAGAGCTCCAGGCTAACAGACTCTGCAGCCAAAACCCTGCTCTTGGGCACAAAATATTGATGGGATGTTTGCACCAACTCCCCTGATGATAAAAAGGTAATCTTACGTACTATAAGAAAATGCCCCACATGGCACACATATTAAGAGAGTGCACATTACCCAGAACAACTTCTTTAGTTGGCCAATAAAGCCTTCAAATGCAGCAGCCATCCCTGAATCACTGAAGTGTTCATGCGGCATCTTGGAAAAAAATGCATCATCCGCACTGTCATCCATTTCCCGACCTAAGAGAAAACGTGTGCCCAGTTAGTACCATGCTGGAGGGCTTAGTGGAATATAAAACCTCCTGCTACTGAAGAGTTCATTGTTCATGTGAACAGCAACATTTCTTACAGAGAATTCGTTCTTCTAGAAGGGCAACTTCCCCAAAATGCAGCGAGAAAGACTTTTTAGAAAGCAGCATGGAAGAAGAGGCACAATACTATCTAAACACAAAGAACAACATACTTACAGACAGTGAGATAAAAGCATAGAACAAGGGGGGGGGGGAGGAGGGAGAAAAAGAAGAGTCAGGCCACTGTTTTCCTGTCTTCTACTTGTTCTTTGCAAGGAAGACCTAAACCCCCTTCTCTTTAGAGTTTGTAGTGTTTTACAGTTACTTTGTCCATTGTTTGCATTCTTTTTTTCAGGTTTTGGTTTGTGGTTTTTTTTTTTTTGGTAGCTCTGGAAAATCACCATACAGAAAGACTAGAAAGGGCAGACATCATTGAGCAGCTTCCCAAGTGGATTGTGGTCAGGGAACCCAAAGCCCCTTATTCAGATCTCTGCATATGTGGTATCCAATGGCAGTGCCACAATACACACCCTCTGCTACATTTTGACTTTTGGAGAAGGTATCCTCCCTACAGACACCTCTCTTCAAGCCTCTATGTGACTGTGATTTTTACCATCAAAAAAGAAAAGCTAAAAGTATTTAAACACTTCACCTTAATTGCCAGCCTGACTTTACCTGTTTGGATTTCTGCTTCCTCCTCTACTGAACCAAAAAGTTTCCTTTGTATATTGGAAGTGTCAAAGAACAAATGACTTGTTTCCCGACTGGAATATTTAGGTTTTTTTATGACAGTGCTACTGCCTATGCCTAGAAAGAGAACAGAAGATATTTCAGAAAAGACCTGTTCTTTTGCATGAGGTATGTGGCAGTACCTACCAGCTACTCAAGCAGAAACCACCACTGTAATTACCAATTCTGCAGAATAGCAATCTACTTCATTTTAGGGTTTGTCACTTACAGAACAGGATAAGACTTCACCAGTACGTCTCTTCACTCACAAAAGCAGGCAACTAGAATACCCAGTGCTACGCAGACAACAATATTTCCATCTTAAAGACAGTTTCATTTCTTGGCCCACTTCTCTAACCATAAAAAAAAAACAAAACACCTCTTGCATCCAGCTTCTTCCCATTCTCTTTTCTGAGCCATGCTCACTATCTGAAGTTGCACTGCACTTTCACATCACTAAAACTTAATTTTCAAGCATCTTCTTTTACTTATTTAATATATTTTATCTTGGGTCACTGGGTTTGTAAGTTCCCAGCTCTTAATAGCTATACTAGTAGCTCCTCTGTGATCAAGGACAGGACTTAAGAGTTAGTAATAAACTCAGAAACATAAATAAAAAGTATCTTGCTGTAGCCTGTCACAATATATGAAAGAGAGAAATTAAGATATTTGTTATGCTAGAAGTATCCTTCAAATATCAAAAGTCTCAGTGCCTATTTGTCTTTGAAAGAAAAACTAAAACTCTGTCAACATCCTTTTCTACTCTTTAAACATCCCTTCCATATTATCAAGACTAACAAACCTGAGTCCTTCCGCTTAAAACTTTCTTCTTTTGACAATTTTTCAGATGCATCATGAAACTTCTAAGGAGAGAAGGGAAACACAGTAAGAAGGTACCACCCTGCACTGCAGGCCAGCTGTCAGGGGTTTTCCTAGTTACACGAAGCAAAGCAACACAATGCACTCTTTCTTGATGACTGACAGCAGATTAGAAGGACTTTAAGTGCTGTATACTACACCTGCGGGGCCTTCTCCTCATCACTGGAATAGTCCTTGAAAGATGCATTAAGTGATAGAGGACTCCCTTTGAGCTCCTCTGAGAGCATGTCATCTGTGTGAGAAATCAGGCAAACAGCACAGGAAATAGAGATTGAATCAAGTATTGACTAGAAAGCTCAATTTAAATGACATACGTAAGAGGGGAAAAAAAAAAAAACAACCCACCACCCGCTCCTTTACCTCTTCACATAGGGAACAGACAGTGGCTCAAACTCAGTCCAAAGGCTTTTTTATTTCTGGCTGTCAATTAAGTTCATTTCTTCACCTCTCAGCCCCAGCTAATGTTCTCCCTGCCTAAGAGATTATTTACCAACAACATCCAGCCCTCATAGACATTAAAACAAACAGGGCAGAATGCTTATGAAGAAAATGTGAAGGAAAAAGGCAAAATTTTAAAAAGAACAAACACACACCAAAAATACCACCCAAAAAGCACACACCCACACATATCAAAACAACTTTTCTAATGTATTGAAGATTAAAAAAGAAATACCATCAAGATCCACTGTACGTAAATTGTCTCCCTTGAAGCTGGATGCGCTTTTTTTCCTTCGCATCTCCTTTTGAGCTCTTTGCCTTGATGCTTCCTGCAAAAACAAAATCAAGTCTAAGCATACAATTTATTTAAACATTACTACATAAGTAGGTGTTTGTGTTGGTTTGGGGTTGTTTTTTTTTTTGGGGGGGGGGGGGGGGGGGGGGGGGGGGGGTT
>JAOQGH010000012.1:64505107-64526098 GCA_025769975.1 Gallinago jamesoni
CCCCCCCCCGCGCGGGCGGGATGTATTGATTCGTTTTTAAACGCACTAAGAACAGAGATACACCTGAAATACACATAACATACTGATAACTCTCTCCAACACTGAGGGAGACCTGTGCATTGAAGTTCAATGCATGCAGAAGTTCTCCCTTTAACCATTAAGGTTGCATAGTGGGTGAAGTTTTTCATAAGCAGAATCAAAGCATTTTAGTCAAGAAAGAAGAGAAAAAGGGTTCTGGGGAAAACAAAAGCTTTCAATGCAACTACCAGTTCTGGAGAGATTTTTTTCCTAAGTTTTCTGTATTTACGTGGGGACGTTTCCAAAACGTTTGATACATGGCACTTAACAGCCGGGTACTGGAAAAAGCCTGGCAGTCCTAAAATGTATTTAATTTTGCTTGATATATGTCCGATCCACTAATTCTCCTATCCATGGGTTGTACTGATGGTTTTCCCAAAGCTATAGCTGAAAGCAAAGCAGGACAGTGCACGAACCAGGACTCAGCATGAGCATAGGACTTGGAATAAAAGCCCTGAAAATTGCCAGCAAAATGCAGAGCAGAACATGAGCTTTCCTAAGGCATCAGCTGGCAGGACAAGGCAGAGGACAGCATGGGGACACAGCCTGGTAGGACCCAACTGGAATTTCTGCAAATATTTAGATAGGCAGCTCTAGCTCTTGGCATATACCTAGAGTCAAATTCATTCTGGTTGGAGTGACACCTGCATCAAGCCAAGACAGGTGTGACACCAAGCATGCCAACTCCTACCCAATTTTCCATTACAGAATGATACGGGTATTCCATCTATCACAGGTAAATACTGTAGTTTTTAGAACAACTTGCTTGGTGCTCATGCACAGTTGTTTCTATGAAGTTTCATGTGTTTTCCTAACATTTCCTTGTTTCCCCAGCCTCTCATACACCAACACAGTCTCAGCAACACTTAGTAGGCAAGTTGGGCCATCAGAACATTTGATAAGACAGATAGCACCGGTTTATTTAATTCTAACTCATTTTACATGTTTTGCATACATAATGTTTTTACATCTGAGGCACCTAAGCACGACAGCTCCCTACCTTTGTCTGGTAGTCACTGCCGCTACTTGGGGAAGACATTGGAAGCACTGCAAGGAGAAAAGCAACATGAAAAGCAACATAAAGGCAACATAACTATATGGCTTAACCAGTTAAGGTTTGCATCATAGCTAACTAAGTTTCAAATTTGGTTTTCTAGGCATTTACAAGAGAAAGCTTCACAACACTTGCATTAAGCTTCAAAGCCCCTTTCTAATAAAGGCTTCTAAATGATAACGCAAATGCACACAACTCACTGTATCCAGAGCAGTTGCCAGAAAAAGGAGGCAAGCTCAGCAGTTTGTCCCGTGGTCCCCAAGCTACAGCAGGGGTGCATGAGCTGGCACTGGATTGAGAACAAGTCCTCCCATAGAAATACAGAATAAAGCATAATTTCTCCCTCAACTTTCTTCTGCTTTTTCATCCCTACAGAAACCAACAGCTAGCTGAGCAAGGTTCATCCTCCATGAGAAGGACAGAGAGCTTCCAACTCTTTCTGAGCAATTTAGTTTGAATTTGGAGGTCCCAGCAGCCAACACAACCATGGAGCACAGCCCCAGGGAGGTTTGCTGTTAGTCAAGACTAAGCAGAGGATGCTATCAGAGATTATCACATTTGATTTTGCAAATCACTCTGAGGACAATTGCTCTGTCAGTATATAAACAGGGGAGCAGGGTGCCATGGTCTGCAAACCATGTGGTTTTTCAAGGTTTATTTACCACATTCATTGTATTTCTGGAGAAAAGATGAGTGGAAAGTTGTAGGGAAGAGGTATGGCAACTACAGAGAGATCTTCCTCCCCTTGCATTCAGAGCACTAACACAGCCAATCAACTCAGCACCCACAGGCACTTCAGCCCCACTACACAGAGGGCTGCCTCCATACAGACATTTAGGTGCCAAATCTCCACCTGGATGTTTGACCCCAGTACATTCACTGGAGGGAAGGGAACTGGTGCCTGGTTCTTTGAGAACAAGGCTGCATAATGCATTATGGGGCACCCCAACTGCCAGCGTCAAGCCTGCTCTCTCCTATTAGGATCAGGATTCAGCTGAATCCTCCCTCTCAAATCATCACCAGCCACTTCCTTATCTGCAGCACAGGCACAGTACACCGCGCATAGTCAAGTGTCAACAAGGGACCAAGCTTACCTTTTAATTTGCTTCTCACCCTGGGTCTTTTTCGAGTATAGTCAAGAGATTTTGGCAATGACCGTTTCTGAGAATTAAGGATCCAGCTTTTTTCACTTTGACCAGTGCTTGTATTTTCATTGTTGCTTTCATAGATAAGATGTTTCCTGTAATATGACTAAAGACACAATTAGGAGTGAGCCCTGTGCAGTCAGCTCCCTCTGTCCACCCAGAAGGCCCCCAGATATTCCTCCTTATTTACTACCAAATTATTCTGTTTCTTATTCCCCACAGAGCAACACCTAAATTTTTTTAAGCTATAAAATCTGACAAAACAGCAACAGTTAACTGTCAAACCACCACTATAAAAACATCACGAGGCACATGCCTGCCCTTTGCCAACACAGGGTTTACAGCATCCTCCATCCTAATACCCCACCTCCTTCTGCATGCAGATAAAAGAGCTCTTGCAAAGAAGAAAGCCTTGGCATACGTGAGCTGCAGCCAAGAGCACAGCAAGAAAATATGAACACAAACAGTCACTTGTGGGTCTGGCAGTTCTGACACACCCTGAGCACCAAAACTGAGCGCCAGAATCACCCTCCACTTTCAGTAGCAACAAGCAGGCCATTTTGAAGCTACCAGGCTCACAGTCTTCCACATCAGTGCTGGGTAAGCCTTAAACTTAAGCCGATTCCTACAGGTGGATACACCCAGCAATCAAAGCACAGACAACATACCATCCTTCTCTCGAGCTTGTTTGATTCCTCATTCTTGTTTCCCGTTTCATAACTCCTGCCAAATAACCCATAAAGACCCGAGTTAGACTAGCAGGCACTGCAATAGCACATCACAGCTGTGCAGAAGAGGCACAGTCAAATAGCAATGGAAGGGAGCTCCTTAAGAGATCAGCCGGAGAACCAAACTGTTAACGGGCAGTCTTTAGCCAAGTTTTGCTACTTTTAGAAACCAAACAAAGAAGAAATCTGGGAATACCTGGAAATTAGCAACTTTTAAAAGAAAAAAAGTAGGCTACATCCTTAAAGGTGGCAAGTCCCTGGCATCTTGCTATAACTGGAGGTAGCCAATACAACGTAGAGGGTTTAAGCATTTTTCCAAAATTTAATATGTAATTTAGACATATGATCAGGGCAGGTGGAAGTTTAAGAGTTATAGCATTATTACCGACAAATTAGACAGGAGTCATTATTCTCCCTAGTAATTTTTTTTTATTCTCAGGTACCATTTAAATATTAATATTGATAACATAGATACTGCGGTAACTAAGCAAGGAACTATTTTATTAGAAACATCGCACAGTCTTTTTGATCCCAACTTAAACCAGCTTAACTAAAGCAATGAACGCTTCATCCACAGAACAAAAGCTTCATAAATGGTGCACATATAATCCTGTACCTCTGATTTTGTGAAGAAATTTTCTGGCCAAGCGTTCTTCCTTTGGCTTCAGCAATCTAAAATAAAGCCAGGTGTTTCTCCAATTACCCCATGAAATAATCTACAAAATTAAAATATATCAGAGCTCAGAAGTACTAGAGGAGGAATGGATTACAAGTCGGGCATGGAAATTCCACTTTTAATGGAGTGGGATTTGTTGATTGAAAGCATTATAAATTGTAACAAACAGTTTTGTCTTAAACAGAATCACTTTCTCTTTTCGCTGCTTTTATGAATAACGCTCATTTTAAGCAATAACATCATAAGAAGCATTATTTTAAGCAATAACACCACTAGTAGCAGCACACTAGTGCCGCTGGACAACCTTTTGACAGGGCTGCTGGGACATGAGACAGAGTACCATGAAGTGGGGTTTTATGCTGACACCCAGTGGCAGTAGCAAGGATTGGTCGGTGTCCAGGTATAACAGAAATCTGGGGTGTCCCAGTGAGCACCCATCGCCTCTGAATTAACAGACAGCAGTGACAGCACCTGCTCTGGGCAAGAGGCTGAAAGCCAAAGGGTTTGTATGGTGGAGCCACCTTGATGGAAGCCATCAGGAGCAAGTTTTCAGCTTCCTGGGAAAGCCCACACTGGTCAAAGTTCCAAAGCAGGCAGAGCCACTAATTTTTATTTGATTTTCCTAACAGTCTGCAAATAAAAGTCAAGCAGAATTTCCATTATAAGTTTTGTGATGACTGTCTTTAACCAGCCATTCCCAACAAGCAAAGCGTGGCCGAAAAAATATTATTTCAGTCTCTTCGGGTTTAGCCTAAGAGCTCAAAGCGAAGGATGCTCAGCAATCTGTTTTTGATATTCAGTAAAATGCAAACAGAGATATCCCACAGCTTCACTCAGGCAAGAGCTCAAATTCCTGTTGCAGTTGATTTTATCATACATTACTTGCCACAAAATTCAAATAGTGATGAGCATTCCCCCATCACAAAAAAAAAATAAATTCATATATAGCACCCTACAGAAAAAGACCCTCAAACTCCCAGTTGCCTGGTTTGATATAAGAGCACATCCATCCTTAGTGCAGAGGTATCCCCCCCTTCAAGTTACTACTCTATCAGCTGCTGAGCTGGGACCTTAGCGCACCTCCTAACAGCTTCTGCCACAACTTTACCTTTTCATGGCTTTCAGAGTCTGAGTTTTCAAAGTCATCAAAGTCCTTCCTGCAAGACAGCACACATGTGGCAGTGACATACAAGCGTGAACAGTCAACCTATATAACTTCTTCCCCACTCTCTTATGAGCTGTTATACAGTAAACATCCAAATACTTTATATGCTAAAAAACGCCATCTCCTCAGCTTCTAAGAAATACTTGTTCCTTTCCTTCTTAGTCTCTATTATTGTCTTATTTCATTCTCACACTATATTTCTTTCAATTAGAAATTTTTAATTTTAAGAGAAACGTTCAGAAGATACAAACAGGTTAGCCTAGCCATTTTTATACAGTGGATATTTTATTTCCACATGTCACTAATAGTATGTGGTAGGATGAAGTCATATATGAATTTAAAGATAAAATTTCAGAAGTATTTAAAAGAAAAAAATCCATTTAATTCCCTTTTTAAAATTCTAGTACTTAGTGTTTGTTTCCTAATCACTTCTCTGTACGTGTGCAGATTTTTTCCATGCCTTTCAACAATTAAGATGAAATGTACCTTTATTTCTTTCTCCAAATCGCAGCTATTTTAAAAAAAAATCTTTTAAAAAAAAATTAGCTTTCAACATACAGTACACCCTTCACTTCTTACTAGCAAAAGGATAAAAGACCAAAGAACTAAATTCTTCTCGCTAAAGCTTCCTGAGTGACAAAAAAAAATAATAAAAAAAAAGGTCATTCTCACATAAAACACTAGAGGGAGCAGAATGACCGAACTAAGACCTTCTCCATCTCTAACTTCCCCACTGCTACTCCTGTTTTACAGCCAGTATTTGCTGCATCAAGCTATTTGGTCCTTAAAACACAGAACTTGTAGTAGTGATAAAGTCATGCAACACGTTTTCCCATTCTTATCTCCAAGCAATCAAAAAATTATCTAAACACTTGTTTTTTGAACTAAGAGCCAGGAGACTGAAGCTGGACGCCCAAGGAGGCCTTGGAACAGTTAGCAGGGGAGCAGGATCCTCACTTAGAGTTCATTTACTCTCTTGCCCAGCAGCATTAACCTGCACACAACACTTGGCTGGCATAGAGCATAGCAGGAGAGTGCAATAAGACAAACTTCCAGTGCCACGGACCACATACAGTCCTCAAATTGAGTGCTTCCACCCACCCATTGGCTTTGAACATGAGCAGACCAATGTATGGGTATGAGGGAAGGGAATATACTGAGAAAGAGATTGTCCTGAAACTCTAGGACACAGAATGCCAAAGAACTGGGATGGTATTTGAAAAGGCTAAGGTCTTTGTGAGAGAAGTTGCCATTCATAACCCAACTCACTGGAGGACGGAAGGATTACGGTTGGGTAAGGAAAAAATGGAAAAGCCAACCTGACATAGCATCACAGAAGTGAGGGCATTTTTTGGCAGCCTAGAGTTAGCTCCTGAAGTCTTTACTGTTTTGGGGACCCAAAGGCTCCCACTGAAACATTATCAGCTCCTGCTTGTTTTGCTCTCTGTTCTGTTCAGGCAGCCCAGCCTATGGGCACTCCATCTCCCCATTAGCACTAGAAATGGTCTAAAATCACCTGCTACACCAGACCCTGTATGGGCACATGGCTCATCTGTCATACCTGCCTTCAGTCCTCTGCTTGGCCAAAGGTGGTTTTCCCTTTCTCTTTACCCAGGTAACATTCTTCTGTAAAGAAAAGAGTTGCAGGATCTAAAACTACAATACGCAAAGTCAAGTCCTTACCCTAGAGCCTGCTAAAAGCAGAGATAAGGAGTGCCAGGAAACATTATTCACATCTATTGCAACAGCCATCCACCTCAGTTTCCTGCAGTTCTTTCCTACCAGAAAGTATGGGAGTCCTGGAGCTAAAAATTGGGAGGCCAAGGGTGTGAGAATACAGAAAGAAGTAGTTCAAAAGTTCTGAATTCGTTGTGCAGCAGGCAACCTTTGAACCATCAGTTAAGAAATAATTTTAAAATAATCTAAACCTAGCTCATGGAAATGTAAACCCAAGAATGAGTCTAAAACATGATTTCTTACTCCAAATGAAAATTATTGCTTTAGGAATTTAATTTCTCTCATGTACTACATTGATTTTATTGGTTTTTTTATATCAAGACACATCTAAAGAAGTTTCCAAGTGCTCAAGCTAATGAAACACAACTATAGATGTCTCTCAGTTACTCATTGTTAATTTATCCAGGTTGCAAGCTCCTATGCCAGGAGTACAGACAGATCTAATGCAGGAAGATCACTAGAGCTCAGGTACAAAACTGAATAAATATGCCTGTAGAATTCCAAGACTCACTTCCCCTCAGGAAGCAAACCTTTGCTCTTGCAGGCCACATATAAGTCTGTGATACGTTTGTCCCACAGAGGGCCAGTCTGGTTGCCCACACGCTATGCTCCTGGACACAAGCACAGCACACCACCACCGAGTGCTATATACTGAATTAACTCAGCTGAGCTTGAATTACTTGGTTGGGCCACACTAGGCTAGGGTCAGCAGCCATTGCCTCTGCAGCTCACTCCTGGAGCCAAATGGCACATTACATCAGGTACAAATGACACTATGTGGGCTTAGGACACCACTCAATGGCAGGACTGGGTCAACCCACCCTAGCTTTCTTCTGCAACACCACCAGAGCATCTCTTCCCTGCTCCATGTCTCGTCATTCAGGTGGGCCTCAAGCTAAACATACCTTCGGTGTCAGTTCTTCCATGGGGTCTTCTTCTAGGGCCTTCTCACTAGGGACAAGAGGCCACATGAGGGGAATGCAGTGCTGAGGGGCTGTTCATTTGAAGCCCAAAGAGTTGGTTTATGAAGTACAAAGTGGGAAAAAAACCTTACAGCAATTAGCATCAAAGCAGTGATTTAAAAACGTATACAGGTAAAAAAGCTAATCAGTAGCTCTACAGAAGTCCAACTCATTAACTCTAAGAAATGCTGTCCTGCAAAGCCCTGAAAAAAGGTATTACTAATGCCAAGGTGAACTCAAATGCATATGATCTTTCACAACAGCCATCCTTTTCATTATGAATAGCTGCACATGTAGTGAGCTCCAGTTACACAGTTTAAGTTAAACCCTCTGTAATAAAGCTCATGCTTATTTTGCATTTGGACTAAATCAATGATGAGACAGAAAAATAACACCAAAATAGCAGCCAAGCCAGTAACCAAACATCACCATTCTGCAAATCCGAAGTGCTGTAACTCTTGGCAACCAGCCTTGCTAGGCAGGGTGGCAAAACAGAACAGTTTTTTCCAGTTACTTGATAGAATAAGCCTCAAAATCACATGCATCAAAACCCCAGATGAGGGAAAACAAAAAACAAAAGCAGAAAAAAACCAGCCACCTCACAAATTTTTGTCTCAGAGACACTCACCTAGACTCAGCTTTTGTCCTTGGAGATGGAGTTTTGGACCTTTTTGCTAAAGGAGGCAAAGAAAGTACAGCTTCACCCTCTAGAACTACTTATTAAACCCTTCATCTGCTTTTGCTGTAGGGCCCTCAAAAGCAGAGCCTTCACCATGTCATCTGGGTGACTCTTCAGTGGTTCAGACTTAAGGAACTGAACGGAGCCATGCCCCACCTGAGCCTTGGTTAGCATTTTCCACTTCAGTCTGCTGGCTCACTTTCATCATGGTGACATCAGAGTTACCTATTTTCTGCTTGGAGACATGAAACCACGAACAGAGCATGCATATGACCAATTTGAACATGGGGGAGCTTTGAGGGGGAACAGAGACTTTCAATGCTAGCCTGTTGCAACAGCTGGATGACAAGTTCATCATTAACCACACATACATACACACACATACAAAATGTTTTTAAGTCACACTATTAGCTTCTCACTAAGAGCATTGTATCATTCCCTTGTATAAGAGGAAGTAAAATTTATTTTCTTTTTAAAGCAATTTTGCCAAAATTGCAGCTCTGGAGGCAAGTGTTTGGGCTGACTTATACCAACATAAGATGGAATTTAAAAACATTGTCATATCTGGGTACAAATTAGTTTTCTTTGAAGGAAGGTTTTAATCACACTTAAGAAAGCAGACTGGAGGAGGGGGGAAGTGGCACAAGAACTGTTTCACCATACACCAAACACTTACTGTTACAGTGCCTGTTAACTGTTGGCTGTGCTCAGAGGCTAAGCTCTCTGGTAGCGAGTCCATGTTTTTAGAGTTTGAAGGATCTTTTCTGCCCTCTGGATTAGCAGACTTGGGTATCACTGCAGAACAGCAATGGAGTGAGACCTTTGTTATGGCAACTGAACACACACACAGGCATTTCATTTTCATTCTTACATACATGCATAAAAGTGTAACAGTACAACTTATTAGGTGCAAACATCTCAAGATCTTGCTTAATAGAACAAAACCATCAAACATCTCCAAATTACCTCATGCAGAATTGCAATACTAAATAAACATCATCTTGAGCCTGCCTCTTTTAAGCGCCTCGTACTGTATGAATATGTACCACTTCCTCATCTTTTGCTACCTTGACTCTCAGCTCTGGAAGACACAGAACAACCTTTTGTGTCTGGCTAAAGCAACAGACCAGCAGGATCTTCCATCTCCTTTTCGCTCCATCAAATCTCCACCAGGCAACTGCAGAAGTTGTTTTGCTACAGATGAACTACCTTCTGCCCTTTCTGCTCCCCAATTGCTTCAAGCAGTAGCATCCACCTTGTGCCTCTGTGTGTGCTTCATGGTGGACACTGATGAAGAAGCTTCTCCCTCACCTGCAACTCCAGAATCCGGAGGAACTTCCCTTCTAGCTCATTTTGTGTTGTAAATGGAGGAAAATGGGAAGAACTACTGAAGAAGTTACTGTCTCAGACATCTAGAGCTGGAAGCAGCTCTTTTAGCTATCCACCTGGAGGAATCTGAAATGCACAGTAACTAAGACAAAAGTAAAAATTTGCTTTTAACATAGGCACAGAAATAACACTACCTAACCTAAGAGGTCTTCAAACTTATGATTTATTTACTGAGACAGAGAATGGTAGCAGTAGAAATAGAGCTGCAAGTTCATTGTTTTATAAGACCTGGAAAGATCTGTTAAACAAGTTATATCAAGGAACAATCCACACAAAAAAATAATCACCTCTCACAAAAACTGAAGTACAGCCAATTTTGCAGCAAGAATATATCCCAGTCAAAGATAAAAGATCATGATACAGAAGAAAAACCACCTCCCAAATTGCTACTGAAATTGAGCTGAGAAAACATTTCCTGCATAAGGCCAATTTTGACCATGCATGCCTCTTGCTTTTGTGCTGAAAGCAGCTTTTCCTTAAACTATGGGTCACAGACTTGATGGGGATTTACAGAAGAACTTCAGAGCAAGGTAGAGGGAAAGGAAGGAGTTACCTTCTCTTCCCCTTGGACAAGTGCTGGGCTTGGACCTTCCTTTGTTCAGGCACCCAAACGTCACATATGTACTTTTAGGCAATGTGTTCCCTCAACATCTATCCTATTTGGAACAAAATCAAACTCAGGCCTGGAAGGAAACATCTTGCAGATGTTCACTGGCAGCATGGGAAGTGACACTATTTGATCACAGAAAATCCAACGTGCCCAACTCAAAGAAATACGAAGTGTTGGCTGTAGGCTGGCAAGGAAGAAGAAATAATGGCCACTCCAGGTCCATGCAGCTACGTTTGTAGTTGGGGCACTCACAGAGAGCTCTGTGACACAGGGATTTACAGCAGCACTCACAACCACACGCCAGGGAGTCACCTCCTGCAGAGAGGAGCTGAGCTACTGCTCACCTGTCTACAAACAGGGGCTGCGGGTGAGCATTTCTGCTCCACTGGCTGCACTTCCACAACAGCCCCCAGCATCTCCAGTGCATCATCCACTCTGCATGGCCTAAAGGGACCAGAGCACACCATTCTCTATCACATCATGTTGTTGAAAAAGAAGCAGAAGAGGCCTCCCTGCAGAAAGCCTTAGAAGAGTCTGTCCCACCACATTCACCTACTGCACAGAGGAGAGAGCACACTAAGTACCAAGGTGCAAGCAGTGGTCTATCAGAGGACCTGTGCTTCTATGGGCACACAGATGCCACTGACCCCTCCTGAGGGGAATCTCCCACAGGCACCCACACAGCACAGCCAAATCAGGAACCACACATGGGGCAAGCAAGGGAGAGTAGATGTGTGTATCCCACTGCACTGCAACTGCTGGTGGAAAAACACTTCTGCACACTCTTTACACGTCCAAGGTCTGCGATCAGCTGAGATGTGCCGTGCCAGGCTGCCTGCCATTGCACGAATCCAGCCTCCATGAGCTGTTCCTCTGCCCATGCAATCCCAGCAGCACACGGCCATGGTGCCCCATCATCTCTGGGCTAGAAAGACAGCATCTACCACAAGCACCAGTTAGCAAGTTTACAAGATAAAAGAGTAGAAGATTGAGCTTGGGGGTTGCTTTTTTTTTTTTTTTGATGTGGTTAACTTCAAGCTGTGGACTGCAACTGAAGATGCTCGTTTGAAAACCAAACAATTTCAATTTCATAAAATAATAATTATTTTTAAATTACCTGCTTCATTCTGCCTGGCTTGCTTCCCAGCATGGGCAGACTCCTGTTCAGCCACATTTATCTGTTGGTGTGAATTAATCTCACGTGAAAGTGACATTAAAATAAGTAGAATCTTTATCTGGTAAGGTCGGCTACATAATAACACAACTAAGAGTTGTTAGTTGCCAGAAACAATTCATTGGCAAGTCATTGGATGCCAATTGAGTTGACCATTTGGAAATGTCTCAGCTCCTGCCAGGATAAATGACAGCTTCTATACTATGGCTATTTACTGTCATGTAAGATTTTCTGCAAACCTGTGGATGAATCACAAGTATAAAACATTAACCATATTAACATTTACCAAAAAAAAAAAAATCACAGCCATCCCACTTGTTTTTATATTAGCTTATTAAAAACTTGAGATTTTAAAATGTCTTAAACATTGGCTTTTAATCCAGAAGTACCACATATAAAGTAAATTAAGGTTTGTGTCTTGAAGCATCCCTCTTCTCCAGGTTCTAGTGTCACAATTTGCTCATCCTGTGCCATGTAAGCTAATGTAATGTGAGCTAATGTAAGAGTATGTAAATACTTTGAATTATGAAATTAAATGCCATAAGCCTTCCTACTTAAACTCAGCAAAAATAATCACATCACACTGAATTGATTAACAAGCCAGTTCAACCTTAAAGCTTCTAAACCCTAAATTTGATTCCCCTGAAACTTCTTTCCTAAATTCTCTAATCTCTCTTCCAGGCCAAAATTAAGAACATTTTTATGGAGTCACAATTCCTCCATTCAGGAAGACAGATATGTTGTAAAACAGACATAAAAAATAACCACCCAAAAAAACACTCAATGTTTTTGCCCAGTGTATCAAGTAATATAGTTTAGAAAAGAAAAACTCATACTAAGAGCATACCATCATTTTTTCATCTCCCAGAACTTTTCTAAGTACACTTAAGAGTTCCAACTTAGCACTGAAAGATATTTTGATTTTTGTTGCTTCTGTTTTGTTAAGAATAGCAGGAATCTTCATGTAAATTTTAACAATATTTTCTCCATCCGCCTCTGCATAAAAAAAAAAAGCAGTTAAATCCGGTTTAGAGCAAGACATTCAGTATATCACCCCAAAAGCATTTGAATAAGTGTTTGTGGGGTTTTTTTAAAAACAGTCTCTTTTACATCTTGCCCACACATTTCCAATTACTCTGTTCGCTCATTTCTTTCTCTCTGGGTCTAAATGATTATTCTATTCGCTAGCACATCTATGAACTGACCTCTTAACACATCCTGCTTGGGTTGAGTGAGTAGGTTATGGACCCACAGACAGTCCAACAAGCAGAGCTGACGCAAGGTGACCAAAGTGCACAACAGGGGGAGAGGGAGACACAGGAACTCTTTGGCAACAGTAAGATTTTGGGTTGGCTCCCTGAATCTTATGAACCCACAGCAAAACAGATGATAACGCTGGTTGGAAAACCTTACCCTCCAGGCTGTAACTGCTGACTGCTTCTTTCGACAGCTTCACTGAGTCCCAAAGAGCACCCTTTGAAAACCAAAAACCACCATATCAGGAGGGCTGAGCAAGCACCCACTGCATTAGACAGCCAGCCCAAGGCCAGCTGGGCTTTGCTATTACCTCATTACTGTCCACATAGAAAGACACACTCTGGCTGTCAGCATTGAAGTCAATCCAGAACTCCTCCAGCTTCTCATCTGATGGTTTCTTCACCTGGGGAAGCACAACAGCAATGCTGCCATTCCCAGAAAACCCTGTAACTGCTGTCATAGTCAGTTTTCTTTAACAAGACAAAGCTGGAAAGAGTTCCCCTACATATGTGTGTACACATATTCACACCTTACAGAAGTAACAGTTAGGATCAACGTATAAGTTCCCAGCCTACTGCTCACCCAACCATAGGCACAGTCAGATGGTGCTCTACAACAGCCAAAGGAAAGGCAATACTTCACGCAAATGCTCATGTGTTTGTGACAGGAAAGAGTCTGTGAAACTTTTCTGTGTTTCTGAGCACTTAAAATAAGCATAAGCAATGGAACCAGCTTCCATCAACTTGGTTTTAATTTGATACAACTGTCAGGAATGGTGCAATGAATATATTTACTTAAAGAGCAGTAAAGCAATCTGGAGGATCTATAACTATGACCTCTCCTACACAGGCATCAGGCTAATCTTTTTTTCTGGCAGCCTGGGAGCAGCTCTGCTGGAAGAATCAGAGCTGTCCTGTCCTTCTGTTTCCTTTTAGAGATCTCTCTTCTGTCACCACCATGAAGAGAAGCACTGCCTCTATCATTTGGCTGATATAAAAGCAAAGTCAGCAGCAGTAAGTTAGGAGCTAAGTGACAAACAAGCAAGCTTTATAACTAGAATAGAACGTTATGCTCTACACTCCAGAAAATTGACCATTACCTCATTTGTGTCAGCAAAAGCAGATATACAAGGAAATGAATAGACTCTGGAAGAAAAGCAGACTTCACATGATATATTCAACATCACAGTCTGACTTTATGAAAGATAAAACCATTAAGATTGGGTACTAATCTTATTGTCCAAAAAAAGGAATTTATTAATTCCTTGAAGTAAAATAAACTTGACGAAGCTTAGAGAATATAGTGTTTTAGTTGTGATGCTTTGTTTTCATTTATTTTACTTTCAAAAGAACCACCATTAAAATAAAGTCCTTTTCTTAAGAAGAACTAAATATTCATATGTGATGTGAATCCTTTTCTTTGAAATATAACCCAAGTCATTTTACAATCCTAGCTTTTCCCCTCTGCAGCAGCACTTTAATCTGCTCACAGCTTACCTTCTTTCATCCCCAAGCCTTTCATTTAGCCGGTTAAGAAATTTTCTGCAGTCCTTCAAGACAAATGACATCTTATTAAAAAATAAAAATCAGGCTACATTTCCTTTGCCAAGAGTTACTCTATTGGGCTGAGTTACCTCTACCACAGTTATAAACTCTTAACTAGGCAGTGTCATGCCAAAGGCCACTGAGACTAAATACTCAAGTTGCTACAAACAGTTGGACCCAACTTATGACCAGCAAGCCTCCAAACATAAACCACAAAAGTTAACTTATTTATGCTTTAGAAGTAAAATAACTTAGAAATAAGAGCTATTTTAACAATATGCCATTTTATATTTGCCAGATTAAAAACAAAACAAAATCCCCTGTCCACAAATAACTAATAAACTATTTATAAAATCAATTTTGCAGGAACTTCAGTCAGGATGTCCTTGTAAGAAGTCAACCAAAACTAGCCCCTATACAGACTTGTCAAGTATGTTGTTTTCAAAATAAGGACCCTCACCGTCTCAAATTCTCTATCCTTGATCTCTTTGAAAGCTTCAGCAAGATAGTTATCTTCAAACCAGTGGTGAACAAGGTCATCCCTCCATTTTTTTGTTGTTAACCTACAAAGTGCTTCTGAAAGGGCAACTTGAAGGTCATAATCTACATGGTAAACATAAGCACAGGATAACTATCACACCCCAGCATAACATCTCTACTCTTGCACTTATATACTACACAGTCATATTCATCAGCTAGCTTCAGTTTCACCAAGGAAGGCAGTGGAGGGTAAGAGCCAAATGTTAGCTCCAGGCACCCTCAGCTCCCTGTCTCAGCAAGGTCAAGGTGCAGAGCACTAACCACAATACACACACACACGATGCTCTTGGGGATCAGGGAGACAATGAAAGCAAAGCCTCAGCACTAGCTCACTATCATTAAGTCACATTTGACACACCACAGTAACGCCCTACAGAGTGTAACTGCTAGGTGAAAACAAAACCGATTTCACTCAAGAGGCTATAAACATTAATAACTGAGATCTGTCCACATCACAGAGTAGTTAAAATTTATTTTTTAAAGACTAAGAGGAAGCATACTTTGTAAGCATGTCCATAAAGCTGGCCTAATTACCTTTCTACATATCAGTTTAGCTTTTCTTATTAGTTAATACAAATTACTAACACTAACCAGAAAGAACTAATGCATTGTCGCATTAAGAAAATATTAATCAAAAATTGTTAAAGTACCATCTGATTTTCCTCCCCAAAAGTCTTGACAAAGAAATAATTTAATTTATAATTTTATCTACAATAAATTAGCAGCTGAAGTAAAGCCAGAGAAGCCCAGCTTTATAAGAATAACCACTAAATACTTCTTACCACCAGCCTCCAGTATAGTTTTTGCAAGGTCTTTCCTGAAACAACATAATGCAACAAGTTAAAGTGGAAATAACTTTAACTGCTGCAGCAGTGAAGACAGCATTTACCTACAGCATCTGGAGGAAAAGCCACTTACGTGAGCGAGCACATCTCCTCAGACAGAGGGAACTTCTTTCTCTCCTCTCTCGGGACACTGTCAAGTATAGAGTTGAGGGTCCTCAAAGCCTTTCCGCCACCCCAGGAGAAGAAGCAGACAAGTAAGGTAAATAATTTAGTAACATGTTTTTCACACTTTGTATCTAATTACACACACTTGTGTGCATATGCATCTGTAATTTTCTTCTCCAAATAGGAGTCTTACCTCCTGTCGCAGAGCACAGCAAATATTTGCTTCTGTCACCAGATGCCCTAATTCTGGTAAAAATAAATTCACCAGCTCTTTCTTCCCTAGAAAAATCATTTGAAAGATTACAGCTAACAATGAGGTGGTCTCCATATAAAAGACAATTGAGCAACTACCGTTTCTTGTGTTGAAGGAGTTAAAATATCCCAGCTGGGAATTCATTTTAAAACAAAGCTTCCAACCATCTAATCCTAGACAGAAAAGGGAACTGTTAACTTCTCTGTAATAAAAGCTCCAGACACTTTAACTGCTGACCTGGGTAACTATTTAAATAGGTACAGAAAGAAGCAGCTACTTAACTAACCATGAGAGATAAAACCATAATATACAGCTTTTGTCAAAGTCAACAGAACTAACCACTAGAATATTAACCCAAGGACGCTCATGCCCGCTCTGCTCCCACTAGAATACGCTACAAGGATGAATAAACCCAAGTTACTCAGCATACAATGTAATGTTTCATTTTTACATGACCTGTAAGCCTGGAAGTCCGGGCATACAGATACTTGCTCCTTCCTAAATCACCTGCTCCCCTGCCCTAATGGAAAGCCATCTGCAGCCACAGACAAAGTCTTGCCACTGAAACAAATGATAGACAGATATCCTTCTGCCTAATTAGGATGGCTGAAGGAGTTACCACATCATTCTGCAGAGGTAGTTGCCTTCAGCAAGGGAATAACACCTGAAGCCACTATGAACAGATGCACAAGAGCAGATTGTCTAGCCTGAACTCCTTTCAGAAGCACCTCTTACTCTATTTCACCGAGTGAAATAACAAGACACCACAGCTAGATTATTATATTTTTTCAGCATATTTAAAACAAGCTAACAAAAAGAAACAGTAAAAGGCTTTGTGATCCAAGTGTTAATGAAAATTAACTGGAGATAAATCAGCAGGAGGATTTAAAGAAAACATCACAGAGCGGAGGAAGGGAGTGGAGGGGAGAAGAGAAAGGGGATAGAGTTCAAGCAGAATAAAGAAATGTGTTCATGAAACAGAGATTCAGGATATCGAGGAATGGAAGGAAAAAAAAAATACTGACCTTCATTACTGCACTTGCCAATCACCTGATAGAAAAAGTAAAGAAAGCCTTCTTTAACACACCACAACCCAAGAAAAGCAATACTCAAAGTGCTGAGATGTTTATGCCTCCACTGTCACACCTTTCAGGGGCTAAATAACTTAAAACATTAGTTTATCCACATCAGGAAAAGCAGTGCCACCTGATACAGGTATTCCACATATGCTCACACCCCAATCATACAGGATGGAATCATGCAAGAAGGGTAAAGGAAGCGAAGCACCCACTTCCCCCAGGGATTTCAGCAGCACTTGACAGTGCGGTGCCCTCAGCTTCCCTGGAAAACCCACATCATGGCATCACTTTGTTAATTTTATTGAACATATGGGCTTACGGAGAAACACATGTTATGTTTACACACTCCAGTACTAGATATCATAACATACGAGGTCTGAAGAGTGCTAAAGTCCATTGAGGAAAATTAAAAATAATAATGAGCAAAACCCTACTTCATCCTCCACAGTGAAAACATATGGAAAAAGTGGACCCGGAAGACAAAGAAATCAAATTTTAACAAATAAATAATTTAAAGAGTATTTAATATAATTTCAATGCAGTTAGTAGAGAAAGAAGATTTTGCTCAAATATCCTTTATCAAGCCTCCAAAAAAATTCATAAGTATTCAAATAAGTTCTGATGCACAAAGCTACACTGTTCAAGTAAGCTACATGCAAGACTGGGGGAACAGCTTGGGGAAAGAAGCTAAAAGCATTCTTCCTACAGAAAATTTACATCACTAGGCTTCCAATACCTGTGAAGTTATGAATATTTAAAATAGAAACCTAAATGAGAATTGGGAGCAGCTCTGATTATTCTTTAAAAGTCAACTGTTTCAAACACCAGAGGACCAAGTCACCAGGACTACCTTGGCAAACACATTTGCACATAAAGTGCAGCTCAGTGTCAGTAATTTGTGTTTTTAAAAAAGAGCTTCAGCATGAAAGCTTTTATTTACAAAATGCATCAGAAATTCTTACACATTTTCCTGCAAAACAAACAGTTTCGTGTTAGAAAAACAACAAAATTGCTGCAGCTCTGTGCAGCCCTCCCTGCAGCAGCTTCTCCCAGGTGAGTTAAACCTCAGCCTGACACTAGCCCAGAGCACACACCTGGGCACTGCCCGTCCCCACCACCTGAGCTGCATCCCAGGCTCAGTCCTGGGGCACAAACTCTGCACAACTGTTTGGTTTTTGAACAGAAAACCATCTGTGAATGATGGCTTTTTATCCAATAAAGGCAACCTTTCTACCCGCTTAGTACATGTACATACCAACGCAGAGTCAAAGAAGTCTTCAAGTAGTAACATCAAAAATTTATTCTCATTTGGGTCGATGAGGTTCACAAATGCTCTTGCTCTTTCAAACCAAGATACCAGGTAAAAGTTAAAAGAATCAGTTAAAACCTGGGAAGGAGAGTTAATAATCCTTAAACTAGCTATTGACATAGCATTAAGGAGCTTGAATTTTTCTAGGGGGCTATGAAAAATGCCATCCTTACTCCCACTCAGCAGGGCTTATCCCCCCTCCTTTTGCCTTCCTTTCTCATCTCAAGGCACACACTCTTGGTGCTCAGGACCTCCTTGACACAATGCACAGGGCTAGTGGCATCATAACTCCTACAGAAATTTCTAGAGGACATCATTTCACAGTGAAATAATGTTTTAAAAATTCATGAAGCTTTTCTAAAGTCATTATTTAATACTTTATGTTATTAAATATATTGCATAGCATCACACACCTATGGCTAACTAGAAATCTATGCTTCACTGGAGATACAGAGTTCAGATGGGAAAAGCTTCATTAATAAGCTCTCCATACATGAATTTTGAGTAACTGTATCCCTGAGAAGCATAATTACAAGGCAGGATTACAGCATTTTGGACTGAGGACTCCTTGGTACAACTCTGCTAACAGAGAGCAAGTGTTAACTGTTGCCTCCTAGATCCAGCATAAGTGCATTTCTGCTACTACAAGTATTACCAGCTGAAATCAGTATTCTGCCATTATACCAGAAGATAAAATTCAATTGCGGGTTAAATGCATCTGATTTACTATGTATCTAGAAAGGGAACTTCATAAAGGGTATGTCAGTTTTTAAAATTATAAAAGCACAAACTGCTCATCAATTCTATTACTACAATTATATTTTGCTGCAGCACTTGAAATGCATTTAAAAACTCTATATCATTTCACAATGGGACTCATCAAAACTCATCCTCTCCTTCCATTGTGAGCTTTTTTTAAAAAAAGCCATAGACCCCTTAAGTCAGGTGAAGCCATGGATGCCAGCTGCTGTACTGAAAGTAATGCAATAAATATAAGCATTTTTTCCCTACTCAGCTCATATTATATATATATATATATATAAAAATTCCTTTCTGCATAGCTAACAAGCCATCCTCTAGTCCTCACTTCCTTGGAGTTCTTTTCCTGATGCAAGCAACCTTAAGTCACATTAGTAACTTTTATACAGTATTATACTCATCTTTTCTACCAGTCCTTGCTGAATAAACAAACTCGTCCCTTCTTGAAGATCACTTTTAAAGTAGAGTTGAATACATTTCAGGAGCAGCGAAACATTCTGGAATTCATTCCTGTCCAGCTCCTACAGAAACACAGAGTGCTGTTCTTCATTAGTCTGATGCCCATAGAGCTGGGCATTAAGGTGGTTAAGATTATTTATGGTACTCACCTTTCTCAGGGCTTTGTCTAGCTGAGTGAAGAGAGATTTACTGTATTTCTGGGGAGGCTCTATTTCTCTCTCCTGAAGCAGTTCACTTATTTTCTGAAATCCCTTCCCCTTAAAAGCATCAGCAAGAAGCGATTCAAGCTGCAGAGCAAGGGAAAGCAAACAACTAGCGAGGGCATTTGAGTTGTTGCAGCACTAATTATAAGAAAACACTTGTAATGCTATTTTAAAAATTGCAGGCTTTTTGTTTGTTTGTGCTTTGCTTCTCTACTTTCACTTTACTGTTACATCTGAAGGTGAAACATCAGTCTTAATCTCCATAAAAAGACAGGACCTTTGAACTCAAGTAATCTTAAAGGATACTGAGTGAGGAGACAAACAACTCCTTTAGCATACTCGGTAATTCTTACTGTGTCCTGCAACTATTACTATAATTTCTTCCTCCTTACTAAAGACAAAATTAAGGCATCTGTTCCACTTACTACATTACATTGAATTATTAAAAACCCTAGGTCATCCCATATGCATTTAAGAATGCACCTTTAAATATGCATATAACTATCTGCAAGATAAAACTAAGGATGCACTTAAAAGATATTTACGTAGTCTTCTGCCATGGTTGCCACATTGCCACTCATCCCTTTATTACGGTCCTCACGTTTTTCTTCCTTTAAAAAGAAAAGGGAGAGAAAAACCACAGAAAATAAAAGAGCCCCAAAACTGAAGATTGACCCCATTTTTTTCCCTAAAGGGCCATTTTTCCTTCTTTATTTCAAAATCCCCCCGCACCTCCAAACTAGAGGTTTACCAAAGCAGGGAGGATCACACTGCATGTCCCCATTCCCCCCTCCCTCTGTCCCTCAGCCCGGCTACCAGTGAGGCTTACCTGGGCCATAGCCGGGAGGTGGGGGGGGGGGGGAGGGGAGGGTGTCTGAGCTGCGGCTCCGCGGCCAGGGGCGGCCCAGGAGCAAGAAAGATACCGGGGCTGCTTCACTTACCCCCCACCCCCCCGCGACCCTCGCACGATCACAGCCAGCTACCAGATACGCTGGGGTGGAAAAGAGACCCTCACCAACACTTCCCACAGCTCCCAACGCTCTCTTTCCCCCAGCAAAACTAACTCTACCGCCCCAACTCTAGGTAGGGAGCAAGAAAGGGGGGAAAGCCGGTTTTCGCACCCGCACTAATAAGCCGCACCTGTGCGGCGAGGAAGGGATTCCGATCTTTTTCTCAATTAGGGATATGAAGAGGACGTATTGACTTTTTAATGAATTTCAAGTTCCACAAATGGGAGCCTT
>JAOQGH010000012.1:64526198-64538530 GCA_025769975.1 Gallinago jamesoni
GGGGCGTGGATGGGTTTCCGCCGCCCCCCCCCCCCCCCCCCGCCCCGCACACCGGTGGCGGTGTTTGGCACCGCCGTCCGAGCGGAGGGTACAAAAGAGGACCCCGGGGAAGGGGCTACTGTCTTTTGGGGGGTCATACCCAGCATTTTCTGCAAGAGGCTGGGGGTTTGTTTTCACACAACTAAAGGTAAAGTTCAGTGAATTTTTAGAGGGAGACAGAACAAACGAGAACATCCTTCCGAACAGGAGGCATGGTTTAAAGGACTATCGCAATATCAGTGTTTCAATGATTCCATCTCTATAATGCTATGTATGCTGTATTTTCTTTCTTTCCGTTTTTGAGATCTAAGAGGAAACGTTCTCCATTCAAAAGCCCTATCGGCTTTTTTTTTTTTCCCCTAAAAGAAAACAGTAACAAAAAAGCCCTACCTATAACTTTATGATAAATTAAAAAAGGCTCATCAATAAGATGGCACTGACTCTGGGTTTGCATTTTAAACTTTTGCCGCGGAGCACAGCGTGGACAACACGGTTAAAAAACACTTAATTCGTTTACATCTAAATCCGAAGAGCAGGTTATTTCTACGCTCCCTTTGACTCCCTCCAGGGGCTTTTTAAGCTGCCGGCAGTTCCGAGTCGCCCTCGAAATCAAACATCAGAGGCACCTCCGACTTTCAGACCCTGCCCAAATTTGCAGGGGTCGCGGTCCCCTGCTGCTGGGGGGGGGGGGGGGGGCTGGCTTCGAACAAGACCCGCCTAGACTACCTCCCCCCATCTTCAGGTAACCCTGTGTGGAGCCTACTTGCGGGGCGGAGGGGGGAGCAGACTCTGCCCGCCCGGGGGGGGCGGCACTGCGGGAAGGGCTGGAGACACACACACACACATATATCCCGGGGACGCCCCGATCGCATAAAAAAGCAGGAGTCGCCGCCGTCGCCACCCCCCGCCATGAAGCTCACCTGGGACATCAATGACCCCAAGCTGCCGCAGGTACCGGGCGGGGAAGGGACGCGGTAGGAAAATTCCCGGCCGGTTATAACGCGGGGCCCGGCGGCTGGGGTGCTGGGGAGGACAAACCTTCCTTCTGAGCAAAGCTTCATTTGACGGCTGGCTTAATTTTTCTGCACCTTTTCGCATATAGTTACAGGGGTCTCAATGGGCTGCAGCTGTCAATACAAAATGACCTGTAATAAAAAATATGGATTTAATACGCACCTTTGGCCAGCTGTGTGCAAACTCCTAAAACCATTTTAAGCCCTGCTCTTTGGCCAGTTTCCTTCTCCTTCATTCCTCATTTAAAGAAATGTTGGAAAAGAATCGTGGAATGACTATTTTCTGCTACTATAATTCAAGCTATCTAGAGATTTCATGGATTTGTTGATGTAACATTTTATTGTTAATGTGCACTCCGCTTTTTTTCTAGTTGTGAGCTCCAAATTGTTAATTCACAACTTTTTTCAGCTTAGAATGTATTTAATTTTACAGAGCCTATGTAATTACAGAACGGCTTAACTCTGTAAATACTGAAATACTGGTAGTTTACCTGCATTCACTGGGACTTCTCACATGTGGTACAGACGTATGTTAAATCAGTGTTGCAGGAGCTCTTAGTAATACTGTAAAAATCTGGAGTTTAACATCTTGGTCATTCTTTTATTGCTCCTGGTAATTACATGTTTGTAAGGAAATCTAGAAAGCCAGTGACCTCCCAGATTGAGATTTTATTTCTTCAAACCATACATAATCAGAAGTATATTTACAGTGACCATTTTTTAATTTTTTCTTTTTTTAAGGGAAAAGACTTATTCAACTTATATCAGATGCCCGTTAAGAAACTATTCCTTAGCTGAAATTTCTAGTTTCCACTCTGCCAGTGCACAAACCCACAATGAGAAGAACTTAATAGCAAGTATGAGCAGGGTCACTTCTGTCCCATCTGGGCATGTTGGTAGTATAGCAGTCAGTTCCAGTAACAAGGCTGATCTCTTATGGCTGGGTAACCCCACTGCAAAGAGGCATCTGTGACAACAGACAGTGTTACTGTGGATCATGATGCAAAAGAAGAAAGGCCTCTGACTTTTGAGACGTGGAAGCTCAGACTGCTTCTCCCCTTTTATAGAGCATTTCAGAATAAGCTATTCTTTCAAATATTGTTTTTTCTGCTGTGTGGGTGGTCATAGAAAAAGCCCTTTTTCCCCATTATGTATTTTGTAACAGGGCAAAAACACCAGGTTGCAATATTCTGTTAAAAGTCTCTTCCCTCCCCTAGGAGCCCAAGCACTTTGACGTCTTCCAGGAATGGCCCGATGGCTACGTGCGGTTCATCTACTCCAGCGAAGAGAAGAACGCCCAGAGGCACCTCAGCGGCTGGGCCATGCGCAACACCAACAACCACAACTGCCAGATCCTCAAGAAGTCCTGCCTGGGGGTGGTGGTGTGTGCCAGGAGCTGCGCTCTGCCCGGCGGAGCCCGGCTGCAGCTTCGCCCCGCCATATGCGACAAGGCTCGACAGAAGCAGCAAAGTGAGGGGTGCCCCAGGAGAGTTGGGATGCCCAAGGGACCCCATTCCTTTCAGCTGGGATTGATTTCTAAACTGGGATCGCCCTCGCTTGCATGCAGGCGAAGGCGTAATTGCAAAGACTCTGACAAATACACTTATTTCCCAATTTCACCGATGTCTGTAAATACTGAAGGGGAAATGGATCTAAAATCCTTTAACCCATTAGTGTTGATATCAAGTACGGAGCTCTAGTCCATACCATTCTGTTATGCTTGGTAGTCTACGTTGCATTTCCTCGAGCATCACATTTTAATCTGAATTTCAGTGAAGGCTGATCACATTGCTTGTATTTGAGTTCTGTTTACTCTCAGACAACATCCTTGCCTTTAACCAGAGTCTTCAGTAGTTTCTTTATCTCCATCCACAGAGAAAGCCTGCCCGAATTGTAACTCTGCCCTGGAGCTGATTCCTTGCCGAGGACACAGTGGCTACCCAGTCACTAACTTCTGGAGGCTTGATGGCAAAGCAATATTTTTCCAGGTAAACGGCATGCATATGTATGTGCACACACATATATAGATTATATCCAGAGAGAGATATTTCTCATTCCCTTTTTTTTTTTTTTTTTTTTGTTTAACACTGAGCACAGCGAGCACAGTGGACTCCTGGTATATGACTGAATTCCTTTGTAGTACGCACATGGCAAAACAAAATAAAACACTAACACTTGACTGTCTTTTTAAAAGCAGCATTTGAGAGTTAACGATATTAAATTTTAACTATAACATCATTATAGATGTCTAAAGTTCTCCTCTTTACAGCACACAAATATGAACAAAGAGGTTGTCCTGCACCCTGGCATCTCACCAAGGACCTCATATTTATTTCCTATCAAAATAAATAAATGGGGAAGGAAAAGACTTACTTAAATTGCAAAATTTGAAGTGGGAAAATTCTACTTCATGTGACAATAACCTTTGAATTTCAAGATGATTTAAAAACTTGTCAGGAAAAAAGGAAATTTAGAAAGCTAAAATTTGAAATTTCAGGTTGATTTGTTGTTTTTTTTATCAACATTAGGACAAAAAATTCACAAAAAGCTTCTGTTCTGTGAGACAACATCTCTGCTGGATGATTTTTTTTTTTCCCCCTGACCCACGCTACAGTGAATTCTGTTCTCCAATTAGTTATTGAAAGCAAACTGACCACATACCCGAGTTCTCACATGTGTTATTATTGTTACTGTTCAGATATTCTGTTACAGACATGTGAGAACTGAAGATTTTCACCATCAAAGTAGTTGATAAATCCTCCCTCAAGAAGTTAATTTCTATTTGAGAAAGGACAGCATCTTAAAAGCAACTTTCAGTTTCCTACTTTGTATTAGGGACCATATGCAGGTCCATTTAGGGGAATGTAATGGGTAAAGACACGTAAAATACATTATTTTATCACACAGTAATATAACTTTGGATGCATAGATCTGCTTACCCACAGATGTTTCAATAGCAGAGCATCTTTCTAGAGTAACTTTTCAGTCCTTTTCAAGAAGATGCTTACTGTAGAGAGAGAATATTTGACATCGGGTGGCGTGAAACCTCTTTAAAGCCTATTTATACTGTTTTAGTGGTGGCTATTATAAAGTAGAACTGAGATCCTGAACTGCAGAAAACCAACCAAGTTACATTTATAATCTTTTTTACCCCTGGTTCTAATCGGCTACTCCTGAATGTCAGATACATAGGTAGTGCCTTTGCTCCTTCATCAGCTTTGCAGTCCCCTCTGACTTCTCCCTCACTTTTTCCTTCTATCTACCTGAAAATTGTTACTTATTTTATTTTTACATTTAATTTACATTGGTTAGTTCCTCCTCCCTGTTCCCTTGTGCCAAAACACAGACCGTGCCATGGCTTCCTCTCATTCTACTTACTGCATTTTCTTTTGTTTTACCCAATTCCCATTCATATCTATTCCTTTGCTAATCCTAATTTAGGCTAAAGGAGTCCATGACCACCCCAGGCCAGAGAGTAAATTGGAGGCAGAGGCAAGACGAAGTGCAATTAAGAAGCAAGTGTCCTCTTCTTACCATTCCCAGAAAAAGAGACCTCTCAACTCAGAGGTAAGTCTAAGTCATTAGTCAATTAAAAAGGTGTCACAAGGATGTACTGGGGATCACAGGGCAAAACAAATCTGTTCATTTGGGGATGAAATGAGCAGTAGCATAGGTGTTAAGACATACATGGGTGTGCAGGCAGTATTGATTCTTGAATCTCAAAGATCTACTTGTCCTTGTCAGGCAGGAAGGTACCACGACAGTGGCAGTTATGCCAATAACCTACAGAATCTGCCCTGTATGGATGGCCCAGAAAGGGTTGGTATCATCACAGACACCAATTTTTCAATTCCAGCCCAGTCTTACCCTTCTCTGCAAAACTCTGACCTGTACAAAGCCTCTTACGACTCAGCTAACTTCCAAGAGGACCAGCTATTGACATACTCAAAGTGCCCCAATCCAAGGATCTATGTGCCCAGGCCATGCAGCTATGAGTTCGGAGTTCCCACCTTTATAAGCTCCAGCCCTTACTCAGCATTCTACAAAGATCTGACAAGTCCTGCCGTTGATGCTGATCCCCTTAGTTTGAATGGATCTCACTACAATGCTGTGACCACCCATGATAAGACCTTCGATAACCCTGGCAGACATTACGGACTGAAATCAGCTTGGGGCAAAACTGGCAGTGGAGACCGGAGTGACTATGGACAGATGCAAACAAGTGTTAACCACCCTTACTATGTTGGGGACTACCCCTGCAGGTATGGTCCCAGCCCTTCTCCCATAGCCCCACCATTGCAAACTGTCATCACAACCACCACCAAGGTGTCCTACCAGGCCTACAAGCCATCCACGCTGAAATACAATGACAACCTCTGTGATATGAAAAATCTTCAGAGCTATACCCATGTGGCAGAAAATGTCTCAGGCACTATCTATTCAGGAATGAAGATTCAGGAGGACTTTGGGATGATAAAGTCGGCGTTGCTCTACCAGCATGACCCAGTCCCCACGAAGTCCGAACCAGCTGAGAGTGTGGAGACATATCGGTATGGACCACTGCTGGGGAACGGCTATGCTGAGCATGAAGGTGAGACTTTAAGGTTTGAGAGTGCTGAATATTGACTAAATGTTGCCCAGATGGCAAATGCATGCATGTGGGAAAATACATTCTCATGCTGACCATGTGCATGCTAAGCACAGTGGTTCGGAATGTGAGGAGAGGTGAGGAAGCAGTACATCACAACAGCTTATCCCCCAAAAGTGCCTTCCTGGAGCTGTGCTGAGTGAAGTGTATTTCGCACAAAATTTCAAACCAGCCCCACCTATTTTCTAAAATGGCATGAGGAGCTAAGCCAGGCCTGGGGGAAGGCAGCGTGTAGGCACAGCATTTCTGGAAGTCAACAGATGCCTCTGACAAGGGGATGCAATCTGCTTATAGCCACGACTCCTGCCAGATGCTTACCAGGTAATGGGAAAGAAAGATGAAGGTGGCTATATATTAGTTATAGTTAACTGAAAAAAAAATGACAGAAAATTAAAGAAATAAAAGAAATGAAAGCAACACAATTTGCCGAATATTTGACCTGAATGGCCCGTTCATCTGTCACGATCCATTTGATGAACAAAAAGACCAGCTAGGTTTCTCTGAAATGAGAAATGGAAAATCTGCACGCTAACTTCATGTTGCTTTTTGATCCCCTGCATTGACAGTACTGACTGTCCAACCTTTCTATGCAAAAAGGAAAGCCCAGGCAGGCACAGCTTCACTCCCACTGGGAATGGACCCCTTGCAACTCCTGGCTTTGTAGGCAAGGAGGTTCAAGTGACCCACACCAAGCACACCCGGCATTGCATGGGTGTCAGGGTTACATACGTGGTCCTGAAAAGCATTTGCAGTGAAATTGCTTTTTGTCTAAAGGGGTCTGGCAAGCTGGTCAGACCAACACTGTGCAGGTGTTGCTGTAGAAATTTGCTTTACCCATGAACACAACTCCATCCTGGCTGAAAACATAACATGCTACCTGCTTAGCAGTACAGGTCAACGTTGAACGCACCTTCCTGGCTTACCTTTCTGCGCTGCATCTCCATTAGATCTTTTTCCTTCCTCCAAGAGAGTTCTCCTAGCTGTTTTTCTTTCTACAATCGTAACTATGACAGTGCTGTTCTCCTGGAAACAGAGCAACCAACAAACTGAGAGGTCAGAAAACAAAATTTCTAGGCACTCTGAGCTAAATGATGAAAATGTAAGGACTTGGGTCCACAAATTCCTGGATAATTGACCTACTTCTCCAGTAGGACAGAAAGAAAAAGAAATGGATGAGTACCGCTGATTTAAAACTTAGGCATTTTGAAAGTTTCCTAGCGGTGGGGAATGGAACTAATACCAAACCATGCATGCCAACAAGGGAGATATATAGACACAGGGGATTGGTCAGGGTGACAGAATTTCTTGTTAGCATCATTATTATTATTATTAAGTTACCAAGCATCTTTAACTTTTTGGACACTCAAATATTTTTTAGAAAGTCTGGTTTATGTATATTTTTGCTATGTTTTGAGTAACAGCATGCCACTGTACCCTTTCCATAAACATGAAATCATGCTTAAAAACAAAGCATCATGTAAACTGATGTGAACAGCTGGCTAGCTGGCTTCAACAAGCAGAACCTCATGAAGCTACCATCAGACTGCTAAACAAATCTTACTTGCAAAACATGGTGCACAAATACCCAAGTTTAAAATAATTATTTCTTTCTTATTGTAATATTATGAAAACAATGTGCACAGACTGATAACTGAAATTGAGCCCCACAGGAATTCAGCTAATAGTATCCTGTCTTTGTAGTGGATTGTTCAGCATTTTAAAAATTCAAGCCATGTAAAGCTGGAATTTACAAAAAGACTAAATGAATTCACCTGCAGAAAGCTCACATTGTCTTTTAGGCTATTTGCTGTAAACCTCACTTAGCTCATGTTAAATTCTCATGGCAATTCTTCTACCAGGTGTTTTAAATTCCTGACAAGAACAGATACAGGTGAGCAACATCAGTTTGATAACTACCCCAGACACTAACCTTAAAAAAAAGAAAGGGTGGGAAGGTGTGTATGTGGTAAAAAAACCCCACCAAGTTACCACACAGAAAGACTCATGCAAAGTTTTAAAGTTTAGGAATATATAACACTATGCCAGTTTGCAGAAATGGATTTCTCATCTATACTCCAAATCATATTCAAGCTTTTGGTATGTAGGAAAAAAAGTAAGATTTACAGCTTTTGAAGTTTAAAAGAAGCATATTGGAGGCGAAAAAGGCCAAATAAAATAACTAAAAAAATCACTAAAGATTCACAGCAGATGCAAAAGTCAAATAAAGTTTTAAAGCTGTAAATTACTCCATTTTATATTGATGTTCGAGGAGTTAGGAAACCACAACACAAGCTTCAAGTGTATTAAAACAAGCTGTGTGGGTTTTGTGATGTTAATATTACTGGTATAAAGCTTGTCATTGTAGCTGTACACTGAAATCATTATGCTATGCTCTCAAACGCAGCCTTTTAAGCAGAACTTTGTACATGAGTTAAGAAAATGCAGCCAGTTGTGTTAAGATGCTACTTTTTGGGTGTGGACTTATATCTAATAAACATGACAGATGTTTAAGCACAGTAAAAAGCTATGGTAGCAATTATCTCACTGCATCATGTGTAGCACTAGAACAAATAAAACCACTCTAAAGGTTATTGCAGTCTTTCTTTGCTTTGCTCCCTTTCATGCACAAGTGTCTGCGACAAGATAGCCATACATTACCTTTTTCAGATAAAAGATCAGATGGATAAAGTCTAGTGCTGTCCATAGTTTTCTCTCCAAAATATATAAATATAAAGACAACACGAGCTTCTGTAACAAAAAAAAAAAAGCTGAAATTGAATGCCTCTTTGTTGGCTTATATAGCTGCAAAATTGACTTTAAAAGCGTGTTTCTCAAGCCAAGCAGCAATCCTGAAGAAAGATGTGTTCCCTTCGGTCTCTGAGTAAGCAGCTTCTCCTCCATTAATCATCCCCTTCAAGCGCAGTTTCTGGTCCTGTCTTGAGCACGAGAGGACCCCCTCACCAGCCCGCATCCTGTTCTGCAGCAGACATCTTCATCTAGCAAATTCCAGTTGTTATGGCAAAGCCACCAAGGGAGGGGGGGGAAAGGTGCTTTCAGACCTCAGCCACCTGTGGCTCTAGCTTCATATGGACTACAAGGGCCCTACTGAGGTAAAGTGCCATCTGTCCCCAACGCTGAGGCTGCTCTTTGTACTAAAGCCTTTTTAATGGCAAAGTTTAAAAGCTCAAGTGTTGATGCCTCCCGGAGACAAGAGGCTGCTTCACAACATTTTTCAACCATATACCCGCTGTATGCAGCTGCGTGTCACACATCTGACACACACTGCATGTGGGCATCCTTTTGTGGTCCTGTCTCCTCCTGCCAGGAGGACAGAGCCAGACTTGCTGTCTTGCTCCACAGCCACGTGTGTCCACTCAGTGCTGCCAAAGACCTCTGCTGAGAGTCTGATCAATTGGCTTTGCCCCAGCTCTTCTTCAGAAAGCAGGTTAAATACTAAATGCTAGAAGAAGAGTGTGCAGAAACTTGGCTGTTTGGGGCTTACTGAGCTTGCAGTAGGTGATCTCCTCATTTTGGGGTACAGAATATCACATTTAAACACAGAGGCAAACTTTCATCTGAGCTGGTGGAAACCAGAGCTACTCTAAAGACAATGACAAAGCAGCAGAAAAGAATATGATTTCTGACACTGGGGTTTTTTTTTGGTTTTGTTTTTTTTGTTTGGTTGTTGAGGGATTTTTTCCCTGGGGGTTTTCTGGGTTTTTTTCTGGATTTCTAGGGTTTTTCTTTTTTTGTCTTTTTCAGGGAAGCTATCTAATACAACTGAGTGACTCCCATTCACAAAAGTAGATCATGTTTCTTGAGAGATGCCATTTAGCAGGATGCACAATGCAGTTCTGGACATGCGTTTAGGAAAGTTCCTGTCATTCCCACCCTTATTCATAGCAATAACATACAGGGAAAAAAAAGGGAGAACTGGGACATTTAATGTTGGAGTACACTTTCACTAGGAGTGAAAAGTTAGTCCACGCAGGTTAAAATCCCTCTGCCTGAGAAGCAGTGAGACTAGTGTACAGTGGTGTCCCATGCCTGGTAACCACCTTAGGTGTTCCAGCTGTGCAAAGTAAATATCTGCGTGTCAGTCACAAGCAAAGGGAGAGTGAACCTGTTACCACTTACATCAGGCTACAGTTGGGATTGTGCAAAACAGGGAGAGCATTTCAACAGGACTCCGTGGGCTCACAAGGGTCCGTATGCAACACGAACCTCAGCAGGATGACACAGGTGCAAACAGGTAATCACACACAAGCATCGCTCAAACTCATTCAAACAGAAACCAGGTGAAGTTTACACAAACCCCTGTTATCTTCAACATGCATGCTGGCACTTATGATGGTGTTTGGGAGAAGCCGGTTTCGGGTACTTAGGCTGGCATTTGAGCAAAGCATCAACACCTTTCAGGACCACAACCAAAGAGGGTTCTTTCAACAGCAAATTAGCAGCAGGTCTGCTCGTGGTGGTGTGTAAAATGAGTGGGGAAGCAGGTGCAGGAGGATGTTCTCTTGGAGGTCCTTTCACAAGGCTCACAAACATCCCGGCAGCTCCTGGGCCTCTCTGTTCCAGCCTGTTGCCTTTCCTTCAATTTCCCAGTTCACAGCCAGAGCACAGCGCAGCACCTCTCTCCCGTCTGTGTGACAAAATGAAGTGTGAAGTGACTGGGCTGCAGTGCTCGTCCTGCAGCTCCACACCACGTTGCAGTTTGGCTTAAACACTGGCAAATTCTGCCCACAGTCTTTCTGTCTTCACCCAAGCAAGATGTCCGGGAGCATTGAGGAAGGTACCAATAACTGACACACTCAAAGTCCCAGTAATAGAATTTAGACTTAAGTGCTACACCTCTCCAAAACTGATATTGAAATTATTTAAATAATGGACTCCTTATCAGTCCCAGATCTCTTATAAATTACTGTAATTAGACTAGAAATGCCCCAGAAGCAACCAAGAACATTGTTCTAGGGACTTCCCAGATAAGAGCATTAAAGCAGCTGTTAACTTCCTTCCCTTACACAGTCTAATCTCCTCAGAGAAGGCATTACAGCTTCACAAACCAGTCTGACAGGCCACCTAATACTCAAGCACACAAGCCCAGAAAGGTCCCAGGAAGCCTCATGCTAGCCCCATGGCCCTGCAGGGAAAAGTAGGTAGAAGGATATCCATGGAAATTGTGTGGCAGAGGGGGAGGAAGGAGCCCACCACAGGGAAGGAAGGGCTGCTGTGGAACAAAGCTAAACTGAAGAGAAGGAGAGGAAAGGACAGGAGCGCAGGGAGAGGACATCACAGGGCAACCTGCACTGTTTCCACTGATGGCGGCAAGGTACTTCCACGCATGTCATGTATGCCCATAACAGCATTCAAACACATCCTTTCAGGGGAACTCATGGTTGAAGGCTTTGCCACAATACGATCAACTCCTCTCAACTCTGCTTGTGTGGGTGATGGCACCTTCTCCCTCCTTGCGTCCAAGTCTCACCTTTGAACTCCGTATTACCTCAGATGTTTTCATTTCAATAAAGGAATTGGGCATATTCTGTTTTGGAAAATGAAACGTTGTTTTCCATAACTTTCATTTCAGCAAACTATTTGCGAGCGGTCAAATCCTTTGGATTCCACAAAACCGATTCCCATAGCCCTGCGTTTCACACAGTTGACTTGAGGTAGAAGCAATTAATCTGTCAACGGTGCTTAAACCACCACACAGTTACCACACCAGTTAATGAGGAACAAGGCGGAGGGCAAGGGGGGGGGAAATGAAAGGTATGATAAAGACAGCTTTCCGTTTTCGCTCAGCAAGCACAAGCTGACAGTTTGCTGAAGCTGAGGTGGATCTTGAGTTTCTAAAACAATTTTCTGCCTTTTCCCGCTGTGGTGCCACTAGGAGTTACCGTGTTGAAAAGATGTCCTCCTTTCCTTTGCCCCTCACCTTCGAAAACATTAAAAAATACTGGAAGTTCAAACCCATGTTGAGAATTACAGCTCAAAATGAGATTTCACTGCTAAAATTATTCTCCAACACCAAGTGTGCGGTTTTTATTAACCGTAACTTCTGTTCACACTGGGAAAATATGGGCCACAGAGGACTGAGAAGAACTTTAATGTTTATTTTTAGAATAGAAAAATATATATATTGGAATACATATAGCATTCAAAGTTCCACACCCCCCCGCATCAATATTAGCAATGTGCCATTTAATGAACTGCTTGCTATATATTCATAAATAATGAAAGAAAAAAATCTGGCAGACTTCATTACCGCTATGAATACTACAGACACGGATTCCTGTACAAACCCTAAGCAGGCAGGGGCTTTGCCGGCAGCGTTAACACACAATTATCATTACCGGCACTATCAAGCTGGTATCGTGTACTGAGGCGCCACCTTCCGGACATAGATGACACGGCTCTTGTCGCCAGGCACGGGTGCTGCCCGGGGCTGCCGGCTGCCTGACTGGGTTTTGCCTTGTCCCCTCTCCCCGGGCCGCTTGTCGCCGTCGCCTTCTCCTTCTCCTTCTCCTTCTCCTTCTCCTTCTCCTTCTCCTTCTCCTTCTCCTTCTCCTTCTCCTTCTCTGTGGGCGCCGCCCGCGCCTCACAGGGTCCGCGTGAGGGCGGTGGGAAGG
>JAOQGH010000012.1:64538630-64585663 GCA_025769975.1 Gallinago jamesoni
GCACCGCCCGCAGCGCCGCAGTGAGTGGGCGGCCGCGCTCGGTGGCGGGGGTGGTCATGATGATGGTGATGATGATGGTGGCGGCGGCGGGGAGAGCGCTGGGTTCCTTCAGCGGAGGCGGCGGTGGGCGTCCCTGTGCCTGTCCCGCCGTTTGGGGCGGCCCCAGGGTACACCGGGATGAGGGAGGTGCCGGTTTGGGAGGGAGCAGCCCCGGGATGCGTCGTCTGTCCCTCAGCGGGACGGGGTGTGGCAGCCCGCGGGCTGGTTTGAGGTGGGCCGGGGACACGAGTGGCCGTTCCTCGCGGGGGTGGGGGCTCAGCCCTGCAGCGCTGGCCTCCGTTCAGTGTGTGGAGATAGGGATCCTGCCTGCTCTGGCTGCAGTGAGGCAGGTCCGGGCCTTGACAGCCTGAGATGCTCAGGGTTAATGAGAGGAGGAGGAAGAGGTGAATTTTTATTTATGAGAACCAGGGTGAAACTTCCAGGCCATCTTGAGTTTCCTGGCCTGAGGAAGTGAGAGGAGAGCTGTGCCCTGTGAGCCTGTATTAAGGCAGGCGAGTGTGTAACCTTGGGAGGTAACTGTCACCAGGTGAAACTGAAATTGGCAAGGAAGTGGACATTTATTGAAACTTGTAGTGGTGTGGAGAAGGCGAGGCATGAATAGTCTCCCTTCTTTCTGGATGCTGCCCAAAGCTGGAGTCTTGAAAGTCTGGCAGCAGGTGTCACTGAAACCATTACTGTCCCTACTGCTTGCTGCGTTGCGGGAAGAGGTTTCACAGGGATGGGAAGAGGTACCTGTGCTGGCGTGGGACAGCAGCATCCAGGCAGGTCACTCTTGAAACATCCTGAAAAAGTTGGTGCAGATCATTTTGATTTGAAACCAAAGCTAGTTTGGAACAAAGTGAGGGAAAATATTTCCAGCAAACTGCAGTTCCTGCTTTTTGATATGCCCAGTATAAAGAAGTGAAACAACATTTTAGACTTTTGAATAAACTTTTTTTAAAAAAATATTTAAGGCAGTAAATATTTTAAAGTACAAACATTTATTGTCAACATTATTGACTTCTCGCTTGCAGCTGAGCAGTCACGCTTCTAAGTAACAACTGGTCTTTGATTAGAGTAATGGATTTGTACTTAACCTCAGGAATGAATCTACATGGCATGGAAGCCATGGAAGAGTAAATGAATTCATCTGCAGAAAGCTCACATTGTCTTTTAGGGTATTTGCTGTAAACCTCACTTGGCTCATGTTAAACTCTCATGGCAATTCCTCTACCAGGTGTTTTAAATTCCTGACAAGAACTTTTTTAAAAAATATTTAAGGCAGTAAACATTGTAGAGTAAAAACATTTACTGTCAACATTATTGACTCCTTACTTGCAGCTGAGCAGTCATGCTTCTAATAATGACTGGCCTTTGATTAGGGTAATGGATTTGTAGTTAATCTCAAGAACTGAATCCAGCTGTCATGGGACCTGATTACTGTTGGCTTTACACGGTCACTACAAAGAAGGTTCTTACAGTAACAATAGGTCTGTTGGTTTGTGGTTGTATGGTTGATTTTATTTTTTTTACTTTTAAAATTTGTATCAGCATACATTCTCTACTGTGCAATACTGCCAGTTTTGATCCTTGAGAGTAGTACCATGCTCTGAACAGTTTTGGTGATTTCAACGATTACTGTAAACAGGTTGGTGAAATTGGGTTGTACATGTTTTGCATATCTGTGTGGGAGGTTTTTAGTGGGTCGTATATTCTAGTTTGTATTTTAATTTGAGAGTAGGTTGTTTAGCATGCAAATGTAAAACTTTTGGTAATGCTTGACACTCGTACCACAGAAATGCCGATGATTTGCTGTTATTCATTCCATTTTGAAATGTAATTCAGACAATAAAATGAAGTTGTTGTTAGTGCTTAAAATTAAACACCAGTAATATAGTAAAATGAAATTTTTTTTAAATTATTTAGTACATGTTCAGATTCTCTAAATTTATGCAAATTACTAGATTCTTTCAAGCTATTGTATTTTGTCCTCTATTTGTCCCCTGCTTTAATCCTTCCTTAATCCCGTGTGAAGAGATTACAGGCAATATGTCAGTAAGAATATAAAACAAGCTGTTGTTTACAGTAGGATTTCTCTTTTAAGTTTGGTAGCTAACTATTAGGACAATTTTACATTTTAGAGCTTCATATAACTGATGAAATACTATCATATAAGCTTTATGATGAGAAGGGTCACTTCAGGGGCTTGTGTTAATCAAAAAAGCTACATTGAGCCCTTGATTTTCCCCAGGTTGGTACAAAACAGAAAACTGAACTGCAACTTGAAGAAAATAGAGACCACAGAGAAAAAACTGTACAACTGAGCTGGCTTGCCTGTGGTGCAAAGTATAAAGTGTGCTGAAGTCTGTTGTAGTAAAATGTGAATCTCTAGAGCATTTATGTTCTAACTCATCATGTTCTGTAATTCCAGTAAGACTGAAAAAAGCCCCTGACCCTGGTGTCACACCAGCTCATAAACACGAGTACTTAGCAGCCTCATTTATTCTAATAACAGTGGATGGTAGCGGTTAGAGTCTTGCAGGATCCAGCACTGTATTTCTTGGTCAGCAAACCTCTGCTACTCTCCAGCATTTCTTAGAGGCTACTGTGTGCCATAGTGTTGCCATAAAATTGACTGTTTAGTTGTCCACGGAACTCTGTAAATTTTTTATATAATTCTGTATGAAGGATAAATTCTCTAAAAAGTTGGAGATGAGCATAGAGTCAAGTGTGATACTTGCAGTCCTTTTTTCCACTGCATTTGGTTAGTTTTCAGTTGATGATGTCTCACTATAAGAGTTCCCTTGTTTGCCTTTTTTGTTAACTCTAAGTGACCAAGACAACTCTTTCATGAGAATCATTAGTGGAGTGGCCTAGCATGCATCAGTATGGTGATGAATGTATGTGGTACGTGTGATTGATACATAGATATTGTTGTCAGGATACATAGTTTTCACACCTGGTTTTGTGCTATTCCATCAAGTAATTTTGACACTTCCATTTGACTGTTGCAGAAATCTGGTGACATTTGTACTTTACTTGAATTAAGTATTTTTATACCCTAAAAATTACAGTATACAGCAGAAAAAGAATAAGGCAATAAAATATATTACACAACAGAAAATGCACAATTATGTTTGTGATATGTTACATTACATAGGACTTGTGCAAGGAAGAAGCACTTTATGTGATGCTGTTTCAAGTGTGCATGCTGAAATAATAGAATCGGACAAAAGGAGCAGCAGTAAAAATATGTGATTAATTTATACTCCAAAAATTACTTGGAAAGCTGATAGGATTTAGGCACCAAAATTAGAGAACTTCTAGACACAAACCTCAAGTTTTGACCTTTATCTGGGTCTGTTTATTGCAAATACAGAGGTTTTCATCTTGGTATTTTGGTTCACTTTGTTAGAGACCAAAAGGTTGAGCAGGAAATGCATACTAGTTCTCCAACTTTTCTATGTATGTATGTAACTCTAGGAGTTCAGGCTAGGTCTGTCTTTGGCAGATATTGCTGAATCACCTCTGAAAATCATGTCTTAAGCAACATACAATGATATTTGTTGAAACAGAAACATAGGCACCCAAATCCCGTTATGTTTAACTTCATGTTGTATACATAGATATACCTATACATGAAATGCATAAACAGTTCATCATGGCTGATGCTTTAGATGCAGATGCTGTGGTTTAAAATGTGTATTAGAATACTTTCAGAAAGTTTCTTGCTTTGTTTTTTTAATACATACATATGTATATATAAAACTAACAATTGATAACTTGCAAGATATGTGTGTGGTATGCATCTTAGCTTGGCATAAACACATGATCATCTGCTTATTACTAGAATCACCAAATAGTCTTGGTGAAGAAATAGCATTATTCAGGGTATTAATAATTAGACTGCATGCAGGTACTTTGGGGAATAAAATATAAAGCTGAATTCTGAGAAAAACAATAGGTTGAAATATATGAAAGTACAACTTAAAACCCAATCATAATTTGAATTGTCTATGATTGTTACTTTTTGTTAAATCTGTTTTTTAGCTTTGTTACAGAATACATTATTAACCAACGATCTTATTTTACTGTAACTGACTTTTGGGGAGGATGGATAAAAACTTCTTTATATTCTTCATTGCCAAACTGGCAGATTTCTGGTGCAAAGATTATAAATTGAGATGTCCACTGGGTCACTTGTTACTGGCATCTTGACAGCTGATGTAAGATTCCTTCCTGGTAACAGAAGCAACAGGGAGTAACGAGGTGCACATCATGCCTTCTCCAAGGAACCTTTAAAATAATACCAGTTTAGAAACATCAGTGTATTGTCCAAGGAGATGTTTCCTTTATACAAGGAACGTTGTGCTCGTAAGAGGTGAATTTTAGTGCTGAAATTTGCCAGGCAGAATGTAAATCTCAGGCCTGAGCCTTGTTACCAGTTGAATTTCAGTTCCTTAATCTGTTTGGACAGCTTTACCAGCCTGTAGCTAATTCTGGCATAAGGATAAGGACTACAGAGTTGTGTGCTGAATCCTGCATCTCCTGTAGAGGTAGGTTAACAGTGATCAAATCAAATAAAGTTGGTTTGAGCTTTATTTTGTGTTTTCAGGCAGCAGAGGAAAAAGGTGGAGATAATGCCAGAATTCAGTTCCCAGTCAGTGGTTGGTTTGTGTTTAAGCATTTGGGCTAAGGTTAGAATTGGGATTTGTGCATAGGACCTATGGGAACTGGCCTTCATCTGAAGTCTTGGTGATGGATAGGATTGCATATAATGAAAGCTAGAGATCTGATTCAAGTTCAAATCAGGATTCACACTAAGGTTTACACATATCCAAAGGTGAAGATTCAACATTGTTTAATGTGAATTCTTCTCCAAATGACAATTCAAATCTAGTCTTCCGTACCAGTGCACACAAGCTCTGTACTTCTCTCTGTGGGCCTTGTAAAACTGAATAAGTTTAACTCTTTAGCCGTTACTGTGGCTAATCCGAAGTGTGGATATAGAATAAGAATTCTGTGAACTTCAGAGCAAGACATTTATAATAAGTCAATTCACCTTGGTGAAGAATGCAGTGTTTATCTCGCTTCTTCACCTCCCTTCCTCACTTAAAGTTAAGCTTAGTGAGCCTCCTTATGCTACCAATCCACACCATTCAGTCCCTAGGTTTACTGTAGCACTCTGCAAAATTTGGGTTCTTCTGTCTATTTTCCCAAACTTCAGCTCTGCCTTTGTTACAGATTATGAACCTGCTGCTGTTGGCAAATTAAAGAGTTCCATCAGAGGACACCAGCCTTAAACACATTCTGGTTCCAAGGAATTGTGATGGTAATCTTGACTCTCTGGTCTCTGCTTGCTCTAACCCTAATACTAGACTACACACCTTCTGTGGTTTGAAGAATTTAAAGGAACTAGTTGTATCGAAGTGTTGTATTTAAAGAACACATACAGATCTTGGGATTGTTTGTGTTAGATACAAATAGTAGAGTGACTGTTTCCTAAAATACTGTAAAATTACATATTTCCCTGTTGTTGTTGTTGTGGTTTTTTTTTAAAAGGATCTATGTGAGAATGACCATGTTGTTCTGTCTCTTAATCTTTATATGTGGATCTCAAAGCAGCTGCAATTTAGAGGAGACTAGTGAATATCCTGCTCTGTTATGAGAAGAAATTCATCGACATAAAACAGTCCGGAAGAAGATTTCTCAAAATCAAAGAGCATAGAATCCTTTAATGAAACAGAAGACATTTAGAATTTCGTAAGCTTTTGGCTCTCCAGGTCCTAAAAAAAAAATGAACCGTTACACAATCATGAAACAACTAGGTGATGGCACATATGGCAGCGTGTTGATGGGGAAGAGCAACGAGTCAGGAGAACTTGTGGCTATCAAAAGGTATGTAACATCTAAATTCAGTAAAGGTAGTTGCAGGAGCTTAGATTTTCACTTTTAACTTTATTGTTGCCTGCCATCTGTGTTAGAACAAAAAGAAAAGGGACATTTTTTTCTAAGGAAATGAACAAAATTCACTTTTTTAATTAAGATGATTAACAAAGTGATCGTGGATCAAACTTCAGCTAACAGATCAATAGTGAGACATCAATTTGTCTAAGTCACTGCTTTATCTTGACTTATAAAATTGCATGCTGTTTTTGTCCAGTTCGAACATATTTCCTTCTAAAAATGTTGTTAGGCTAACACCAAAGGAAAAGCAAAACTGAATGTGCACTTGATTAATTAGGGAGTTTGTTTATCTATATGAATTGTAAGAATACCCATCTTAAATGGGTAGATTTGAAATACCTTCCTATCTGCCCAGATCTTTATAGGTACTGCATTAAGTTTCAGATATTACTGCAATGATAAATACCAGGTAACAATCTGATCTGGTAAATGAAGGCTGTCTCCTTGGAGCTAATAAAGTTGTGTTGTGCATAATCACTAGTGTTGTCATACTTGCCTGAAAAGATATTAGAAAACCACAAAAACTGTACTAGAGGAGTGGGGAAGTTCCCCTTGTATTTCTACAGAATTGCAAGCAGGATGTAAAGTGTAAGTAGAAATACCAGAGATTGTATGTTGCTGAGGTATTTTTTTTCCTCCATTTATGGATTTACTGCAGAAAGAGAATTGTAATGTAATTGACTGACTTTTGTTTCAAGAATTTCTGAGAATTTCAGGCTTCTTCATATACTGTTGCCTAAGTTATTAATATTAATCTAACTAAAAAAAAACCCACCCTGCAAATGATTATTTTCATCATTTTTAGGTAAAAGGAACAACATTTCATGGGAAGAGTTTTTCATTCTCGTGATTTCAGGATTTGGAATTCTTTTGTGTGATTTTTAAGTTTGAGATTTGAGAGAGAGATTATTCAAGATTATTGAAGTTTGAGATTATTAAAATAAATATTTCATTTATTTTTAAATTAAAATCATGGGTCTAAGTATCTTCATTCTAGGTGCTAGAACTTTACAGAAACACAGCAAATAACATGACATTCATAACCCTGTCCCAAGATCTGAGTAACACTGAATATCCATGTTTGTAGCTATGCAAGACTTAGAAATAAATGTATTATGCTGATAAATAAAAAGATTGGTTTAGAGACTATTATATGTATGTATGAGTATTGCTTGAAAAAATAAAACCACTTTTTATGTGGTATTTAATACCTTGTAACAGGATTGTAAAAATGACTGATCAAGTCAGATGCTTAATTATAACGTTAAGCAGTCAAGACACTTTTCAGATTTCAAAAATATAATTTTCTTGTTTTCCTAGAATGTGCAAGTTAAGCACAAAGAAGTGATTTTTCTGGTTTGAAATATCTATGTTTTATGTGCAGTGTCACTGTTTATTTCCTTCTTATTAAGAGCACAATTCAAATGATACAAAGGGATTTTGTCCCTGATGTTTTTATAAATACTTTGGAGTATCATGTTATCTCTGGGTAACTGTGCCTGTAAAATATGCTTGTAGTGATTACTTATCAAACACTTAAATTTCTAGCAGTTCTGAGAGTTAAGGGGGTTTTTTTATTATGTGGCTGATGGGTATTCTAGAATGTTTTAAATTGAGTAAAAAATACAGCTTATGCTACACTTGGAAAGTAACATGTTTAGGTTTTTGTCCTAAGAGCGTTTTCTCCTATTCACTGAAAATACTTTATCTTGAACTTGTATTTCAGAATGAAAAGAAAGTTCTATTCATGGGATGAATGTATGAATTTGAGAGAAGTCAAGGTAAAGTGAACATACCACATATAAGAACAGGCATCTGGTTAGGTTTGCACGAAGGAAAAGGGCATCTGCAAAGCCCAAGCATAAGGCCAAACTCTGTATCCTCTTTAAAAGGGGGGTGACAATTTCCACAAAACCATGGGCTGCAGGCACTCCTGGAGCTCCTGCTGCTTTGTGGAATATCCCACTAGTCTCAAGTAGTGGCTGTGGCTCGTAGCCAAGCCTCTTGTCTTTGAGAGAAGATAAAAGCAGTTGATTTTGTGTGTACATGTGCTTTTCTGTTTTACCATCCTGGTCTTTCATTTTACTGCAGATTTCTAGGTGTATATCCAGTCCTTATATCTTGCATTTGGGACATTTGTAGAAAGCACTGGGAGTTTTGGCAAGCCAAATGATAGAATAACACTTGAAATCCTGGGCTTAAATTCCAGTTTAACCCATGTTTCCGCCATCTGATTTTCTATATATACAAAATTCCCTAATAAAGGAGTTGGGAATTCATAAATTAGGTTTGATTTTCTGGAGATTGCACATAAGCAGTATCTCGAAAAAGAACACCTGTAAGAGAGTCCTTGTTCATGAAGGTTTCATAACAAAAAAATTGCTGTTTTTTTTTTATACAGTTCCATGAGAAGAGCTGTTACAGCTTTGGAGCTGTCTTTCATTGTAGGGAATCAGGTTTTTGTGTTAATTTTCACCCCAGCTATGATGCAATCCCTAGAAATAGAAGGTTTTAACTACTATTAATATTGTTGCTTTTATTTTGAAATGAATTTAAAATGCTATTTTGTTGTTTTTGAAACACATTACAGACTCTCAAATGGACATGTTTTGTAAATTCTGTGCTAGAAACTTTTACATGTTAAAAAATTAATTATAAAGTCACTGTTGATTTCACTAAAGCCATATTTTGCACCATTACAGTCTCTGAAGAAGCTAAATCATGCCAATGTAATAAAATTGAAAGAAGTCATACGAGAAAATGACCACCTTTACTTTGTATTTGAATACATGAAGGAAAATCTCTATCAGTTAATGAAGGACAGGTATGTCTTTTTCACAGAACAAATAGGGTGCTGTCATGCTTTATTTAATGATTCTTATGCTGTCTTGAAGAACACATTGGAATTTCTGGTTTTGGCTCTTCTTGCAGCCCCACTGATGTGAACAGGAGTTGCTGCACCTCCTTATCTGAGGGTAGAAATATTGGAAATAACAAGTTTTCTCAGTTGTTAACACGATAGTTTGCATGTCTTTGGTGTGTGGAGCCATGAGAGAAATTCCAAATACTCTTTTTTATTCTTTATTAGCCTTCACTTTAACGTATGAAGGATTGGATAAACACTGTTCATTCTACTTTTGCTCATGGATTTGCCTTAAGGTGGGGATGGTCACCTGCATGTACATGCACGCATGCTCACATACCTGTATATGGACTGTGTGATGTTGCAATCATGGACAAACAGTATGTAGCAAGGCTTGCAAGGTGGACTTTGCAATAGGATGTGCTTTTTCAGTAACGTTTGTCTTTTCTGAATACTTTTGCCTTAAATGTGTATTTCCTTAAGACTTTGTCATGCACCTTTATTTCCTATTATGCAAAGCTGTGCATCCTGAGAGAGCTGCTGGTGGTATTAGCACAATGTTACCCTACAGCAGAAAAGCGCTGCTCTCAACCAGGGTTCCTTTAAGGGTACCACCAGGTAGCACACCTACCTCAGTACTGCTCTGTGCAGTCTCTTCCTTGCTACATTACTGTGCATTCCATGTTCAAGCACACCGCTGGCCAAACAGCCTCTACAGAAGAGACAGGATCATGAACCTCTCTGCATCACTTAGAGTGAGTGAAATCAAGGCCTGGCAGCAAGCAAGTTTTGAGATAACTAGTTGCCTCTGTCTTACTTTGTGCGCAAACCTTGACAGGTCTGTTTTTGTCTGTTCATGATGTGTTATACAAAATGAAGAAACACCTATATTCTGAAAATACATTATTATTATTTTTTAAATATGTGAAGTTGTTAATCTGTTTCTTCACAGAAACAAGTTGTTCCCGGAGTCAGTCATCAGAAACATGATGTATCAGATATTACAAGGGCTAGCTTTTATCCATAAACACGGTAGGTTTCATACTAGAGTTTAACTGTGTAGCACTTTTTTAGACAATAAGATAACGCATAGTAATAAAATGAATCAAAATATCTAGCAAAGGCTATTAATTATCTCTCACAGAAATTATTCTTGTCTGTTTTAAGTAGGAGTGTTTTTAAACCATACCTGAAGTTACACACTGTTTTTTCTATAACCAGTTTTTCTCCCTCTTTTTGAAATAATTGGTTATTGTTCATACACTGTTCAGTACTTCATTTCCATCTTATTTGCCAGATGAATAAACAATCTAAGTAAACTTGTATGCTGTGTTAGACCGTGCATTTCTGTTCCTCAAAAAGTTTTATTTAAGGAGCGTTGATAATTTACAGATGGCAGTTTTTCCTGTCTTGAGATACTATAAGATACTACATCTAAAAAATATTAAAACACAGGAAGGACATAGATCTGTTGGAACAGGTCCAGTGGAGGGCCACGAACATGATCAGAGGGATGGAGCACCTTGCCTATGAGGCTGAGAGAGCTGGGGTTGTTCAGCGTGGAGAAGAGAAGGCTCTGGGGAGACCTTAGAACGGCCTTTCAATACCTGAAGGAAGCCTACAGGAGAGCTGGAGAGGGACTCTTTGTCAGGAAGTGTAGTGACAGGACAAGGGACAACACTTTTAAATTCGAAGAGGGGAGATTTTGACTAGATATTAGAAAGAAATTCTTTACAGTGAGGGTGGTGAGGCACTGGAACAGGTTGCCCAGAGAAGTCATGGATTCCCCATCCCTGGAGGTGTTTAAGGCCAGGCTGGATGGGGCTTTGAGCAACCTGCTCTAGTGGGAGGTGAGCAGGGGGGTTGGATCTTTAAGGTCCCTTCCAACTCTAACCATTCTATGATTCTTATAACTTGCTCACTAAGTGAATCAAACAGTCTCCTTATGAAATACAACCTGGATGTAAATTTTTTAAGAGATGGGACTTTTCTAGGAATTGCAAGCACAGTCGAGGTGCTGTATACTCATCACAACAACAAAAAGTTTCACAGCATCTACAAAACTTCTAATGCTAATGATTAATATGGGTCTGCAAATTGCTTTCTGAAATACTGGTATTAAGCTCCTTTGCATTTTAAAAAGGTAGTAATTTACTCTCATGCTTGCCTCTTTTATTTAGTACTTGTCTTTCACATCACATTGGTTTCCTTAAAACTTTCCAAAGACAATAAGCTAAGAATGACAGAAGAAACAATACTCCCAGTGATCTCTGATTGGCTTTTGTGTATCCTGGTGAGGCCTGTTTATGAATTCAAATAAATAATTAGTTCTGTTAGTATTACCCAGAAATTGCCATTTCTATGGTTTTCTGATCAAGATAATGTACTGTCCTCTGATTATTAGCATCATCTTTTCCTTCCTCATTTCTACATGAAATAAATGAGAAAACTAGAATCTAAGAAAAACTGCCATTTCTAAGTTACAATATTAATATTTTGGATTGTCCATAAGTGTTTAGGAATGATGGGTATAATAAATTTGAACACTTATATTTCACTGTAATAATTTCAGCCAGTTTCTTACAGTGGTTGTCATTTTCCGCATACAGAAATCAAGTGCTTTATTGTAGCACGTGAATTTCAATCAAGTTTATTTACATTAAAAATTTATGTGCTTTGCAACTTACCTGCTGTCCAGGTGTACAGGTGCTCAAGCCATCAGCAAGAATTAAAGAAACTTCATGTCCCTGCATTATCAATATTAGCATTCCTGAGCAGAATTTTGGTATCTTTTACATATCTGTGTCTGCAAATTGTTGTCACAATGAAAAATAAACTAGTTTAAAATCTTTCAAGGAATTTTATAAATCCAGTAAGTGTCAAATGCTCAGTTTTCCATTATCCAAAACTGACAAAGGAGTTGTAGTTTTTGTAAAATATTTAATTCTGCAATTTGTTTGTTATTTGATACTGCTGCAGTAGCCAATTCGTTTTCCTTAGTGTGTTAAAGGCATTTGTTAATTTAAGAACCTTTGGTGTAATAATCACTGCAAGGAAAATGTGTGTGCTTATTGAGGGAGGGTTATTATTATATTAAAATTAGAAAAAGAAAAAAGAAAGGAAAAAAGAACAACAACAAGCTTTATTCTGCTAAAACACCCCAAAGTAAATTTTGGATTACTCTGTTACAAGTTGCTGATTAAGAACTGATGACAAAATAATTCACTTATTTTTTTGTCTGGTCTTCTATAGGATTTTTCCATAGAGATATGAAGCCTGAAAACCTTCTCTGTATTGGACCAGAACTTGTGAAGATAGCAGATTTTGGGTTGGCTCGAGAACTAAGATCTCAGCCACCTTACACAGATTATGTTTCTACGAGGTGGTAAGTATATTAAGAAGTTGATGCATTATCTAAATTACCTTTCTCTGACCATTTTAATTTATCTATTATTTCTTTCCATCCTCATAGGTACCGTGCTCCTGAAGTTTTGCTAAGATCATCTATTTATAGCTCACCTATTGATATGTGGGCAGTTGGCAGCATAATGGCTGAATTATATACACTAAGGCCTCTTTTTCCAGGCACAAGTGAAGTAGATGAAATCTTCAAAATTTGCCAAGTGCTAGGCACTCCAAAGAAGGTAAGACTTAGAAAAACCCACACAATTGTATTTAAAAAAAAAAGTTAAATAAAATTATTGTAAAACATTGAATGTTATCTTTCTTTCGGAACATACATATAAAATATTGTTTTAGTAAGTTTCTTGCAGACTTAAGGTTTTCTCAACTGTATTTCTTTTAAGCTTCTATTACAACATGTAATGCTAGTCTTTTGTTGTCTATTAGCATCTGTTGTATATCATACCATTATGTGTAGCCTTGCTCTCCTCTGATGAAAGCCATATAAAATTGTTTAATTCAGTTATTTAAAGCTATGCATATTGGAAAGCGAATCAGAAGTCTCCTAGGATTTCATTTTGCCACAGCCAATTTGCTTTCCTTTCCTGCAAGTGTAATTCTTCTAGACTAGCACCCAGAATTTGGAGGTTGGAGAAAAAAACATAAATAAGTAAAATTATTCTTTTCTTATTTTTAAAGCATGAAGGAAACATTTGATCTCAAAAACAGACCCCTCAAAAATATTATTAGCAGTAAAAAGTAATGGAGAAAAAATGTGCAGTGTCTTAGAGAGGAAGCAATTATTTTCAGTTGGTTTCTAGATGGGCTAAACACTATTTTTAAAATTACAAGAAAGGTTTGGATAAAAATATATGCAATTATATTTACTTCAGTTAAAAAGTTGTTTTAGCAAATTGATATATGCATATACAAGAAAAAAATAAGCTTACCATCAAAATTTTGAATAAACTGAAAAGAAAGACCATGTAATATAAACATTTTGTGGAGAATAAGGTAAGAAATGGCAGGTGTATATCAGTACTGTGTGGGCACAAACATAACTTGGTGAAATAACTGACCACAGAGTTTCCAGACCTGAAAAATCTAAGGATGGGAGAGAAAAACATTGATTTCATTAGTGTTCTACTGATATAAAATACAGCATAATTCTTGTCCAGTAGATGGGCTGTTATCAGTAGACAAATAAGGAACAGAAAACTTAGAACAGAAATATATTAAGCTTAGCTAGGGACATGCAGAGCTTGAATTGGTGGGGAAACATCCAAGAGAACATACTGAGAAACAGGTGGAAACTTATGACAGCAGAGAGTAAAAGGTCAGAGGTGGAGAGCTATAGATATGTTGTGGAAGTGAAAATTGAGTCTAGAGGATTAAGTGAAAATTACTATGATGTGTAAACCAGTGCGACAATCAGAAATAATGTGTGATATGAGCAGTATTTTAAGACTTGAGTTTTCAAACACAGATGTTAAGCTGCTTAAGCAGCTCACAAGTCTAGGATAGTAAGGATAGTAAGAACAACATATGATGTATAGTAAGAATATTTGTGAAAGAGAAACATACTAGCTTCTGGAACATTTTCAGTGTATAGCATAAACAATTTCTGGAAGTCCAGGGAGATCAGAGGGAGATTTTCACTGTGTGTAGTAGCAGAGCAGTGCTGAGCTGACTGCTGTGTTTTTTCTCTAACCTTGTAAGTAGTTGAATAGAAACAGATTGTGACTGGTTACACTCTGACGTTCACTAACTAGCAAGCTAGGGAATGCAGGGAGAGTTTCCAGCTAAGTATTTCAGGGCAAACTGTGGCCTCTTCTAAAGACCCTGAAGGTTGGAGACTCTGTTAAGTCAGCCCTCCAGGATCAGGAAGTTCCTTTGTGCCCCTGTCATCTTCTAGGTAGACTTGGGAATTTTATCTCCTTATGGCAATGCAAAGGCATTCCTCAGGGAGATCACAGTGTAAGAAGAGTACTTAAATATTATGACAGGAATTATCACAACAAATGATGTATTTGTTACAAGTGAAGTACTGTTCTGCATTATGAAAAACATAAGCAGTTATTTTAATAGTCTGGTTTTGCAGATTGTTTTACAAATGGTTCTTTTTCAGACATACATTTTAATTTATTCCATTATCCTGCAATAAGGAATTGCAGGAATTAGGCCCGGAAGCTGTTTTCATTCCAATTTCCCTTCCTTTGTTTAAGTCCGTAAGAGCATACTAACAACTTCTGTGAGTTTGTTTTTTTTAAAATAGTGACAGGCAACTATTTTGCTTTATTTTATAGAAGAAGTTGCTTCATTAATAAAATGTTGCTTTATTTATTTCATAAATAAAGTAGTAAGTTGCACCATTCAAGTACTGGCAGTGATAGTACACTTGTAGCATGCCAATTTAATGAAAAATCCAATGATGATCTGAAAAGGAGAGAGTAATGAAATGCATTTTCATTAGTTGAAGGTTAGCAATGGCATTGCTAACTTTTATTGTTATATGTATTTTGTATATGTATAATGTATTTTTCATTTTTGTACTTGTACTATTTTCACCCTATCCCAGCACTTCACCATGCAGCTCTTGCTACTTTGTTCTAAATCCTTCCTTTATCACTGTCTCTAGCAGACAGAATGTCACTAGCTCCAATAAAGGAGGGAGATGGAGAGAAGGAGGAAAGAGTCTATCTCCATTAATTTAAACAAACAAATAATTCTCTGAGGTGGAATAGGAAGTCACTTAAAGTCTTGAGACTTATTTTAACCAAACTTGGTTTATAATTATATTTGAGTTCTCTGATGACCATAGACTGTTAACAGAGCTAAAACTCTAGTGAAATTCAACAAGGGAAAGTGTAGGGTGCTGCACCTCGGGAGGAATTACCCCATACACCAGTCCAGGTCAGGGGCTGACCTGCTGGAGAGCAGCTCTGTAGAGAGAGGCCTGGGAGTCCTGGTGGACAACAAGTTGACCATGAGCCAGCAGCATGCCCTTGTGGCCAAGAAAGCCAGTGGTCTTCTGGGGCACATTAAAAACAGCGTGGCCAGCAAGTTGAGGGAGGTCATACATCCCCTCTACTCTGCCATGGTGAGGCCACATCTGGAGTACTGTGTCCAGTTCTGGGCCCCCCAGTTCAAAGACAAGGAACTACTGGCGAGAGTCCAGCAGAGGGCTACAAGGGAATGGAGCGCCTCTCTTATGAGGAAAGGCTGAGACCTGGGTCTGCTTATTAGCATGGAGAAAAGAAGACTGAGAGGGGATCTTATCAATGCTTATCAATATATAGAGGGTGAGTGTCAAGAGAAGGTCAGACTCTTCTCGGTGGAGCCACTGTTTGACAAGGGACAACGGGCACAAGCAATTCCACCTCAACATGAGGAAAAACTTCTTTACTTTGAGGTTGACAGAGCACTGGAACAGGCTGCCCAGAGAGCGTGTGGAGTCTTGTTCTCTGAAGATATTCCAAATCGGCCTGGATTCGTTGCTGTCCAGCCTGCTCTAGGTGACACTACTTTGGCAGGGGGGTTGGACTAGACCTTCCAACCCCTACCATTCTGTGATTCTGTGAAAATAGAAATGCCTGGTTTCCACTATATAGAAAGGAGCTACACAAACCAAGCCTGACTTAAGCTGCATAAAATTAAATTTTATCTAATACCTCAAAGATATGTAGTCTTTGTTCTTTTTTGGTGCTTATTTTTCTTTCTTTTGAAACAGAGTGAGTGGCCAGAAGGATACCACCTTGCTTCTGCCATGAATTTCCGTTTCCCACAATGTGTCCCTATAAGCCTAAAAACTCTCATCCCAAATGCAAGCAATGAAGCAATACAGCTTATGAGTGATATGCTGAACTGGAATCCAAAGAAGAGACCTACAGCAAGTCAGGTCTGAGCACCTGAATGATTAAGTATAAAACTGAATTTTCTTGCATTGTTAAGAAAAATGTAGATAAAGAAAGCAATTGATTGTGATAATACTGATGGCCAGAGAAACATCTCTTCATTTTGAACACTTTGGTGGGAATAAGACTGAGTAGTGACGAGAGAAAGTTCTACACATGGCTCAGCAGACATCATAAACCTTTTAGTTATTTCTGCAATGTTGTCTTCTGTATTGGCATATTCTAAAACTTTCTCTGTACAGAAAAATCTGAGCTGAAAACTTCCTGAATGGTAACTATAAGTCACTTCTGCTTCCTTCTGTTTCCTCCCCCATCTGTACAAAAGGGTATATTGAAAATTAAGCATTGCTTTTTGTGAAGCTGCAGTCGGAATGCAGTATGGAAGAGCTAAGGATTATTTTTACTTGGAGATAGGACATTAACTGTACTAAGTGATAAGGAAAGAGCTTTGTGGAGAAAATATCAATAGGTCACAAAGGTCAGTTTTTCTCCAAGTTAATTTTAAACAACCTATTTCAAGTACCAACAATGGTTACATTCTACTGATTAATTTGTGGTTTATTCTTTTTCAGTATTCATACCTAATGCAGTCCTATGTAGAAGGTCTAAAAGGGGAATACAATTGGGAAAGAAAAAGCACATACTGCAGGCTATGCTAGGTGGATGTAATTTAAGTGATTCAGAAGCTGTTAAGCAGATGGTACCAAGTAGAGCAACCATTTCTTTCCACTTTATAAAGCATAGCTATTGTTATAGTCAGTGAGATCTAACTGTAGTCCAGTGCTATATATTTCTACACAGAATAGTGCATGGTGCTTTATGAAAGCAAATAACCAGTTTTTGCCCAGGTGAGTTGTCAAGGAAGCAGCTGCAGCAGTTGTGTAATCCACAGCCAAAAGGGAGAGTTTAATGCATATACAGGGAAATGTGTACAAAGGCAGCAATTCTCAAGTGTAGCTGAGGCAAAACATCTCTTTGAGAACTAACAAAGAGTAGGATCCTACCCAGAAGGAGTTGAGAGCGTGTTGCTTTGACGTAGGAGCTATGTTAGTAAGGTACGTCCATGCTGTGCATGCAGCAGTGGACATGAAAAGGTCAGAGAAAAAGAATGAAATACACATCTGCCTGAAGACAGATGCTATAGTTTCCTGATAAACACCATGAAGGGCCAGCAAGCACAATGAATGCATTTCAGTGCAGAACAAAATCAGGGAAGGCTGGTGATAAGAAAACAGAGAAACTTTGCTCATTAATATCCTCTCATTGTAAAACCTATACATTTGTATTAAATGGCAATCATCCCACTTCTGGTTTTGGTGGTTTTTAACAATAATTTTAAAAAAAACCTCTTCCTCAAGTTGCCAAAACATAGTTAGCTATGGAAATATGTAATAAAGCATGTGGTAAAGGTACTGGAGAATACCTGTTTTAAGATTTAAATTTGTTATTACATGAATACAGAATAGTGTTAAATGTAAAATGCATCTCAAAACACAAAACCTAGAAGTAGAGGAGGAAAAGAAAGGAAATGACTGCTCTAATACGTACAAGTGCACCATCTTAATTATATGATGGGAAGAGTTTAAAATACAGAACTGACAGTTATGAATACACTGTTTACATATGATCTCACTATGCATCCATCTTGTATCTGTGCTGTATAGCTTGCTCAAACACTTCAGAAACCTGCTTAGATCCTTGGTGAGGTTACCAAAGTCAACTTTTTGAAGTAAAATTAGTGTGTTTTATCTTCTCCAGGCTTTGAAGCACCCTTACTTTCAAGTTGGCCAAGTTTTAGGACCTCCTCCTCAGTATCTGGAGAAGCAGACTCCTGGTAAACCAGTTCAGCCAATAGAGCCAAAGCCAGCTTTACCTAAACTGGAAGCTATAGCCAAGCCAGAGCCTCTGTCTTCACCTGATGCACCTGACAAAACAGAGCCACAGTCCCTGTCAAAGGTTAACCACCAGCCCCTCCAGCAAATTCAGTTGCCTCAGAATACAGCTAACCAGCAAGCGCCAAAACAGCAGCAGCCACAGGCACAACCATTTTTTCCAACTATCAACAAAAACTCATCACCAGTAAGTTGTTTTTAATATATACTTAGGTGGGGTTTTTTTAAGTTTTTACTATGTTCAACCAGGCGATCCCTTGAAAATTGTCATATTTTTTTGTTTTTTGAGGAAATGCAGAAAGATAGTTAGGGACTAATTAGCAATATAACTGGTCACTTACTGAAATGTTACAGCAAATCAGAATAATAGATTGCTTCTAACAAAAATGTATGTTCATTTATAATAACCTTGACTGATATGCTTATGTACTACTGCAGTTATGACAGCTATCATTTATTGACCTTTGAGAAATAATATACAGTACAGAAGTGGAAAGGGAGAACTTTGCTTGGCTCAAGCAGGAAAATACCTGAGAAAATTAATCCAATTCCTAAGTCTGTAAAAATTTAACAAGCAAGGTTTTCAGTAAGATGAATATTAAACCTTGGTTTGTAATCTTCGTTTTGCTTTCCACTTATATGCACTGACCCACAATACGAAATATGTTAAAAATAATAAGTGTTCAGAAAATACTGGAAAGCAGGCTATAGTCTGATGAAAGGACGGTTTTAAAATCCAATAATTTCTTTGGAAGGGAACGTTAAGGAAAGACCTGACTAACTTCTTTTATTTGCTGTATTTACTTTGGGGCCATAGCAATTGGCACTCCTAAACCCTGAGTGTGATTGCTGGGAGGGTTCTGCACCACTGTGCCCTACTTGGTTACAGTCCATCTACTGTTGTTAAGAGCCTGAGTTCAGCAAGGTACCAATAGTAGAGGCTGAGAACTGAATTGGGTCTGCAAGCAGAACGTTAACTTCACTATTTAAAATAGATTTGAGTGATTTAAGGATGACAGTCCAAAAGAGCTGGGCTCAAAATACCTGCTGGTATTATTGTTATGTTTTGTGCTTAAAATCATTCTGAGAATATGATCAAAACAGGCACAACACAATGGGGAAACTTCCCTCAAAGTTCTTAGGTGGTAGTCAGGAAGTGAACTAGATGCAAAATATAGAATCTGATAATTGAATTGAAAGGGTTTTTTTCTTATTAAAAATAGAAACAAGCAGCTACCGGCCCTCAGAATGGTGCAGTAGGTCCTAAAAGCTGCAGAAGGCGATGGGGTCAGACTTTGGTAAAGGCTGTGGATAGCTGGGATGACTTGGATGATACTGAATTTGGAATGTCATGTTCAAAGAAGCCCAGCATTGCACTACTAAAAGAAAAGAAAAACAAGGAATGTCTTTTCAGGTAAGTCCTATAATTATAAAATCACCTTTTTTTCCCCTTTTTTTAGTAAACAGTGTCTAGTAGATGCTGTAGTTCTACAGATTAAGACAAATTTCCTAAAATTTAAGTCACCAAAATTCGACAAGAATGCAAAAAGCTGTATGAGCGGACCAGCTTTGGGTGGTGTTGACAGCACCAGTTATATCCAAGCTGAATCAAATTTGTTTTCAGGCACTGTATGGTTTAGGTGTTTGTCGTGTTATTAAGAACCTGTGTTTTATTAAAATCAGGTAGCTAATTTCATTTCCTTTGTCAGTTAAGCTTGGTACTAAGTTCTGCCACAGTTATCCACATTTGCTTTTATTCTGTAGTCTTGAATACACTTTTTACTTCAAATTCCCAGGTCAAACTCTCATGAGGCATGAGATTTGGCTGTTGCTTTCTGGGAATAAATTCTGCTGATGAAAGCAGGATAAGAGAAGAGCACTGTACTCTTCAGGCTGGGATTAACTTCTGATATTCTGAGCTGGAGTTGTTGGTCGCATTGTTTGAACATTTTAATTTTTCAGTGTGCCAGAACCAAAAGCTTCATGCTGTATCCAGCCAGGAGGGGAAAACAAGGTTCTGATGAGAAATGATTCTGGAAGATCAAATACATCAGCAAAACAGTACTACCTAAGACAATCAAGATATCTACCTGGTAAGGGTAAAACTCAACACAGATGAAAACACAAGCTGTGAACGATCTACATACAATATAATTAAACTTTGGATTTTGCACTGGATAATTTTGCTTTACATAAACAGGCTAAATTTTCAAGTTTTGGACTTTCCCAGAGCATATCTCATCACAATTTATGCAGAAGTTCCTGGCTATGTAAATGTGGAAGGGAGCTCAATGCTGCTTGTACACCGTAGAATTTCACAGGCACTCTTATGACCAGTAATGCATAAACCCCTAAGTAATATGAATCCAATATAGTGCATATAGTTCTCGGTTTTGCAGTGTCAGGAGGTTTGGGGTTTTTTTAGCTTAAAGTTCTGATAAACACGGTTACCTTTCTTGGTAGGAAGTGTTTAGAAATATCAGCCACTCACACTGGTAGGAATTCACACACTCACTTCCCTGTCCAAGGCAGTCATCTTCCTTAAAAATAAATAGATAGCTCATCTAAATCTGGGTGATTTAATCAGGAAAATAACATAAAATCATGTAATTGCTAGGAATGAGAATGTGGAGGAGGAGAAAGAAAAGGGAATGTTTCCTTCAGTTAGTATTCTGACTATTCTATAACCAAATAATTTCTTTGGTGTCTCAGTATCTTTTCTTTATTACCATGATAGTTTGCACGATTACAGTAAGTGTATCATGACTTCGACTGTAATCCATATATGAGAACTTAGGTGGCTCACAGAGAAATTCCTGACTGTCAGGCAAATTGTTTTGTTACAATGTATCAATAATTTCTCAGGAATTCATTAGGCCAGTGATGACTTCTGAATATGAAATCACTTATTGAATATTACATAGGATGCTCAGAGACTCAGCAGTTCTAAGTCCAAAATAAAAAAAATAAAATAAAAAAAACAAACAGGGGGCTGGGGAGAGCTTCTCTATCTCAAGGTAACACAAATAGAAAGTTCATCTATTTTCTTATCTGTTTTTAAGCATGCTTCTAATGTCACTCTGGTTTTAGTAGAGTTTTCAATGAGAAAGGCATAGATGTGAAAATTAATTAATTTCAGCATTTAAGAGAATAATAGCTCCAAGGAGCATATTTGTTATTTATCCGTATTACTTTAGTTCTGTTACCACTAGATCTGGGAGCTGCTTTCGTGCTGTGTAATCCCATTAACTCTTGTAATGCTCATAACATGCTGAAGTAACAAAAGCCTCTTTGTCCTACTTTTTAACTTATCCCTTGAAGTTTATTTTTAGCCTGAGATCCCTACTTTTTGATAGGTATTTTTAATTTGTGTTAATTGCTCGAGAGTCAAAACCATCAATAATGATATTATGGTTTTATAGAAACCAAGTAACTGCACTAAAAAGCCTTTTAAAAGTTCTCTGGAAAGCATGAGAAGAATTGTTCTTAAATCAGTGTCTCTAGTTTTCATGTTTTGGCTGAAAAATCTAACCTAATCAATGGACGTTGTTCTTTTATGTTAATGGTGTTCACATTATACCACAAATAATTCAGTGTTATCTTACTGTTCTAGAAATATCCATTTTTCATTGGTTGAATTATGTTAGAAAATTGGTATTTATAACATTTTCCATAATTTGTTTTCTAAGGTGTAAACCCGAAGAGTGTCTCTTTAGTAGCAGTCAGTAAAGAAGGATCACATGGAACCTGGAACAACCAGTTGTTTCCTAAACCGCTGGCACATACTGGAGGAGGAGTGGCTTTCAACAGAAATACTACAGGTAACAGTGTAATTAAAAATGGTCACATTGTATCTCGTCATTGTTCAATTAATTTGGGTAAGACCATTTAGTTTAACTTCTGTTTTCAGGCCTAGGTTCTAGGCTAACTTTTCTTTTCTTGTTTTAACAACAGACTCTTAAAATAACAACTTCTTCATGTGTAAACTATGTGTTTTACTTTCAGAGCATAAAGGAAATATAGACCAGCCCCTATTATAAAGTTCTGTCAAGATTAATTTTGTCCGTAATCCTCTTAGACCATTATTTCACTGTGTTAATTGAAGTGAATAGTTTACTGCCTGGTCAGTGTGCCATGGAACACTATCAAACAGGAGTCTCGGATATGAAAACAAAATGGTGGGTGGTGTGCTCACCTATTAAAAGCACTGCCTAATACTCTAAACATGTAGTGTAACAATCTACTAGCCTTGTCCTAAATACTTTGCTGCGTGAAAATTCCCCTTATTTTCAGCAAGGAACTTGTAGTAATGTGCCTTTTGGTACTCCATTTTGTGGAGAACACTATTATCAGCATTTTACAGAGTGAAGACTAAGACTAGTTAAACAGCTTATCTAAGATTTCACGGAGGAAAGCATCAGATTCAAGACTAAAATCTATCTTCTGACCACCAAGCCCTATGCTTTAAGTACACAGTCCCATCACCCTGTTAGGGGAGGTTACCTTGTGAACAACTTTGCAGCCACTGTCCAGTGAGCATGAGTCACTCCCAAAGACTTCAATGCCACTAAACCATCAAGCCTTATATGCTTGTAGAGAAAGAACTTTAGAAGGTTTGTTTACTTGCAGATGCTACACCCCTTTTTAATAGAACTTTAGTAGCCATTCTGCAGTGTCACCAAACCTGATTTTCCCTCTGAAAGTCAGGTGAGCAGTAAGCTGTCAATCTGTATTTGATGAAAGATTTTAGGAAGTGGAAAAACAACAGTGCCTACCAGAATTTTGATGGAATAGAACAGACTTTTTAAAGTGATCATCATATGTACCTTTTTATTTTCCTAAATATAGTATCTGGGTACCTTGGAATTAATTAATATATTCATACAACAGTCTTGTAAGGGAATTAGGCACAAAAAGGCAAAGAGCTGTTTCCAAAAGTATGCCTCAATAAACTAGATATCTACCTACTAAATTGCACTAAAAATAAAATGAAGATTAATGCAGGTAAACCCCCTGATTTTGTCTTGCTGGCTTACTTTGGGTATCTACCAGAAGTTTAGAGAAAATAAAACCTAAAACTGATCATTTTGTATGTTTGAAAACACTTGATATTATTTCTATCGGTATCTTAAATTGCATGTGATGTTTTGTACACTGGGGAGGCAACACCATTTAAGACAGACACACCTGAAACCAGGATAGCTGCAGCACCAATCATGGAAATGCAATGCATGTCAATTATGTATGTTTTCTTTTTTCATGTTGACAGATTTGAAAGTTGACACCATAATGTTTGCTGTTTATATAACTATGTTTAGTTTATTTAAGTGCTTACTTTTTTTCCTCATCCACAACGTTGCCTTAAGGTGAAATAAGATAAGGGCAAATAGTTACAAACACTTTATTTATGAAGAATTGTAACATTATGATCAGTCAACTTTGCAGGTATGCCTGAGTGCTTAAACTTGTGATTTATGCGTTTGTGTGACTGGAACGTTATTGCATTGTTGGCACATCACATTTTTATTCCATTATTAGAAAGGACCTTGTAAAGTAACTTGTGCGAATAACATTTCCTGCTTGAGAAAACATAGGAATGAGAGATTATAGTTACAAAAATGTCAGATAGTTATTCTTTCTTACTTTCTTTTCCCTCATTTCTTTTACATCATCTAGCCAGGATCTCCATACACTTTTTCTAAAGTTCTGTCTTTACATCTTTTTCTTCCTTTCATTTTCCATGTCTACAGATGAGAACTTAATTATACCTATTGAAAAGCTATCATGCAAAGAAAGGTTGAATGAAAAATTAGAGGATCCAAAAGGTAATTTATTGCAATTATAGCTTGGTTTTTTGTGTGTTTCCTATTAACGTTTTACATTTTCTTGTAAAAATTGCATTTATAGTGCAGATTCCAGATGATCATATATATTTTCAGTTGTAATCTGTTTTGTAAAATCTTGCTCTCTTCATTGTGATTTATTCTGGACTGCTGGCACTTACTGTGCTTAAAAAGACAGAGAATATTTTATTACCCTAATTATAATACACTGCATGTCACTGCACTATTGCTGGATAATGGTAAAGAAGCAGCATATGCATTTCTCCTGAAGGACTGCTTGTTCATAACAGCACTTGGGACTTGCATTATTGAGGGACTTGCACTATTGACTGCATTCTGATTCTCTCTGTTACATCAGTTTTACAGCGCTGTGATTGCATAGATTTTGCTGGAGTTACCTTAGCGTAAGAGGGTGGAAACTCAGGTTTCCAGGCAGCTTAGTTTGTATCTAAACACACTGTTCTCTGCAAGCATTGTAAAGCTGCTGGGATCTTTCACCTCTCCCCCAGTTTCTGTCCCCTCTGGCATGTACTGCCTGTGTGGTATGTCCCATTGCAACTATTCATTTTTGGACTTCATACCCAGCTCGAATGATTCAAAGATTGTATCCTTTGTGAAGAGTCAGGTGTGTGTTGTTTGAGGCAGAAGGCATGGCCTGGCCAGTACTTACGCTTGCTGACATCATGGTCATGAGTGCTTCCCTATACATCTGCTGACGGACCTCCTGGATGCCTGATGGATTAATACTTCTATAGCAAGAACCCCTTCTTTTGTACAGCAGTGGTTAAAGGTAAGGAACTGTGCTTTTCAACAGGAATATTTTTTTTTTAATTTGTAATTACTCTGTTATTTTATATTGAACTTTTTTTTCCTCTTTCCCTTGTTCAACAAAAGATGATCCTTCCAGACCTCTCTGTTTCACCCAGACTGTTCTTCCTGGCTGAAGAGTTCATAAAGGACATTGGACATTGAGAGGTAAGGAGAACCAAAAAGTAGTTGAACCACTTTTGACAGATGGGCAGTTTTGCTGAGCTTCAGATAAGAAGCAGACAGAAATATTTGAGTTTATATTAACTGAGGCCTGTCCTTATTTCCAGACCTCATAATTTTAAGGAATGCTACTGAGCTGTCAGAGCTCTGAACCACTCCCAGTGAAATAATTAGGAACTGGGGGAATAAAAGAATGTGTGTGTGTGTATGTGCACAGGCAGGTGAATGAACCACTAAAACTGTGGTGTTTTGTTTTTCAGGCAAATTCCTGGAAAGGAGGAACAACTTAAAAGACTACAAGAAAGTTAAATTGTATTAGAATACTTTATTAAAGTTGTATTTTTCACCAGGCCTTTTGTGTCATTTTTTACTGTGCTGGACACTAGCATGGACTTTTTTGTTAGTGCTCCTCAACAGGGAGGTATGCAATGACCCAATACACCTGTAATTAGATGAGGATAATATTTTGGGTTTGTAGGTGACCAGTTTTGCAGCTTATAGATCCATTGCTTTGAGCTCTGAAATTATTACAACTGGGACAACTGAGAGTATTTGTGTGAAGAGGAAGATTTTGGGATTGCACTGAAGCCAGAGATTTAGGAGACAAAAACTGTCAAATCAGATATTGCATGTTTTACTGCAACTAGCATTGAAATCATGTTGAATATTAATATGATAAAAATGCTCACACTTGATAAGGGTCAAATTAACACTACTGTGTATGGCCTTGTAGTTCACAAATTTAATACAACTCAATACAGAACCACATCACTAAAGAAAAGCATTTCTCTCTTGACATTGTGCCAACACAGTCTTAACACTGCCTCAGGTGATGACAGACATAGAGAAGGTAAGAAATTTTCTTGGAGCAGGGAATCTTAAGTATTGTAACAGATTCCTCTGCCATTAGATAATAATTTCAGTACTGATTTTGTGTGTAAATGCAGAGTTTCTCAGCTTCCAAATGAGGATGGTTATGTCAACCTACCCAAGGCAGCACTCCTTTAAAGAAAGACCTGGACCAAAACTAAGCACAACAGAATTATAACTGAGGTTAAAGAAAGAGGTTAATTGGGTCTGACATTTATAGCAGGCCTTTAACTGTGGAACCAGCAAAGTCAACTTCAAGTGAGGAGTTTGGTTCTGTTATTTTAGACAGATTTAGGCTGAACATGTTGAGCATAAGAGTACTGTTGAGCACTAGTTTTCAAATACCAAAGTGCTTAAACCAGCTTCCAGTAAAGCAAGTAGCTCTACGTAAAAGGTAAGATCCTACCTTTCTCCATGTTCTAAGTTTGATGAAAGTGCTAATGAAGTATTCATCCTGCTCTGCTGTCTTTTTCCTGCTGATCTGCAGATTGGATGTACTGGGTCTGCAATTTAGTGGGTCTGTTAAGTGCTGTAAAAGGTCCAACTAATACACAAAGCAAAGAATGAATATATACTTCTTCTCAACAGGCAAGCACTAGGGAGTTTTTAAAGAACGCTCATACTTGGTTCTCTTGTGGTACTGCACATGTATTTTGAAGTGACTATAAAAATGCCTAGGCAAAGTTTTCTGAATGCAACTGAAAACACTAAAACTCTGTAACGTCAACAGGAAATCCTGGCTTTGTAAGTGGTGCTGCTTACAACCCATCAGGAGTATATACCCCTTCCTTTCATAAAAAAGAAGTTGGATCAGCTGGACAGCGGATACAGCTAGCCCCTCTTGGTGCACCTGTATCAGGTAAGAAACATCCTTTTACCCTACATATCTGAGATAAAGAATAATGTTCATTTCCCATGCTGCCTAAAAGATTTATTAGCCCTTTAGTAAGGTTTTCCTCAAGTTTTGTAAATAAAATTCTTGGGCATAAATTCTTTTTGACATAAGTGAATTGAATGTAGGTGTCCAGAAGCAGCCCTGATAGCTAGAAAAACTATTACTACTATTATTTGTTGGGTAAGAGAGAAAATAAAGGTGCAAACTTTTGTAATTCTAGGTTTGGACCATTTGCTAAACTACTTCTCATTAGTGGTGAAGGGCTAAGCAGAATTGTAAAAATATGTAACTCCCAACTCTATAGTAAATGATCATGTAGACTGGACACAAATATGGTATGGATGACATTCTGAGCACCTTCTTTGTTGTTACATTTCTGATCCAGAGGAGATGAACAGAAGTCCTTGGGATGCAGGAGAAACTGGTTTGTGAGTGCAGATTTAGAGCTGTTGTCCAAACCTAACAGCACACTCCTCTAGTTAATTCAGAGAAAATAGTAAGGCCCTAAACTAATCATGAATTCTTTAAATAAAGGGCCTATGGCAGACCAACCCAATATGGTCCTGCTTAATAATATTGTCTTTTTGCTGACTTACTCTTTTGAGTTACCTGTTCCCCTTAGGAAGTGACTTCTGAGAAAGGTAGAGGGAGGGAAGTATGAAGATGGCACGCATATATAAAATACACTTAGATGTATGCATATCCTGATACTGAGTTGATGAGAAGCCCACCAGGGAGGGCTTGAGCTGCACTTCATTATCTTATCAAGTCACTGCTGAAACACAACAGTGAGAGTTTTGATTTGTCACAGTGTGTGGATTAAGAAGTTCACAGGAGGACAAAATCTGCATCTCTAGACTGCTGTGAATAGTGAGAGTGAAAAGGAATTACATATGATGATCCAAAGGGAAATAAATTCACTGTTAATATGTAATTAGAAATGGAAAATTTGTAGTGAAAGTCAGAAAGGCTGGCAGATGGAGGTCAATTATGAGACTGCTCCATGTCTTGGAGAAGAGCAAGAATCCTATTGCTTAAACCCCTCATATTTAGCCTACACTCTGCAGACTTGCATGGGACGAAAGATAAGGATGAAGCAAATGGCAGGTTTTATCTCCTATTTGTCAGTATTTGAACATTAACATTTTTGCTGACCCTTTGTTTTGTATTATCCAAATTGAAACAAGTTATGCTCTCAATTGTTTCTGCTCTCTTCATTTATTCTGTTATGGTTTTTAATGCCATAATTTAAATAATGTAATATAGTACAAAAGATAAATTTCTCTGAGGAAAATGCAATGCCAAGACCTGAGAAAAGTGACCTTCATTGCCAAGAGAGCGTAGGCTGGAATCATACTTGCTGATGAAAGATAGGGAATGCCGGCCTACAATAAAAAGCAACAATATTAGTTTCTGAATAGGTAAAGACCTGACCCTCAGTTTTAGTTCTTGAGATTCCTCCTTTTTAAATGTCTTTATCTTCACCTGTTCCTGAACAGGTTCAACCCACTGTTGAAAAATACCACCAGAGACAGCTGGATTTCTGTAAGAAATGGAATATGTAGGCATATGTATTAAAAAAAAAAAAAAAAAAAAAAAGAAAGTACTTATCCATGATTTTATCCATGACACATTAAATTTAAAAGAAGTATCAGTAATACTTAATAAAAGATGACTAAACTACAGAAGTAGAAATGGAAGGGGCAGAACATAATTTAGGAATGCGAAGGAAACAATGGAAAGGTATAGTAGAAGTATATATATTTCTTATATATACAAATCCTAATAGAATTTCTTCTTTATATATGAGAGGTCCCAAATGACTGACTTTAAACAGGCAGAACTGGTGATGAACATGAAGAAAACCATGAGCAGTCAGCCCTTGCAACAGGGCAATTGCTTACTATAATCACATGAAGCTTGAGCAAGCAGTGACTATGTAAAATGCAGAAAGGGGACACCAGAGTAGGAAGGCTGGGTATACAGCAGTGCACTACTCCCAGTGACTGGGACCAGGTGGATGCCAATATAAGGGAGAAAAAACCCCAAGGACTTGGCACACATCCTGTGAAATCAATAGAGAAACAGGAAATGGAGATAAAGAGGACTCACCACAAGGTACACCAAGAGTTCTCAGCTAAGCAGGAGGGAAATAAATGGCATAAAAATCTCAAAACAAACAAGAGGGTGTTGTTCAGTCTATGCTGTTTGGGTTTTAAGAAGTTCAGCAATGTTGTAACTATATGCTTTTTCAACTATTTGACACAGAGGGAAGAACGCTTCCATTCTGTAACGTTTTGTTATAGGAAATACAGAGTAGTAAATATACACGTCAGTTTTCCCTTGTGGCCAAGAAGGCAAACAGCGTCCTGGGGTGCATCAAGAAATGCATGGCCAGCAGGTCGAGGGAGGTTATTCTGCCCCTCTACTCTGCCCTGGTGAGGCCCCATCTGGAGTACTGTGTCCAGTTCTGGTCTCCCCAGTTCAAGAAGGACAGGCAACTGCTGGAGAGGGTACAACAAAGGGCCACAAAGGTGATTAAGGGCCTGGAGCATCTCTCCTATGAGGAAAGGCTGAGGGACTTGGGTCTTTTTAGTCTTGAGAAAAGAAGGCTTAGGGGAGATCTAATTAATGCGTACAAATACTTAAAGGGAGGGTGCCAAGAGGACAGGGCTGCTCTTTTCTCAGTGGTCACAGGACAAGAGGAAATGGGCACAAACCTGAGTATAAGAAGCTCTACCTAAACATGAGGAGGAACTTCTTTACTGTGAGAGTGGTAGAGCACTGGAACAGGCTGCCCACAGAGGTGGTGGAGTGTCCTTCTCTGGAGACATTCAAAACCTGCCTGGACAAGTTCCTGTGCAACCTGCTCTAGGTAGACTCGCTCTGGCGGGGGGCTTGGACTAGATCTCTAGAGATCCCTTCCAACCCCGTATGATTCTATGATTCCCACTAAATTTCAGTCTCAATGTTTTCGCGCGGGATTGATGCAAAACAAGTATCCTGTATTAATAAGATACACAAACTACAGGAAACATTAACCTTATCTGAAAACAAGTATATACAGCTTGTCAGAGATGAAAGCATCCTGCTGTCTTAGCATCTTTGCGTACCACAAGTCATCCTTAAGCTCTCATTCTTTTGTCTGTAAGGGAGTGAAATACCTGTTGAGTCATGACTAATTCTGAGTTCTTGTTCCTTTCAGATTATTCCTGGAAAACCAAAGCTGCTCGTGCTCAGCTACCGGGTCCTACTTTCAATTCAGCAGCAAAAAACATGACTATTTTAACTCGCCCACCAACAATTCAGCCAGTACATGGAAGAACAGACTGGGTGGCCAAATATGGAGGAAACAGATAGAAAATGCCATCCTGTATAGCTGCATGAGCTGTGGTCAGTTCTCCTGCACTGGAAACCTGAAATGCCTATTTGCTCTCACTTTTTCTGAGACTATGCAATAGTAAAAAAAGAAGGGAAAAAGACCTTGTGTCCTGTGGAAGAAAAATAGAATATTTATAATATACCATGTAAAATACTGGCTACAAAGTAGGATTTGATGAAGTATTGTATAACACACATTGCCAAAACTTCTGAGAAGTAGATTTCACTCGACATTTTTTCTATAGACAGGTCTCCTATCATTGTACTCCTAAAGCAACTGTTACAGTTGTTCATCCAGTGCAACACCCACTACTAACAAGTGCTTGCTTTCATGTACACAAGCAGCTAGAAGCAGGGCTAAAGCAGAGAAGCACCAGGCTTTCAGGTATTAAGCTGGTTCCTTACCAGTAAGAAGGGAGTGAAAGCACACACTGAGCTTGGTGAAGAACATCACGCTCTCATACAAACAATTCACAACTCACTTGTACCTAAAAGCTACTTAGGGTCTGTAATATGCAAATATTCATAACAGCAATGAGACCTTAACTCTTTGAAGCAGAACATAAGCAGTCCACTGATAAACACTACACAGGGAAGGTCTAAAAACATGGGCCATATATGGCTATAGAATAGTACAGCAATATTGGAAAATAGCTAAACAAGTACTGAATGCTAGATTTACCTCACCAAGCTGTAGCGAAGCCTAAAAATTAGATTATACTAGATTAACTTATGACCATTTTTGGTCGATCTGTGGAGATTTGTATCTGTCCTGGCAAGGGAGTGTCACAGTGACATTTTAAGGAGCCTGAATCACTGCAGTCTCTCAGTCCTTTTATGGGTGAATTAGCCAATAAGGGCATAAATTATCAGTAAACTCCTGTTTCTACATGTCTTTGATCATGGTGATCAAACTAAGTTACAGAAATTGAATAAGCTACATGAGAGAGGATATTGGGCTGTTCTTCAAAGATGTTGCTTTCTGATTTAGATCTTAAAGTACCTGAAAACTTAGGTACCAGAAAACACAAAGAAACTTTAATAATGCAATACCTCACTCTATATATGCTCATTCAGTACTTTCCCTGGCTTCTAGGCTAAGTTTTATAGTAAAATCCCACAAAGGACCTTGCAATGTAGAACAAATTGTTTTTAGGATGTTGATCTAGGCTTCTTCTGTTAACATCTGCATTTAGAATACTTTAGACTTAGTAATTACATTAAACCTGCCATTTTAAAGGACAAAATGAGTATGTTCTTTAAAGATGTAAAGCTGTTCATGATTACTTTAAGCATTATAAAAAAGAGATGTATTTGTATGGCTTTTATAACTGCACATAAAAATTTAAATTTCTGTTGTTGATCTAGAGTGCCATAATACATGGGTTATGTTAACCTACTGGAGGTCAGTTTAATCTACAACAGTTTTAGCAAAAAAAAGTATTTTGTTATAAAAATTGCACCTAAAGAAAATGCCACTTTAATATTGGAAGAGATACAATGGGATGGGAATATCTGGTTAGTAATGCACTACAGACTTTAATTCAATTACCACTGGTCTAGGCTTAAGTATTTGTCTTTCCCTTAGTACCACCAGATAGCCCTATGCTGTTTAAAAGCATCTTAATTTATTTGTAACTGGCTGTGGCAATGAAGGACAATCTCAGACCTTTTGTAACAAGCATAAATGTTTGCTAATTAAAAAACAAGATAAATGAATCACTCATCTCCAGTACAAGACACCATTGACTTAGTTAAAATCACAGTCTGGTCAAAGAATTAACTAGTAATGTGTCCTTGTCCACAAGTCACCTAAAGCAGAAAAATAAATAGGTGCTATTTATGGCATTAAATATGACTAGAAGAAAGATGCTGTCCTTACCATATGGGAATGAACATTGAAATTGCTTTGACATAACCGTGACAACCTTACTTGTCCATAACCAAAGCATGACTAGTGTTAAGAAATTCTTCTTGCAAACATCAAGGAAAAAAACACTACTAAGAGGCTAACAGGCTTTGTACAGTCATTTTGACTCAGCTGCCCTGATACAGATTGAACTGTTAGTGCAGAAATGCCACCTAATGTTTAAGAAATTTAGCACATACTGATAAAGATCCAAGGGTGTAAGAAGTACGTAAGGCTCAAGCTTTTCTCTCTTCCCTTTCTCTGGATTACTGCTCTTTCTCCTGACCAGGAAAAGGGGTGACAAGCATTTCTACTAGCAGTTCTCAATTTAAGCTACTGCTTCCCCAAAGCTCATGAAACAGCAGCAAGGCTTAAGCTTTTAACCTCAGACCAAAGCATTATCAGTCCAATTCCCTGCTTTCTATTGTCTTTATTCTATTAAAGGACAGTTGCAGCCTGCATTTGCATGTTGCCTGATTTGAGACTAGCATTATACAATTAGAAAAACTGCTGGAGCGTGGCTGTTCTTGGTTTATTGCAGGAGATGGATGGATGTTTGCACCTCACTTCCACAGAAGATAACTGCCTCAAAGAGTTTAAAGAGAAGTGTCTTAAATGCTAATGTCTGGCTTATTAACCTTTTCAAGCTAGAACACAGATACTGAGACACCAGCGCTGGGTCCACGGCCTGTGATTAGGCATTTAAAAGGACGATTTATAAACAGACCATCCACTGTCCTGCTCAGCCCTGGTTTCTGTGCAGGGAGGTAAGAGGAACAGGTACATATGGGTGAGCACCTGAAGCTGAGCTCTGCAGGATGGAGAATAGGCTCTAGGCAATCCTGCTTCAGCGGGGAAGTTGGACTAGATGATCTCTATGGTCCCTTCCAACTCTAAAAATAATTCAGTGAAATTCAGTGAAATAAGGGCTCCAGGAAGGTGCCCTGGGTACAGCTCCCCACCAGGAGACCTCACTAGGCCAGCTCTGACCCAGGCTGTGTGGCCTGTGGTCAGGCTGCCAAGAGCCCTGCCGGAGTTTGACTTGACCTCAGCCCTGCCTCATCACTGGCCACCACCACACGACTGGCTCTGTGCCGCCTGCTCAGGGAGCGCCACGTCACCGTCCTGCCTCTTCTGCTGCAAGGGAAGGTACTAGCCTGGTATTTAGAGAAGTCTGAGCAACTCCAGAGTCTCACCAACTTCATGGATCAACCCCACTGCTTCCATCTCTCCCAGTACCCACTGCCAAAGAAGAAAGGCTGAGGAAATCAGGATCTGCACAGAAAGGGACGTGAGTGAAATGAGACCAGAAAAGGGATACGTTACCATCCATAGGCAGCTCCCAGGATTATTTCTGTACAGCAGTTTATATTTAGAACTATTTCAGGCAACAAGGGAATCAACTGAGGAGAAAGACTGATCAACTGAGCCCTTCAGTCTTTAAATAAACTTTCATAAAGCATTTTTCAAATCTAAAATAGCATTTTTCAAATCTAAAAAAAAAAAATATTACTTTATAATAACACTTGTGTGAATATGCGGTCTGTAGGCTTCTATTTTCTACACTTCCCTCCAGTTCATGGGGTTTTTATATTCACAAGTCAGGGAATGGAACAGAGATTATTTATACAATTCATGTTCACAAATGTATTCAAACATTGCAGAAAAGGCACCAAACTGTATCAATCCAGATGAATCATTAAAGAAAAAAATAATTGTGTAGAACACAAAAGTTTGTAATAATAATTTGTTGGTTTATTTAGAATAACATTTTAATGCAAGACCTATGCCTACAATTCAGCTTTATCTAACAAAGCATATTTTTGATTTATGAACAATATTCATAAAAGTGAAATGATTGACACTTAGCTGGGCACTTTTGCTTACCAGTGATTGCAAGTAACAGGTCTGCGTTCGTTGTTACAGCAGAACCTCGACAGCCTGCTCCATCATGGTGTTTCGTGGGACTGGGTTCTAACACACAGTGCTGGGAGAACAAAGTCCCTGACTGACAAACATCATGATCAAATAAACTGGCAGGGAAAGTGAGAAGTAACATAATAAGCCCATTTGTTACATTAATTACTGGTGACAAATTGGCAACTCCTCTTCCCTTGTTTTAGTGCTATAGATGATTTTAGAACGACAACTCCAAATGTACATTTAAGCTTCAGTCCTGCAACTGTCTGTGTGCCAAGAGGTCCTTGCCTACAGAAAGGTGCAGGACCAGAAGCTAAGCTAATGCTTATATGAAGCTAATGCTTAGCTTCATATTTTCCTGCCTCACAGTACAGAAAATGTTAAGGCAAATACTATTTTGGAAGACATAGCAAGGGCTCTCAATGTCAGTCCTTTGAAACCACAACCCACATGTGTTAGGATATGAAAAATATAAAGCACAAACAGCAGTGCCTTTTCCACTTTTCTGCAGCACATTTAGGCAGTTGCATTTTCAGGCTTCTCAATCATGTATCTTCAAGTGACTTGATGCAGACTTAGGGCTTAAGAGGTTTTTCCATGATCTGCAATCCAAGCCGTCCAACCATCAGCAAACTGTTGAACAGAATAGTAATTAAAAAAAAAAAAGGGTGAAGAAAGAAGAAAGACAACATTGACATTATTTCATTGAGCTGAACTCCACCAGAAAATTTCATTTTTTCACAGAACTTGCCATGTCACATTTTTAAAACAATATAATCCACAAAGAAGTGAAATAAAATCCTTATTCAAAAATACAGAGAAGAACAAACAACAGGTGACTACCTGGCACCAGCAATTATCCCAGGCATTGCTTTTCTGGAGTTATAAAATCTCATCCCCATAACAGCAGACAAGGTTCCAGATGCCACTGTTGAAAAGAAGCCCAGTTAGAACCATTTGAAACAGAAACAGCAGCCCAGCACCACAACACTGGGACGCTTAGCGGTGCCAACCAAACAGGCTGATGTCTACAGACAGGAATTCCTCCCTCCCCTCCACAAGGAAGCGTATGCAACAGAAATTTTTCACTATGAGTGTGGTGAGACACTGGCACAGGCTGCCCAGAGAAGTTGTGGATGCCCTGTCCCTGGAGGTGTTCAAGGCCAGGCTGGATGGGGCTTTGAGCAACCTGCTCTAGTGGGAGGTGTCCCTGCCCATGGCAGGGTTGGAACTCAATGATCTTTAAGGTCCCTTCCAACCCAAACCATTCTATGATTCTATTGGTTTACTTCACTTTGTTAAATATCAGAGCTGTCGCAAGCATCTCGGCAGCTTTGGTAAGCACACTCCACTGCTCAGTCAAAGCCAGTAGGTCTCATCGGGGTTGAAACTACTGTCTAACTGCCCACCACCTCCCGTCCTCTGGGCAGGCCACTCTTCCTCCCTCAGTTTCTCAGATTGGTTATTTCCTTGATAACAGATGGGCTCAAAACTGCTAAAAAGCTGTGATGGTGACAAAGTTCACTATGTGGGAGGCAAATATTGTTACAGTTCCCATTTCTCTGTAACATTCTGATCTAGAAGGTAGCACTAAATTCTACAACTAGAAATAAAACAACCCCCCTTGAAAATACACATTAGCAAACAGCAACCTAAAGGATCAAACTGAAAGAGCAACTAACATTTTAAACGTTACTGCAAATTATTTATTCTCTAAGTCTGGAAAAAAATCCAGAAAGTTACTCATGTGAAAGTTACAGTGCCGTTGTTTCTTTGAAGAAGAATGGCAGGTGGAGGTGCTGTATACCTTTCTCCAAACCTTCAAGCTTGTTTGCATCAGACTGGGCAGAAGGTATTCTAAAGATATTCCGGCAAGGTTCTTTTGCTAGATTTCTGCCCGTGATGTACTGTGACCACGCTGAAGCTCAGCGGGAGCCACAACGGCACCTGGTGGCAGGACTGAGGAGGAATGGAGGAATAAAGAGTTGTCCTAGACTGGGACACAACACCGCTTTCAAGAGGTCCACCTGAAAGCACTACACGCACCACATCAGGGTAAACAGAAGCTGCTCATCTTTCTGTCATGAAACTGCCTAAAAGGTCGTGCCGGAGATGCACAGCCACCCCCCTGTCATGCCGGAGTGGAAGAGACAGTTCACAAGTGGAAACTCTGCTTCACATTGAGCCATGTTCTACATTTCCTTCCTTACTGACAAGGCAGCTTGGTCCCCTGCAGGGTCTACCAGAGGCTTCAGCATATTATGTGAAGGACTACTATTGGTTTTAAACAGTCACAGAATCACATGAGGTTGGAAGGAACCTCTGTAGATCATCTAGTCCAACCCCCCTGCCCAAAGCAGGTCCACCTAGAACAGGTTGCACAGGAATGTGTCCAGGCGAGTTTTAAATCACTGTAATGCTACAGTATCATAATACTAATAGTGCTATGGCATAGTTACCGGACTAGAAGAAACCTCAGGAGGTCAGCTAGGCTAACCTAGTGCCCAAAGGCAACATCAATTCCTGACAGACACTGGCTTAACCAGTTATTAAACTGGTGACGGACTGCAATTATTAAACTGCAGTGATGGAAGGCAACCTGATCTCTTCCAGTGCTCCGTCACACTTTCAACTGTCATTTTATCCTTCTCCTTCGCCTGAGAAGCTAAGCCCACAAGCTAAGCTCGCAACTGCAAGCTAAGCCCACAGCTTCTTGGACCCTCTACTGTAACCAAGCAGCATAGATCATTGCCTCCTTTCTTTTAAGTACTGCAGACTGTTTCCTACACAGTGTATGCTCTTCTGCGGTGCCTGTGCAAGCCAGTACTCCATAAAGCCAAGCACTGCTTGTCACACTGCGGTCACCACTACAAAAATGCTTATTCCATGATCACGGGCTAAAAATGCTGCTTTGCAACCAAAGTTTTCACACACGTTTCCCGTGCCTACGTTAGTTTAACACGAGGAGACGAGTACTTCTCAGCACCTCTGGCTTCAAGGACAACCTAGGTTTCAGAACCACGCACCCCGCTCCCACACAAATACCCCTCGGCTGCGGGGAGGAGCTCCTGCCACCACCGCTTACAGCATTCCTATACATAAAAAGGCACAGATCTGCTGAAATTTGCTAAGAAAAAAAAAAAAAAGATTGCTATTCCCACTGCTATCGGTAACGCTTCGTACTCGGGTGCTGAGCAAACTTACCGAGGGAAAGCCACACGTTCCTGGGATCCTTGGACTGCTGGTAAGCGCCTAGCCCCGCCAAGCCGCCAAAGAGCAGCCCAGCGGCCAGAGAGGGGACGCTGCCTTGAATGGAGTGAAAGATAACGCAGTTAGTAAAAGGGCGCCTACGAAGCCAAGCCTATGAACCGAACGACAGCACCTACGGGTTTCCCCTTACCAAAAAGAAAAAAAAACAACCCAAACCCAACCCAAACAGGAGATACCGAAGTGGGGTTTTTTAGAACAGCGACACTTGGGCAGACGGCAGCAGGGTTTCCCCGCAAGCAGGAGCTCTGGCCGGGGTCACTCCCCGCCGCGGCCCAGAGGCTGGCAGGGCCGGCGGACACCCCGCCGCCTCCCGCGGGCCTTCAGGCCGGCCCGGCAGCGACACAGCCCTCCCTGCCCCGCAGCTGCTCGGACACACGGGGTCACCCTCCCCGGGACACCCACCTGCCTTGGCGTAGCCCACGACGCCGCCCGCCGCCACCAGCGCCGCGTAGCCGAAGCCCAGCCAGTCGTACTCCATCTGCGGGCAGCGCCTGGCCTAGCCCGGCCTGGCCTCGCCCCGCCGCGCCGCGCCCCCCCTCCCGGCCGGCTCCGACCTTGGGCCGCTCTCCCCGCGGCGGCGCCGTCGCCTCCCCGCGCCGGGCCCGCCCGCCGGGCCGTGACGGGCAGCGGGGACTAGGGAGCAGGGAGTAGGAGTAGGCCGCGCCACCCGGCGGCCGCTCGCCGCCTCGCCGGGGCCGGGATGCGAGGGGAGCCCGGGGGTGCGTAGGCCGCAGCGTCCCCGGCCTGTGAGGTTCTACCTGAGAAAAGGCCTTTAATCACCGGTTACCGACACCGGCAAAACAGGCTGGGCTTGGGGGAGATTCATTTAATTTATTGCCAATTAATAACACAGTAGGAAAGTAAGTAATAAAGGAAAATAAAGCCAACTCTCCCTCTTCTTCCCAGGCTCAACGTCACTCCGGACTCGCCCGGGGGGTGGGGGTTTGCAGTCAGTCCATAAAGCCTCTTCTCTGCTCTTCCCTCCTCAGGCTCTTCGTGGGGTCCGTCCCAGGAGAGACGGTCCCGCGTTAACTTCTCCCACGTGGGTCCCTCCCAGGGGCTGCAGTTCGTCACGCACTGCTCCAGCCTAGGTCCCTTTCCACAGGGTGCCGTCCTTCACGGACAGGCTGCACCAGCATGGGTCCCCCAGGGACCACAGGTCCTGCCTGGAAACCTGCTCCAGCATGGGCTTCTCTCCAGAGGCGGCAACTTCCTTCAGGGCATGGCCACCTGCTGCAGCGTGAGGTCCTCCACGGGCTGCAGTGTGGGTGTCTGCTCCACCGTTTTCCTCCACTGGCTGCAGTGTGGGTATCTGCTCCACCATCATCCTCTATGGGTTGTGGGGGGACAGCCTGCTTCACCACAGCCTTCCCCAGGGGCTGCAGGGCCCCTCTGCCCTTCCTCCCCTCCTTCTGCCCTGACCTGGGTGTCTGCAGGGCTGTTTCATTTTTTCTCACTCCTCTCCCACAGCTGCTGCTGCACCCTGTTGTTACCCTTTCATAATTAGGTTATCACAGAGGCACTACCACTGTTGCTGATGGGCTCAGCTTTGGCCAGCAGCAGTTCCATCTTGAAGCTGGCTGGAGCTGGCCCTGCCCAACATGAGGGCAGCTCCTGGTGTCTTCCCACAGAAGCCACCCTGGCACCCCTCCTGCTCCCACAACCTTGCCGTGTGAGCCCAATGCAGATGCCAAAAGAAGACACCTGGGTTCCCTGGAAGTTCTGCTGAGCCCAGTGCTGGTGCTGAGCGATGGTGGTGATGTGCTACAGGACACAATCCCCAGCAACAAACGGAACAGCCGTGGATGCTTTGAGAAAGGAGGTTTGGACTCAGTGCCCTCCAGAGGTCCCTTCCAACCTCATGGTTCTGTGTGACCATAAGCTCCATGGAATTGGTACAAGTTTCCCAGCTGATCTCTGCACTGAGGTTTGTGCTTGCGATGAGATCTTTTATGTATTTTACAGAAAAGAAGATATCATGAGGCCCACCTGACACAAGAAGCAAATTACCTTCTGACCCCTGGCAGGGCTTGTTCATTAATGTGTACCCAAAAGTTTACCAAACTTGGCAAGTTCCAAGGCCTGCCTGTAGAACAACACAAGCGACTTGTCAAGCATGCTTTCTGCTTTGTGGTTACTGTTTTTTTTTTCCCCCAACTGCACTACTGGTGGGAGCTAGGCTTGGTCCTGAATATATTTGCAAGGAAAAACAATCAGAAGAGCTGAAGCTTGCACACTGCAAACTATGGTTGTACCAATTCCTCCACAAGGCAATGAACTTCCCTCCATACTTGCATCCATAAAAGACTCCGAAGAAGAGGTGTTCAGGCTAAACCGTTGTTCTGGTGCGTATGTATGGTTATTTCAATCAGAAGACAGTTAATACAGTTGTCAGGCTTACACTAAACAAACAAAACAAGACCAAAAAGGGACACCAATTGCAGTTTGATGAGTTCGATGACAAACCAGCAGTTTGCCCCAGGTTACCTGGAAAAGGAGGCTTACACTGAACAAATGACAATTTCAAACCAGTATTTTTTATCCTGTTTAGCTCATCAGCCTCTCACATTCTCAGTTCATTCTCTCATGTGTTGTTTTCCCTTTCCTATCTTTGTTTTCCTTCTCCTACCTCTTCCTCCCTTTTGTCCTTTCTCTTTGTCCTCCTCTTCCCCATATTCTCTGGTCCTCCTTGCTCTGAGCTCCACATATCTTCTTAAGAGCTCCTTTCCTGTCCTTAATAGTGGATGCACGGAAAAGACCAAGAGTGTGGATCACTTTTGCTGAAGCTTGCTTGAAGTCTTTTGTGGACACAACTTGATTTGCATTTTTATGCCAAATAGTTGTGTTTCAGGCTCATGGGGTTTGCAGTGGAACCTGAAGCATCCAGCCAATATAGTGCTAATGACTGTCTGCAATGACCTGCTGATCAAAACCAGGCTGGCTCCTTTGTTTAAAGCAGGACCTTTGCTTTTGCTTTGACATACCTGATCAGATCAGTCAGTAAGGTTTACCTGTGAGCTCCTTGATGCCTTCAAGGAGCATTGTTTTGCACTTCAGTGCCTATTTCTAGGCCTATTTCTAGTTCCTACTTCCAGCCTCTTCAGGTGCCCCTCCCAAAAATGACATTCACACACCAGCCAGTTGTTTATCATTCCTAGGGAGAGCCTTCATGCTCACCCAGCAAACCACCACCGTGCCACCTTAACATGTCCACTGGCAGCCACCAGTCATGAGCCAGCAGGATTTGCTAGGCAAAGAGCTTTTCTTGGATGATCCTCTGTTAGCAGAGTTCTGAGACTTCCCTGGCTTCTCTGGTGTGGAGAGAGGAAGGAGATGGCAAACAAAACCGTAGCTATAGGGTGGCAACGTGACTCTGGAGCCATGAAGATCCAGTTTCATTCAAATCCATTAAGAATGGACTTATTTGCAGAGGGTCAGCAAAAGTGCCTCTCTGCTGTGGAGTAATGCCAGCAACACTTTGTTTTTAAGCCTTATGTCAAGATGTTATGTTCTTTAAATATTTGTATGTTCACAGGATGGTTCCTGCTAGAAGCTGAGGATGTTATTGTATTCCTGCACATCACAGCATCTTGACCTCTGAATCAATGTGTGCTAATGGGAAGATCTTGGCACCATCCTCCATGATGTTTGTAGCACCTGCAGCTTCTACTTAACTCGTTGTTTGGTGTTGCTCATGTCACTGCTGACTTCCCAGCTCACAGAAGTCAGATCTACCGAAGTCTTTTTTAGTTTAACTGAATTAGAAGCCAGCAACTGACTCACCAGCCAGTGAGAAGACAGTCCTACCATCCACTTTAGTTTTATGCCTCCTGTGGTGATGCAATGATCCATTCATGTGCATCAAAGCCTGAGCCTGGCAGTTGTGGGTGCCAGAATGGTGGGCTTGTGGTAGCTCTGATGCCTATAAATGGAGACCAGGTTTGCAGGACGAGGCAGTGTACTTGTAACAGAGGTGTGGTACGTTGCAAGAGAGCAAACCAAAGCAGACCACAAGTCCATTAAAGCGTGTTTGGCTCTTGCTCTGTTCTACAACTTCAGTGTTGCAACTTCTGCAACACTGCAACTTCTCCAACGTCTCCAACTTTTCCTTTCTTTTATGCCATTTCTGTTATTCGTTTGGGGGGAACTGAAACTGAAAGCATGGGTGCAGCCACATTGCTTTCATTCCTTAATGAAAGTGAAGTGAAGTCTTTAGTAGCTCAATAAACAGAAAAGCTTATTGGGTTGTCTAGGCAAGTCAAACTGATGTCAGTGGAAAGTCTGACCAGCTTGAAAGTCCCGTTAGGGAGAGCAAGTTCTTTACATACCTCATCCCAGTCAGCTTCTGAGTAAGCGGCAGAGAGGAACTGAGAACTTTGCTCCACTGTTCGTACTGATTCAGAAAAGCAGCTACAAGCTCCACTGGGAAAGAGTTTACTCTCCCCCTTCCCCCCTTTCCCTTGCCATAATTGTAGAAAACAAGGAGATACAGATATGGGAGGGCAAGCTCCCTCTACGGAGATGCACCACAGATCCTGAACTCAGTCATTGTTAGGAGTCTAACCCTTTGTAACACCTTTCCTACCAGCCACCTCCTCCGGGTTTTCATCTCTCCCTGTCTTCTACTGCTATTCAAGTACTGCTGATACTGTTAGGTCCCATTGGTTGAGATGAATTTCGTGAGCTTGGCTGCCAGAAGTTGTTCTGTTCCCTCTTTTCTTTTCACATCACTTTGCACATGGTGATTAACTGTAATGTTCTTTCTTAAAAAAAAAAGAGGCTGATGAGACAGGTGTTGTGCCCCAAAATCAGGCACACAATAAAAACAAATTAATTTGCTTCCAGAAAAATGTAACACGGAGTAGACTCATGAAAAAAAGCCAACCCTCTAAGTCAGGCTGGACATCAGTCCTTCAATAGCCATGATGTTTTTTCTGGGTTCTTACCTAAACAGGAAATATAACCCAGTCTTAAGATACCTATATTTGTTCAGGTTCAGGGAACAATACATTTTTATATCTGTATTTTCAAGCTGCCAAGCTTATTGCTTCTGGTGTTGGGTGATATTTTGCCATTTGCTGGCAGAGTCTGAACAATGACAAGTAATCTTGTTTTTACTCTGTGCTACTTTAAATATTTGCATAAAATGGTGAGAATGCCTTTATTTTATTTGGGATGTTTCAAACGGGGAATACTCATATTGATAAAACAAAGAGGGAGCTGGTTCCAGACTTCTCAAGTTGGACACGCTAAAACTCCCTCTTTAAAAGAAAGACTCTATCTGAAATATTTCTCTCTTCAGCTGCCACCATCACAGCAAGTTAGCAAAGCCCTCTCCTTCTCCTTTACCGAAAAAACCCTGAACAGTGTTTCCACCAAAGTTCTGCTCTGCAGGTAAATTCTCTTTGCCTGTCTGGAGGGATCTTTGTTACTAGGTGTTGGCAGCTATAAAGGCAGAATAAGCTGACTGAAGCAGATCCTGCCTGTTCAGACCCTTCCCTGGGGGTTACCAGCTGTGCTTCAGAATGTCTGAATATGATGTGTTCTCATTTCTGAACTGCTTCAGGTTGCAATCCAGTTTGGTACAAGACCCTGAAATTATCAATGATTTAATAAAGTTGATGGTAAAGTGCTGTTATTCAAGAGGTACCCTTTGAGGCATCTCCGCTTGTTCAGACGAGAGACAGGAGAGCAGCACACACACTCTCCTTAGATTTAGGCATCCTGATTAATACCACCTCTGTGCTTCCAGCCTCTGGTCACTCAACAGTGCTGCTAAAATGCCCCATAGATACAACCGTCATAGCTACAGAAGGAAGTATTCATAGTTTTGCTTCCTGGCTTTGTGTTTTGGGACACGATGACCGATAGCCATAACATTTGCCTTCTGTTTGCCATCCAAAACTATTCCTGAGCGCTGATTTTTTTCTCTGTGGCGTGCCTTGTCTGTTGAGATTTCATGTGCTTTAAAGGGTTATGTAGAAGTGGAAGGGAAAATCTGCTCAGATATTTGCTGGCCTCCCTCTAGTGGCTGTTACCGGGGTATAAAAATGGGGCTGCGATGAAGTGATCCCCAAGGTTAAGTATGTGCATTAAATATTATATGAAGATGAAAGGAAGTACACTTGGGAAGAAGGTTTATGCCATATCAAAATATGACACAGAATTACTGAGTTATTGCCAAAGCTTAGTTACTGCTCTTTTCACTCCTGAAAATACTTACCTTGCTACTTCCTTCCCAGCTTTCCAGCTCTCCCTGTGACATTACACATAATGATCTAAAGACACTGGTGGGCTGAAATCTGCATGTAGAGAGGGTTTTTTATTATTTTTTCTGGTTCTGTTAAATGGCCAAGTAAGACAAATATGAAAGCCCCTGTTTTTCAGACATGGGGAAGGGCTCCACTGCTTAAAAGCCCATCTATCTGATTTTTCTAACCACACCCATTGATTTAGTAAAAGATGCTGATTTCTCTTATAAACCTTGTTCCAACAGATATATAGAGAACAGGTAAGATCTGGGAAATGCAGCGTCTTTATTCCATTTCCAGTGCTTTTCCATCAGTTCTCTGCAGGAAATATCAGTATCTTTGACAAAAGGGTATCTGTACATATAGCCAGCAGTTGTGTTCCTGCTTTTAAGATCTTTCTGTGACTCATTACCTTTTTGCTTACCAAATGTGCATATTTGTCTTTTAGAGACAAGAAGTGCCAGGGATGCATGACTGTACATTTTTATAGATAAAGATAGCAATGACAGTGTAGCAAGACAAAGTTTGGGGCTGGAAAACAGCCCATTAAAAATGGCAAAAGCAAAAAGCTCCTCCAGCTGCAAGAGAAGCTTTACCCTGGTGTCTCTTTTTGGATGTTATGCGTTTTGGCCTCCAGGTGTTAAATGGAAGGTGAGGTTTGCAGGCAGGATGAGACAAGCCAACCTGAGCTGCATCTAAAGAAAACATCCTAAAGAAACCCATCTCATGAGTTCATGTTTCTGGAACAGCAGAAATCAAGATTGCTGCTGCTCTTTTCTTGACTGCTTCTATTAATGGTGTAGCCTGGGGTTTTGCTAGCTAAAAATACCAGTTGGGTTCCACCTCAACCTCACTCTGGGACAAGGTTCTCTGCCGATGTCTCAGCTCCAGGCACTCCACGGTCAGGGGGTAAGTTTTAAGCTCAAACTTATTTGCAAACAGACAACTAGAGTTAAAAAGCCACTTGAGGTCACCTGTTCCATATATACAAATCCCTCTGACATAATGGCCTGCCAAAAGAAAAAGAAAAAAAAAAAACAATGTCAAAATCAAGGCTCCAAATCATTGTTTTCGAGAAGTTTTATCTGCAAAGCCACTATAAATAATCTCCTACACAACAAACAACTGGACATGCAGTGGGAATAAGTATGAATAATGTTACATTAGAACATACAGGGAGCAAAATAAGGAGATAACTCAGAAAAGAAGTGTTAATACTTGAGACTCTTTCTCAGACAAGGCTAAAACACAGCAATGGGGAATTTCCTTCTGTCAGTGAAGAGAAACACATACTTTTACTTGTACTAGATTTCACACTAACTCTGGGTGATGCTGGTATAATTTCACTGATTTCAGTGTAGGTATGCCAATACAAAACTGCTGTAATTGAAGTTGACTGAAGTTCTCAACAATTTTCTCCTTGACACAAACAGCTATGTTATGGATTAGGAATTCTTGAAAAAAAATTGTATCATTAACATTTTGGCATTCCCTTTCTCTTTCCACTTGAATATGTCAGAAATAGTAGCAGTATGCAATGTACAAACCAGTGACTGAAAAATTAAGTGTGCTATATAGGAGATTATCCCCCTTTCCAAGGCTGATATATTCTATAAGATTCTTGATGAAGAAGCAACTGTTCAAGCTTTCTCACTATTTATGTGGCTACTGTAATTCACATATGGACTATGAAGGGGATGACGATTTTTTACTTTCTTCTCTCCAACGAAGTAATGTCTAAAGACTGTAGCACATTACGATTAGAGGCTATAGGAGTACAGGAACAACAGTTGAGTGTTTTTCACTATATGAACAGGAAGAAGAAACAGAGAAAAAAGCACACTTTACCATGACAACCTCCATGGCTCTCTTCCATATCAATCCACTTCACTGCTTTCAGATCACCTTCCCATGATGCGTTGGGCATGGAGCCTGGGACACCTGCAATTAGAGAATAGAAAATCAAATAATTAGTTCTTTTAAAAGCTATGTGTTCAGGTTTATGTCCACTCACTGGGATCTTTCTCCAAAGAACTAGGATGAAATACTTAGGAATATGCATCAACAGATTCCTGGCTGCAAGCCTTGTTGGCAAGTTTCTTCAGTGAAAGCAGCTTTTGTGACATAAACAAGATGTCAGCCCAAGACACCTAAACATTTCACTTGAGAAATAAAATCCTTCTTTTGCAACAGCCTCAGTATGATACTGCAGGCAGGTACTCATGTCACTCTCCCAACCAGCATTGCCCTCCAAGGAATATTTGAACACTGGGCCACCGACACCTAGTACCTTCACATGAATTTAGTGGTAAATACTTTCCTTATTTTTATTTATGTATTTTTTTTTTTTTTAAATAAAAGATGCTAACAGAACAAATTCAAGTATGGTATAACTGGGTGGACCTGTTGAAACGCAATTATAACCTGTAATGTTATATAATAATATATGTAAGTCTAGGCAGATCACAAGACCTATTTAGGAGATAAACTGGTAAGAGGACCTCTCCTTGTCAGTAAATGATCAAGTCCTGCTATAAACTGGCAAACATCCATTTTAAGCAATTAGGGTAGAAATGCTGAACACGCAGTGTTTGGTATTTGCTGAAGAGTAAACAGGCAACATGTATGCAAGGTGGAGGCAACTGCTGCGAGTCAAGGGAATTTCAGTATCTTCTGTGCAAGGCAGTAACTGTAACAGACCATTGCCATGGGATGATGTCTTTGCCTTTGAAAGCAAGAGCTGATCAGGTAGGAACAGCCAGGGAAACCTCTGTGCCTGCTCTGTGCCGCAGTATCATATGCAATTCAGTGAAAGAAGCTCATTGAAGTACATCCTAAACTGGTCTTCAGAATACAGAAAAACAACAACAACAAAAAAACAGAAAAGATATGAAACAATAAAAGCTTTCTATGAACTCGTCCCTTTCAGCAAATTTTACCTTTCTTATTCAACAATCAGTTGTTGAAGAACACAACAATACAGACTGTGTAACAGCTACGGACCGTGTAACTGCCACCTGGTGTACAAACCACTTCCCTGAGAAAAGCTGCAAAAGCCCCAGTTTCTCACCTGCTAGGAAAAACCTAACCATCTTTTCTTCTTTCCTGCCCAGCAAGCAATGACCAATGCTCTACCTGAGCTACCAAAAGGCAGAACAGGCAATGTCTGGGAAGCCAGCAGGTACAAAACCACAGACGTTATTTCTGCTTTCCCCTAATGAAGCTGAAAGCAAAGGAGGAAACTGACTTTCTCAAATGCAAAGAATTACTGCAGTGTTACTGCTGAGGAGTACCTGGGACTCAAGCTTTTTAACAAATGCGGCGGAAGCGTCAGCACTGACTGGTGGCAGTGACGGGGGAGGAGAGGATTTGTACCACCCCAGATGCTCCCCACACACCCAAGGGGGTGACAAGGCAGGCTGGGGCATCGCCGCTCCGTGCTGCTCATGCACCGCTACCCCAGAGCTGCCCCGTAGTGAATAGCCCTCCTCGCTGGCAAAACTCTGCGATTTTCATCAGTCTCTGTTGCTGTACACACAGGGATACTGGACACAACTGGAATACTGCATCCAGTTCTGGGCTCCCCAGTTCAAGAGGGACAGGGAGCTACTGGAAAGAGTCCAGCGA
>JAOQGH010000012.1:64589685-64601570 GCA_025769975.1 Gallinago jamesoni
ATATTTTGGGGCATGTACACTGCCCTGAAGAGCCTCTCGAAGGTCTCGAATTCCTTGTGCAGAGTCATGATGTAGGCAATGGGGAAGGCGGCCTCCTCAGCTGAGAGGGTGCGGGTGATGTAGTGGCTGCGGGCCACGTAGGTGCTGCAGTGGGCTGTCCCCAGCCATGGCTGCAGCTGCTGGCCCCTCAGGCGTGGGACCCGGCCAGCCAACAGCGTGCCACAGGCCAGCTCCAGTGCCTTGGCCTCCAGGGAGCCTCTGATACCCATCCCTTGCCACCCACCGTGGCGCAGCAAGATGGCAGTGCTAAGCAGCATGGCGGCGGCCACCAGCAGCTGCGCCACTGCCCGCCGCCACCACATGGCCCGCATTGCCGGCCTCAGCCTACCCCTGGCCTGGCCGCCTGGCCTGGCTGGAGCGACACAGGACTGAATTCCTCTTCTAATGATTGGGAAAGCTGCGCTTTTAGAAGACTCTGGTATCTGAATTTGTGAAAATATTGACTTTGTAGCCTGCTAGTCTCTGTGGGATTCAAGGTCTCGGTGTTTTTAGGCCTTGACAGGTGCAAGGAGAAGGAGGGGCAAGGCCTGGGCATTATGACCCAGGCTGGCCAACAGCATTATTTCATGGTATGAATGTCACATTCAATATAAATTAAAAAATTTGCTGAGGGGTTCTCTCTCTTGCTTGGTGGGGGTGATGCTGAGAACTTCTTGTCCTGGTGCTGGACCCCTGAGCCATTCCGTTCCTCCCGAAGCCATAGGACTCACAGTACCTGACATTTGCTGTCCCCTGCTGGGAGTGCACAGCTTCCTGCTGATAGAACTGACCAAGTATGACTCTCTATATTTTATATTGGTATCAGGATTAATATTTATTCTTTAGTATTAGTAATGTTATTTTTTTAGTCTTATTCTATTAAATCTATTTATATTGCAACCCTCCAGTTTCTTTGTTTTCCCCGATTCCCCTTCCCAGGTGGGGAGGGGTGGTCGGGTGAGAGAATAATTGTCTAAACGACAATAAATTGTTGTGTGTTCCTCAAACCATAACACTGGCACCTCCCATGCCAAGAGGATGGCAAATGCAAGGCTGATCCATGAGACACAACACCACCAGCCATCTCCCACAATGGAGAAGGGCAGCCTTGCCACCACCCATGACTGGACCAGCACCCTGGGGTGTTCCCTGCGCCTGCCACCTTTGAGGCACATTTCCAGACAAACCCCCCAGGCTGGTGCTGGCACTGCTGGAGACAAGGGGACACACGTCCCACAAGGCCCTTCTGGCTGCACAAGAAGTCCTGCTCGTGGATTCAGGGCTTCATACCCAGGTTCATTCAACCTATTTTTAAGCTTTCTAGCAGCAAATTAGATATGTTTTGGGGTGGTTCTGTCAGCTTTTGCCATTTACAGAGTTGCTCAGGGGAGAAATCAGAGTTAAACTGTCAGTGTTAGGAAGGATGGAGAGAAGATGATGAGCAAATGTAGGTACAATGGAAACAATCACCTCCTAACCCCGTGCAGCAACAAAAATTTCTCTGCCTGGGCTCATAAGACAGCATACAAGAACAATTTGCTCTGAAATCCTGGTTTGTCTGTTTTCTTGTTTGTCCTGCAAGACAAGTTCTCCCACCTGTCTGCAGGAGGGAGGTGACTGGTAAAGATATGGGGGAGTCCTCAGAAGAAGAGATTTTCTTTCAAGATAAGTGGAAACAATGGAGGAAAAAAACCCACCACCCCTCCTTAAAATGTTAAAGGCTCAATTTTGTATTTTGCCACCATAAATTTTCATTTAATTGGGGTATGCAAATGCAAAAATGTGTACATGGAGGGGTAAGGGGCTAACTAAAATGAACTCAAGATTGTCAAGCTTTAAAGCAGACCTCAGAACCTGGAGAGAAGGAAACAAAACTCAGGAAAAATAGAAGCTTATTTGAAACCACTTATTTTAAGACAGCAGTCTGAATTAAAGCAATGCATATCGTCTCTTTGGGCTGTCAGGCTGTTGACAGTTATAACAGAGCTAAACTGAACCTCCTATGCTGAATCATCTGATGGATAATAAAGAAAGGGTTCCATTTCTAGTAGCTTTGTATGGTATGTTTTGAATGAAGTTTTTCTGAGCTGTTATTGCCCTGTAAACTAACTCTAGTGTCTTTGGCAGGGTTGCGGGCAGTCCTGCATCAGAGGAGCTGAACTCTACAGGTCTGTTAAGGAAATGCCTGCTTTCTGGAGTGGGAGTGAGCTGGACCTGTGGGGACATACTGGGCACTGAGGACAGCCAACAGGAGAGCCACTCTGCAGTAACCACCAGCGCCCAGCCTAGCACCTGTTCAGGCATGGTTCTTCCACCTTCCATCCTGGCTCCCCAGGTGGGTGCTGGCATCAGGGTTTGCCTCTCAACATGCGTAACACAGCTTTAGGTGTGGTCAGATGAATTTGGTCGTAGGTGAAAGGAGGGGACAGGTTCAGGTGGCCTGACTGGAGTTCCCCTTAACAAAACCAAGGGCTGTTGGCAGCTCAGCATCTGGGAGCATCAATAAAAGTCTCTGTTACTGCTGCTGGACTTAAGTTTAGTTGGTTATATGCATGAGTTGTGACAGACAGAACCTGATGACAGAATTTAGAAAGAAAAAATTCTTCCTTAAATTACTCTCATCTGATCCTGTTATTCAAGGAGTTCTGCTGTTTGAAGCCTATTACACCGATGTCTGATGATTGTAAAGATGAAAGAGAATCAAGGGAAGGAACACAAGTGCATTTATTATCTGTGGCTTTTCAAAAAGTCTTCTTGAAGACATACCCTTCCTTAATGTGTCATCACTACGTAGTGTTGTAGTGAGAAGCAAACAATTGGTTGTGAGGCAAAGTATTGCTTCTATTGAAAGTAGTACTTAAATTCCAGTGACAGCGGATCGTGCAGAGACCAAACCCCATTGTAAATTATATCTTCTCAGATTAACTGTAATATCTGAATGGTGAACAGAGGACAAGAGTAATTTTTCAGGAAATTCTGCCATGAAGAAGGTGTGTTTGTGATTGCTGGGAAGGTGTTGCAACACCTTCCCTTAAGCAGGTTTTTCAGAGGAGGAAGGTTCTGATGATGAGATTAGAACAGCTTTGCAGGCATGAGACTCAATAACAGTCACAGGAAAATCCCTAATTTTTTTTATGCCTTATTCCTATGAGAAGTTCTTGCTCAATCAGGAAGTCTCATTAAAATAATGGAGAATACGAATAAGAGAGCAAGGATAGTTATGTGAGTAACACTGCAGACATAGGTAAAAAATACTTTTTTTTTTCTAGAACATGGCTTATTCAACTAGTATCACTGTCTGGAATCATCTAAAAAAACTTCTGTGTCTCTGTCTGCCTGTCTTTTGAAGGGTGGGCGCCAAGCTAAGAAAAAGGAACAATTTGAACAGGCAGAAAGCAACAGCAACACTGTATGATGTGTATGTTGTGGAGAAGGTTGTTCCAATAGCCTGTCTACAAATTAGAGTGGGATGGAGCGGTACCAAAGTAGTTTTGAATGATTAAGTTGCTGTAGTGAGAAGTTCAGTGCAAACTAAATGGAAAAAACACAGGTCTGTTTATACAAGAAAATGACCATATAAAAACTTAAAAATAAGGAGTTGGCTAACGTGATTGATTAATTTGCTAGCAGTGCTACTCAGAATTTTCTCTTGCATCTCACAACCACACCAAAGGGATATGAATGAGATGTTCCTTGAGAACCACCAGCTCTTGCTTGGATGTAAAGCTACAGCTACAGATAAACTGCAGTGAAATCTTGACAAGGACAACTCTCATCTCTTTTGAGACCATACTAGCTTGACTCACAGCATTACCTACCACATGCCTGCCATTACCTGAGACATACTGTATGCCAACTCTCTTCCTTATTTTTCTACTATTCAGCTCCCAACCGAGGGATTGCCATCAGTGTGGTGCAGACATATTTTCAAAGTTTTGGGGGTGGTTTAGCACTCCACTCACAAACAAGACTATCCAGCATTTTCATTCCTTCCTGATCATCGACACAATGAATGAATACGTTAACAACTTTCATCCTGCTTGGAGGGAGCTGAAGTGAGTCTGGTTCTTAGCACTTAGATAGACACAGTATGTGAATTTGTCAAAAGTACTTAAACTTGTGGTTGGCACACAGCTGGGTGAATCCTTGGAAAAGTAAGCACAAGTTAGAATGCATCATCATCTTCCATGGATTCCCAATTTCTGTTGCAGATTAGCAGCAACAGGAGAAAAAGTCTCACTCAAAGATACTGGTTTGAAATTGCTGATGTCCCCAGACGCCTGTGCTTGACAGGAAGCTTCTGGAGGCCCTGTGGTTCTGTGATCTGCACATTCAGATCAGAGGATGGTCTGGGTTTGTGGGCTTGCACAGGACACTGTGGGCTACCTCTTCTAGTAATCAACTACCTTGTATTCACGCCGATGCAAAGTTTGTCTAGTTTTACAGCAATCAGCAATGGCACGCTGTCTCTTTTGGGATGATGCAAGAGCAAAAGTGATGCAGTGTTCCTTTTTTCTGCCCCTCCCTGGGACACGTGACCCACAGCAGATCCTCATTCTGCAAGCTTCTTGCAGAAACCAGGAATAAAAGTGGTTCTGCCCTGGCACTTTCTCTGCAAAACCCCAGCATCTTAACCAAAAGACTGCCAAGTACCACTCATGATCTCTGTGTAGGGATGAGTGTGACCAAGGTACATCCCAGAGGTGGGACCATGCTGTCCATAGATGGCTTGGTGAAATTTTGTGCCAGACAGAATGAGAGTGAGGAAGGGAAGGTGCCTTACTGCAGCTAATGGCTGGTGCAGTTGCTAACCATTTTGCAACCCATGTAAGGGCAAACACCCCCAAACTAGTTGCTGTTGCTCTCTGCAGTGACAGGAAACAAAGAGCTGCTGCTACAGCGCCAGCATTTTGGGGGAAAGAAAGGAACCACATGTTAAGAGTCTTTTCATGAAAGCTTAGAAGGGCTGCTCTAGCATGGCAGGGTGCGTCTGCAGCCTTGCTCAGTTACCAGAACACAACAGGGCACTCGCACAGGGCAGGAAATGGGTGGGCGATTTCTCTAACAGCCGGTTGTGAACTTCTTCTTGCAGTTCATAGCCTGAAGGGATTGCTAAGGATATGTCGGAACTGGCAAAACTCGTTGCATCTCTGTAAAACTGAGACCAATGCCCCAGACAAGTGATCCCCCTGTAGGCTAGCAATCCCCCCACACTTCCCTGCTGTAAATGAATCTGAATTGGAGACATGGGTACTGGGATGAGGTTATTGATACTGCACTTGAGGGTGAGGTGGAAAAAGAAGTGCATCTGGATGTGAATGTTCTCATATAGGGTTTTTTTTGTGGTATCCAGGAACAAATATCCTGGATGAGTGCCAGAACCTGCAGTCTCTTGCACTTACCATGAGGGAAGCAAAGCACTAGAAAAGGGGAACACTGAAAAACAGGTAAAGTTCAGCATGGGGGAAATGGCAAGAGATGGAGAGCAAGGAAATAGTGATGCGGGTAAGGAAAGACCAACCAAAATGTCATGCTGGTAGCAGACAGCAACTGTAGAAGAGCAGGCATCACCTAGCTACTTACACAACATGAGCCCTTGACATTTCGGTGTCTTCTACTGGCATGCTTGCTTGGTGGTACGTGCTTAGGACCAGCACTGTACTCAGCAGTGGTGTAGGCTGTTCCCAGAATGGGATCCCTATGTCCCCCTTAGCTGCTGCTGCGGCGCACCAGATGTGCTGCTAATGTACACCTTCTGGTTTGTTTCCACCAGAGAAGGAATCCAGCCTTTGCGCACTAAGACAATTATCTGAATAAAACGAGTCTGCCATAGGAGGGGAACAGTTGGATGGAAAGCACTTCAGAAGCATAATTCTGCTCCCAACTTGTACTGGTTTTGCTGGGATAGAGTTAACTTTCTTACTAGCAGCTGGTGTGGTGCTGTGTTTTGGATTTAGGATGAGAATAGCATTCACAGCACACTGATGGTTTTGGCTGTTCCTGAGCCACCAGTGCCTTTTCTGCTCCTCACACCACCCTGCTAGTGTGTGGGCTGGAGGTGCATAAGAAGTTGAGACAGCTGACCCCTAACTGACCAAAGGAATATTCCATGCCTTATGACATAGGGACAGCTGACCCCAGCTGACCAAAGGGATATTCCATGCCATGTGACATCATGCTCAGCATATATTGCTGGGGGAAGAAAAAGGAATAGGAAGGATGTTCAGAGTTATGACATTTTGTCTTCCCAAGTAACAGTTACCCATGATGGAGCCCTGCTTTCCTGGACATGGCTGAACATCTGCCTGTCGACGGGAAGCAGCGAATGAATTCCTTGTTTTGGTGGGCTTGTGTACACAGTTTTTGATTTTCTTAGTTAACTGTCTTTATCTTAACCCAGGAACATTTTTTCACTTTTACTCTTCTGATTCTCTCCCCCATCCTAACCAAGGAAAGTGAGCAAGTGGTTGCATGAGGCTTAGTTGCCAGCTGGAATTAAACTATGACACAACTAAACCATTAATTGTGTAACCCAAAGCAAACGTGTCTGTGCAAAGCTCGCATCCAGAGCGCTGTGCTCTGGCTTGTGCAGTAACACAGTGCCTTTTGGAGCTAGTTGCACAGCGGCGGTTCCTCAGTGACAATACCACACCGAGCATATTCCTGAAGTTCTTGCTCCTCTCGTTTGTGGCTCCACACAAGCTCCTCAGCAGTGCTAAGGCAGTTTCTGTGGAGGCACAGAGTGAACCCTGGGGGAACAGCACCCAGCTAAGAATAACCCTTCCCCAAAAGCATTAGAGCACAGATGCAAAATCCAGTTTTTCCTTGCTATGCCTGAACTGCTTGTAGTATTTGGCCAGCTTGGGTACCACGATGCAGCACTCCACTGTGCCTGTCCAGTGTGCTCCCACAAGAGTCGTTCTGAAAATTCTCTGCTTCTTCACCCAATTTCTTGAGTCTTGACTGCAATTCACGTCAAAATCCAGCCGTAGCTATGTCCCCAGATGTAGCAACTCCTGCCCCTAGCAACGGAGATGTCCTTCATATCTGCTAGTGAACAGAGTGGAGGGCACCTTAGGGCTGGCTCTGGTCAGAGGTCCTATAGAGAAGAGGTTGCTCTGCCAGCATCTCTGACTAAATAGCTAAGACCTCATCTGCTTTTTCAATGGCATGGCATCTCCATGCATGCTGTTTAAGTTTTGAAGCTAAATTGGCAACTGCTAAACCGCTGCTGTCTCTACCACCTCAACAGAAGCTGTTGCAGGTACCCTGGTAAAGCAGGTCAGAGACAACACCGCGGGTATGTTTCCCAGGCTGCAGTAACAGTCTGGTCTCCTTGCAACAGGGCAGAAGCTGTCAAGAGGGACTCCAGGAAGGGTCTGGATAAAATAGGACATTCTTGGCATGCCTGAATTTGGGAGAAATTTGGAAAACAGGTGCAAGAGACTAGGAAAGAGATTACTATGCATGTGCACAAGTGTATTCAGTCCCAGTTTTAAGGGAACGGATGAGGATGATGGCTAAATTACTCTGGGAGATGAGCCTCTGACCTAAATATATACTGCTGACCTCTGGGGATTTATTCACTGTCCCTGGTTGTTCATTCCCATAACCACCAAACCCCTTCAGTCCTGCCAGCAGAGACATTTATGGGCCTATCTGGTGATCCAGGGTAAGGGCTGATTGACATTTTCCAGGCGGACATTAACCCAGATCATTTAAGACAGAAAGACCGCCTGTAGAGATGAAGCTGGTGCCAGCAGCACCTAGCAGAAGGGTCAAAATAGAAAACAGATAGTATTTTTACAGGATATTGCAGTAAACTTCCTGTGGTTACATTTCTTCCTCAGACTATGGGCTAGCCCTGTTAAAATGTTTGCTTTGGCTTTGAGGCTGCACTCTTGAATATTTCCTTATAGCTTACTTGTCAGTTGGAGGGTGTGCACGGTATAATCTTGAAGATTAAGGCAGGCAAAGTTACGAGGTGGTTTTTTCTTCATTGAGGTCAATGTGAGAGAACTTCCTATAAATAAAAGCTTTAGCACAAAGACTTGAACATGTGAGTTTTAAACAGGCAAATTTTGTGTGAATGGTATAACCCACAGGATTTTAAAGTTAAAGTTTCTATCTCCGTATCCTCATTTCCTGGAAATATGTCTGAAATGCAATAACAAAAACATATTCAACTAGCAGTGTGCATTTCCCAGATGCATTTTGTCTGCATTGGAATGAAAATTGTACAGAAACTGTTGATACTGATAAAACGCACACAATGCCTTTAAATATTTCTGCCCTACTCTTCCAAGATCAGATGTTCAAAAACACCTGTATGCAGGTGGCCTCGTAGAAGGTGGCTTGACCCAGGCTTTCACTGAAAGGGGAAGATCCAGATCCAGATCATTCTTCTCCTTCCCATTTTCCTCTCCTTTTTGCTCACATCTGCATGTTAGCCTCCAGCTTTAATTTTTTCTGACTCCAGTGCTGACCAGATTCTACACCACGTCAATTCAATTCAGAGACTCAGAAAAAGAAGTAGATTGTTTTTCTTCAGATCTAGTGAGTTGAACTGACAAAACTCCTGGCACAGGGCTGCTGGGCAGATGGGAGCGGGAAGGGATGAGCGGGATGAAAATTTCCTATTTTGCCAACAACGAGCTTTTAGTGTTCAGCTGCCTTGTGCACCCTCACCCTTAGTAAAGACGTGGGGCTGGTGCAGAAGTGACAGTGCAACCACCACTAGTTGCTCTGTTGAGTGTTGCAGGTGAGCCGGTTCTGAAAAAGCAGTTTAATCCAACGTGTTAGAGTAGGGGTCAGGCATCAATGGTCCAGTGCTAGTTTATCCCATGATCTAGATTAAGACACTGGGAATATTATTTCGTCCCTTGCTGCCTGCTTCTTCAAATAGGAAATAAAAACACCGATCTATCTTGTAAAAGCGTGTTGGTGTCCCTGAATGAGAAGTGCCGCTATTACTTCTCCTGACCTTTATTTTCGCACTTGAACATGGAGAAATACTAGTGTAAATTACTAGTATGTGTATGTCAATGTACATATCAGTGTACACCCTTGAGGGACTATCCCCTGAGACTGCCTGTACCCCAAGCCATGCATACACTGTGACTATATTGGATGAAAGTGGGGACAGGACTTTGGCTTAGAAGAGGATTCAGTAAAGTTACCCTGAAGGACTCAGTAGCATGGACTGTGGATGCACACCTCTCCCACAGTGACTAGAACCTACTTTGTGCTCTATGTGAGCAGAGAGGGGAGAGGTGGCCCATTGGTTATGCTGCTGGCCTGGGACAGGGCCACTGACCTGCACTGTGGTGGTGCGCGAGCCCTGCGGGGAATGACTTAGGGCCAGTCACTTCAGGTCTACATACTTCACAAATACTTTCCTCTAATTCCCCCATGCTTCTCTTCCTTATCTGAAAAGTAGCTTTCAAGAATTTTCTGCTCCACAAAGGAGCCGTGTTGGAGATAAGTGGCCTGAGATAAATACCAAAGGTAACTTCAGACCATTATTTGAAAATCAGCTGAACAGGAATTAAAAGTCTTTAGCCTTTACTGGGGGCTAAAAAAAAAATGTCAGTCTTCATTGAATGACTCTGGATAATAAGCATGCTATTTTAAGATCTGGTCTTTTTTTATCTTTTATCTCAACTGAGATCATCATGGTTGTTTGAAACTACAATAATCTGCTAGGTTTAGTTCTTGCACGATATGTTATACATCCAAACTGGTCTTTAAATGATCTCTCCACTTGCCTGGAGGCCTCTAAATATTTTTACTAACAGCTGGACACTGCCTGACACCATTATCTCTCTTTAATATGTCTGAAAAGCTAAAAGAAAGTGGCTTGGTGAAACTCTGACAAGAGGTTTTTGTTAGAGCCGGGAACTGAGTTCCAAGTGAACATTCCATGCACTGACAGGGACAACTTCTCACCTCAGTGTCACCTGGAGCTCTGGATCTGACTTGGGTACGTTCAGGTGAGTGTCCAATACCCTGTGCTATGCTTAGAAGTTTGGATTCAAAATCCTGGACACAGCAGAGCCCAAGTACATCTGTCAGAGCTGCATGGCCACTTTTGGCCAGGGATCCTAAAGTAATGACAGGAAAAACAAGGAAGAGGAAGGAGATATATCTTTTTGAGATTCCTCTTTTGGATGCAAGGAGAACAAGCACAAAGTGTAACACCAATGTGCAACACTGGAAAGCATATGGTGATGATCATGGAAATAAAAAATGAAATATACAACCTGTGGAAACTACACAGTTCAGCACAGCAATTGGGAACCACCTAAAGCCTTCTGATTGTGGAGAACATGTCTGGTCCCAGATTTATTGATTTTGAGGCAACAAACTATAATAGGATTACAGGAACCAGCTTCCTGGGCAAGTCAGCTACCTACAAATAATATATGCTGATGATTATACCATAAATGTCTCAATCAGTAATCATTTGTACATGTTGTGCATGCCAGTTATAAAATATAATTATCAAAAGAGAAAGCACTACTCTGTGAGAGTTCTGTGATCATTTGAAAACAGACTGGCCTTGCAAAACGTACCCCCAATCTGCTGCCTAAGCTAAAGTAGACATGCTCTGCCTCTCTGTTTTCATTTCCCACAAGTCGTTTCCCAAAACTGCTGCCAATTTTCGTTTCCCACAAGTCACAGGAGGGAGATGGTAGAAAGTAAAAAAAAAAGAAGACAAGAGAAGAAATTTATCCTTGGTTCTATTGCTCATATTCCTGCTCAGGACAGCTGTGAAGCTCTAGGGAGTTGGGAGCAGTAAAGTCTTACCAGGTGCTTCTTCCAACACTTTCCCAGTCGTAAGACTGAGGTAAAACTAATTTTAAATACATAAGGTAAAGATGAAAATACTGGCTCTGATTCTGTTTCTCTGAGCAAATCCTTGACCTTGTATAACGGACTTTGGTCAGTAGTTATGAGTACAGGTTTTTTTGCAGGTGTTAACTGGAGAGCTGGTGTGTGTGCATACAGAACAGCACATGATGACTAGAAGCAGATTCTACCCCAAACACAGATTTTTCTGGCTCTGGAGTAATAGATAGAGAGAGAGGAACTGACTTCTACTTGTGGAAAAATAAAATTCCACCCAGCAAAATAAGCAACTTCTCTACAACGCTTACCTAGCTTACATATTTTAATCTTCATTCCTTCTCTTTTCTTCACTTCAATTTTTACAGGTAAAAGGCTTAAATCAGCTGAAATGTCCAAGGATTTAAATTTGAACTTAGAACCCTTGGGGTTCTTCCTGCTCAGACACAGAGTGGTAATGCACATCCTGCACAACGCAGTCATCTCTCCCTCAATGGGTTTAAAAATGAAGGGCAAGTAAGCTTATTTGATAGATCGGCCTTTTATACCAATTATATTATACCACTTAAACTTTTCATCTAGGCTTTGTCACAGTCACCCTCAGATATATGTGTGTGTGTGCATGTGTGCACCTGTGTGTGTGTCTGCCTACAGAAAACAAAAGTGAAGGTGCACTCACCTGGGATCCTGTTGAGCGTTACCCAGAAGTGCTCGTCAGGGCTGTAGGTGTCCTCAGACCATGCCAGCAGATCAATGGCACGCTGGTCCTGCAGCACAAACTCCACGAAAGGCCGGGTGACGGCCACATATGCGGAGCCGAAGTAGATGGTCAAGTTGTGGGGCGGGGGTGCCTTGGGCACAGGTGTCCTCAGCATGAAAGAAAAGGAAGAGTATAATTGCTCCCTGTGCACATATTTGGTCCGTACAGTGATGTGGGGGGGTGGCAGCACCCCAGGGGTGATGTTCTTCCCCCTGAAGCCCTTCAGCAGCCGGACGAT
>JAOQGH010000012.1:64601808-64637750 GCA_025769975.1 Gallinago jamesoni
ATATTTTGGGGCATGTACACTGCCCTGAAGAGCCTCTCGAAGGTCTCGAATTCCTTGTGCAGAGTCATGATGTAGGCGATGGGGAAGGCGGCCTCCTCAGCCGAGAGGGCGCGGGTGACATAGTGGTTCTGCCTGATGTACTCCATGCAACTGGATTCACCGAATGATGTTTTTAAAGCGTTTTCCTTCAGAAACGGTGCCTTATCTTCAGTAAGTGCTTTACAGGCTTCTGCTAAAGTTGAGCAGTTCAACCTCTGAAGAGTTTTTTGTGCATGCAAGTCAGCGGCATAGAAGACAAATGGAAGCGAAACACTGAGAACCAAAACAGCAAAGAAGCAATATCTGAGAGAATTCATTGCTGTTCAGAGAAAGGGTCTCACTTGAAATATTATGAAGAGGTCAGATCAAACACCTCAAACAGCTTGTTTTGCGGGCTGTGCTTGCTTCCTGCCAGATAACGCATGCGTCCATTCAATGCATAGTATGCAATTGCTGTTCTTACTTTCAATATTAATGGTTTCATAGACATCATCGATGTGGATGCAGCACAAGTAGCAAACAACTTGCAGATGGAAGCTGCTCCACAGCACCCTGAAGATTAAGCAGACACGTAGCATAATTACTGGCTTGGCAATGAACAGGCGGCACTACATATTTCACAGTGTCCCTGAATTCAATTTATGGGCATGTTCTTAACTGCTCCCTCCCTACTCTTGCTGCACATATCATATAGCTGTAAAATTTCCTGTGCATGCACCCTGTGGCAGGAAAACCTCATATTTACATCTTGCATCATTCTATTTTTTTTTGACTTACAGGAACTTTTTTTTGAACCACCCAAGTGTATCAGTAAGATAACACCACCAACGCTCACATGTAAGAAGCAGGGGAGTCTTTTTTCCTCTGTGTAGAGCTATATCAGAGCCATCAGGTTTCTTCAGCAATGTTTTCTTCAGTTGTAAATTTGAAATCTGCCAAATAGTTTCTGCTAAGTGTCATGGATGAGTTGTGATGAGCTCTGGGCTTACCTGCACCAGAAGGAACTGGGATAGCGAAACCTGCTATTCAAACTGCTTAAGCTAACCTTGGGCTTTCTGATGAGACATTCTTGTTTCTAAAAGCCATGCATACATTTGGTATAACAACATGTTTATACAATGAGAGCTGCTGGCATGGCTCTGACTGAAGTTTACACTGTTATTTGTTAACTCTCCCTCTTCCAACTCTGAGTCTGTTCATGTGGATCTGCTGCCATGAGACAGCATGTTTGAAGCATATTAACTTTTTCCAACAACATGGTATTTTGCTTCAACATGAAGTAATGCTGAGGAAATATCAGATGATCCAAGATTACACCAGTAGACATCTTGACTGGGCAGTCCAGCCTGCTACAAAAGCAGAAATACCATCACCAACCTTCCAGCTCATGCAGACAAGCCACCTCGGACGCTGGCGGGACCCTCACAGAAGCTGCACTTTCCTCCCGTTCTGGCTCCAGACACCCTGGGAGTCTCTGTTCAAACAGATTGAAGGCTGCAAGCAGAGGCTTCAACCCATCAGGCACAGTTGCAAGCTGTAGTGAGGAGAGGAGTGGTAGATAAACTTTGTAAGGACTTGTGGCTAGATTGTCCCCCAAGAAGGTCACTGGTGCAGGATAGACCTGGCAGTCAAGCTTACCCGGTGACGGCAAGCAGCAGAGCAGCTTCTCACCAGGATGTCAGCAGGGACAGATAGGGACAGCTGTGGTCACACTGGAGATCCAGTGCAGCCTTCTGTGTGGACACCAGCACCTTTGGAAGGAGGATGGCTCCGATGGAGCCGAGGGGCTGGAACAGAGGTGTGCAAAGTCCCAGGAAGTAACGGAGATTCGCCTGATGCTGCTGAGAAGTCATCTGGAAAATGCTGCTGCAGCCCAACAGTACAGCTTGTAGTACTGTACTGCTGGGGATTCAGAAAGGTGAGCAGATGCTGAGCTGAGACCACTGTCCAACAAAGAAATACACAACAAACACCACCATGAAGGGAAAACATGTCCCAATGCAGTGACTGGTGAATGCTCTCCTGAAGTGCACAGACCTTCCCAGAGCGCTTCAAACCACTGCTTCTTCCTAATTTGATTGTTACAGTAAATTCTGTCCAGGAGCAAACATCATTCACCTGCCTCACACCTTAGTAACACAAACTGCCGTGGCCACCAGTGACTATAAGGCCAGTAGCCTCTTGCTCTCCTCTGTGCACTCCATAGACCATTGAGTTCAATGTCTTCCCACATGCTCCGTAAGCCAGATGGCAGCAAGACCATTTCTTCCCCTGTGCCATGGTCTTAACATGCGATCTCCACCCAGCTGGTGTTATGAAAATGTGGAAGGAGGAGAACGGGGGATAGGTGTCAGCATTCCTCCAGAAGCCAGAATTTCCTTGGAGAAGAATCAGCTGGGGGCAGAAAACACAGGTAGCTTTTTCAAAGTATCAAAGGCTGAGGTCTACCGAGGCATGTAGATGCCTTCAGAACTGTCTGCCTGGGTGCTTTTAAAACTCTGTTTTAGGCACTGTGTAACCTACTACATGGCTAGGAAGACTTTTAAGAACTTAAAAGATATATATTTATACATGTGCGTGTTTATACGGAGACTTTTTCTCCTAGGTGTTGATGCTTGCAGTACTACTGTGATCTGTAGCAAACAAGTAAGCTACGTGCAGAAAGCAAGAGATAGGCCTGCTCATCACAGGAGTGAAATGCAAGATTTAGCTTTTCCTTGGTTTTTCTTCTTGCACAGACATTTGTGCCAACACCCTTGCGGCAATCCAGACTCATCATGGTCCTTTGGTACTACTAGCCTTTGGGGAAGGAAGGCTGCATGCTTGGTGCTACTTCTTAATCCTAGTGCCTCAATTCTGCAGCATGGTTAGTATTTGAAAACTTGAAAACAAGCATGCAAATGATTGCTGTAGAAAACCAAGCTCTCAAAACGTGTTTTTTTTTCCTTATTTTACTAGTTCTACCCTGTGCTGATCTTTCTGAAATAAGACCCATGCTGGGATTATAGGTAGAAATAACACATATACGTACAGAAAAAAAAAAAAAGAGCAGGAAAACAATGAAATAGAGCGTACAAGTCACATGAGCCACCTTGATGAAAAAACTCTTTCTCGGATATTACTGAGTTGTTAATTTTACAGGCCCATCTGAAGTTCAGATGCAGGGAGAAGCCAAATCTGAATCATATTATGGCAAACATCAGTGAAAGAGCAGCAAAGTGGCAATGGACTTCATGATGCCCTTTGCTTCTCCCGTTGCGGATTATATTGGACCTCAGCATATTTTGGGTGGAAAAACAGAGTTACTAGACAAAAACATAATAGAAGATCAAATTTACCGTACTATTCAACAGAGGCTGCACAAGAGGGGTCTGAGCTTGTAGAAATAAAACTGCTGCTGACTGAGACTTAAAGTGTAGCTCCTTTTCATTATTCCCTGGACCTGCATCATCGCAGTTCTCATTTCAGCATGAAAGGAGCTTTTGGTGTGGCTGCTGTAGTGGAAACACACTCCCCAGTAGGATTAGCAATTGAAGCGGCTTCCCAGTGGATGCATGGGAACCAACCTTTCCTCATAATGAGGATATTATCTTAGGAATATAGTTAGTACTCAGTAAACTCAGTTTTACTGAGTAAAAAAAAAAAATTGATTAGAGCTCCTGGCCTTAATCAATATAGGTAATTGGTTTCAGCTAATTAAAAAGCAAGATGCACAAGCTTTGCACATTGGTTATGAAGTACTGTTTGGCCTCGATCAGTAGCAACAAACATTATACATTACACGTCTATTTGAAGTCACTTAGTATTTTCTATTCTATTGTTAGGACAAAACCATTTGTATCATGACATTCCTTCTTGTGACCCTCGCATGCAAAGCTGTCAGTTTGAATTGGCACCGTTGTTAAAAGCACAGCAAATCCATGGTGAGCAAACAACTTCGCCTCAGTGTGGGTTTTATGGTTAGGAAATGCAGGTAGCCATAATCTGCTGTTTTGTAAAGGATCTCCTCCTCCGTGACACCTTCTTGTACAGAGATGAATCTGCCTTGGTCTTCTGCTGCTCTGGGATGCCATGCAATGTGCACGGTCTCCCCAGAACTCTCCTCTTGGAGCAGCCCTGCCTGGAAGCAATCTTCTCTAACGCATGTCTTACACACCCTGCCTGAGATGGAAGATATACACATACTGTATAACACAAGGAAAAAGAAAGCAGTCTTAACACAAGAGCAGTTAAAGTTTATTCCTGTCTCTTCTCTTCAGCCCTCCCTTTTTTTTTCCTGTTCAGAACAGCCCCTGGCATTCCTGCACTTCCCAGTCAGCCGTAATCTGGCAATTCAAAGAGAAAAAAACATAGAAGCCTACCTGAAACAGGAGCTCCCAGGCAGACGCAGGAACACCGGACAGTCAGAACGCAGCAGCACTCCCAGCGAATGGGAGGAGAGATGAAATGACACATCAAGGTAAACGCTAGCTCAGCTCACATGGTCCAGTAGAATCGTCAAGTAATCTAATCGTACACAGTCAGTGAGCACATCTGTCTGTGCAAACAGCAGGGGCCAGACAGTACACCATCCCGTCCACTTTTGTCTTGCCGTGCTCTCAAGCTCCAGACATGGAGCCTCTTACACTGTGGGAACTTCGCTGCCCGTCGGAATTTGCAGGAGACTTTTAGATACAAAGGTTTCAGGAATAGATAAGCTGCCTAGTCTCTAGCAGAGTGCATGTTGCGAGTCAGACTTGCTGCTGGTCCAAAGCAGAGCACTCTACGGCTCCCTTCTCCAATTAACTTCCAACAGGGACACGTACTCACCTCTGTGGAAACTACTCCTCATCAGCTGCTCAAGAGCAACAGCACGGCATTCACTTCCCTGCTCATTTATCCTCCTGCGCAGAGAAAGCAAGACGTAATTAAACATGTCCTAATAGAAGACAGGCAGGCTGTGGAGGTGAAGTTGTTTTTTTTCTGTTAAATATGACTAGATTTTATAGGTGACGCTGGTGTAGTCAAGGTGCAGAGAGAGATCTGTTTTATTACTGCAGATTAATATATGCATTAGTGCACAGTAAAGCACAAATGCACAGGTGCAGCTATTATTTGCACTGAAGGATGGTCCAAACACAGGATTTTGCAGATGTTTAGGCTCTTGCTAACTTTATGAACATGAACCCAAGGTATTCCCTTCAGTGAGTGAAGTTGGGCAGCTGGTGTCGGACCCTTAGGGAGGTGCCAGGCTGGGGCAGCACCCCTGCATCTCAGCTTCTGCATGGCCGCTCCCAGCTGCAGGTGCCTTAGCAGCTACAGGAGTAAAGCAACTCCATCTGCAGGTTGGGAGCGACCTGCTCTGCCAAGCAAGGCGAACCACAGCCTTGCCAGCTGGTGCACGTGTCTGGCTATGCCAGGGAGAGAACAGCTACATGGATCACTTCTTTTATTTCTAATGGCCCTACTAAGCCTTTCACTTTGTCATGCTCTTTATCCTGGCAATACAATTTGCTACCAGATGTGAAATGAGCAGAGTCCATAGGGATCTAGAAAACATCACCTGTCAGGAATGATGGAAAAATATATGGTTGTTTTTACATTAAAAAAAAAAAAAAAAAAAAAAAAAGGAAATGGCCAGAAGTTTTCAAGTATGTAAAAAAGCAAACCCAGAAGCAAATCCTGATGCAAATAAAAGGGGAGTTGCTGGTTCTCCGTGTTCTCTGTGCATAGGACAAGAACGAATCATCTCAGATAACATCAGGAGAGGTGAAGACCAGACATTAGGGAAGCTTTGTAGTGATAAACAGCTAGATGTGGATTAGATCGTCTGGAGAGGCTGGAATTTTCCTGCTGATGGTTTTCAAGAGCAGGTTAGGCATAGCTTTTTCAGAAGTTTTGCAGGTCATACTGGTCCAGACTTGGTAATTTTCTTGGTCTTTCCCAGCTCTCTTTCCTGTGATTGCCTGTATTACAGTATCTCTTAGCTCGGCTGTAGTTGGGCTGGGGATCCTGTTACACCTAGGAATTGTTAACAAAAGGACTTTGTCGTCACTTAGGAAATATGCTCACCATCTCTGCTATTTATATTAGCATTGCAATTCTGTAAACTCAGGGCAACCCTGGACCACTCTACAAGAAAAAGCATTTGTATGAAACTTCTGTCATTCATCCTAAGCAAAAAGAAAAATTATTTAATAAATTATAAATCCATAACTGTTTACATATTAACAGGTATTTCACCTCTCGTGTCTTTTCTCATCAGAAGACAAATTAGCTTGGTGCCTGTCCCATCTTAGTTTTTTTTCAGTGAATTATCAAGGTCCTCTTTCAGAAGGCCATGGTAGGTATCTGTTGCCTTTAAAGTTGTCCTGGCTGGAACAGACTTTTTGTTAGGTTTAGGTAGAACCAAGCCAGGACTTGCCTTGAAAAAGTCTCTTTCCCAACTCAACAGGCTGTGAGCAGTGGTGAGGTGCCATCTGGTTTGTAGGGCTCCAGAGTCTCCCAAAGGGCTTTAGGATTGAAAGTGTCCCCATCACACTGAACTCCAGATTTGCTCAGGAGATGATGATAGACATCCATGAGCATTAGAGCCTGCCGAGTTCCTAATGAGGAATGACAAACCACTGACAGAAGTAACTTGTGACTAGTGACAAATGCTGGCTGCCAGAGTGGGAAAGAAGTGGGCCAGTGCTGTGCAGCTGCAGTTTTCTTCCTGCCAGCCAAAGTACCCCAAAGTACAATGTTTTTCTTAAGGTTTAGCTTAAGATTATCTTCCATGACCTCATTTTCCTTCGGAGGCTTTGCTGTATGCCAGGGTCTCTTCTTTGCATGATCGACAGTCTAGGCAAAGCAAGCTGATCCATCTGCCTCACACTGTGCAAGATCCAAACTTGCACTTAAAATTGCCACTGTCCTGCTGTGAAGGCAGACTCTTTCCACTATCCTTGCCATTTACACCAGTTAACCAGTATCACCTTTTTCAGAACCAGGCCCACTTCAGACTCAGTTCAGTTTTCACATCCATCTCCATGTCTTTTTCCCAATTATCTTGCAGAGCAGCTGATGTACACCCCAAAACAGCATTCAGCAAAAGCCCCAAACTCCAATCCCAGGCATTTCAAATTGCCAAGCACCTTCTTGTTTGCTTTGGGTTTGGGTGGAGGCTCCTGCATATGTTTTGGTCCCTTGTTCTACTACTTATGCAAAAACTTTTTATGGCTCCCTTACGGGAAGGGCAGTGGCTGCAATCACCACTCACCAATGAGGTCAAAAGCAGACTGATGGCATTACTGAAGCTGGGACAATCTAGTCTCCCCATATTGGGTTGCTGGAAGGTTGTAAAGAGGCTAGAAAACTACTAGAAATCTCCTGTCTTGCACAACATCGCATTCCTCAGCTCTTGCAGCCAGCTTCTTCTTGTCTGGTCCCTTCCTGCCCAACTGCCTCTTCCAGGCCAGGATTTTCTTATTGGGTTCCCCAGTTACCATAAATACCTGGCAGCTGGTATGGGCATGGGTTTTCCGTTCCATGAGGGGTTATTTCATGTTACTTTCTGGGACCTTCCTTTTTCAGCATGTCTGCATCCTGCCTTGAACTGCAATTCCACTCCGCCGTCTCAAAATTCTGCAAGTGTCTATTTCTTTTCTTCCAGTTTGGCTCAATTTCTCTATTTGGGAATGACTTAAAGCTTCTTGCCTGTTGCTCACACTGAAAATACTGGACCCTTAGCCTATATTTAAGTTAATTTTTACTTTTTATTTGCAAAAAGTATGCACAAAGGCTTCTTTTTTCCCACACCTAGAGCAAGCAATAGAAAACAGGCTGCTTTACTCCTAAATCTCTGCTTGCTCCATCTCTCTGTGGTCTCTGTTCAAGAAGCGGCTGGGTAAGTTCATGAGAAAGAACCATTCTGGGATACAGAGCAACCATGCCCATCTCAGGAAGACCCTGGTATGCATATGGTTGGAGGGTGGAAGGCTGTCAGGAGAAGTGCCACATTTGCTTGCCTTGCTCCTTTGCTGTTCCAGAAGCCTCAGCTTCTGGCACCTGCTGGGGACACAATACTGGGCTGGCATGTTATGACCCTCCTGAATTCCTGCTCCTTGGGAGAAATGTTTTTCTCACTCTCAGATCCTTTTCATAGACACGCATACAGCTCAAGACAGCTGCAAACTCTGCCCTGCTCCAGGCTTGTCAGTGGATACTGAAGTTTCTCCAAGTCAGGTCTTACTCAGGACATTAGGCACAGTGTCATGGACAGTGGCTTCTGTTGTTTCGGTGATGACTAAACGGGACGGGAGTTTGAGTTGCCCCTGGTAGTTAGCCTGAACAGATCACAAAAGGGCACAGCGCATCCCTCAGCAGGCTCTGAGGATTCTTACATACCCAGCTTGCTGTGTCCAGCATGAGGCCACCATGTCTTCTAATCAATGCAGTAGCTGTTGAGTGACTTGGCTTCTCTGTCAGGAAATAGTGGCTGAATTCATGTGCCTGTATTCAGAGAGCCCCATCTCAAAAATTTCAGCTGGGCCATCTCATAGTGGAGGTAAGACTTTTTCCAGGGGCATTAGCTGTGGGATCTCCAGAGTTATAGCCACATTAATCATGAATTCCCCAAGAAACTGCCCTACCCCATTAAATACACTGGCATATTTTTTAATAAGGTCACCTGCCTTGTGTCGGCTGAGATGGAGTAATTCCCACTTTCATTACCAGTTTGATCAATTTAATATCCAGCCTGCTCAGGGACTGAGCTCTAGTGATGCTGCTGTGTGTACAGCATAAAATTCGTGGTGGTTTGCATCCTATTCGATTGTGTCTGAAAGCACATCATGTCTGTCAATGTTCCCGTTTTACCTTTCATTTGCAAAGGTGAATTCTTGCTCCCTCATCTTTTAGACAGTCCTGAAGTTGCCACACAGTGGAAAACTGTGGAACCACCTGGGGAGCTATGGCTAAAGCCTCTGCAGGATTCTCCCTTTCAACTAGAACCTGACTGCTTCCATGGGGTTACCAGGAGGATGGTCTTTTTCCTGTTGGCTGACTGGTCTTAAGTATCACATATTCCACCTTGGTTTCGGTTGCATAGGTGCTGGCATCGTATACCAGCTCTTTGTGGCAAAACTGTTGCAGGCCACCATACTGTCCCCAGGCTACCTGTCCTTGTCATTCACCAGCCAGCATCTTCTGTCCTGCAGTGATAATGTCCTCTGTGGCAGCAGGACCTGCTGCACGACACCGGGCCAGTGGCTGTATTGGGGCGTGCAGAGTAACCTCTGGCTGTCCCATCTATCTGGCTTGTGCAAAAAAAAATAATAAAAGACAGTCCTTTTGACTCTTCTTATGCAACCACTTAAACCCAAGCAGTTTTTCTTTGGTTTGGTTTGTTGGGTTTTTTTCATCCAATTAATAGTGGAAAATGACTGTCATCGGCTCCTTTGCGACACGCTGATTCAGAAGATTTCTCTCTGGGCAACAAGAAATGGCAGCAAGGCCAAGCCATGAAGAGCAGGTGGGTGGCAGATACATTCCAAAGCCCAGACCAGACCAATGTAAACATTGCAAATTTTCTTGGGAAAATAATGACCCTATATTTTTGCAGATTATTTTTACCAATACTCTTCTGCACTGGTTACTTAACACTTGAGGTTTTGGGGAGCATCGTGCCTAGCAGCATCTCAGGAAAAAAAAATTCTATGGCCAGGTGAGTGCATTAGCGAGATCATTTTGTAATTTACTCAGCTCTGCAATCTATGAAACAATAACAAAACGAACTTCTATTAAAGTGCCAAAAAACCTACACCAGAAAAAAAAAAAAAACAAACAACCCCACCTCCAAATATAAGAAGGATTTAGGATCCACTGCCAGCCATTCTCTGAAACAGGATGGATGCCCTTCAGCTAGCGCACCATCCCCTGGCTACGTTAAACGTTCACCCTCTTCTCATCAACATCCCAGGTAAGAGCAAGCTGGTGCTAGAGAGCGGTGCTGCAAGCTATCAGAAAACTGACCTGCTCTGTCCAACCATTAGCTTGCTGCCCAAGTTTGGGCCAACCTGTGGAGCTGCATCACCACCGGGTATAGGGATTAGACAGAATAAGGCGTGTGTGTCCCTCTATCCTGCCGGCAAGTCTCTCCCCTGTCATTTGTCCCCTCTGCCACTGGATGGCAATGCTGACTAAAGCATGGCCGAGGTGAGGAGGAGAAGAGGGCAGGGGCAAGGCAGGAGCGTCCTGCTAGGACATCGCACCCTTTGCTGTTACTTCCAACCTGACAGGAGATGCCAGGACCCACGGGGAGTAGATTTCTCGGGACCCCCAGACGTGGAGGACTTGGAGAATGGAAAACCAATATTGGGCGTCGAGGTTCTAAGCGTAGGAAGGGGTTGCCGGGCAGGAGCGACTGAGTCACGCATTGGCACGGCTTGCTAGAAATTGCCCAATTTTTATACTTAAAAACTGTACTTAGACTTTGTAAAAACGACTTTGTAAGCACGGCATTGCTGAGCTCAATGACTATTCAGTGAACTCATTTGAATGTGCATAGACAGGGCTTGCTTGAACTGCTGCATCAAAGAGAAATGCTGAAATGAGTCATTTGTGAATCACGGCTTATTTTCTGTTGTAAGCTCATCTGGAATCCCATGGTGATCAAACAGCCTTTTACAATGTGTTAATACATCGCTACTCCATGTGTTTAGCAACAGCTCAGTTCCAATAAATTGTAGGTAGTCACCCATTATAAAGAGGTAGTGTTTTCTGCCATGTGTAAACTGGCTGGGACCAAGTTGGAGGTGAAAACGCACGCGAAAATTCATGCTGTTCCAAACACTCTTTTCCACATTGTTTCCACTCTGATCTCCTTCCTGCTTTCTCTACCCCCACTTGCACAGTCCGGCCAGAAAACACTCTGTGAGGGTGAGTGCTCCTGTCCTCCAGGAGGGCTGCAGTCAGCCTCTCCAGCGGGTGCCAAGCCCCTGCCCAGACACAGGAATGGAATGGAAGCAGGAGAAAAACACCCTCAGCAGCAGTTAAAGGTAAGGCCCTGATTTCCAAATTGGTGGCTGTCCCCACCCTATACCTTCAGCTCCACAGGCTTGAAACCTTGGGCCAGACTATGATCTGACTATTGAGCTGCTAAAATTTGGAAGAGAGAGTAATCTCCCTCCCCCCCCCCCCTTTTTTTTTTCTTTAATGAACTGAATCAATCCAGCAGGTCTGCAAAAAGTTGACTGGAGACTGAGGAAGAGGGTGTGAATCTCTCAAGGCCGCTATTGTCATTGAACTCTCAGTGGTGTGAAACCACAGCCTGAGGTGCTGAGCTTCTCCCGAGAGCAACTGAGGCTCAGGAACCAATTCCCTTCTGCCAACTCTTTTAATGGAGTGAGCGGCTGGAGATGGAAACATCTTCAACCAGCACAGCAAGCTTCATCACAAGCCGTCTGTCAGTGCCCTAAGCCCTGTCTGCTTGTATACAAGTTACATGGCATAAAGGCCAAAATACTCTCTGCCATCAGCTACTTAGACTTCTTCTGTCACACATAATTGTAGCTCAAAGGTTCTGAATAATTGCATTCGTATTGGGCCTGATCCAGCCCCCAATAATAATCTTAATAACGCTGCTCTTAACCAGCTGCATGAATCCCTTCCAATCCCCAGCGCAGGCTCAGTCATGCCGTAATTCAGTAGAGGAGGCCATTCACTGAGGGGCTAATTTAGTTTAAAATGCAGACAGCCTATTTATGGGACAATTTTTTGTTCCTGCTCTAAATTCTTATGCTCAATCAACAGCCTGTAAACCGGGTCAAGCCAACACATGACCCATTAGTGTAGGCAGTTGGGGCTTACAGCCCTGAGGAGCTGTGTCTGTGCCGTGCTCCCTCACAAGCGGGCTAGATCCCCCATTTACCTAATGGGCCCTGTTGTAGGGGAGGGGGGGGAAATACAGAAATCCTTTTTCTGCCCTGAAAATCAATTTCATACCATCTCAGGGTTGAGTTTGACCCCGCACTCACCCACTCATTAGCCACCAGCTTTTGCAACCAATGCTGGCCATCCAAAATGAAGAAGCACCACTTTACCTCTGTGCAGGAAGAACATGGACCTGAGGTAAGCAAAAGAGCTTCACCCCATTGAGATGAAGACGGTCCTCCCACCGTCTTTGCTGTAGGTAGCAGGATTCCCAGGAACATGAGGAAGGCTGTCCTCCTAGAGAGGGTCCACATCAACATAGGACTGTGAACAAAGCTCCGGTTCCTTGATGGGTCTAAAAGAAGATTAAGTAGTTTACTAACAGGTTTATGAAACGCAACCTGCAGCACATTGAGAGATTGGGCAGCAGTTAACACATGCCTGTATCCAGCAGGGAGGTGGGCAGAAAAATCTGTGTCTTGGGTCCTTACCCAGGACAAAACCTTCAATTCAAGCACCTTTTCTCTCCAAGGTTATTTTTAAAGCTGTCTGACTAACTTCAGCAGCATGCCTCACCAAGAGCTTTGGTGGAGCCATACAATACTGTGGGAGGGGAGAGGAAGGGTGGAAACAGAACAAGAAATCAGGAGGAGGGAGGTAAGAGATGCCTTTGGGGGCAGCTTCCCCTGGTGTGGGGACTTGCGGCCTTAGGGGCCAGATTTACCTGTGACAAGGGAGGCTGTGAGTGAAGAGCCAGCAAAAGGAATAATAAGCACTCCAGGTGGGAAACAAAGGCAGGGTAACCACCCACCCATAAATACAGGCAGGGCAGGGCCACATCTACATCGCCTACAGCTGGGGCCATCTGTCTAAAGGCAGGGAAGGGTGAGATAGGCGTCAGGCGAGGAGGGCTCGTTCCAGGTTAGCGAGGTTAAGTGTGAAGCAGGTGATGCTGATGCTGGGGCAAGTGATAGCCTGTCCGCCTTTGCATGCCGTATTTTTCCAGTGACACTTCGCAAAGCGTGTGCGTGTTTTCTGAATAGCCCCAAATAAACACTGCGCCCCACAGACCTACGGCTCTCTTAAGTGATTGGGAGTAAGTACTAACAGCTGGAAGACAGGAAAGGGGTCAAAGACTTGGGAGATTCAGTTTTATACTGAGACCTCCGACGGAGTAATTCTTGCTAGAACTCGGCCTGGCTTGGTTTCCTTCCTCGTTGTCCAGCTGTCTCACACAATCCCTGTGCCCTAAGGAGACTCACTTCATTCCTCTGTGTCCCAGTTATCTTGAAGATGCAGGATAAATAATGCCACCTAATTCACAGAAAAATGCTCGCAGTTTCTCTTAGGGTTTTCCTAATTTTCCTGTGCTAAAGGAGTTTCCTAATTTTCTCTGCTCTGCCTTTGAAGAATTCAGGGATTTATACTGCAATCTGATACAGAGGTACGGGCATTTATTTCCCACAAGCACAGTGTTGCCTGTCTAATTTGCAAATCTGACCCCTTGGGAGCCTAAAATACTTCAAATGCTTTATTTCTGCTTTTTTTTTTCTTTAAGGCTTGTTCCACTCTGTACCTCATGCATACTGGGAGATACAGGGATGTAGAAAAGAGTATGATAAATGTCATGACTCCAGGAAGTGGTGTTTTGAAAACATTAGTCACTTTGGATGAAGTTGCCAAAGAGGGTAATTCCAGCATCTAAAGGAGGATAGGTAAGGATGGGGAAATCGCACAGCTCAAATTAGGGTCGGCTGTTGGGTAGCGGTGTCCCGGCTGCCCTCGCAGACCTCTCCCGCCTTCAAGCAGGGTTGTTTCTGGTTGAAGAACAGTCTGGGGTTGTTCTGCCAGTGGATTTCTCAAAAAGGAGACACACAGGGGCGCCAAAGACTTAGGAAAAGAAACCTAAGCCTGAGCCTTTCCCTGCCTGGCTCCTTTCTGGGCAGGCTCCTCGCCCGGAGGAGTCAGGCAGCGGGAAGGGCTCAGCTCCGGAGCGGGTAGTGTTAAGGGAGCAGCTTATCGGGCCCGGCCTGATTTTATTTGCAAACGCGCTGGGGCTTCGCAATCGCTCCAACTGGCCTGGTGTAAACAGGCCGGGTGGCTGCTGGCTGCTAATCACCCCGCGCCTCTCCCAAGAGGAGTCCCGGGAAGCTGCTGCCGAAGGTTCGGGGCGTGGGGGCCAAACTCCCGTGGGAGGCTGGTGCATCGCTTTGTCCTTCTCACACAGCACTGGCAAGAACGGCCCCAAACTTGCTCCCAACAAATTGCCCGGCTAAATTCGCTCCGGTATTATAATACCACCCTCCAGAAAATAAATCTTTGCTGTCCGGTTCTCCCAGTAGCTGTTTGCTTTGATGGGTGTGACGATGATGGCGGTCCAAAGCATCATCCGGTGGGTTTGTCCTTACGAGGTGAATCTGGCGTGGTGCTGTAGTGGACACCAAGGTGAAAATTCCCAGGGCGGCTGTAACGTGGGTGCACGTCCACCGCAACCTCCGTCCTCCAACCGCACCCTGGTTTCCCTTTATCACGGGGAGGAGGCTAGAGTAAGAGCGGTTACATCAGCTCTTGACTGCCATTAGGTTACACACACATAGCGGGCCGAGATTCCTTCAATGGCTACATGGAGCGATTACACCAGATTATCCAGCGCACGGCCTGCTCTTTCACTCCCTTCCAGAGGTTTTGCTCCACAGCTGTCAGGCAGGCAGGGAGCACGCACTGGTGTAACATACCACATAAACACAACTGAGCCGAAAAAACTAGACCCACAGTATAGGCTGCCATGGAAAAAAAAAAAAAAGAAGAAAAAGAAAAAAAAGAAAGCCATGCTGTTCACTGTTTTGTTTTGTTTTACTCTCCACCAAGTGATATATCTTAGTGACAAGTTGCTCCAGCCATACAGCAGTGCTTTTAATACCATAAAGTGTCGTGGGGTGTAGGCATGTGCTGGGACAATGGCTTGAGCTAATGTTAAAGGCTAAATGTATTGCAGCTGCGTGCAAGCTGGGCTAGATTAAAGACTATGGCTTTGGAAATTTTTTGTTTAAAAAAAAAAAAATCACTTCGAGTTTTTTTTGTGCAAATTAATATTGTTTTGGACATCGGAGTCTCCAACAGTCATTTTCCAGTAATACGCCTTTTTGTAATTATTCGACACTTTAAAATATATGCCTTGTAGACAGCAGTTCTTATGTTAGCTTAGACGTATCAAAGTAGATTTCATTTAAATTCTGCTGTGGGTAATACCAAGCTTTGTTTTTTAAACATGTCTTGGAATTATTAGGGTGTTTTATTCAATGTGCTAAAGAATGAAATTCCACTTCAAATATATTATATCATGCCAGCACGGATGCAACTCCACAGTACCACTAGAGAAGCTGACAGTTTCAAATGTGGGTGCCCAAGTTTAGCTATCAAAGAGCACAGTCAGGCACCTGACTGGAAATGACCTGTTTTATGTAGCTCCTGACCACCTGCTGCTCCTCCTAATATCACTTTCCTGGCTATGGGACACACTGTCACCAGCAGTGGAAAGAGCAGCTACTGGTCTGGTGGTTAGTTCAGTCCCCGTTCTTGGTTTCCCCTCCTTTCCTTGATCTTCAGGAAACCAGCTGCAGACCTTGGGGAAATCCCTTATCTTCTCCTTGCATCAGTTTACTTATCTGTAAAGCAGATAAACTAATAACACTGCACCTCTGGAGGGTTTTTGAAGCTTATTATACAGTAGTGAGTGCTTTGAGAAGGAAGTCATTATAGAAACGACCATGTTAATATGACATGAAGGCAACACGGAGGAGCCCTGTTCTGCCCCATGCAAGTTAGCGGAGCTCAGTTATTTGCTTTAGCAGAAACAGGGATTTGGCCTATGCTTAAATGACTTGCATTTGTTTTTCTTCTTGAATGCTAGTATATAGTTAAGAGATAGCATTACAAGGAAAGCTCATTCCTGGCTATGGGTAAATATTTAGCAGCTGAATAGGTGTTATTTAGCAGGGCACAGTTTCTGCTTCCCCACAGTTTCTGAGGATGTTGGTACTTCTAAGCTGCTACAGATCAGAAGATACACAAAAATTACCAGATCAAAATCCTTTCCATATAAATGTACACATACAGAATTTATTTTACTGGGCAATTAAATGTGTAAGATAAATATCCCTGGGGGAGGAGGGTTGTTGAGGTTTTATGGCATATCTTATTATGGGCTCAGTTTCGTAATCTTAATCCAAGCAAAACTCCATGTAGAGACTTAACACTGGAGTGTAACTTTGTGTTTCGTACTCAGGATGTGTGCAGTTGCATCAGTGGATTTTAGGGCAGAGGGGAGAGTGAAGTCACTGAAGCTTCACCTGAAGAAAAGCAGCCCTTTCTGGAACATTAATATTAGCCATAACACTTTGACCAGGCAGGTCATGTTGAAGGACTTCAGGCAGCACCCTGTTTTCTGGATTTCACCTGACAATTTTATTGATGAAAAATTAAAAATAAATGTCAAGTCAAACTTATTTGCAATTAGTTTTGGGTGGTGTGGTCAGTAAAACTGCAATCTACTGCAGCTATGAGATTGTTGGCAAAATAGTTGCCTATGCAAAAGCTTTTTTGGAGGACATGTGAGCAGTCAGAATTGCCCAGAAAATACTCCACTTTTATATCCAAGCTGCAAATGCAACTATTTTCTTAAAACTGGGTGGTATTTTCTGTTTTGGAATTGAAAGGTACAACAGAAAAAGTGGCCAGGTTGGAGTAAACAGATAAGTAGGTCTTGACAAGCTTATACAGTATAGATTTCTTTTTCTAAAGACAAAAGTGCTTGGTACCTTTAGCGTGTATTTATTATGCTTTACAAAAAAAAAAAAAAAAAAAAAGACCAATTCCTCACAAACATTTGTATTTGAGACCATACAACTGCTTCCACGGTGATTAAAAAAAAAAAAAAAAAACACACAAAACACCAAACAAAAACCTGAAGCACAGACTTTTAGCCCACTAATGCTTTATTCATTGAGACTCTTCTTAGGAGCTCATTTTCTGGAGATGGCAGTGACAGTGCTTAGCCTTAAAGGGCCAAGCTTGAGGAGGAGTTATCTGCTGAAGTAGAATGGACCTGTTACATTTCCATAGGGCGTCTCCAGGATGGGAATTCGTACCTCCTGGTCCCTCATGCAGACACCGGCTGGTCCTCAGTAGATGGATTGCATTGGTACCCCAGTGTGCGCTCGGGTTTAACTCTTGATTGCTTCCTGGTTTTCCTTGTTTAATTGCCTTAGCGCAGTTAGTTAAGCAAATAAATATTAAAGGAGCAGGGGAAGACCCACGTGCTTCTTGGAAAAGCCTCGCGTTCTCTCCTCCCTCAAAAAAAACGTTTTCATCTCTCTTTCAGAAAGTGGCCCTCCGATCCTCCCTGCCCCTTCGCTTGGCGTTGGAACATCATTGGAACAACAACAAAAGAAGCTATTTAGATGCAGAGTTGATGTCCGAACTGCTCAGCCCCCTGACAACACGATGGGGCTTCACAGCGCCGGGCCGGGGGCTCCGGGGGTCTCTGGGCGGGTTGCGAAGCAAAGGACAAGCGGAGAGGTGCCGCAGTGACGAACCCAGGGGAGTACAGCATCTTCATCTTCATTTTCATCTTCATCCTCCTCCCGCTCCTCGCGGGGCCGCCAGGCACGCCGTCCCCTGGCGCCAGCTCCGCGTCCCGTCCCTCGCCCGCCCCACGCGTGACGTCCCGCACCCCCCTCCAAAGAGTGTCCTGGAGCAAAGGCCCGACCGGGGGGAGCGGGAGGAGGAAGAGGAGGGAAGGGGCTTTGCTTTCGTGAGGTGCCGGGAGCGGGCTGAGGCGACCTGTTGCGCTCAGTGAGATTCTCTCCCGTGGGAAACGGGCTGGAAGGGGGTGACGCAAACTCTGCCCAAAGGAGCCGGCGGGAGCCGTGGTTTGGGAGACAGCGCTGTGGGCAGGTGGAAGCGGACGGGTTCCTTCCCTCACCCTCTCTCTCCTCTCCTCCACGCCGTCCCCGCGTCGCGCATGGGAAGGACCTGCCGGGGAGAGGCTTGAGGCTGCTCCACCGCGGGAGCCGGCTCCCCCCCCGCCCCCAGTAGGGCTTAAAAGCAAGACACGAACCCCCACATCACCCGAGGAAAAACCTCTCCGCCAACACCCGAGACGCGGCACTTCCCCTTCCCTGGCACCGCCCCCCCCCCAACCTCATTGAATCACGCCGGGCTGCAAAGCATGAGGCGAGGAAGGGCGGGGGGGGCTACTTTCTTCTTCATCTTTCCCTTTTTGTCTTTGTTTTATAGGGTTTGGGGTGGGGTTTGGTTTTGGTAGTCTTTTTTTAAGTCCTGCCGGTTTTTTCCTCTTTCCTTCCGCTCCCCCTCCGGGCAAAGGTGCGCCCGGGAAGACGTCCCGCCCGCAGGGCGAAGGGGACCCTCACCCCGGGGGGGGCAGCATCTGCCCCGCTTCCCCCCCGTCCCCACAGAGCCGAGGCAGACCCACACCGACCTGACGCTCTCCTTTGTCCCTCCGCAAACACCGGAGCCAGGAGTTCAGCCAGGAGAGGGGAAGGGAGGGGAGAGAAGGAGGGGGGGGTGTTCCCTCCCGACCCCGCCGGGGAACAAGCCCGCCCCGCTGCCGGCCGCGGCCCCCAGAAGGAACGGCGAGGACCTGCGCCTCTGCCGGTCCTGGCTGGGCTACAAGTGGCCCTACGGGGACAGGCAAGCCACGGCCAAAAATGTGGGGGTTATTTTTTTTTCTTTTTTTTTTTTTTTTTTAAAAAAAAAAAGGAAGAAAAAATGATTTAGGTGGCAGCGAGCCGGTGGAAATCAGCCGCGCCTCTCCCCCAGCCCGGCGGCACCGAGACAGGGAGAAGGGAAACGCAACAGTTGCGTGGAATAACCAACCCTGAACTCCCCAGAGAGCATCGGGAGCCGGGTTTATCCCACCGTCCTGGCCTGGGGGCAGGCAGGAGGGAGAAGGGAAGGTCTGTCCGGCATCTGGGAGCCGGGCAGGTAGAGATATACCCCGGCTCGGGGATGCAAAGACCCCGTCGGTAACTCGGACCGGCTGGGGGAAACTCGGTACCGGGCTCCCCGAGAGCATTTCTTCTCCCCTTTCCTGGCCGGGGAGAGATGCGCGGCGGGGTTTAGCCGCAGGGGTGCTGCCGATGGAGGGGAAGGGGAGCGGGCAGGGCTTTGCCCCGTCTGCTGCCCGCACTGTCACACGCAGGGAGGGACCCGGCGCGTCCGTCAGGTATAAGTTACAGGGGATGGAGATCGGCGGTGGATCCACCTGCCAAAAATCACTGCCGAGCTGTTTTCAAGCCGATGTGACAAAGACGACGGAAGGGAAGAAAAAAAAAAAAAAAGCTACGTAGGCATAGGTCTTTGCTTTAAAAAAGACTGTTTTGTCGGGAGAGGGAAGTTTCCTCAGCCTCATCTTCCCTTCGCGCGGGGAGGAGGCAGGCGGCAGAGCAGGCAGGACGAGGAAGGCACCCAGAGCTGGCACCTCAGGGGTGACAGCAGCCCGGGGTGGTGTGGTTTCAGACCTTTGCACCTTCACCTGTCGGATTTGCCCTCAAGGCTGCTAGGGAAAGGAGTCCTCGAAACGTCCGGGCCAGGGAAGCCGAATTAACCCCCGAAGTGCGGGCACCAAACGCCCCGGGGAGAGGGAAAAGGAGCGCCCCACAAGCCCCGGGCTCTGCAGCACGCCCAGCTCCTGCCCTCCTCCCCTGGGCTACAAAAAAAAGCGCAGGGATGAGCCCGATACGAGCCAGAGCTGCCCTGTAGCCCCAAAAGGCCGGGTCCCGGTCCCGCCCCCGCCCCGCGGGCTGGGGCCGCCCCTCTGCTAAGTCCCGCAGGGCAGAACCGGGCTGCGGGACCCGGGTCCCGGCCGGGGAAATTTAACCCTGCGTGGGGAGCGATGGAGGCAGGGAGAAGGGATAAAGGATCCCTGAGGGGGTCCCCCCTCAGAGGAAAGACAACAGAAACGCAGCAACCTGCCTTCACCGGCAGCGTTTCGCCGAAGGGGCCACCCTCGAATCGGATTAATTCTCCTCTCCGAAAAAAGAAAAAAAAAAACAACAAAAAAGTAGCATTGAAAAATAATCGTAACGAGGCCCAAAATCGCCGTCTCCCGGAGAGGGCTCGGAGGGGCAGGGTGACCGGGAAGCAGGGAAAGGAGAGGCGGCGGAGCCCCACGGCCACGGCATCTTCACGCGTCTCCCCCCATCCCTCGCCCACCCCGCGCGGGGCCGGCTGCTGCTCCGCGCCTTCCCCGGGAAGGAGCCTCCGTGGGACCGGAGGGGTGGGGAAGGGGCAGGGCCGGGTAATTAAATTCCGGTGCCCGGCTAATTGCTGTAATTTGACGCTAACTGTACACCGCGGGCAGGCGCCGGGAGCGGCGGCGTGAAGCGCGCCTCGCACGGCCCATTGACCGCGTCCCGCCCCGCCGCCGCGCAGAAGCCGCCGGTCCCCGCCGACCGGGGCTCGCTGGGGCGGTGGGGGCGGTGATGGTGATGGTGGTAAGCGGAGCTCCGCGGCATTTCAGGAGCTGGAGCTTCAAGCGCCCACGGTCCCGGCGCTTCCCCGGGTCCGAATGGCTGCGGGTGGCCGGGTCTCGCCTCCCCCTTCTCACCCGACTGGAGACAGGGACTAATCCTCCTTCTGCGAGGTCCTTGTCCCCAAACTCTTAGGGTGAGGGTTCCTCTTCCCTCCACTGAAGGCTGAGACCGGCCCAGGACCCCGAGAGCCCCACCCGGCACAGCCTCATAGATGGGGTACAATGCGTCCCGGTTTTTAGGAGGCCTCGAAGTGACCCCCACACCTGGGACACGATGCCACCTTCCTCTGCCTCTGAAACGCGCAGGGCTCTGCCGTGCAACTTGCAAAGTGGAAATTAAGTGTATCCCTCCCCCAAATCCTGTAGCTGGGGTATTGTTTCTCCCCCCACACCCCACCCCTCTGTGCCCAGCCCCTGGAGATGGGGCAGGAGCTGTGCCCCCCTCTCTTTCGGGGGTGTGAAATCAGAGCTGCTCCTCACCCTGGCAACTTCCCGGGGCACTTCGGCACTCGAATGCCCGAGGGGGGAAAAAAACCCACCAAACAACAAAACCACGGGCGGGAACAAGGGGTGCAGACACGGAGAGGACCTAGGGCCACAAAAAGTCACAGGCCGGCTTCTCCTGGCGGGGGGGGGGGGCGAGGAGAGGTAGGTGGCAGCAACCTCCCGCCCGGCCGCTTCCACCCAGCCCCATGTGTCACGGGCTGGGGACACTGTGCTTGGGACGGGGCGGAGGGCTTTGTGTCCCCCCGGACTCCCCCCGCCCCTTGAAGAGCCTCCGTTACCCGCTTGGGCTAGTTCGGACACACCTCCCCCCCGCCCTCCCCCCCGCGATGCTTTGTCTTTTGGGGCTGTTGCTATTATCATTATCATTATTATTACTACTACTATTATTGCTGCAAGCACTCACTAACAACTTGCCCCCAAGGAAACCTACCGGCCCCCTCGGGGGAAGTAAGGCGGGGGGAGGGAAGGAGGGGGCTCACCTGTCCCTACCCGGGCGGGTAGAGCTGCCCCTCACTCGGTTTTGGGGCTGGGGGAGCATCGATGGGGGCAGCTGCCCGGCGGCTGCGACATGCCCGGGGAGGGGAACGGAGGGAGGTGGAGGTGTCCCGCAACGGGGGCCGTGGGAGTGGGGTGGCGGAGTGGGGGGGGGGGGGGGACAGCGCGCAAGCAGCGCGGAGGCAGCGCGCAGGCGCAGGCAGGGAGCACCCAGCTCTTTATGGCCAGGTGAGAGAGTCCCGGCGCAGGTGAGGGGAGGATTTACCCACAGGCATCCCCGAGCGGCTCGCCCGCCCGCCCAGTCCATGACCGGCAGGCAACTGGGGATCCGGAGCCCGCAGCCAGGATGTCTATCCTTGCCAAAATGGGGGACTGGCAGGTAAGGCCACCCTCCTGCCCTGTGCGGGGGAGGGGGGAGAGGAGCCGGAGAGGGGATATTGTTACTTTTGGGATGGGAGGTAAGGCTGGAACAGGAAAGGTGACGGGCTGGGAGGGAGTTGGGGGGCAAACGTGGTGGTGACTTTGCTGCCCCCCCCCCCGACTGGTAGCCGCCTCCCCCCGGCCGCAACAGGTAGAGAGCGGCGGGCCGGGGCCGGGAGGGGCGAGGGCTGCCACCCTGCTGCCGCCGCCGGGGGTGTCCCGGCCCGGGGCTGAGCCGCCCGGCTGGCGAAGAGCGGCGTGTCTCTCTCCCGCCGTCCCTCTGCTCGGGGCTGGCGGCGGCTCCCGCCGGGGGAGCCTGGGGGGCTGCCCACGAAGCGCTCCGGGACCCCAGACGGGGGAAGTGCCGGAAACGGGCCGCGGAGGCGGGGGGGGGGGAGAGAGGAGAGGCTGGCATCTGGCTGGGAGCTGCCACCCGAGCCCGTCCCGTGGAAAAAATAACGCTGCCAGGTCCCCACGCAGCGGTAGACGCGCCCGCAGAGCCCGTGGAAGGCGCTCCCCGGCGGAGATAAGCCGGAGGGAAAAGCAATACCCACTAGCGAAAGCGGCCAGGAGGGGAAACGCCGCGCCCAGCCCCGCGGACCCGGGGTACCTGCCCGCACCACGGGCGAGCCGACACGTGTGGGGTTACGGCGGGTCCCCAGGCTGGAGGCGCTTGGAAATCCCTGCAGCGGGCCGCATCCCGGCGCTTCCCGGCTGATAAAGGGGAAGACGAACCGTCCGGTTCAAGCCCCCGGGCTTTTAGTACAGAAAACGGCCTCTTTTTTTCCTTTCCTTTCTTTTTTTCTTCCCCCCCCCCCCGGACACTCCAGTTCAAGATGGGAGCCTGGCCTCTTTTCCTGCTCCCAACTTTTCAAAATCTCGCGACTAAGCCTTTCTCCGAGCTGCCTTATTTCATTTTCTTTTTTTTTTTTTTTTAGGGTAGCAGTAAGTCGTTTGCAAAAATAAAAACAAAGGGGGGAAGAAAATGTAGCAAACAAAAATATCTTTTAAAATTATTTTTATTTTGTGTACAGTCAGAAGTGGCGTCTTTTTTTTTTATCGGGTCAGTGCAGAGAAGCGACCAAAAGAGGATTTTAAAACATATATATATGTTTATATTTTTTTTCCACTGAAGTCAACTCTTATGTAATCTCACTTACGGACTATCTGCCTTGAGATCTATTCCCGACTTTTCCTTACACCCCCGGCCTTCCTTGCTCCCGCTCCCCGGACCTGCCGCCCCCCCCCCCCTTCCTTCCCTCCCGTCCGGGTCCGATGGACCCGCTGCGGGGCGGGCAGCAGCCACCTCCCGTTGCCCCCGGGGGACGGGGGGGGACGGGGTGTCTCTTGAGAGGAAGCCTCCCTCTCCTCTCCTACCCCCTGCACGCCTGCCGAGCTGGGCCCTTTGCCCCGGGGCCTGTGGCCCACGGGAGTCCCGTGTGACCGGGAGGCTTCCCGGCCGGCTCCGGCTTCGCCAGGACGGCGCTGAGGGGCGATGGGCCCCATCTTTACCCTCCTCCCCTCCTCTTTTTCTCATCTCATCTCCCCCCACCCCCCCCGGGGGGGCATTAACTGGGCTTAATCTGCCAGCTCCATTTGGACCGCAATGGGAGTAAAAACAACAATTTACTCTCCTGCCACTTGCAGACAAAAGCGCTGGTGAAAAAGAGCATCGGGTGGGGAGGAGAGGAGGAGGAGGGGTGAAGAGGAAAGAAGGAGGTGTGGGGGGAAAAGGAGTGAAAAAAAAATAAATCTTTTTTTTTGGGATGTAAATATATGTATGTGTGTGGAGGAGCAGGCCCGAGAGCCTGGAGGCTTTGTAGTCCTTCCCGGCGTGGGGAGGCGTGTTCCCGGCCCCTCGGGGGGCCCACGGCGGCTTCCCCCCGCGGAGTGGAAGTGGGCCGTGTGTTCCCGGAGGCCGTACATTTTTTCCCCCCGGGTCCCCTAGGTCTCCCAGGCCGACGCGGGCAGGTTTTGCTGTTGGCAGAGGGAAGTTTTCGGGGAGCGGTAGGACAGCCAGGTGCTCCCCCCCCCCCAACCCCGCATGGCCGGGATGCCCAGCCCCGCGGGACGCGTGGGGAGCCGCGCCAGGCCCGACACGCCGGCCCCGAGGAGAGGAGGAGGAGGATGCCCTGCCGTTAGGAGCGGCGCGGGATGAGCTAGAGAGGATAAAAAAGAAGAAAACCGGGAGAAAACGAAGCTTTTCGCGGATGGATCGAGGCTGGGCACCCGGGGAAATAAAAGAGAAGGGTGGAAAAGCACCCCCCGAGGAGGAGGGGGGGCTGAGCGCTCGCTTAGTGGCACATTGTTAAGCAAACGAAGCGCTCCACCTCAGAAAGTACCAAAGTTTTATTATGGTCATTGTTTTGCCCCTCACTCAAGTGCTTGCAAAAGACTTTTTGGCTCCTGCTGCATTCTCATTACCACTCGCCCGCTTCTATCCGGGAGGTTATGTTGGGTTTGTTGGGTTTTTTTTTTTTTGGTGGTGTGGTGTTTTTGTTCTTTTTTTCCTTTTTTTCTTTTTTCTTTTTTTTTTTGAGACAAACAGCCAACAGATCCGCGAGGAACAAAACAGTTTGCAAAAGAAAAGAAGCTTTTCAAATATCCGCCAAAAAGATCAAATCAAAACCAGAGGGTAACAGAAGCCTCCGCAGACAATAACCTTCGTTAGAGCAAGACCCGAGTCTCGTTTCTCTTCGCTTTGGTATCTTTAAACCCCGTGGAAAGAGGAGAGGGAAAGAAAGGGAAAAAAAAAAGGGGGGGGAGATGAGGAGATGGTTTCATGGCTAGCCCCAAACACTCTGCAGATGAAGGGACGGTCGCCTTTTTGATTTCGTTGGCCACTTTCTTCCCCGCTGGCAGGCAGAGGCGCGGGGGGAGCGGCGACAGGCAGGGCCATGCTGTGTGTCCCCCTCCTCCCCCCCCCCCCCGCTCGACGGGTTAGAGAAAGCTGGGGGTTTTTTTTATTATTATTATTTATTTATTTTTATTTTGTGCTCGTGGGTCCTTTCTACCTGTGTCCACCGCTGCAGGTTGTTGTGCCGGCGAGCAATTGGGCTGTTGTTGATATGCTAATGAGGCGATTAGGCTGTGGGTGAAGAGCTGGGAAAAGGGAAAAGTTTCCACCATTAGAGGGAGATCTCCGAGCGCGGACGGGAGCGCTGCAGAGCCTCCGCCAGCCGCGCTCCCCACGCCGCCCCGGCACCGCCACCGTAGGGAAAGGCAGGGAGAACCCCATCCTCTCTCTCACGCCAATCCATGAAAATGCTTTGGAAACTGACGGATAATATCAAGTATGAGGAATGTGAGGTAAGCGCTTCCCCCGGCCGGGGCAGAGCTCCCCGGCCCCGCAACTGCGAGCATCCCTACGTCTCTCAATTTCGTTTAGGAAAACTTCTGCTCCTTCGCCAGGCTTCCCTCCGGTCCTGCAGCTGGAGAGGGGCTGGGGTCCTTCCCCAGGAACTTCGGGGCTTGTGGAAACCCGGCTTTGTCAGAAGTGTATGAGGAAAGGCAAACAGGATCCGGCAGCAGCTTGGTCTATAGGTAGATCCTCGGTAGATAAGGCTCTGTAGGATGCTACGCTCATCCATATGGATGGATGGATGGATGGATCGCTGAATGAATGGACGGATGAATGAAAGGGCAAAGAGACAAAGGGAAGGGAACTGCTCTTACACGCCAGGTACCCGAGGCATCCCAATAAATTGACTCAGGACCGACGCTTAAATTCAGCCTTTTCGATGCAGCTGCGAGTTGATTATACCGAGCTGCACGAATTTGCAGGGGTCAGCTGCTCGACCGAAATCACGGCTTTGGGAGTGGTGTTCCCCCAGCCTCCTAATTTTCAGGGCCACGCTTTCACGGCTTTGACCAATAATATTTTAACCGCCTGAAAAAAAAAAATAATAAAAATTACAAGCCACCTAATTTGGTTTTGGAGCCGTTCAGCTCAGATGATGTGCGCGCATCTCTGTGTCTGTATCCCCACTTTTAGAAAGAGGCGATTGTCTTTTTTTTTATCTAAAAAAAAAAAAAAAAAAGAAGCAGAGGAAAAAAGAAGAGCGATGGCCAGGACCCACGCTTAGTCTCAAACCAACGAATACTATTGCCAGCCGTTTCTCAAAAGTTGCCTGCGCTGTGCGTTTGAACCGCGCAATAAAGGACTCCACTTTGCAAATGAACGCGGTGATTTGGTGGTGACCCCAGGCGGGAAGGTTCCCCCCAGCTTCGGCGGAGCCTTGCCGACATGCATGTGTGGGGCGAAAGGGGAGGGGGGGGCGGGGGGGCACGCTGCCCTCCGACCCTGGCGCTGCTGTAGCTTAGGAGTGGGATCGAGGACTCGCCGGACCCGCCGCCGACTAAAGGATTTGGTGGTTTAATCCTGGGATCGAGGAGTTTGGGGTAAAGCTGTCTCCCGGGGCAGGAGCTGAGCTCTTAGAGCTACTCGCTGGAGGATGTTTGATTTCTAAGAATGAGATGTCAGGGGTTCCTTTTCGAGGTTTTTTTTTTGGTGTGTTTTTTTTTTTTTTAAGACGGAAGTGAAATAGCTTGTATTCCTCAGCTGGGTTTAGGCAGGAAAGCGTGTCTCCCCCCCGCCTCCTCCCCAGGCTCGGTGCTCAGGCGCCCACACACACACGTGCGAGCGTGTGGATTTCATCGCAAACGGCTTTTGTTGCCTTGCGCTGGTGGGACTGGGCACCGAGGCGCTGCCGGACGCGGACACGGAGCAGCGGCCGCTCCGCCGGCTTCTGTGCGGGCGGGCGTGTGCGTGACTGCCTCTGTGCGGTTGGCTCCCCCGCCTTTTTCCCCCGGCAGCGAGATGATGGAAAAGAGGGTGGCTGTGCCATGATGGGGATACCTGCCTTTAAGGGGGGGGGGGTGTGGAGAAAAAGAGAGAAAAGCGGAATAAAATCTCGGCGAGCCGCTCTCCGCGCCCGGGGCGGTGGAGGGCCGGGGGCGGGCGGGCGTAGCGCGGAGCCGGGCGCCGGCGGCGCGGAGGCTGCGGCGGGGCAGCGGCGGAGGAGCGGTGCGGTGCCTGCTTGAGGGAGTTGTTCGAGAGTTGCACAGCCAGTCCGACGGGTTGCGCCGGAGCCCCGGCTTGTCTGGGCTGGGAGAAGCGTTCGCCTTGCCTCTATTTTTTTTTTTTTTTTCCCGGCTCCCTCTCCCCACCGCGTCCCTCCCGCCCTCCTTCCCTCCCCGTCTCGCCGCCTCCTGCTTTTCCCCCCCCTCTGTCTTTTCCCGGATCCTCCGAGAAAGGGGGCAGCGGGGAGCCCGGCGGATGCTCCCTGGGCTCCCCGGCTTCCCCCAGAACCACCCCGGGCACCCGCCGGCCTCGGTGCTGGGTTCGAACCGGAGGAGGAGGAAGAGGAGAGGAGGAGGAGGGTTGACACCCAGAAGTGGAGACACCCAAAAAAAAAAAAAAAAGTCAACTTTCCCAGCCGGTTTCCGGGACGCGGGGCACGGAGGCGAGCCGGCTCGGCGGCGCGGGGCGGCCGCCGCGGGGGCAGCGGCCAGGGGAGAGCCCCTCGGCGGGGCGCCGTCGAGGCATGGACGGGGCGGCGGCGGCGGCGGGCGGCCCCGCGGAGCCCACCCCGCGGAAAGGCGGCGGGGCGGCCGAGGGCAGCAAGAGCCAGGCGGGCAGCCAGCAACCGCTCTTCTCCCTGGGCTTTGAGGCCGGCTACGCGCAGCAGCCGCAGCCCGAGGTGCGCCCGCGAAGGACCGCGGGGCTGGGGGCAGGGGGAGGCGGCGGCAAGAGGAGGGGGGGTGGGGGTGGTGGGGGGGGGAGGAAGGGAGGGGAAGCAAAGGGAAGGGGAGGAAGGGGGGATCCCGCGCCCCCTCCCCTCTCTCCTTCTGCCCGTCTCTCCCACCACCCCACACCCCCCCCTCGGCACCCCCCTCCCTCCTGGCTCCCACCCTCTCCCTCTCTCCGGATCTCTTTCTCTTTCACTTTTGCATGCCCTGCAACCTTTTAAAATGTTGCCCCTTTCCTGTGATTCGTCAGACGCAGCAGCATGTCCCCCCTCTCTCTCTCCCGCTCCCTCTCTCTCCCTTTTTGTCTCTCTCTCCCTCTCCCTCTCCCCCATCTCTGATTAGATACACTGATTCTTCATTCAATGGACGTCATTTAGAACAGGCTCTGCCTTGAGTTGCCTTCTCGCTTCACGCTCGATTTCCAGCCATTCTTCCCTTATTAACTATTCGTGTAATATTAATAGTCATGAATATCTGCTATTAGGAGTCTCCAGGAAGGCAGCAGATCTGTTATTAGGAGCTCAAGTGAAGCAGCAGCTAAGTCAAAGGAGAAAAAGAAAGAAAGAGACAGAGGAAAAAAAAAAAAGGATTAAGACACACACACGCTAAAAACAAACCAAAACAAAAAAAGGCAAAAAAAAAAGCCCAAAACCAAAAAAAAAAAAAAAAGAAAAACAAACAAAAAAAAGCAAGCAACTTTGACTCCTCACATCACGCCAGGATAGAGAGCTCGCCTTGGCAACACCCGATGAAGGGCAGCAGAGATCGGTGCAAGTTCTGATGGATTATCGTGGCGCACCCGCGGTGCAGGAGCAGCCCCGGCGCCCTGGTCCCGCCGCCCGCGCCTAGCGCCGGGTCCGGCCGCGCTCCCTCCGCGCCCGCGCACCTCCCGCACCCGCGGGGCTCCGCCGGGGGCTGCGGCTCCGCCGGTCCCTTTCCTCTGCCTTTTTTTTTTTTTTTCCAATTTTTTTTTTCTACCTTGACTTGTAACCCCCGACTCTTCGCAGATGTTAGTACACAGTTTTTCGGCTATGGTGAGTTGCTTCACGTTTCTCTCGGAGGGGGTTTGGTGTGCGCTGGGTGTTGCTATTGTTGTCGGCGGTGGCGGTCGGGGTTTCGCATCCAGCTTTCCGGAGAGGGCTTTTTTTTCTTTTTTTTTTTCTCCTTTCTTTCATTTGTTATAAATTCGGTGGTTTGCATCTCCCCTCCCCCCTCGTTCTTTCTTTCTTTCTCCCCCCTTCCTTTTTTTAAATTTTATTTTAATTTTTTTTTTTTTTGGTCTGCTTCGAGCGAACGGCAAAAGGCTTTGCTTGGACCCAACCGCTTCGATTTCTTCGCCTTGCCACCTGCAAACGGGATATTTTCAGCTTTCTCGTTTCCCCTTTTTTTTTCGGGATCGTGGCTCTTTCCCTTGAATCCTCCTCCTCCTCCTCCTCCGTGGAGGCCATGCCTTTTTTTTTTTTTTCCCCGGACATACCTGTGGGCTCCTCTGCCCGGCTGCGGCACAGCCCTGCCGAAACGCCCGGGCGTATTTCGGTGGCCGCTGGCCCCGTCGGTGCGGCGGGGCTCGGGGCGATGCTTCCCCCTCTCGCCCGGCGCATTCCTCCGCTTGCCCGGCCGCCCCCCCCTCCTCCCCCTCCCCCCCCCCCCACTTTCCGCTCCCAAATCGCCCGCTGGCGAGCTCGGCCGGGCACCGGGGCGGCTCTCCCCGTAGGTGGGGAACCGCGGCAGCGCCTTCCCCCCGAAACCTTCGTAAAACTCACGGGGGGAACGACCGGTTTGTTTAGAGCCTGTTTTCGGCGTCTTCTGGTAACAAAATGGCAGTGGGCTCGGATTTTCCAGGGTTTTCTCGGGATGCGTTATCGGTAATCCCAGCGACGGTGTTTGTCTCGGCTCTGCCCAGGGCCAGGGGGAGGATTTTGGGGTCGTGGTAGAATTATTATTTTAATAACGCCCGCTTATGAATTAATATTTTCATTTGCGGAAAAATACCTGCTCCTGAAATGCCGGGGCGCGATCTGTTGGGGATCCACGCTGTATCGCCGCAATGTTGAGTTAATTATTATAAACAATCCTGTTACAATTATTGCTATTATTGCTGTTATCGTTATTGCCGTTATTATTATTATTATTTAAAAAACGAGGCTGCCTCTTAATTATGTGCGAAGGGAAATCGGAGGCAGAGAAACCCCCAGATCTGCTCTCCTCCGCCTCGGAGCGGACGAATTGCCCATCTTTGCCCCATAGGTGAAATTCTCAAGGCGGTTTTGAGGAGAAACAGTTTGATTTTACCTTTGTTTTTCTTTTCTCCCCCGTCTTTCCCCCTCCCCCTCTTCTTCCCCCCCACCCTTCCCCCCGTCGCTCCCCCTGCTCCCACCCCCCCCTTTCCTTTCCTCCCCCCCACCTCAGGAGCGCCACGACAGTACCAGCAACGGGACAGCCCGGCTACCCCAGTTGGGGACCGTGGGTCAGTCTCCCTACACCAGCGCCCCGCCGCTCTCCCACACCCCCAACGCCGACTTCCAGCCCCCCTATTTCCCTCCCCCTTACCAGCCCATCTACCCCCAATCTCAGGACCCCTACTCTCACGTCAACGACCCCTACAGCCTCAATCCCCTCCATGCCCAGCCGCAGCCCCAGCACCCAGGATGGCCGGGACAGAGGCAGAGCCAGGAGACGGGGCTGCTCCACACGCACCGGGGTTTGCCCCACCAGCTCTCGGGGCTGGACCCACGCAGGGACTACCGGCGGCACGACGACCTGCTGCACGGCCCCCACGGGCTGGGCTCGGGGCTGGCCGACTTGCCCCTCCACTCCATCCCACACGCCATCGAGGACGTGCCGGTAAGCAACGGGGGTCCCCCTGGGGCCTTTCTACCCCCCCCCATCCCCGCGGGACCTGAACTTCGGGGAGGAGGGAAGGGGCGCACATACCTCCCCACATCCAAAAAAAAAAAAGAAAAAGGGGGAGGGAAGAAAAGGCACCCCCCCCTCTCCAGGGAAAGGCAAAGCCCCCACCTAGAACAATAGGTTCTCGCAGCTCGTCCCTGTGCGACGCCTCCCTGCTAACGCGCCCGCTAAAATATAAATAAATCAAATTACTGTCATCGTTAACAATATCTTTCCTCTCAATGACAATAAGCTGTTACGATTGGAAGAATATATAATATCACCACAGGGCCGTGCATTTGGGGATTTCTCACTGCCTTGGGAAAAACACGAGTCTGAAACGAGAGATCTCATTAAATGTCCTCCCAGGCAAACGTAAAGGGGGAAGGAAAAAAAAAAGAAAAAAGTGGGTGAAAGTGGCCTAAGAAGGGAAAAATTGTTTTCCCCGTGATTACAGAATTGGCATATGGGATAACGAAATCTGAAGTTGTAAGAGGAAAGAGGCAGATCCTCTTCTCTAAAGGAATTAATTGACAAATCAGAGAAGAGGTATATTAAAACGCTGCCTCCTTCTTTTAGCAGCGGTGCAAAGGGATGACCTCATAAATCATTAGCTATAGGTTATCAAATTCGAGCCAGACCTGCTACACCCTGTATTAAATTAAATATTGGGAGCCTATTGGAGGATGCATTATTTGGGGGACCTAATTCTGTTATCGATAAATACAGATTGAAAAAATGATTTCTAATTAAGCATGACATTAGCGCACGGGCTATTTACAAAGCAAGCCAGGGCTATTGTTTGGTTAGGAAACTGGCCTTATGCAGTGCAATAAATAGGCTGTGATCAAAGTTCATCTTTCTGGGTTTCTCCCCGAAAATGGAATTAGAACATGCCAATAAATTTATTAAAGCCCACAGAGCTCGTGCTGAGGGACTGGAGCTACTCGACTTGCAGGAGGAAAGAGGAGGAGGGAACTGTGGTATCTGGATGTGATTTTTGCTGAAATGCCATCCCAAATTACAGGATCAAATATTACAACAATATATTCGCTGACAGTTTAATGAGTACAGTTTCGTGTTGCAAGGATAATGCTCAGATGAACTTACCTATTTTTGGGGGTCATTTTGAAATCTTTTGTAAATTATACTTGGGCAAAATAGTGAATTTATTACAGCCCTCATCTGGCTAAATTAGCCACAGAAAATTGCTGGTTATGTTTAGCAGTTTTGCAATAAACGCATACGTTTCCCAAAGTGGAGGATTTAGTAACCAATTTGGATCCGTTAAAAGCAGGTCGATTCTTTAAAGTTGATATAAAATAACATGGAGGCAATAGTAAGAATAAACTTAATTTGTTGACTGCAAGACCCTGATTGCTGCAGGAAGAACATGACCTAAAATGTTCTTTTGAATTCTCCCTCTTCTCAATGGCGTTCCGTGGCGGTGGGCTCATTTGGGAAGCCTCCTCTGCAGATATTTTAAGTACAAATCATTTGATTTGCCTTTCAGGGATCTATGAATTAATAGCATTGCTGTACTTTGTGAAAACCAAATGCCATCTGGTTTAAATCCTTAAACCAGCCCAGCCATTTTTTTTTTCCCTCTCTGTAAAACTGAATCAGCAGGCTGCATGAAGGAAAGCATAAAAATAAAAAGATGTATCTTCTTAGGAGTATTTTATCTAGTTTTGAAAAAAAAATCCTTTACAGAAATGTGGGTCAGGAAAGGGTCGTTTTTAAATTTTTCTGTTGCTGCAACAGTTCACCTTTAATAAAAAAGACTGCTAAATATTTAAGAAAATCAAGTAGACGGTGAAAATTATTTAATCATAAATATCTCTGTGGGATTTTAAACTTAACAGTCCTCCCTGTATGGAATATGTGTAGAAATAACACAAATAAAAGTATTATGCCACACTACATTTACTTTATGGGTTTAGGGTGCATGCATAAAGGGATCATATTTCCCCATATAGTTAAAACACAAGAACTGCAGCAGTAGTCATTTCTGAACATTTCTCAATTTAATTATACTTAAATCCAGAAGCACTTTAGGCAAGTTACAAATGAGAGCATTGAGTATAATAAAACCTGTAATAAAGCAACTTAGTACCATCCACCCGGAATCATTGAGATCAGGCACAATTAACAGGAGCATAAATCCAAGACAGAATGGAAAATGTTAGAATCAGTATTATTGTTGGACAAAGACTAGAGAAGGAAGTAATAGTTTTTTAAATGGTAATGCCTGGGTTTTGTAACGATTGCGAAATCTTCTATCTCAGCAGCACTGGTGTTAATTTGTAAACACAGCCAGACATTATATTGCCTGTCAGTTTTTGGAATTAGAAAACATGATTTCATTTGACTTTCTAATCACGTCGTGACTCTGCCGCGCGAACCCCAGCTGTAGCCGCCACCGCGGAACCTGCGAGGGGACAATAGTGAGGGGAGCCCGGGGCTTGCGTGGGACCGCGTGGGGTGTCCCCCCCCTTCCCGAACACCGCACAGGTCCCCGCTCCCGTCCCCGCTCCTTTGTGCTTTCCCTCCCGCGGGCGTGGGAGCGGGGAAGGGCCGGGCCGGGCCGGTGATGCTTCCCGGGGAGGAGGGAAGGGGAGGGGGGGTTCATAGGGAGCCCGCAGAAGCTGGAGGCTACTTGGGTTTTGGGCTCGGCCGGGCAAGATCCGGGGAGGTTTTGGCTTTTGATTTTGTTTTTTTATTCTATTATTTTCCATTCCTTGGGGAAGAGGGGGAAGAGCAGGGAGGGATTCCTCCCGATAAAGGAAATAATGCCCCCCGCCCCTAATCTTGTCTCCCCCCAACTCCAGCCGAAGGATGTGTTGTTTCCCTCCCTGCAGCATGCTCGGGGGTGGGTGGGGGGGACACACAACTTCTCCCGCACCCCGTTCCTCCCCAGCCCTCCCTGCCTTTTGTTGCGGCTGTGCCTTTACATCCCTGCCTCTTCCTTTTGTTGCAGCACGTAGAAGACCCCGGTATTAACATCCCAGATCAAACTGTAATTAAGAAAGGTAAGCCGTTTCCTTGCGCATACCAAACATGTCGTCACAAGCTGGGGACTACTTGCAGGGAGGACTTACCCGGCCTTCCCCCCGCCCCCCCTCCCCCCCCCGCCCCTTCTCTCCCCTCCACCCCCCCCCACGCCCCCCACCCCCCTCGGTCCCCCGGCCCCGGGCTCCTTCCTCTGGCACGTAGTGTTGACCAAAAGGTTGGAGGCAGGGAAAGAAAAACGGGCGATGCGGGCTGCAATCCGCCCTCTTAAATGGCCGCGTTTGCCGGGTATTTTAATTATTGTTGTCGTTAACGAGGAAAAAATGTTAGCAGATGATCTAGAAAATCCGAGCCGGTGTTTTAGAGCAATTCGGTTTCGCGATTTGCCCCGTGGATCCGGCTGAGCGGTGGGGGTTTAATCGTTGTCGGTAAACGGGGCTGTGAAAGAGAAAAACGTTGTCCCCTCTCCTTCGAGTTTTCTTATTTAAATCGCGGCGGTGGCGAGACGGGTTGTTGGGGAGCAAGGGGGCGAGTTTCTGCCCGCCGATGTTCTGTCCGTCGGGGCGGTCTGGGGTTTCGTTGGCTTTGCGCGCTTGTTTCGCCGGGGAACCCAGCTGCCGGGTCCCCAAACCGTGCAAAAACATTCCTGGCGCGTTTCCCCTCGGTTTTCCTTCCTCCGTCCTTCTTCGGACGGCCGAAGGATGGGGAAAGGTGGCACCAGGGCACTTTGCAAAGGAAGGTGTCAGTGTAAAGCCGTCGGTTTGTGTTTGGATCCCGTGTAGGGAGCTGCTGCTGGAGTTTAAATTGAGGGGAGGGGGGGTTGGAGGCTGAAGGCGCAGCGGGCTGCTGCCTGCGCTGCGGGGGGTGCCACGGCTCTCCAGCCGCCGGGAATTTGGGTACCCTACCCCGGCCGCCCCCGGAGCCAGGTGCTGCACAGAGCCACTCTCTTCTCCCACCCTGATGGCTGCACAGCCAGCCAGATCAAAGTTTCATTTTTCCCCCCCTGTCTGCGAAGCCTTTGTCACGTCAAATTAGATGTGCAAGGGATAAATCTTAAGAGATGCTCTTTCCAAGTCGACATGATAATTGGCTCTTTTATTAGTAATCTCAAGAGTTCGTTTAACTCCTGTTGTATCTATTAGCCTTCCCAGAGCTATTAATGTCACAAGCGATCTATCCAAAACGCAGAGAGCCCCCCGCCCGGTCGGGCCGTGGGGTAGGGTGCTGGAGGAGCCGGGGAAGGCGACCGCACGCCAGGGCCCGGCCCGGGAACCGGAGGCCGGCGGGCACCTCAAGCCCAACGGTGACCCGGCCCGGCGCCTCCCCGCCAGCCACCGCCGGGAGGGACCGGGCTTTATTTTGGATGTGTGTGTGTGTGTGTGTGTGTGTGTGTGTCGGGATGCCCGGGCGCTGGCTCCCACCGCCGGGGGCACACGTGTGTGACAGCTACTCGCCGCGTTACGGGTTTTTCCCACGCCAAAAGTTGGTGTGCTGGAGGGGGAGGGAGGGATGGACGGACGGACGGGCACCGAGCGCGCACCTCAGCGCTGGTTGTGCCGCCCCCCCGGGGCGCTGCCTGCCCCCCGCCGTGCCCGTGACGTCTTAACACGGCCGGTGATGACGTCCTTTTAACAAACCGCCATCAAGCGTCCCTCGACGGCGTGTGAGCGCTCTGGGTTGTGGGTGTGTGGGGGGGTGTAGATCTCTGAGCTGCGGGTGGGGGATTGGCCCGTTCTCTCCCTACTCCCCCCCCGGGCAAGCGGAGGGGTGTCCCCGATGGCTGCCCTGCCCTCGCCCGACCCCGTTCCCCCTCTGCAGGCGGTGCGGGGCCCGGGCTGGCCGCAGCGAGCGGCTCGGCTGCCCCGGTGGCGGTGATGGCGGCGGACCCCCTTCCCCCCCCCCCCTTCCCCGTCTCCCCCGGCCCGCTCCTCCTCACCCTCACCTCCCTGCTCCTCCCTCCCTGCAGGCCCCGTGTCCCTCTCCAAGTCTAACAACAACGCCGTCTCCTCCATCCCCATCAACAAGGACGCGCTCTTCGGCGGGGTGGTGAACCCCAACGAGGTCTTCTGCTCGGTGCCGGGCCGCCTCTCGCTGCTCAGCTCCACCTCCAAGTACAAGGTCACGGTGGCGGAAGTGCAGCGGCGCCTCTCGCCGCCCGAGTGCCTCAACGCCTCCCTGCTGGGCGGAGTGCTGCGGAGGTGAGCGGGGGAAGGCCTGCGGAGGGGGATGGCGGCGACGGATAACGCCCGCCGGGCCGGGCGGGATGGAGGGAGGGTGAGGGTGAGGCAGGCCTCGGGGGTGGGGTGGCGGCGGTGCGGAGGCCGCCGCTAGGGGGCGGGCCGCGCTGCTAGGCGGGCGGGGGGGGGGGGGGGGGGGGGGGGGG
>JAOQGH010000012.1:64637760-64704359 GCA_025769975.1 Gallinago jamesoni
CCCCCCCCCCCCCCCCCCCCCCCCCCCCCCCCCCCCCCCGCGGTAACCATGGCCACGTGCGGCCTTGCGTGACACACACACACTCTCCCCCTCGTCGGTGTGTCTGTCCGTGTCCTCCCACCCGTGTCAGATCGTCCCGTCGTGGTGATGAACACACACACACACCCCTTTGCACACCCACCAGGAGCTGGGGGTGTGTGTGTTACTGGTGGGTGCCCAGTGCCTGTCTGTGTCCTCCCACCCGTGTCAGATTGTCCCGTTGTGGTGATGAACACAGACACACACACACTGGGAGTGTGGGGGGTTACTGGTGGATGCCCACCCTGCCGCCCCCCAGGGTCTCACCCAGGCAATTAGGCAGTGTCCGGGCAGGGAATAACATCCAGGATTAATTAACCCTGCTCCCACCTACCTCCTGGGCCAGGCTCTGCTGAAAAGCCACGGACAGGCTGGGCAGGGATCAGTGTGGGGCCTGGGGTGCTCCGTGGGGGTGACGGGGGCTGCCCACCTTACAAACCTGTCCCCGCCATAACACCCAGGGGCTGCGGGGAGAAGCTCCCTTCCCCAAGTCCGTGGCACCTTGGGAGCTCAGGTGGCACCTCAACACAACATGGCCTGAGCTCCCCACCAGCTTGGGGGGCTGATGCGGATCCGAGTGAGAGCCCCTGTTCCCTAGACGTGGAGCCATCCAAAGCCCCCTCCCTCCCTTTGTCTGAGACTCGGCAACGCTCACTCTTCAGCCCCCACAAACGTGTGTGTCTGTGGGTCTCCCAAACCCTTTACCCCCCTCCATGGGATGGCGATGTGGTTGGGAGCGTGTGTCCCCCCCACCAGCCCCGTGTCTCAATGCCTGGGTTTGCTTTTTGTGCGGGGCAGGGCGAAGTCTAAAAACGGAGGGAGATCTCTGAGGGAGAAACTGGACAAAATAGGATTAAACCTGCCGGCCGGGAGGCGCAAAGCTGCTAACGTTACCTTGCTCACGTCGCTGGTGGAGGGTAAGTGACTCAAAAAGCCTTTGGATAATGTGCCTGTTGCTTTTGCCTAATGAGAGAAAACTTGATGTCGGGGTTTTTTGTTGTTGTTGTTGTTGTTGTTGAGGTGTTTTTTTTTCTCCCCCCCCCCCCGAGTTGGTGCTGCTTGTTGGAGATTGGAAGTGCCTTATTTTCTATGCCTCAGAAAAAAAATTTTTACATGGTGTGCCTTTGCCTTTGGTTTTAACCTGAAGCGGATTTGGCAAGTCCTGCAGACTCAGCATCGCATTCCACTATTTTAATTTGCTTTCAAGGCTCTGAACTAAACGTTGTCGGGGCCTCATCTTGCCCCCCCCTTCAAGTGAGGGACCTCTCCCCAGAGCTAAGTGGGTCTCGGCAGGAGCAGTACGGGGAGGATCCCCGCCAACAGGGGCTGTGGGCTCAGCCCTGAGTGACCCCCCGAGGGTTGAGTTGGAAGGTCCGGGGAGCAAAGCCTTAAAGGCTTCACTGCCTTCCCTCTGCCACAGGTGGACAGCCGAGCCATTTTAAATGTCAGAAACTGCAGCTACTTTAAGTTTGTTCTCCCTCCCAGCCCGTAGCCGCATAACAGTAAATCATTTAAGTTTTCTGACATCTGCATTTGAGAAATGCGTGACCATTACTTCCTGAATTAATTTGGGAATCCTTGACCCCAGCCATGAATTAATGGTGTCCTGAAAGCCTCAAAGTTGCACCACCGCCTTCTCCCCCCTTCCCCCCCTCCCCAGTCCCTTTTGGTTCTCATTTTCAGAACATATGTTTCCTTGGCTATAGCGTTTCCTTGGCTATAGCCTTCTCCTCTACTTTGGCCAGAAAAGTTGCAACTTGCTTTTTAACGCCCCCGAGATGTCCTACGCTGTCAGAACTGGGGGGGGACGGACAGTCAAAGTGTTTGCCATCATCTACTTGTGAAGAAGCAGTGGCTTGTGTCAGACCAGCTGGCACAAAGCAAGCTCAGGGCCAGCAAACAGACCTTCCTCCCGTCCCCTCGCCTGTGGGTTCGACAACGTTTGAGACCGGTTCGGTCCACAAAGCGCTTGCGAGCTCAGCCCGGGCTGCGCAGGTTGAACTGGAGTCTGGTTGTGTAGGAGGGAAGTTGTTGGTTGGTTTTGTTGTCACTTTCGCATTCCGTGAGGAATGTTTCATGTTCAAAGGGATGGGGGAAGAAGTGCTGCGCGATGCCAGACGTCTTTTTTTTTTTTTTTTTTTTTTTAAAAAAAACATGGGGATTAGTAGCCGCAGTATATATTTACACTGTGAAAACGACTGTGTCTTCACAGTTTTTGAAAAGGCTCTGCAAGTGCATGGACGGGCTGTAGTGAAAAATCACAAGGGGAAAACTTGTAAAAAGTCTAGATTTGGTAGATACTTAACATTATTTGCAATGTTAATGAATATGGAGAAGGTTTTATGGTAATCTATTGTTCTGGTTGGCTTTCACATACAATGGCTTTAAAAAAATGATTTTTTTTAAAAAAAAAAGAAAAAACAAACAACCAAACAGAACCAGAGGGCCAATCTCCAGATAACTTAGCATGGTGGCTAATTTTAGGGGGAGGGGAGAAGGGGGAGAATGATAGTATAAACATTGCTGGAGCTTTTGAGTCCTGTAGCGATGAGGCAGTTTCTAGAGTACTGTTATTGTTTATGATCCGCTCCATTTTATGGAAACAAGCTCACTGGACTGAGGCTTTGAAGCTCTAATTGGCGCATGCGTTCTTCCGGAGCTAGAGCTAATGGCAGGAAGCCCTGCAGTAAAAACCAACTGGTTCAGGAAATTAAAACCAAAGATTTGAAAATCAACAAAACAGACAGACTCGGTGGAATGACCTTAAAATTCTCATGGTTAATCGTTTGGGGGTGAACATATAATTATATGCGATCAAGTTAAATTTTAAACACTTAGCTGTTTAATGCATTTTATTTAGAAGAGCTCTAGGAGTAATTATGATCAATATTAATCATTGATGCATTGCAAAAGAATATAGAGAGGTGGCTGAGGCAATCAAACATTTCCAGAGTAAATAGCTGTGAATGGAATGTAGGTAAATGGCTATGTATAGGTATGGATATGTAAATCTAAGCTCACATTGTAAGTGGATGGAGCCCACCTGTCTAAAAGTATCTGTTAGTCAATGTAAACTTTAAAAAATTCTTATGGGAGATTTCACTTGTTACAATTGTCATGAAAATACACATTTGCATTGCCCTCGACTGAAGCAAAGAAAACTCCTGCAAGATAAGATGTGATTAGCATTTCTTACCCTGCCTTTTTCAAAGCGAGGGGAAAAAAAAAAAGTCCAAGCCTTTTAGAAGAAAAGCCCAAGTAGAATGTAGTGCTTTTTTTTCCTAATGGATTTTTGCCTCTGTGCAATGTGTACTGATGAGCTGTGTGTTTTCCTCTCATCCCCACCCGTGCCTCCCTTTTCAGGAGAAGCAGTACATCTAGCTAGAGATTTTGGGTACGTTTGTGAGACAGAATTTCCTGCCAAAGCAGTAGCTGAATTTCTCAACCGACAACATTCCGATCCAAACGAGCAAGTCACAAGAAAAAACATGCTTCTAGCTACAAAGTAAGACATTTACCTTTCTGGCACGTTGCTCAGAAGTGAGGGGAGGGCGACGAACCTGGGTTTGGGGCTTTTCTTTGTGAGCGTTTGCCATATCGCCAGTGGCCGATGGTTTTGCAAATTATAAGTGGGTGCGTTTGCCCTCCTGCTATTGGAGAACTCTCTATAACCCAGCTTGGTTTCCATCAAGTCAGTTGGTGCAGATTACCTTGAAAGCGAGTCGTGAAAATTGTGGGTGGATGTTTAGTTAAAGAAAAAGCAGTAATTCTTCAGGGCTAAACATTTTCCCGGCCTTCTCACTTAGCTTATCAGTTTAGGTAGAAGGGGAAGGCTTCCCATTGACAGTAAAATAAAACTGGCACATTAAACTGATTTCAGTTCATTAAAATCTGCAGTGGTTCTTTCTGCCTAAGCAGCTCCGTTACTTAGTGAATATAGGGATATTAAAAATATATTTTAAATGACAATCTGTACGCAGTTAAAATGCTAGCGGAGTTTATCATTGGTGGGGCTGCCTAGACTTCCAGGTGGTGCGTGAAAAGAAAATGGTTGTTTTGATATGTTTGCTGGAAATTAAAAGGGTTGTTTAGTAGCCCTTAATTACCAATGGAGGTGTCACCAAAGGGCACAGTGCCAGAGGGCGCGGGGAGAGAATGGGAGCCGCTTTATAGCTGGGAGACATTAATGCGGGTTTTAGAATACAAACTGTTTCAACACGCCTCTGAGCTCTCTTGCTATAAGGTGTGTTATTTCCCCAACCATTTGTGCAGCGGCTGGATGATATAACCTAACTTCTGCTCCATGCCCTCGTATCCTCTCTTCCCACCTCCCTGGAAAGGAAATTTCCAGACCCCAGTTAGCGTCAGCCTGTCCCTCTGTGGGAAGGTCCCTTTGGAGTTGGAGGTAGAGGTGTACATATATAAATGTTTCAGAGTACCCTAATTTAAAGCCTCGATTCCCCTCTCTGCCCTCGCTCCCTCTCCCTGACACACAGGCGTGTTTGAGCCTTGTGAAGGAAGAGCCCAGCGCCTCTCCCCAGCTCCAAAAAATAAAAAACAAAAAAGATCTTCCAAGAGCTGGATAAATCCCTGAACCAGCCTGTGCGTATTGTGCCCCATCCACTCCCTTCCGACTCGCTGGGGAACTTTAAACTACCTGACTGCACCAAAACCCAGCTGGGCAGGGATGTGTCTTGGGGGGGGTGGTGGTGGTGGTGGCTGCGCTATGGGGGTCGGCAGGAGGTGTGTGTGTCTGTGTGTGCCTGTTGTTTGTCCCCATGTTGGCTTGGGCCGGGAGGTGATGGGTGTGCGCAGGGGTGTGTGCAGGCGAGGTGATGGGGAGAGGGTTGTGAGAATTAGGGGGAGGGATGTGTGGAGGGGAGAGGGGGAGGCAAAAGAGCTGTGTGTGTGTGTGTGTGTGCGCACTCGTGGGCAGCAGCCCCCTGCACCCAGGGGCTCGTGTAAGCTAGCAGGGAGCACGCACAGGCTTTGCCGCCGCCAGTGATGGTTCATTTCTTTCCCTCTCCCCTCCCCTTCCATCCCTCCCTCCCTCCCTCTGTCTCTCTGCTCCATTTGTGCTACAGACAGATCTGTAAAGAGTTCACCGACCTGCTGGCTCAGGACCGATCTCCCCTGGGGAACTCGCGGCCCAACCCCATTTTGGAGCCGGGCATCCAGAGCTGCCTGACCCACTTCAACCTCATCTCTCACGGCTTCGGCAGCCCGGCGGTGTGCGCCGCCGTCACCGCCCTCCAGAACTATCTCACCGAGGCGCTCAAGGCCATGGACAAAATGTACCTCAGCAACAACCCCAACAGCCACACAGACAACAGCACCAAAAGCGGCGACAAAGAGGAGAAACACCGAAAGTGAGGATTCCTTCCCCCACTTCCGCCCCCACCCCCCTCCCCTTACACACACGTCGCTCCTCTCCCTTCCCCCTCGTAACCCATCGATCCCTCCATCATCTCCCTCCTCCCTCTGCCCTGCGCCCAGCACCCCAGGCTACAGCAGCAGAATGAGCGTCCTTCTGCCAATCCTGTTCTCCTGACTCCGCAGGACTGCTCTGCCCCTCTCCCCGCACACCCCTTCCCAGCCATCCACCTTTTCCATTTTGATCCATCTTAACTTCCCCCCCGCCCCCCCTTAATCCCCCTCCCTTTTTCCCCTCTCCCTGCTGCCGCCATCGTTTTACCCCAGTTTGGAGCCTGAGAGAACAGAACAGGGGGACGGAGCCAGCAAAGGAAAAAAAAAAAAAAAAGTTCTGTCTTGAGTTTGTGAACTTTTTTTTTAAAATAAAACAAAAGGAGGAAAAAAAAATCCACAAAAAGAAACAAAACAAAAAAAAAGACCTTTTTTTTTTCTAAAAAATATATAAAATTTTAAAAAAAAGCACCAAAAAGAAATAAATAATACTTTAAAAATTCTATGAGCTTCACCGGACTGAATCACCACCTTCCCTTACATAAACTTCAGTTAAGATTGTAGCCATATTAAAAATGAAAAAAAGTGAAAAAAGTACAACAGCAGCAGCAAGAGCAAACAAACAAGAGGCAAAAAGGACTGATGACATTTTATCAGTATTGTGAATAAACTTGAACACAAAACACAAGCAGTTCCATGTCATATCTTCAGTTGTAGAACTTTTTCCTGTCCAAGGTAAAGCGACCAACTTGAACTTTCTATTGCAACACGATTCACGGTTATTATATAAGGGAATCAGTGTTCATGTATGTATATATTTATTTATGTGTAATTTAATGGGAATTGTAAATATGGTGAGTCTGTTTTAAGCCTTTTTTTATTTATCTGGTGATCTCGTTTACCTCTTGTTTAGTGGGTTTTAAATCTTCCCCTCTTAGTTCATCATGTGGTTCATGGTACTTATTTAGATATCAGAGGTTTTTTGGGGGTTTTTCTCTGGGATTCATCATTTTTAGCCCTGTTGTAGCATGTTAAAGGCGACAATGAAGCAGCTGAACAAATAAAAAACCATGAATTTTTATATATAATTAGTATGACATTTAGTTTCTCATTGAAGATAAAATAAAGTGATGTTGGACCCTGGCAAGGTTTTTAAACATGTTAGTGGTTTTACAACCCTTATGTGTTGTGGAAAATGAAAGAAGATATTTTCATCCACTGTCCTTCTCCCGAAAGCACCATCAGAGCAATAAATTAATATTGTCTTTTAAAACAAAATTTAGCTTTTCTTCCCTCCCCCCCTTTTTTTTTTTTCTTTCTCCCTGTCTTTTGTTTTTCTTTTTCTCCTTTTTTTTTTTTTTTTCCAAAGAACTTCAAACATTCGGGACCACCTGGTATCCTGTATTTCCACTGGCCATATTGGAAGCAGTTATAGTTGTATTGTATTGAGTTGTGCCGGCAGTAGTTTCCATGCCTGTCAATGTATCATAGTCCTTTGTTGCCCAGATAAATAAATATTTGATACGCTTTATGTCGATTTTTTTATTCAGTGGCTGTCTTTACCCAGGCGTATTTTTGTTCTTGGCAGTATTTTTTATTCAGTATGGTTACAGTAATTGAGTTTAACTCTCCCTTGACAATTGCTCCTTGCAATAAGCAGCTGAACCCATTGTTTCCCTCAAGTATAATAAAAACTTACTTTCAACTTGGAGTTCAGAGCAGGGTATCATTTAGATATTCCACTGAGTCTGTATTCAGACAAATGACACAATAAAGCACAATGTATTCTTTTGGATAAAAAATTGTCTGTACTACTAACAAAATGACACACTATCTTTTCTTTAACCAAAACATAATTTTATTTAAAAAATAAAGTTTTATTTTATTTATGTTGACCTCTAGGTTTTTATTTATGTTTATATATAGCGTGCAGACTTATAAGCCTATAAAATTTTGTACATGTAGTTGTCTTAACGGTGAGCAGAGATTAAAACCAAAAAAACCCATATTATCTTGAGAAGGACATTTTAAAAGGACTCATTACTGAGCAAATACTGAAAATTAGGTGCTATGAAAAAAATTATATACTGGTGAATCAGAGCCGGGTGCTCCCTCCCCCTGAAGAAAAAAGAAAAGCTCCGTAGTCGATGCCAACAAAATCATCTCACGGTTGTGAACTTTAGTGAAATCTTGCAGGAGACAGATTATTTCTGATTGATGGTTCGTGTTTTATTGGAATGCACAGATTGACATTTTGAGATGGTGGTGTCAGTTTATAAGGGACTGAAATTTTTATCTTGAGTTTCTTCTTGTGGAAACCAGTTGGAAAATAGGGGAGTTTGCTTTTAAAAAAATTGGAGCGTGCGTCTTGAAGATGGGCTGTAAAAACATGTGAGAATTCAGAATTTGAATCTATTTTCTTTGGCCCAGGGGGTAGGTGAAGCCAGGATCAGGCTGGATTATATTATATCATAGGAAGGGAGGCTAATGCAGTTTAGAATGTAAAGGCATTTTAAAGAGATGGTCTCCTTTAAGTGCTGATGGTATTTTGGTGGTGGCAGCTGATTTTTCTCTATTTCCTTCCCTCCCTGACTGTCTCTCTATCTCTCTCTCCTTTTTTTTTTTTTTTTTTTTACCTTTTTGCTCAGGCAGAGGTTGAGGAGGTTAAGAGGGAGGTGTTTACAATAAAGCTGCAAAGAGAATTAACATTTGCTCATATATTTTGACGTTTGGTAGGGCTGGTGAAGCAAAGCATTAGATAAAGCCCAAGATGTTTCATTTTCCTTTGGTAATCTACTTATGGAAGGCAGTGTAAAATCAATCTTGCCAAGCAGAAAGAGAGTTGGTGGAGTCTAAATTCTATTTTCAAGAGCCAGCCAGTTTATAAAAATGGTGAATATTTTTTTCCTATAAATTGAAAGTGGATCTTTTGAATGCAAAGCTGCAATTGTTTTAAAAACAGTAATTTATTATTTCCAAGAGAGACTGGTTAACTGTAACGTAGATGTAACAAAATAATGAGGTGAATGAACCCTAACTGTACATATTCTTGACATAAATGAAATGCACAGTATTGTAGCAGGTGAAGTGAAGCATTGTCTATCAGGGCTGTTTTTCTTGGCTGCATCTCAGATTGTGTGTGGGATCCTAACCTCAGGCACAATAGCATTCATAAACAGCAATACATTGCTGCTCTTTCTACAGCAACACATAAATACTCATTTTTAAATGAAAACAATCTTATTAAATACCATTCATTCATATCTGGATTTACAGATGCTTGTTACTTTTTGAAACCTGTGCCCAATATAATCGTTTTATACTGGGCAACGTATAAAGCAGTCTTATGCTAGAACATTATAAGGTCATAATAAATAATGTTTTAAAGATATAATTAGCTACTTTATGCTAGGAGAGCGCATTTTAAGTATCCTGCTGCTGCACTAGCAAGCCACCAGAAAAGAGAAATGAAACGACCTTGCATAGATTTCTTTATTGCTATTATTTCTAAGGAAGGGTTTTGCAGGCGATAATGGAAATGAGACTAGCTTCGGTTCAGCCTCTTCTGCTGTGACCAATATGCGGTTACTAAAACGTGCTAATTACTTTACCGTTCTTTGGATGCGTTTTTAACGTTGTGATCAATGTGCAGCAGTGAAATTCTAGGTCATGCTTTTATACACTAAACAAAAAAATCTGCTGTTATATTCCTCCCCCCCCGCCCCCCCCCCAGATTGGCTGAAATGAGGGTGAGCGGTGGCTGAACGTTAGACCGTTGCTGCCACACTAAGCTAATTCCTACATGTGAACCAAAATGCAGCTCGGTGCTCTTTCACCGTGAACAAGGACAGCCCTCCTCTTTGTACTGTAATTTACCCCACCCTCCAAAAAATCGAATATTAATATAATTTGAGATTTAACTGGTGGAACAGCCATCAGGACAGCAATGCCCCGCAGCTGAAATAATATTTAAAATAGAAGGGATTTGACATTTGAGAAGTCAGTGGCTTGAAATACCCAGTTGTACTTAGCTAATTCAGTCCTTAACCTCTGGTTTCAAATAAATCAATTACAGTCGATTCCACTTCAGTTCAGAAGTGCACGAGGTTTTTAGTTAATTGAATACATTTTATTCACTTGCTAGGAGTATTCATTTATCCGAACCCTTACATTTAGAGGCGATTTCTTTATTGTCCATGATAAATTCGACTGCGTAATCAGATCAACTCCTTGTTTGTTTACTCGTCTTCTGCCTCGCATTCAAATTCCAGAATGTGCACTTCCCATTCCCTCCTCAGTACGTGCCTGTCTCAGCCCAAAACAGATTCCCAGAGCGTCAGCCCTCGCCTTTGCAAAGTGGAGCTAAAATCGCAAGCAATCCCCCTTCCGACGGGGAGCAACCTGGAGCCCATCCCGGATCTTGAGGGTAAAAAGTGAGTTAAACCGGCTCCAGAATCGAATGCGAAAGGTCGGGAAAGTAAAAAATAAAGGGTGTCCCGTGTACCTTTTCCCGAATGGAAGGGCTATGCCTCGGCCCCCTGCCCTGCAAGGGATTTGGAGCCGGCCCAGTGTCGGCTGGAGGAGGTTTTTTGTCGAGCGCTGGGCAATGAAGTTTTGTCGCTGATCCACTGTACCTTGTTTGCGGCGTCCTGCTGGCATTGGTTTGCTATTTTGGAAAGGAAAGGGGTTAATTAGCGTCATTATCAATCACTAATGCTTGTCTAACGTGTCCAAAGAATAATCAAGTTAGGGGACTGCATGAAGCTAACATCTGCTTCATTCCAGCTAAAGATTTTTCCCTATATTGTTCAATTATTGGAAGTCCACACTGGTTTCAGGCTTTGTCAGGGCCATAAAACAGGGTCAGATCGTTAGAAATCTAGAATGGATGGGAAAGTGCAATATAAATAACAAATGGCTTCATTATTTGAGTTACAGGTGCAAGAATGGCCGTGAAAATGAGCAGGGATTACTAGAATGTGTTCCTTCTTTTTATCTCTAATACGGAGGAGAAAAGAAATCAGCCAAACCCAGTTCTTGAATCATTTATTCTGCACAGGTTGCATTCTCTCTATTCTTAATATGTGGTTTGGTAACCCCAAACTCTACAAAATAAGTAGTTTAAAGCAAGCAATTGGAAGCAGAGGGAAAGTAAAGGTCTTTCATGGACCCATTACTAGCGGAGATTTACCAGCTTCAGAATACCAAAATAGGCTTGTTTCTCTTCTAGTTGAAGTTTCTAGGCTTTCTTGGGTGGCTGAAACAGCTGATATTTCGGGCAGGATAGACAGAAATATAGCTTATGATGGTGGTAAAGATTCTTGTCTTTGAACTGTTACCCCTCCATTCTGGTGCTATAGATAGAAGGGCAACGGCTCTGTGGTCTTTTATTCCCTCTTACAACCACTGTGGTCGTGTCTCTCTGATGCTGAGTTCAATGCTGGTGGCTCAAAGGGCCAAAATTTCTTATCTATCTAATCAATGGAGCAGTTAGAGCACCTTTACTGAGTGAACGCAGCATGGAAATCAGACAAAGACTAACTGGGGCTCTCTGGTGGGGCAGGAGCGACCCGTTGGTTCCCAGTGGCACTTTTCTTTTAGGCCCTGATTTTGGAAAGTGGGTGCCAGCGCTCTGAGCCTGTCCTTGAGAGCCTGTGTGAGTCCCTCCTCCTCTAAACCAGTTACTCCAAGCTCCATGATCGTTGTCCAGTTCATCATCATGGAGTTTGGTTGCACAGACACCTTCGAAGCAGGGTAAGGAGGGTAAACTGGAGAAGCACAGCCTAGGTGAAGGAAGGAATTGTCTTGTGTTCGGAGCAGGGAGGTGGAGGAACTGCTGGGGGAGAAGTGCGAGACATTTTACCATGTCATTGCTCAGATGTGTTGTGTCCTAGTTTCTACAGGAGATCTGCAGCATCCACGTGAAGACCTTCTCCATCCAGAGATGCTCTCAAGCCCCATTGCCGTTGTTGCCTGTGGAATAGTTAGTTCCCTTTGTAATACTCTATTGAAAGCAGATGCAGGGGCTTTGAATAGAGAGTTGTTTTCTAGCAGGAGTGTGGGCTGTGCAGTTACACTCGCAGGCTGAGGGATGTATATTGCTTCTATGCAAGGTTTTTGGTTATGATGTTCCTTCCTGCTTGTTCATCCCCCAAAACTTCCTGCTGCAGTGCAGCTTTGGGCACAGCTGGCCCCCTCCTCTCTGTGTACGATCCACCCTGAGCCCTAAAGCTGAGGATAAAGCAGCGGAGGTGTGAAATATTTGGGGCATGTTTCTGGTTGTAGAGCAGAACGTTTTTTGGAGGTCCACAGAGGAAGGGGAGAGTTGCCTTCTCTTTCCTTCTCTCTTTCTTCCTCCCTCTTTCCCTCCCTCCTAAGGCTACTGGCGGTCTCCCCTCCCTCTGCCATGTCCTCCTTGCCCTCTCCCTGGCTGCTGGACGCTGGTCCCCGTGCTTGACCCTCTCCTCTCACGCTGTGGCCTGTGATGGAGGTTATCTGTCTGCCTTGCAAGGGGGGCAACTTGGACGATAGCTGGGGAGACACCCCATGCTGTGCCACATGCTGGTGTCCCCAGGCAGGGGAAGGGCAGTGGGGCAGCACTTTTGGGGGGAAGGCAGGATCTGCCCCTGGCCTCAGCAGCCCTTTCCTCGTTAAGTCAAATGATCTACACCATAATAGCCCTAAAAAGGTGCTCCTCCCACCACTGCCCAGGTTTTGGAGCCCATGGCTCATAGTATGGGTGCCCCATAGCCACAGAGCTGGGTAGGGGCTGTTGGGGTGCTGGGTAGGGGCTGGCAGCCTGGCTGACGGGGCTTCTCCCGGTGCCCTTGTGAGAGCTTGGAAAGGAGGGTTTTTGCAGGAAGCTAGGGAAAGGGAGAAAAAGCGGGAGGTGAATTAGGCCTGGAAGAAAATCAGGTGGAAAAGGGGCAATTGAGGGTGAGCTCTGTTCCCCCTCCTGCCAGGGCCGTGTCCAGGAGGGGGAACAGAGCTCACCCCATCGCTTACTGCAGCTGCTTTTGGAAAGTTTCCTGGGAAAGGGGCTGGGGAAACTGGAGCCTCCAGCAGAACTGGCTGCTGCTACGACCCTCCCGGAGGCCGGCTGTTTATTTGTTCGCATTGTCAGACCCGGGGAGGGTTTTCACCTCCGGCGCCTCTTGCTCCCTGCCCGTCTGTGTGCCTGTGCCTGAGACGCGAACGCGGGCGGCTGGGCGCGGAGGCACGCGTGCATCCATCTTTACGGGTGTTTGTGCCTATGTGCCTACCTATCTATCCGTCTATCTATCTATTTATCTTTACGGGCGTGTGTATTTATCCCTCCATCCCTGAGACTTTTGGAGAGGCTGGGAGAAGAGGGGGTGGGGTGGGCTGTCTCCCGGATAGTTGATATTCCAGGTTCAGCCTCTTTCTCCGCTCTCATTCTCTAAACCCAGCCAGGGGGAGTGTCGCCCCAGGCCGAACATATGCTTCTTTCCATTGCACTAATCCACCTTCAGCGTGGAGGAATAATTGCTCGAGTGTCCATGGCTCCTCGGCGCTTTGTCCCTCGCTGGCTCCCATCAGCTTGGCACACGCCATTTCAATCAAATCCTTTCAGAGCCCTGTCTCCTTTTATCACGTCCCCGCTCCGGCGAGAGGAGGGAGGGGAGGACCGGGCTCCCCGCCGCCCGGGGGTGGACGAGCCGGGCCGGGTCCCCCTTTCCCCGGGGGCGAAGCGGGGGGGGGGGGGGGGACGACGACGACTCTCCCGCCCCACCGGGAACAAAAGGGCCACCAAGCAGCACTGAGTTTCCCCTGCCTGCAAAGGCAGAGTAATTTTTTGTTGTTGTTGTTGTTGATGATGGAAACAAAACAAACAAAAAGAAACAGGGGGAAAAAAAAAAAAAAAGGAAAAGAAAAAGAAAAACCATCCCGCCGGGCGGTTGAGCTCTTTTCCCCGATGCAGCTCCAGTAGCCAGCCCGGGCAGCCGAGCTGTGGGGCAAGGAGAGGGGCTGAGGGGTTGCTGGTGAAACCTCCACCTCTCGGTAGTTGAGCGGTTGGTGACAGGGCAAGGACTGGGAATTAGCGGCTGGAAAACTCCCCCGACCCCTCGCGGCCAGGGAAAGGGGGGTGGTTTGCAGGAATCTGCCCTCGCCCCAGCTTTGCCCCTCTCGCCCCGCGGGACAGAGCCGCTGGGCACGGAGAGGGGCGGGGGTGCTCCTACCCTCCCCGGCCGGCCCGGGAGGGATGGGGGGGTCGAGCAACCGGGACCCTCGGAAGGGCAGCATGGGGCAGGGTCTGCCCCACGGCATGGAAGGGCTCCCGCTTTTATTTATTTATTTTTCCTCTGCCCTCAGGCGAGGGGGTCATGGATGTTGCCAAGGGTGTTAAAAAATCCTCCTAGGAGCCCCCGAGCTGAGGGAGTGAGAGGAGAGGCGGGCGGGATGGTTAACCGAGAGAGATTTAACATTAGATGGGGGGGGGAGGAAAAAAAAAAAAAAGGAAGAAAGATGTGCGCGATCTTGACATCCGTGCGGGACTGCTAGGCTTTTTCTCTCCTCTTGTTTTTGGGCAGCTGCCTGGGATGGCTGATGGGGGCCAGCCCCCACCCCGGGCCCACCTTTCCCGGGAAGGCCGCCGGGCTCCCTCAGGCGCGGGGAGGGGGAGGCTGCCCCCTAAACCTGCCCACCCTGCTGCTAGGGAGCCGGGCTGGCTGCCGGGCGGGCAGGACGGGGGGGGATCCGGAGGGGTCCCGCCTCCCCCGTCGGCTCTTTGGGGTCGCCGCAAGTGTGGACCAAGGCAGGTTGTCAGGGCACCGCCGGGATGCCCCGCACTTCGCAGCCCTCCATCCGCCCTCTCTCCCTTCATCCTCCCCGGCCCGGGGCTTTGCCGGGAGCACCGGGGAAAGCTGCTGTGGGGGAGAGGGAAGAGCTGCCCGGCAAACAACGTTTGCCTCCTGAGTCTCTGAATAGTTGGGGTTTTTTTTGTCGTTGTTGCTTTTTTTTTGTTTGTAGTTTGGTTTTTGGGTTTTTTTTTTGTTGTGTGTGTTTTGTTTTTTTTTTTTTACTAAAGCGTGGGTCTTTCCAGCTGCTGAGAAAAATCGCCTTTTAAAAATAAATAAATAAAAAAAAATCCCCTCTCCACTAGATTTAGATTTAACCGCAACACCCACAGAAACTGCCTTATGAAAACCAGACTTTTCTATGAAAAGACTCTTCTGGCAGCAATTAGTCTGGCTTTCTTTAACAAAATTCTTTGTAATGTCATTCAGCGGGAAAAAAAAATATCCCAGGATAATTTTGATTATCCAGTGGAAAAAAAAAAGTAAAACAATATATTTTAAAAAATAACATATTCGTTTTGTCCTGTTAAAAGAAAAAAAAAAAAGTTAAAATTTCCCATTGATCGGAAAAAAAGCCGCTAAAATTTTGCGAGGATGGGCTTTCACGGGAAATAGGCTCGTTCAGTTCCTGTGTGACGGGCGTAAAAGGCATTAAATGTACACACACTCGTTACCGACTAATTTCAGGGGCTTTGCCTCAGCCTCACCCCGGGTGGGAAGGGGCGGGAGTGGGAGTGGGAGGTTCGTGTCGGGCCCCACGCAGCTGTGCCCGCCCCCCACGGTGGGCAGCGCTCGGCTGAAAATCGCGCGGCTGCTCAGCGCGCAGGGAGATGCGCTTTCCTCCCCCCCCACCCCCTCAACATCCCGGGAGCAGGCTGATCCTGCGTGGGTTCCGGTCCCCGGCGGGGGCGGCAGTGCCCACCCTGACTCCTGGGTACCCTGCCTGCAGCCCCCTGCCCACCGGAGGAGGAGAAGGAAGATGAAGGGAGGGGGATGAGGGGGGAATCTCGCCCCAGGAGGCGGGGAAAGTGGGGAGGGGGGTAGCTGCCTACCTGGAAGCCTGTCGCGGATGCTCGGGCAAAGCCAGTCCCTCCACCTCATCCGTGGGTTTTTGCTACTTCCCCCCCCTCCCTCTCTCCGTGCTCTGGTGAAAGGTTGCGTGTTCCAGCCCAGAGATTCAAACGTTAAATTGCTAAACCAGAGGAGGAAAGGGGGGGGGGGGGGGGGGGGGGGGGGGGGGGTTGGGGGGGGAGGAGGGGAAAAAAAAAAAAAGAAAAAAAGGCGTGTTTATATTTCAGATCTTTTAAAAGGTCTGCTTTAATTAGGTTAAATACAAGTATTATTGGCCCAGAAACACATACTGCACTAAGCTCGTTACAAGCCTAATTGCAACGCAGGGAAAAAAAAAAGAAAAGAAAGAAAGAAAGAAAAGAAAAAAAGTGCGTGGGGAGAGAGAAGAAGAGCCGTACTCTTTCGGCACGACCCGCCGCTCCCAGTGCGTGCGTGGGGTTGCGCGGCACCTGGCGGCTCGGCCGCGGTGCGGGGTGCCGCACATCCCCACGCAGGTGCGCATCCCTTCCTACCCCGGCCTCCGTCCTTTCTGGGGTGCGTTTTGCGGCTGAGCGGGAGGTGGAGTGTCGGTGCGTGAATCTTCTCTGAACTTGCCACGGAGCCCAGTCCGGGCTTGACCCTCCAAAATAGCTCCTCTCCCCAGCTGGTCCTGCTCTCTCAAGCCCTTGGCAACACAAATTGAGGGGGGAAGGGGGAACCATTTGCCCTGAATCACAAATTTTCATGGCTCGGAAAGAAAAAGGTAACCCTCATGTCTAGCTCAATTAATAAACATGGTAATTTCACACCCAAAAGGAGGACATTATTTCACGGGCGCGCTATCGGCTTCATCACAAAGGGTCACAGCGCAGCTGTGGCGAGCCCGGGGTTATTATGCAGCCTGATGATAGGATCCCGTTTGCCATCCCGGCTCCTTCCTCGGGGCGACCAATAGCCCCCGGCAGGGCTTGTGCCACCTCATGATAAAGGACTTACCCGACGTGTGAGGAAATGGAGCAGCTTTCAGATGAGAGGTAATCAGCTTGCAGCCCCAGCCCCTCTCTCTTCCCCCCTCCCAAACCCGCCTCCTGCATTTCCATTTAACTTTTCTTTTTTTCCCCTTCCTCCCCCCCCCCCCCCCCGATCAACAACAACAAGAAGAAGTTAAGAAGTTATTTATTTGTTTTTAAGGCAAATAAATAAATAAAGGTGACGTTCCCTCTCACCTTCTCTGGCCTCCGCGGGGAGCAGAGACGGGAGACACCTCCCCCCATACACCCCCCCCTCGGCCACCCCTCACGGCTGCCGGTGGCAGGAGGAGCCGCCTCCGCCCGCACGGAGGGACAGTTGTGGCTGATAGATTTCTGGTGTCAGGAATTGGGTCCAGAAGCTGTGAGGCAACATATTAACTGCGGTCCCATAATCTCTTAATCACATTACATTTTAAGTGAGCATGTGTAATTTCACCCATCAATGATTTATTTAAGCAAGGGAGCACAATTACTTGTCTCGCACACAACCGCTGGCTGGGGGAGCATTGTTTGCCAGAAATAAAACCCGCGGTTTCGGGGACTATCTGTTTCTCCGCGCTGAGGAACCCCAGACCCACGCTCCTGAGGACAGGAGTTACCGCGGCTCATCCTCCTACTCAGGCAAGGCGAGGGCGAGATTTTTCCACCCTTTCCATCCTCTTTTCAACAAATCAACCCGGCAGCGAGCTCTGCCGCCGGTGCCGTGAGAAGCGCCTTCAGCCTCCCGCTCCCCACGGGGCTTTCCCTCAAGCCCTCGCTCAGGCGAAGTCCAGGGGAGGTTTGCCGGGGTGGTGGTGGTGGTGGTGGTGGTGGTGGTGGGGGATTTGTCCCTTCTGCACCGTTTTGACTAAAGCAGATATAATTTATGGGGAAAGCTGATCTTAACGCGGTTTCCCTCTTGCCAGGTCGAAGAGGGAATAGAGAGTAACCTCTCCCTGGCGCGATGCTGAACGCCGCTCCGGGCGTTTTACCCCTCCGACTCTCGCCAGGACATCTCCGGGAGTTGCGGGAGCCGAAGGATGTGGGGCATGTCGGCACGCCAGCTCTCCCCTCTCTGCGCCTGGGCTGCCCACCCTCTCCCCCCTCCTCCTCACCAGGCCGGGCCGAACCTTTAAAGTTGCCCCAAGAAGAGCAACGCGACGTTCGGGCGGGAGGGCGACATCCATCCCCCATCCTCCTCGGCCCGGCCCCCGCTTTCCCGGCTGCGGGGCGGCACCCCCTGTCCCCCATGTGCCTTGCGGTGAGGGGAGGCGGGCACGCAGGGGTCCCCCCCCCCCACCCCGCCCCGTCCCTCCAGTCCTCCCCTCCGCTGGCCCCGGGCCACCCAGTCCCGCCGCGCAGCCCGGCCCCAGCGCCAGGCTGGAAACAGCTCAACGGCTTTATTGTTATTATGGTTATTATTGTCATTATTACTGTTAACCCCCTCGCAGATTGCTCTGGGAGGAGTCGCTGGCCCCTCCGTGCCCGCGGCGAGGAGGAAAGGCCACCCGAGGAAGGCGTCGGACCGCCCGGGAGCCGATGCCTTCCCCAAAACGGGCTGGGCATTCCCAAAAGATTTCGCCCTTCACGTGCCGGTGTTTTTATTAAATCGTCTATGTAAGAAGGTGCCCGAGAGAAAAAAAAATAATCTTTGGCTAAAGAGACAAAAAGAGACCTCCTCCCATTTCATTAAGATTCTTAATTTTTTTTTTTTTAAATTTATTTTTATTTTTTGGAGCTGCCTTAGTCAGGCGTTTGGCAGATTTAACGTTGCAAAGGAAACAAAGGGGAAAAAAAAGTAATTACATTTTTGGAAAACAAACAATAATTACACGATACAAGCGGTATAACAGTAAGTGAAACACAGCAGCGGGAGTTAGAAACAATATTCCAGCCATGGAGATGGGCTCCGCCGCTGACTCAGCGGTTTTGAATACTCCAAATTATCCTTACATCGGATTTCTGTAGCGTAGTTCAGCTGCAGTCTATTGGCTTTTAAATTAAAACGCATCTCGCTGATTAGGCACGTATTAGCGCCTGAAAAAAAAAAAACCCAAACCAAACCAAAACAACAAAAAAAACCAAACCCAGAAAAAAAACCCAAGGAAGCAGGTTTCCCTAGGTTAAAATAATTCCGGTGGATCAGGAATATTTCATGAGCCCTGGTTCCCTATTTGTATGTAAAGCCCAGGAGCCGCGTTTGCAGGGCCAGCTCCCGCTCCCCGGTTATTGATGCCTTTGGCGGGGGCGGGAGGGGAGCGGGAGAGGCTCCCCCGCATCTGAATTGCTGCAGCACCTGTCACCTGGAGAAGTCGTGACTTCACATGCCCCGCGGCTGTGACTTCACGTTGGGGCACATTATTCCATCACCGAGCGGTGTTGACATAAACACCACCTTCTCCTTCCCCCCCTCTGCCTCCTACCCCACCCCCCCGCCCCGGGTTTGCCGGACTTTCACACGAATGTTTGGGATGATCTCTAGGGTGGCAGAAAAGTTGCTCGTGTGTATTTGGTTTTGTGGGTTTGTTTTGTTTTGGTTTGTTTTCCAAATTAACTATTTTTTTTTTCCAATTCACTCAATTTTGGTTTAATCGAGATTCCCTAGGATTAATTGGAACGATATGAATGGTTAAGACGGGAAGGGTTCAAGGCTGGAAAACGCTCTCTTCTCAGAAGAAAATATTAGACCTGCAGAAATAACCGCGCAGAGTGTAGGTCTTATGGAGATGGAAAGAAATCCTAGGGCTGTGGGTGTAATGTAATTAATGTACGTGAGATCCACCGTTTGTTCAATCAAACCTTTGTTCTGCTTCCCATCAACTGACAAATCAAAAAGAAAAGGAAAAAAAAAAAAGGCAAAAAAGGAAGAGACGGGAGCAAAAGAAAATGACTTTAATTGCCCCAAAGTGCTGATTCCTACCACTGAAACCTGTGTATCCCAGAGAAAAGTTTTGAGCTGCGCCCCTGCTCAGCCCCGGTTCTGCTCTCGGGACCCCGAATTCCCAGGGAAGAGGCGTACGGGCAGCGGCGACGGCGGCGGCAGCAGCAAACGCGAGGCTCCTCCGTCGCCTGCTCCTTTGAAAACAAACCTCATCTATTTTTGGTCGGGCAACTCCAGACAGAAGTGGCAACTAAAGCTTTAAACGCTTTGGAAATTCCTTTCTGATTTAAAGAGAGAGCCAGGGGGCTTTCCTCCTCTCCCTGCCGTTGGTTGCAAGGAAGGGCAACAAAAGAGGTAAAATGCCTTCTCCAACTAACTGGCTCAGCGTTTCATAGGCATCAAAGGGAAAGCAAGAGCTAATCCGAAAATGACCACTTTAATGTACACAAAACCGTTGCAAACCCATGGCTACAGCAGCAGAACTGAGGGGGATTTTGAACTCTCCACCACAACAAAACCCTACACTTAATGTCATAATAACAGATATTAAACAAAGGGGAATGAAAGGATCTCACGCTGGTTTTTCTGCATTCTTGAGTCTAATTAAAAATATACAGAAAGAAGACATAGTTTTGGGTCAAAATGGCATGAGAGCCGCCTTGTGCCAGTGAAGGGGCTACAATTATCAGCTTAGAGGCCAGATCCTAGAGGTCTTATTCGCTCTTCAGGTCCAGGGGAGCTGAAAGCCAGTGCAGGGTGAGGGTGGGATGGATGCATGCCCGGCCAGGGCTGGAAGGGCTGGGAGATGAGGGCTGAGATGCTCTTGTCCTCTTCTTTCCCCTTACCCCAGACAGCAAAAGGGGACTAAAACAAACAAGGCAGAGCCCTGCAAGCCTTTTTTTTTTTTTTTTTTTTTTTTCCTGGAGGCCACTTGGGCAGCCCTTCCATTCAAATGGAGCCAGGGTGTTTACTTAGTGTCAGGTTGTGACTCCACTTCTGCCTTTGGGGCTGGTGCCGTTGGCCTGGGAGGAGAAGCCTGCGGTGAGCAACAAGTGCCCTGCATGACAATACCTCCCCAGGGAGAAAATACCAGGCACAGAAAGAACCTTCTCCAGAACTGGAGGCCAGAAGCTGGAGCCAGACAAATTCAAATGCAAGATAAGGCACATGCAGGTGATTAACCACTTGAATAAGCTACTGAGGGCAGCGGCAGGTCGACACCCCTTGCTGTATTTCGGCAGAGGAGCCTGTGTCCCTGCAGATGCCATCTGAGTCCAATCCAAGCGACTGGGATCAATATAGAGGTATTGTGGTAAAACAAGACAGCCAGCAGAGTGAGAGGGCTCAGATGAAGCCCTTACAGCCATGACTCGTGAAAGACTTCAAGACTTTGTGATTTGTCCCCTTGTAAATATCCATAGCGGTGTTTTGGCGGTATTGGTCTTTGGCTAGTATTACTGATGCTTAGCAGCAGGCAAAATGTCTTTTCCTTGGCTCTGATGGAAGACAGTCTCTTTTAATGCTTGTTTATTTTATTTCCAGAGGAGGCAGACTCAGCCGAGTTTCAAGAAGATGGGTCCTCTGTAAAGAGTCACCAGCGTCTCTGCCCTCCATACACCCTTTTCCACCTTTGCAGGAGATTTTCTCAGTGTCTGCAGGCACGTCGGGCTGCACTCGAAGTATTCACATCCACCAGTGTGGCCAGCGATGGGAAGGGACTCTTTCAGCCAAAGCAGCTGAGGAGACCTAAGGATGGTGCTCGCACCCCAGAGAAGGGACACAATTGGAAAAACGGTGGGGTGGAAGTCTAAACAAAGGGAGAGGGGATCAATGCTTCTCTCATCTCGTGGCAGCCACAGGGAACAAAGTATACCCAAGCTCAGTGTCCCATTTACCTCCCTCCCTGCCCCAACTGGTCTGACGGACCAGCTCGGAGTGCCTCAGAGCATTGAACGCGTGTCAGTGTGTAAAGATACAGCAGAGATCATCGCTCAGTCTTGCTCCCACCAGGATGTGGGTGGCCTGATGGATCCTTCTTTATTAGGTGCTGCCTGTGCCTTGTCTTAAGATGCTTCTGCTGCCCAAGCCAACCCGTCTCTCAGGGAGAAGAAGTGCTTTTCCAGCTTACCTGGCGAGGCCTTCTTAACCTGAGGGCCTTTACAAGATCCCCAGGAAACCTTCCCCCATAATTGTAGGGTGCTCAGCTCAGGGCTGTACGTGCAGTGCAATTATCCTTCACCAACACGCTGACTCCTACTAACCCCGCAGCACAGCTCTCTCGCTGGAGCTAAAGGTTAAGTATTAACTACTGCCAGTAAATCCAAGAGGTCTTCTGCAGGCAGCATCACTAATACTTCTGAGGCTGGTTTTACGCTGAGTTTTTGAGGAAAAGCTGTCAAACAGAGGTTTCAGCTAACACCACTCCTCAGCCTGTAAAACTGTATGGGGTGGAGAAAAATATCTGATATCTGAGTGTTTGAGCTGGGGGTCTCCACCTTCCGTTCTCTTTATGGCTGTGGAGTGACACCTAGGCAGCAGCGTTTGAAACATTTATGTGCTGTTTTCAGCAAACACCTGCAGAGAGATCCCTTTGCAGGGAGTGCTGGTGGGACTGGAGAGGGAGGGATATCTTGCTCCTTTTCCTACTTGCAGGTGTGGTTGTGCTACTTAACCCTCTGTGGCATTTAGCCATCCCACCTGGGGGAGCTGAGCATCATGGGGTGCTCCCCACACCCTCCTTGGGATGGACACTGCTCTGTGTTCTCCTGGTGTGTGCAGGCTCCTGCACTGGGTTGATTGAAAATACTTTATCAGGTGTCACAAGGGGACCCCAACTTAAACAGGGCTTCCAGCATCCCATGTGCTGTGAGGGAACCCTGAGCCAGTGGTAGCTTTCTTTGAGGTAAAGTGCCCAGAAGATTTAGGAGCTGAGTGGGAAGCTACAAGGGTGCCCACACTGCCTTGCCTATCTCCAAAAGACAGGCTTTAAGTGAAGCTCACAGCCTGGAACGTGGATTTTGGAGAAGCTGAGGTGTTTCCTTAGTCCCCCATGTGTGAAGTACAGTGTGGAAACGTGGGTGTGATGGTCGTCAAGGTAAGTGCATTAAAAATAACAACAGACAGATTTAAAAAGTGATTCTGTGCAACAGCAGCTTTGTACACGATTAATTCCTTGAGAGAGTGTCTTAAGTAACTGCCCTATTGTAAAGCCCGTGGATTCTCAAGGTACAAATATCAGGAGGAACGTGAATCTAAAAATAAAACTGTCATCAGCACCCTAAAGGAAATGGTAAATGATAGCCAGAAGGAGCTTGACCATCTTTGCCAGGCTAATAAAATAACTACTGGTTCATTTTGCTCATATCTGATTAACATTGTGTCTAATTGCCATGCCTGTTGCAGTTGGGTTATCAGTATAATTTTGAAGTGTTTTAGTGTGGTGTTTTTTTTTGTGTTTTTTTTTTTTTTTTGTAAAAAATTTGTTTTCATATGAGTCTTGGTTTATACATTATTCACTGGGAAGTGTAAATTTTCTTAGCAAACATTATACACAATGATTAGTTAAGCCATAAGAATAAATGCTGACATATTTAGGGCCCAAACCTGTCAACATTTCACTTTTATAAGTGTGATCACTCGCGGTGTGTTCTGCATGGGCCCATCTCGTGTGGGGCTGCCCGTTCGCCTCTTGGCCAACACGATGGCTTGGTGGGTGCGCTGGGATGGGGATGGAGGCGATGGTGGTGGGGAGACTGGGAACCAGGCCGGGACCTGGGAGGTCTGCCCTCTCTTCTGTTATTCCTGTCATAGGGAATAGGTAGGAGGAGATGGGATCATAAAGTGGGGCCTAAGTACCATACTTTTGTTGTCTGCTTGAGGAATATAATTAATTATAACTGATTAGCAGAGGATTGTCCCCAACACATGTGGCTGTCTGGTGTGGATTAAATTGCAAAACATGACTCGCAAGGTGCTGACACTTCAGGGAAATGAAAGGCACCCTGTGGCTTCTGTAATCTACATCTTGTTCTTCACACTTTTCCAGCATAGAGGTACTGGGATTAAATTCACTAGTCTGTGCCCTGTTCTTCTGCACTGAGAGCAATGGGAAACAGCTAGGTGTCTCTCTGCACTTTCAGGTACTTCAGTGCTTTAAAAATCTGATCCCTGTGTGTCTATGTCCTTAAGATCAGCCTAACTGACTTGGAAGCAGGTGAAAATGTTACCAAAATTACTCGCCAGCCTGTTTCTAAGTATAGGTTAGAAAATAAAGACAAAAAGGATACTTTGAGTCTATGCTATCCAAGCTTACATTTGTCAGGGGAGCACCTAAAATGCCAGATGGAGAGCTGGATCCTGCAGATGATGATACATGGGATGGTCTGCAGCTCTTGTGTTCGGGGCGGGTGGTGGGACACGACAGGAATCCTCACTTTAGTAAATCCCCTCCCAGACCTTGGCATTTGGAGATCTGGACAAAGAGATGGAGCTGCCGAGGCATTGTGTTATCCCTCACTCCCTTACCAACAGATCCTTCTCTCTTGGTTTTACTGATAAAACTCTCTGGGTTCACTGATAAAATTCACGAAAGGAAAAATTCTCAGGGAAAGGAAGCCAACCCCGCAACCCTACTTATAAATAGTGCCAAGGTTTGAACCCAAAGTGATGGGGAAGTCACATTTTCAGCTGTGCCTGCGTCCTGGATTCACCCCATTGAGCAGGAAAGCAGTACTGTCACTTCAGATTCCCTCCTGGCTGTTGCCCGGGCAGTGTCCAGGGTGGGAATGGCTGCCTGCATCTACTGCTGTGTGTCTTCTGTGGCTGTGTCAAATCTCTCTGGTTGCTTCTCAAAGGGGTTGTTTGTCCCTAAACTCAATGACCTCCCCCAGACCCAGTCTCTGGTATTTGCCATGAATGTGTCCTGGCGGCCTTTTCTGTAGGATGCTCCGAGTGATGGACAGACCTGTGGCTCCTCAACCACTGCCCTTCGTCCTGTCCCTAAGCGCCTCCTGTGAACTTCCACAAAAGGACTCTGAACATAGCTGAGCAGCGTGATGTGTCTTGGCATCCCTGCCTAGGCCTCTTCAAAATGTGCTTCCCCTTGTTCATAGCAATCAGGCCATTTCTGATGATGGTTCAGCAATGCCTCCCGGGCAAGTGAGGGCATGATCAGTCCTTCTTCTCCAAATTTCCTTCCGAGTCAGATAAGTCAGCTAGGCAAGGAGAGGCTCTGCAAGTCAGGGGAGAGCGGTGTTTACGTGCCCCTCGCAGCCCTGCTTGGAGAGAGAAAATGGCTTCTGGAGCCACATGTCCAGGAACCCCCCTGCTTCTGGGGTGCAGTGGGGGGTTGTTGCCAACACCTTGGTACCTATGGCCGTAAGTTGTGGAGCCTAAGGGGGCCAAAATCTGTATTTTCTTCTGTTTCCTTTCCAGTGCGTCTCCCAGGAAATTAGCCAGACAGCCCCACTGATTCCAGGAGGTTAGTCATTACCAAAAGACTTGACTACTTTTTGGTTTAGTCTAAAACTGATTGTAAAGGGGAGTGATACAAATACCTGTCCTCTTTCAAACATAAATATCATATAGACATCTGTATCTCTCCAGGTTGGTCTAGGGTTATATTCTGGTGTTCCTGACTCTGGACATCTTGGTGGTAGGAGATTGGCAGGTGATGAACTCAGTGATTTCTTTTTTTTTTTTTTTTATTTTTTTTTTTTTTCATGGGTCCCTTGTCTGTAAAAGTAGAGCTGTTGTTGCATCTAGCTGTACATTCTACAACAGTGCAGACATATGGCAATGTGTTGCTAGCAGTATGACAAAAGCCAGAAACAACCCCTCTGTCACTTCTCATGAAGTGGCCACCAAGGCAGGAAGGAGGTTTCATTCTGAAAAGCAATTTATCTTTCCATTGTTACTTGGTGTTTCCGTCAATCCATTCATTTTTCATGAGGAATCCTGTTAAGATCAGGGTTTATTTTATCCCCTCTTAAGAACAGGACAGAAAACCGTAACAAATGAAGATGGGGGGGGGAAGGAAAGGGTTTTCCATGATTATTTATTTTTGAGGTAGCAGAAGGCACACATACCCTATCCTCTCCTAAAAAAAAGATCCTCTAGCTAGGCATTTTGTATAGTGATTGGGCAGAGGTTTTATGTGGTAAGTGTCCACCAACGTACTTGATTAACCCCAACCACAGGAGAGTGTGCTGATACTCCTCCCTTTGTAATAATACATCCTAGATAGGAGAGCTGATAAACTCCACCAGAGCAGGGGCTTACAAAGACAGAAGCAATTTCCCTGGGAAATGTATGGTCCGCAGACCCCACTCAGATGGCTTTCCCCTAAATTATCCTCTATTTGGGCAGGTCTTGCTAGGAGGAAAAGGCCTTGGGATCAGGCCATGTGGGATCTGGGGCCAGGAGCAGCCTTGAACGGAGGAAGCGGGGGGCTTTTGTGGTTTTGCTCGTCAGTAGAGCAGTTCCAGCAGGAACAAGAGCCGTAGGAGGACCGCATTTACAGTGTGTGACACTTTCATCTTGAGCTTGTAGGATGGTGCTGACATTAGCCCTTTAACAAGAGGGGAATCAAAACACTGAGTTGTTAAAGGAGTTGTTCAAGGCCAAACATCCCGCCCCACACAGAGCTGGAAAGAAATGCAAGCCTTTTGCCTTTCAAATTCTGGTGTAAACTACTTTTCTCTGCTTCCCTCTATAGACTGGTATAGGATTTCCAGAGCACTGGGGGGAAATAAGCATGGTATAGACGTATAGAATAAAAAGAAAATATGAAAGAGCTTGCACTAGGGTGTGAATTTTCAGGAAGAAAACTAAAAATGCCTTGTAATTTTATTTTTTATTTTTAGATTATCGGGGGCAAAGAAGGATTTGGCCTGTATTAATGAATAGAATAATGAATTAAATTTGCTTTATCTAAATCCCATGAATGTGCCAGTCTTTTGTGCTTGTATTGCTGATACCACGTGGTAGACTGGAGTTATAAACTCACCACTCAAGACATGCAGGTGTTTAATATAAGGATACTGCAAATGCAAAAGATGAGAATAAAGGTTTCCCATTCACTTTTAATTCCTGCTTGAATTTGCAGCACCTAAACGGTGGCGGTGGATGTCTCTTTTGCACTGTTTGCTTTTTAAAGACGCAATTCAAATATTGTAACATCAAGGCCAGGCTGGATGGGGCTTGGAGCAACCTAGTGGGAGGTGTCCCTGCCCATGGCAGGGGGGTTGGAACCCGATGATCTTTAAGGTCCCTTTCCAACCCAAATGATTCTATGATTCTCTGATCTCCTGCGCTTTATCCCAAATTCACCCGGTAGCAAAAGAAAGTAAGAGCACACATGGAAACGGGTCCCCCAGGCGAGGCTCGCGTTGGCTGCGGGCTGTGAAGCCCTGGCCACCTGTGCTGCAGAGCAGCAGACCAGGCTGTCTGTGATGGTCTCCGGCCTCACTACGTTGCTCGAATGAAACTCTTTGCCGAGCACGTGAAACCCTCCATTTACACAGCCTGGGCTGGCGCTTTCCGTCTGCAACCACCACCACCGCCGTTCCCCAGCCCTGTCTGCTGCCTGGGCTACAGTAAATGCTTTATTTCTGCCAGGATAAATTAAAACGCCTGCATAACCCAGGAGAAAGCCTGCCTATATTTAGGATCTCCTCTGCTGCAGCGGGCAGCTCTGTCTCGCCTCCGCTCTGCCCTGCTGGTGGGCTGATGTCCCCTTGGTCCCAGCGCAGGAGCCTGGGGCCAGGAGCCAAACCGGGACAAAGCTACGACCCCGGGTCACCACAAATGAACATGGTGGGGGGAAGAAGAAAAAAAAAACAACCCAAAAAATTAAGTCTGCAGCATTGTCATAAAAAGTATAGGTGCACAAGGGGCTATTCTTTCCACCGTGTGTCTGTGGCTCTCCTGTTCGTGCTAACAGCAGTGATGCTTGTATGTCCCGTGGTGGGAACAAACCTCTTAGTGAATAATGTAGTGTTAAATTCTGGGTAAGACATCAAAGTGCCAGTAAAACCAGTGCTATAAGATTACCTCTGGCAGCTCCAGCTTGTGACCAAGCTATTTTTAATATTATAAAATCTGTTGCTCCCCTCCCATGAATAGGCATACTGTGTTTTGCTCTTTCAAGTCAAAACATGCTTTTGTGAATTTTTCTCTTCCTTTTTTTTTCCCTTTCTCTTTTTTTAAAAATATATATATAATCTCAATACTCTCCCCTGTCCCCTCAGGAGGACAGGAAAATTGAGAATTCAAGTTTTCGGGGAAACTAAGGCACTTATATTTTAATTTGCAATATAGACTATTCTTTGAAGGTGGGCTGGGCATTTGATGCAAACCAAGAGAAACCGTGTGCCTAGGTACGCTTGTACATATGGCACCTACAAATATCACGTGCTTATTGATCTGGGGTCTCAGCAATACCTAAGCATATGGAGAGGGTAAGAACCATGAGAAGAGGGCATGGGAACAGGAAAAGGCCCTTTTAATTCCACCTTCCTGCGTTTCCATCCTCCTCCCCCATCCAGCAACAAACCTAGGTGTCTGTGGAAATCATTTACATGCTTTACTTCCACTGCCTATTCCCCTAATTTATTCCATATGTTTATTGCCTTTTGTGTGCAATATTCCTGCCTGTGTTCCCTATTTGCTTATAATTTCCTAATTTTTCAGGTTCTACCTCCTGTCTTTTTTTTTTTCTTAATTTTTTTGTTTTTTGAACCTGCTCGCCCATGTACGATCTCTGTGAAATTTCTGCTTAAAGCCAAGTTAGCAGCAGCCACCCGTGCCTCTCGGAGCTTTGGCAAAGGGGGGCTCTTAAAGCGCTGCCTTGTTCAGAGGTGCTACACCGAGACTGCAGGCAGGATCAGACCTACTGGGAGATCCAATTAGTACGAGCCCTGCTTCAGTGAGTCAACTTTCCCCGTCTCTGCTGTTTTGGGAGCCGCAGCTTTCTAGAATGGGCCCATAAGGAAGGGAAATATCAAGACACTTCTCGGTACGTGGCTTGGTTTAACAAAATGCTGTGCTGTGCCCAGTGGCTCCGACTTAGCAGAAAAATGCTCAGAGTCCAAGAGAGTGATTTTTTTGAGGCTGAGACTTGTTTTTGAAAGCATTATCTGTGCTGTTTTCAAGAAAATGGTGATCGTTGTCACTGCTGTGGTTCTTTTACACCCTGACACTTATGAGCAGGGACTAGGCAGCATCTACACTGCGTTTTGTGGATCCCCCTCAAACCAGGTGCGTGGATGGAGATCCTGCAAGCATGATCCCAGCCACAAGCCTTCCAAATGCTTGGGCATTCAGATGCCCCGTGGGAGTGTTTCCTGAGCAGAACTTTTGGGATTTTTTTTCAATCAAACTGGCAGCTTTGTGCCCCTATACAAAATCTGGTGAATCCAGAAGTCCTAGACAGAAGCATGGGAATGCGGTACGTGATAGTGGGCACTCTGAAGCAAAAAGACAACTTTGAGGGTGCAGCAAGGCATGAGCTGCCCATGAGTCTGGCAATGGGGTGGCTTGTGGGGTGTGATACACCTCTGTGGCTCTCACGCCTGGCTTGAGCTGCTGAGCCCTCCCAAATCTGTGTCATGCCTCAGCAGCCACAAAGTTCAGCAGGCAAAGAGCTGCTGCTGAGTTTAGTTTGCAATGCCTGTAACTCACAGCTGGCAGAATAACATAAATTATTATTTTTTTTTTTTTTAACTTATTGTGAAACAAGCAATAAGTTTGCTGCACGCATGTCTAGGAGTTTGTTAGCAAATTACTAGCTAGTTTCTTAGATATAGTCCTTGATTTTCTTCCCAATGATGTAAGAGTGCAAGATTCTGTGCTTTTTTTGTCATCTTCAGTGACCCTATTTCCAAAGGGATGGCGGTGATTGCCTCGATGATGGCTGAATTCTTTATGCAGAAACACTTAAACTTGTCCTTGGCTTTAAACTTGGGGGTTATCTGTTTGACTGTGGGGTCAGCCCCATGAATTCTGGATGTGCACGCATGCCATCACTTGTCACAGTGTTGGGCAACATTTTCACAGATGTCTCATATTTACATCTGTATGTGCAGATGTATCTGTATGTGTATCTGTATCTATTCAGAGAGTCGTTCCCAAAACCACAGTATTACACACAAATATATAAATAGACACAGACATATGTATATAAAACCAAAGCATACAATCGTGATTTGTGGGAGAAGGAAGGTGTTTTGTGGTCACCTTGATGTCAGCCTTTACCTGGGGACTCTCATCCTTTGGGAGCGCTGTTTGTTAAAAAGGGCCTAAGTAGTGCATCCCTGTAAAAGCAAGTACCATGGGTGTGTAAGACACAGGGAGAAACGTGCTTTCCTGGGTAGTGGAAAGGGATAAGACAGGTGGGGCATAGCTTACTTGTGCAAAGCAAGCAGGGATGAGCCTGCTTCCCTTTCATATAACACAGCAAATTTTGGCTGGGCTGAGCCCTGCTGCCCACAAAGCCTCGCAGCTGGTGTCCACATCTGCAAGTCCTATCTCAACACTGTTCCTCTGTTTCTGGGAGCAAGACTGTCCCTTGTGCCATCCTGTCCTTCTCCTGGGGCAGGGCAGGATGCTGGGGCTGTGCTGGGGCACAGGGCATCGCCTTGTGGGACACAGCCTGCCCTGGCCAACACTCCTGACCTTGCCTCTGCTCCCCAAATTATCTTCTCAGCACAAATGCCCACATAATAGGGTCACTCACACATCACAGGGAGCAGCCAGACCTGCCCTCTCTTCCCCTCTTTCCCCCCATGGTAGAACAGTTAAACGCGCCATTATGCTTTTTTGTTTCCCTGCAGAGTTCTTCTGATCTGTGCAGGGGAAAATCTGACCTGCTGTTAAGATTCTTGTCTGCAAACCCACCTCTGTAATTTTTCCTTGGTTTTATTTAACATGTCAAATTGGGGTTAAGGTTTTTTACCCTCCTAGATTTTTAACAGTTACTGATTTTACCATGTTTGGTCTGGTAGTCTAAAAAAAAAAAAATCAACAGAAGGATTACATTTCAATGGCACAACACCCTAATCCTCAGGCAAATGATTTGTCCAAGCTTAATATGAAGTACTTAGGATGTATTGTTTGATGTAAACACTAGTTCTAATAAAATGGTGCCTGAGGTACAGTTCTTCAACTTGTAATACCCTATTTGTGTTGGCCTGTACACATTGGATTTGAAACCATTATGATAAAATATATCCTCTTTATCCTGATAAAAAAAAATAAAAAAAAATAAAAAATCACAGCATAGGGCCTACTCTCCAAGGAAGGACAGTGAGTGTAGTGAGGAGTCTCCTGTGTGTGCTGAGACCGATGTAAGGGTCGGCTAGAATTACACCCTGTCATTCAGAGGGAGAATCTAGGGCAGAAATCATCTCTCTCTGGGCACTACATCAGTCTCTGTCTGTTCTTGAGCATCCTGGGGAAAGTGACTTCCCTGCCCCACAGCTTGATTCTAGCATTTTGGAGTCCATTTGAAGTTCTCCCTGGCTTTTTTTTCTCAGTCGCCCCATCTATTTGAATATTTTTTTTTGTGTTTGGCGATACAAGTATGCTCCAGGTGTGAACAAAAGTCTTACTAAAATGCTGGATTTTAAAGAATCTGATAGGGCAACTGGACGACTAACTGAGGGGGAGGCAGGAGCACAGCACAGCAGGCATCCCTGGGCGAGTTGAGCCCCGTCGAAGAGCAGCCAGCTTAGCCCCAGCAGGCAAAAACATCCAGCACGTCAAGACGTTACATTCGTCTTACCACTCCATTAATGCGCGAGTGACAGAAAGTCACCTCCAGCCACCTCCCCTGCTGCTTGTACTACCTGGGCTCCTGTGGAAGGTTTTCACGGAAAGGAGGGGAAACACACAGTTCTGGCAGGGTGGGCTCTACTGCTGCTCGAGTACCTTTTGTGAGAGGGTAAAGACGAGTGTTTTGGGTAGGAGTCCTCGTTCTAATCCAGCTATCACTTGTTTGAAATAATGTCATCTTTAGGTCACCCTTTGAAGACCTTTTACAAAATAAGGAGGCTAACAACAGTAACGTTATGATAAATGGGGCAAGGATGCCCCTTTCACGGAGATTCTCTGCAGCGGAAATGAAGAATGAGAGAAAAGTGGTTTAAAACACAAGAGGAGATGAGGAAGTCCCCAGAGACATGCCCATGGAGAAGGACGAGGGGAAAAAAAATGCAGGCGTGGGTGCTAGAGACTAAGAACACCTATTACCAGCTTGTACAACATGTTGAGTTGCCCCCTATTAAACAGTGCAAGTGAAGGATACTTTAGTCAAGAAAATACAGAAGTGGGCTTCGTATGGCTCTGCAGTAGAAAGTCCCAAATTGTTACAAAAAGGTCCTTCTGCAAACTTGATGGTTTTCCCCACCTTTTCTCAAGGCTCTGCTCAGCTGCAGGATCTCTCCTGCCACTGCTCGTGTACCTGTGGCGCCAGGTGCTCCTGTCCCTTGTCCCATGAAAAGTGTGTGAAAATTCAAGCAGCAACAACAGCAGAAGCTGGGTTTTTACCCTTTGCCCAGAAGACATCACTCAAGTTATGACCAGTCACTGTTGCTGCTCTCAGCTTTCAATATTGAGGCAAAAGTGAGCCTTTTTGGAGGTCCCTTTTCTGATCATGTGCCGTGACCAAATTATTTCTTGGTTTTGGGAGGAATTAGGCAGAGTGCTTTGGGAAGGTGACAAAAAATCAGGGTTTCCTAAGCTGTCTGGAGACACCTGACTCTGTCAGAGTGACAGGAGCTGACATTGCTGCCCCACAGAACCTGGGCGCTCCCGGAGTGACCCTGGCCAACACCACCAGGCTTATCCCCAAAAGCCTGTGCAGGTGGCATGGGGACCCGTGCATGCTGGTGGCCGTGCAGACACTGCCACCACTTTTTGCTCCGTCCCCTCGGGATGTCCCTCTCCCAAACCCGTTGCCAGCTGGCCCTGAGCTGGGGCGGGCTGCAATCTCTGTCTCTCCACTGAGTCATTTTTAAAACCAGCACAGCAATGCTGAGCCCCAGACCTAGTAGAGAATTACACATGGAAGCTGATCAGATAAAAACTCTGCCTTCCAATCCAGGAGCAGAGGCTGAAATTACACCCTGTAATTATAATGTAGTTAACCTGTGACTGCGCTTTATATATATTTTTTTATTATTATTTTTTTCCTTCAAGCCAATTATTACTAAAACTGTAAACTGAGTATGACTGAGTTGTTTATCGCTGCCCCGAGAGGAAATCATCATTGGGCTTCACACTGCTCAGAAGCCAGGTACACTGCTTACCTTATATTTACGCTGCCATTAAGATAACATTGTTATTAATACCGCTATTTTTCCTCCGTTAGCACAATATTGTTGGTATTAATATGACTTAATTCAGGCCCTCAGTTCCTTAGGAGGAATCACAGCCCCATGGTTATTAAGAAGCTTGCAACTGGGTAATAAGCAGTTTGTCCCAGCAAAATCACTGTCTTTAGAGGGAGGTGGCAATAGACCATGGGAGCCTCGCCTGCTGGCCGAAGCCAAATGAAAAATATTCCCCTGGGCTCGATGAGCTTTGGATCTGGCTCCCTCTGACTGAAAATTAAAAGCTAGGAAGGAGGACAGGCTCTACAGCCCATGGTGCTGCTGAAACCCTGGTGACACCAAGGCTGTAGATACTGTCCTCAGGTGGGGTTGCTGTGGTGGACTTGTGGATGTGTCCCTCTCACTTTGGTGCCTGTGCATGTTCACACGAAGCAGCAGACACTGCGGTGGAAAACTAGGGCTTGGCAGTGGGAATAAAACAGTTTGGCTTGGTCCCTCACAATATTTGATTATCCTTCGAATCTGCTCTTTGACAGGTTATCTTACCTATGGAGGTCTAAAACTTTCTCTGGTCCTGCAGGAGTTTCCGTGGAGTACTTTTCTCCCAGCTGACTTTAAAAATAACCGTAGATTACTGGGGGTGCTCTGGATTCCCAAGCAAGGACATCAGGGTGTCTACAACTGGGCCGCACTGGGAGGTATGGTGTACATTCAGAAATAAGATTGCAATTTATCCCCTAGGTGACCTGAGAAAAGGAGCCTTAGGAGCCTTCTTCTCCACTGCCCCCATCATTTTTCTGAACTCCTTAGTTTGCCGAAAAACGGTCTGTTGCCAGCTAAATAGTCTACACGACAGAAGTTTATGAAAACATGGCTTCTTTGCTAATTCATTTTTTCAGTCTTTTTAAAGAGAACTTCTTTTCCCCAAACACCACCATTTGAAATCGCCTGTAATAAATCAGAGATACCCTTTCCTCTATGCCATCAGATACAAATCCACATTTTTCTCTTCCATACTGTTAAAAAATGATTGGATTTGCTCTTGATATTCCTTTGCTTGCCCGTGCTTCCATGGACAGAAACCAGCTTTGGCTTCGTAGCCATTTTCACTCCAAAATGCCCAGGCTGAGCATAGGGTTCTGTGCAGGATTTATTAATAAAATGCCCGCCACTGTTCTGACTCCTTGCAAACCCAGCAGTGGGCAGAATGTGATCAAGGAAGATTGCATCGATAGATGCATCTTTCCAGAAAGCTTCCACGTAATTAACAACATTTGTGGCCTTAAGTTGGAATGCACTTCAGAGGCAGTGCGAGTCCTTTGCTTTCTGCTCTTCACTTGAATCCAGATGATCTTAACTTTTTGGTTTGGTTACAAACTTTGTAATTCACAAAAAATGAAAAAATGAAAAAAAAAGCAATTTTTTTTTTTAAAATAAGAATTGAAATTTTTTGTAGTGTGTGTGGAGAAAGAATATACAGTTATCAACCAAATTGCCCCATGTCTTTGTTCATGGAACAACTTCTGCGTGCCTGAACCTCTGGCAGCACAAGACGTAGAGGTCAAATCGCTGTCCTCTGGCTCAGGTTGGCAAGCTGCTGCTTCCACAAGTAGCCGCCTTGCAGCCAAAAGGATTTACTCATCTGAGTAGTTGCTCTTTGTGGTGTGGGTGGAGGAGGCACGAGCGACATGGCCTATTGCAAATGTCGCTGTCGGAGATGGAGGGATCCAGCAGCTGGCTCAGCCTCCCCGCTAGCATCCACTGGTTACGTCGAGCTCATTAAGGATATATTGATAGCGCAGAAGTTTATGCAATATTTGAATCCAGCTCGCTCCCTTTGGAGCTGCACAGCTCTCGAGCAGCTTGCTAGGGCGGGAGAGGGGAGCATGCTCGTGCACATGGGAGAGAAAGAGAGAGAGAGAAATCAAACCCTCCGAATTAAGAAATCTCGCCAAAAAAAATCTCTGGGTCGGGTTTGGGCTGAGAACTGCGAGCATCAGATAAAAATAACGAGTCACACGGTAGAGGACAGAGCGCAGGGCTCCTCTCTCTCGCCCGGGGCTGCGCATGCCCCCTGAGCAGCAACGTGGCGAGGGGAGCCCAGCAGCCTCCTCCAGCAGAAGGCTGGAGTAAAGAGGGTCTGCGTTTGATGTATGAGCTTTGGCTTGCCATTGTGAGTCACCCCAGAACTAGCTGTAGGCAAAACAAAAATCTTTTGTGATTAATTAGAAAAACTGGACAATTATGAATTGACTGCACACAGCCAGTGTACGGTAATATAAATAGTAATGAAGCTGGCTGGATGTGATGAACACGCTGTGTTTATGTGAGATCGCAGAAGAAAGGGTCCGATTTAGGTGGTGTCAGTTTAAATAACATAATTTCTGCTCTCTGATTCTTTGTTTGGTCTTTACCCAGGATTAGATCTGAAACTTTAAAACTGAGTTTTAGTTGTCTTATCTAAATGCCTGGTTGTTCTTTTGATGTCTGCCCGAAACATATGCTTCTCTTCAACGACCATCTAAAATTATTATGTTACAATGAATGAATAAGTCTAGCAGTGCTGTAAGTGGTGTGCAGTTATTGTTGCTCCTTTGTGTTTGTCAGTAGCCCTCGCACAGGGTCTGACAGGCTCCATCCACGCACAGGGATCGGGAGATTATTTGAATTCCCCAGGTTCTTGGTAGTTTTCAGAGAGGGAGAGGGGGCAAAAAAGATCTATAGGCAAAAAAAAAAATAATCTATAGCCAAAAAAAGTGCGTCTCTGCAGCACAATAGATAATTATATTCACGGTGGTCTACATCACTCGTCATTTAGCTGCCGCCTAATTAAAAAAATATACCGGTGATAAGATGACGTCAGTCCTAGAATTTGTCTCCGCTTTCGGGGGAGCGGCACGCCTCACCCCAACAGGGGCTCTTTAGTACCAGGAGGGGAATGGGGGTGTTTAACTGGGGGCGATCTGCCAGCGCGGTCCCTTCGCCCGGGCTCGCTTGCGAGAAACAAGTGAATTCTCTCCTGTTGGTAGGTGGATGCGCAGGTTCCCCTGCAGCGACACGCCGTGACAATCGCGACAGCGGATTAAATTTAAATCGCACCCCCTCCCCGGTCCCCACCCGGCAGGGGTTTGCTCCACGGCGGGGGATGACCCCGGTCCCCGGCGGGGCCGCTGCCCCCCACCCCGCGCCCATCGCCCTCCCGCCTGGCCCCGCTTTGTTCTCCGCTGCCACCGGCGGGGGCCGCCAAGCGCCGCCGCCCGCCCGCCCTCAGGGGTGGGGGTGTGGGTGTGTGTGTGTGTGTGTGTCGCTCCCGGTCGCGACATGCTGCCCACAGCCCTCCGCCGGGACCGGGAGCACACCCCCGGGGATGTGTGTGTGCGCGCAGTGCCGCGCAGAGTGCGCGCAGGGAGCAACCCGCAAAAGGCGGCGCGTCTGAACCGCTCCTCGGAGAGAGAGAGATGCGGGGAAGGAAGGGAACCTCTCGCCGGGTTTATTGCTAAAACGGTCCTGGTTCCCACACACGCATCCTCCCCCTTCCCCCCCCCCCCCTCCCGTTTGCCACCTTCGCATCTGAATTGATCCTCCCCCCGTCCATTTTGTTTCACGGGGAAAATTTTAATCCCAAATATAATCCTTCATACTCCCAAATATACCCAGGCTAAACCCATGCCTGGCGTGTTTTGTGTTACATCTCTCTCAAGCATGCACAAGTGCCTATGGATGCATTTCTAGAGAGAGCTCCTGGAGGAGAAATCCTCCACTCTTCCAAGTCAAGAAATAATGGTGGTGACGTACAGGCGGTCTTTAATTAGCACTGTAATCCTGCAACAGAAATTACAACGCTGTAAGATGAAGGCATGTCTCTGCTGTAGTTTGCTGTGCTTTTACTGCCTCCGAGACAAAGAGCAAAATAGGATGGGGCAGGTGTGAGAGGCAAGACAATAATAAACATTTCTTTAAGATTGCTATCGATCTTTCAGTAGATACTGTTGACAGAAGATGAAGATAACATCATGCTAAACAGAGTGAATGGCTCATGATGGTATTAACCGTTCTCAGATAGTATTCATTTTGGGGAAAGGGTGGCTTTTTTTACACTTTGGACTCTGCCTAAATTAATGGAGCACTGATTAAAGGCTTTGAGTACTGCTGCAAACTGCTGCAAATAATAGCACAAGAACTGTGGGCCTGATGCGGTGAAGTGTCGCGCAGAGATATGCAGGGTGACACTGAGCTGTATTTTTTTGCCGTTACATTAGCTCTAATGTTAAATTTAATGAAACTGTGCTGTGGCCCAGACCATCGGTGTAATGTTCCAGTCTCACAAGGTCTTAATCGTGCACATCTTTGCACATTTACAGACTTGCAGCCTAAAACTTTGGCTGAAGAATCACCCTGGGAAACCATCAGGCCATAGTCCTTTTGAATTCCAGCTGGAAGCGTAGGGGAGGAGGGACAGCAATATTAACCATGTTATCTTTTCTTGCATCTCTACCAACTCATCTAGCCTAAAAGCAAACCCGGGTCTCTATCCTGCAAATCCTCCATGTGCAGAATTTTCATTGCAGTCAATGATATCTGACTTAGCAATTGATTTTCTCATTATTGTTCCCATGTCAATTATTTCCCTAGTTTGAGTCAGAGTATATCTGCATTACAACTAGGAGTCTGACCTCAGTGCAAGCACCGTGTTTTAGTTTTTAAACTAGCAAGCTGGAGTGTCCCTAACTGCTAAGGCATGGCAGAGAGGACACCAGCCTCCCAACCATGTGCCCTGCACCTACTGGGTTTGAAAGGCCTCTGTAAAGCACTGTATTTTAATTTCTTTTTGCCCCCTGTATTTTCATTGCAGCATGGGCAACCCCGTGCAGGTCACTCTGCATGATGTGTCAGGTTTCTGGTGTGTTCCCCCAGCTGGATACCTCTAAAAGCTGTCCCCCAGCAAAGCTCTGGGGCAGGCACTTTTCCTGCAGGACTCTGCGCTAACCATGTCCCTGTCTGCCCGTCCTTCCCTGAGCAACTCAACCCTTCCGAAATCTTTAGGCAGACCATTCAAAGTGATTTACAATGCACTTGGTATTTTTTTTGTGGTGTTGCTGTGCTGAGCTTGCTTCAGCCTGTGCGTCTCATGTCTATGATGTAGCCAAGAGTAAGAGCCACCGTCCCCAGCCTGTGCCTGGGACATGCTTGCCCAACAGTGGGCCAGATCCAGTAGGCTGCTGCGAGGTTTCCATCTTAGGGTCCTTTTTCTAAAAAAAAACCTTGTATTTTGCTTTTTGTTATATTATCTATCATATTACGAGGGAGTCCTTTAAAATAATAATAATAGAGACCTAAATCCTGCAGCTGTTTTTCCCTCTGGTAGCAATAGCTGATCACTGTTGCTCTTTCTTTTGTCCAGGAGTGATGTAAATTCATTTTCAGGCCTTGAACCATCGCACTGCCACTTCTGCCACATGAGCTGATGCCTTTTGCCAGCCTTTGCAGGATCCTACTCTTTATATCGTTGGCAGAGAGGAACACTGCTAAGCTTGCGCCCTGAGCTCCTGCACTGGGCCAGGGAGACGAGGACTATGTGCTTGCCACAAGGCAGGGGTCAGTGTCTGTTCACTGCTGTTAAACTGTACCTCTGAGAAGAGGGGAAAAAAAAAAAGAAAAAGCTGAAAGTAAACATGATGGAAATAGCAGCAACTTCTTCCCACTCCCCCCGAAACACATGCTCAAATGAATGCACACATTGTGCATGTGGGGAGGGAGTGGGGGAGAAGACCAGAAAGCCCTTGGTGCCAAGAGGCTGTTCAGCTTCACGGGGCTTGGGTTAGCCACCACGTCCTGAGCACCTCCGGGACTTTCCCGTCATGTGCTCTGCTCCTCACCTCCAGCATCTGTTCAGCAGCACCTGGCATCTGCAGCGCCTTCGCGTTTTGGTTTTTGTCGTCAGTAGTGGGGTGGGCATGTGTCGCTTCTGACAGCACAGGAGCTATGCCAGCTGCTTTTGGATGTCCTCAAGGTACAGCCAGCAGCTCCAGGGCCTCCTGAAGGCCTTCCTTTAATGCGGGCTTCTCATATTTGACTTTGGCACCACCACAATAGTCATAAGTATGTCAGGCTCCCAAATACTTACTTGCTGAAATCTCTTCTATTTAGATAGTTCGTATTTGGCAACTTTGGATATTGCTCTTGTCCTGGCATAACCTTCTTCTGTAACTATAACTCAGGATTGATTGTATTTGCTCAAGAAGTTGGCAGGGTTGTGGTTTGCCTTCTGCCTACTTGCCCCAAACTGGTGAGCCTAATAAAGTGTTGTGAGGTGTGTTATGATATTCTAACGATGACAAATATCAACTTTTTTAATCAACCAAACCTTTTTGTTATCACGTTCTTTATCATTTGCCATCTGCCAGGCTGTTTGACGTTGCATAGTGTAGGCTGATAAATTAAAGAGGATCGGTCAGATGAACCACTTACAATCTACAATAGTTATTTCCAACTTAACTGGAAATGCATGTGGAGTAAAGCAGGATTTATAATTTGTAAATCCATTGCTATGTGCTGTGCATGCAGCACCTTATCAAAACACCTAAAAGTGAGCCAGAAGAAGACAGCAAAAAGAAGACAGCAGCTTACTCGGTGACCTTTCTGGTTTAACTATCATAGGTATCCATCAGTCATGTACCAAAAAAATTCAGGAATATCTTGTTGTTTCACTGATTCTGTTGTATGTTTCTCCACTATTTATTACAGAATCACTCAGTTATCTTATCTCTGGTGGGCGCACTGCTATCTGCAAAGGAACATCTCCAACTCTGTTTCTATGCCCCAATTAAACACTGAAGGCTATGACTAAGATTTCTGACTGTTTTAGGATGACATGTTATTTGGTGCCTTTATCTTCGTTAGCCAAGGAAAGATTTGTATCTCGAAGTACCTAGACCCTATCTTCTGGCTGCTCATCTGAAGCCAGGCTTTCAAAATTCGGTCAGGTTGGGTCAAGTTCTGAGTTTTCTCTAGCACAGATGCAAGTTGACTTTGGTTCAGATAGAACATGAGGAAATGCAGGGCTAACATTTGCTTCATATTAGTCTTTTGAAATTCCTTCCTCCCTTTATATTGAGCATGAGCTCATTTTGCAATTTTCTGGACAGATTTGTGCAGTTTGGGCAGAATATGATAAATGGTGTCCTTAATATCATTTGCAGTGTTTTATGGACTTACTCATTGTTACCATGGTTTATTTCTGCCCATATTCATGAATCCAAGAGTTTCATCAGCATGTTCTTTTTATTTTTTCCCCTCCTTTTTTTTTTCTCCTTCTCAATTTTCAATTGGGCTGCAGTCCTGTTGTGCCTTGCTGACAAACAGCCTTCAAAACCAGGTGAGGTATCATGCTCTTTGTTACTCCCCAAATGTTTCATTAAGGATGTTTCTGTGATTCTTTTACTTAATTCCCAGAAGCTTTTCACTTGGCAGGCATCCTAGTGGCACTCTGAATTATCCCAAAGACACTCTGAATAGAGCACTTAACTGAAGCCAATTAGAGGATGAATTTGCTTAAGTATGTTAACTTGCCTGTGAATGTATAGGAGACTGTATTGTTTTGGTATCTTTCCATTATATAATCTACAGTTTGTTCAGATTCTACCAAATCCTTTTCAACTCAATACCTGCTTTATCAGTTAATGGCCTGATTTAGCTTTTCCTCTTCCGTTTTCCGCTCCATACTCATGCTTCTTCTTTTTTCTACACCTTGTGACTATTTTTGACCTCAATTCAAAGGATCATCCAAAGTTTTGTCAACTCATCTGAAGCTTCCAAGACCTGAAACATAGTGTTTCTATACTTGGGCTGAAAGTCTTTTATGTTGGCTGTATAGATTGTTCCCTATATAGATTAGAACAGTGGGGATCTAGTCTCTAGGTATTACTCCAATGGAAATAAATAATCATAATTACCAGGTTGCCCATCTCTGAAGGAAGCCACTTGCCCACATCCCATACCCACCATTAAGGGAAGAAGCAATGATATGTTTTTCCTGTAGCAAATCAGATTGGCTGAAGGCATTTAATGGCCTCCAGTAGTGGAAGTACTCCTTGTTAGTGCAGCTTGGGCATGCGGTCCTCTGCTGTTCTTTACCAGTTCTAGACAGAAGGATGCAAACAATTTAATTTGGTTCTCTATTGCCAACAACTACTTTATTCTGGGCACAAGGCAGTAGGATGTTGTCGCTCTGGAGAGAGAGCAGGAGCTAATCATGCCTCCAATCTCCTGATATGGGGCAGGGTTGGACATTATGTTTTGTTGCATGACAGAGGTCAGGAACCCACAGCGGCTAGGACTACTGTTACGGGAGGGAGACATTTCAGATTACTGCTCTTTCTGGCTGACCTTGGTAATTAGGTCATCTGAACTTCTTGCCATTGACTCCAGACAAAAAGAGGGAAGTGGAGGCCTATGTTTGCAATGGAAACTCTTAATATCCACTGGTGCTCAAAGTGGTGATGGCTAAGTTTTGGTGTTGGACCTTAGCCTTTAGGGAGGATAAAGTGAACAGTGGTAGGGAGCAGTGTGTTGGGGGTTAGAGACACAGTTCTGCTCACCCTAAGGTTAAGCTTGAGCTTAAGATCTCATTGACTTCCACAGGATCTAAACTATTTATGTATAATCTGAAAGCAGGATTGGTAGAAGTACACATGGAGCCAAGAGCATCACACATTTTTAAACTGAAAGGGTTATTAAGCATTTATGGGAATGGGCTGCCCAGGGAGGTGGTTGAGGCACCATCCCTGGAGGTATTCAAAAGATGAGTTGATATAGTGCTTAGAGACATGGTTTAGTATTGTGGTTGGGGTTGTCTTTTTTTTTAATCAGAGTTAGGTTGATGGTTGGACTAAATGATCTTAAAGGTCCCTTCCAACCTAGACAATTCTATGATTCTATGATTCTATACTTCAGTCTAGGTCCGTATTACCAGGTTTGGGAGCATTTCCCAGTCCCTTGTCTAGAGCGAACCCCCTTGCCCTGTTATGTCCTTGGACCATTGCGTTAATTGAAATAATTCCATAAAACTGCATTTCTGAATTTGGTGGTAATTTCTATAGCACTCACAGATAGCATTAGGAACGTGTTTTGCCAGCATCTTCACAGCGCAAAGGGCACTTGAATAGAGCCTCTGGCAGCTCTCTGGGGAAGGAGATGGTCACTCCAGTAGAGGTGAAGCTGACACAATTATTGCATCCACTAAGCGTGGTATAAAGATAAGAAGGAAAGATATTTTGTTTTCTGGCTTCTGTGTGGTTATGAAGTGGCAACTACAACCCGTACTGTATCAAGCTGAGGAGCAAAAAAAAGAGAGCCCCAAGTGGTCATGTGCAATGACTGAATTGTGAAAAGGATCCTTCCCTGGTCCAGTGTCTTTCCTTCCCACATCACCTTTGCTATAGCCTCTAGGAGTAAGGAGTGTCATGGTTGAGAGATTATGAAGATTTCTCCCCTTTAGGAGGCAAGTTTATGAATTAAGGCACTTATTCTGGGCCTTGCAGAAGCTGTTTTTTTTCTCTCTGCTCTGCCCCAGGCTCCTTGTGTGCCTCCGAGTCAGTGACTTCGACATTTTTGGTGAGGAGAACATGCCTAACTCCTACTCCTTGCAAAATTTATGTTCACTGAGCTGCCACCTGACTTGGAGGCAACTGAAATCTGAAAGCAGCCAAGGGTGCATTTAGTACAGCTGCTGCAGGTCAGGCACCTCAGTGTATACAAAGCAGTGTGCTGCAGGAGCTCAGGGCTTCAAACCAGTCCCGGGGCTTGGCCAAGGGGCTGCAGAACCCACTTTGGGCCACAAACTGTGCAACTAGCAGCCTTTGCAGAGAGGAGGGCCGAGTAATCTTTCATGAGCCTGCTGTGCAGAAAAAACCTTTGGTTTTTGTGGTTAAGGCCCTTAGGCACCAAGAAGTCATCTTCTGGATGCTGCTGCAATGTGTATGCCTGGAGGAACAACTTGAATGCCAGAAGGTCTGGCCAGGTCAGTGTGCTGTTACTAAGAATAACTAGTAGTGGCTGTTTTGGGGCAGAATATATGAAAATGGAGTCCAGAGTGAGCCTTTACCTGCTCCACTCTGCCCTAACCATTGCTGTTCCTGTCCTTGAGGGCACTGGGTGGACACCTCAGAGCAGGGCCATGGGGCTGCATCCCTTGCAGTGTGGTGGCTGCTGGGGCTTTCTGCTGGCTGGTCTGATCATTTGCACAATTCAGTCAGCTGTGCCAGTGCTCTGCCTCTGCACCTGCCTTGGTCAGTGGAAAGTCCTGCAACTCTCACCTTTGGATGCCTAATTTCGTTTGTGGGTCTCACCAGGAGTTGTCCGTGCTGTCTTTTCCCTCTGCAAAATAAGATCAAGGTACTCCCCTAAGCTGAGATGAGCGTTAAACAGAAGACTGCAAAATGCAAATATTAGAGCAATGGGAAGCATTTAGATTTCTCAAAGAGATGGCCTGAGTGGTATGTATACCCTGTTATGTCATGCTTTATTTTCTCTGGAAAAAAGGGAGGACTCAAACCATTGCTTACAAATTGGCAGTCAGATCACTCACTTGCATGGTGCTGTTAAATCCAAAAGTTACACCACAACTGGGTCTAACCCAATATACTCTAACAGATTTATTAGTGATGCCTGACAGGCTGTCTGTATTTGAGGACGTTCAGTTACTAGTTAGAAAATTAAACTTACAGCTGTGTCACTCGTGAAAAAAATACAGAAAGGTACATATATAAGGAGACATAACACAAAAATCAATATTGCAGGGGTGCTGGCAGGTTTGCTAATACTTGGTTGCTGGGAACACTTGGCTGTTTTGTTTTTTATTTTGAAAACTAATTTCTTGTTTGATATCAGTTTAACTAAATCCAGTTCAGTTGCCTTTGGTTCGAGATGATAAGACTGAAATCCATCAAGAGAAGTAGATGTACAGTTTTTACATCATTTCTCAATTTGTTTCACCCTTTATTCCATAGAAATATTGTAACTCTGCGAGTCCCACCTCCCCACCAGTGAAGACAACAATAATGTTGTCCCAGAGCAGCCTCCAGGCTTGTGGAGCCACCAGCCACAGCTGCAGGGACTCCTTCCACTCCCAGTGCTCAAGCGCCACCAGCTTTGATGAGCATGGAGGGGATTTCGGTGCCCCTGAGGAACAGCACCCCGGTTTTTGAGAAGCTGAAAAATGCAGTTACAGTATGAAGTAGATGATGCAGAGGGTGTTACTGTCTGCATGTTTGCCATCCAAGGGTAGGTGCTGACACTTCACCTCATCCCGCTGAAATCTCTTAGATAGAGTGGATTTCTAAAGCGGTGGGCAAAGCACATTTGCTTCTGGTAAAACAGAAGAGGCCAATGTGTAGGGCTTTTACTGCCTCAATTTCCCAAGGAATTTCTAATGAGTCAGAGTTAACTCTAGTGTTTAAAAGTAAAATATGGTTATGGCTCTCAAATGCAAGCTACATTTAACAACCATATATTGATTTTTTTTCCCTTGTAATTTTATTTCCGTGAACATTTCTGTTTTCTTAATTAGTAGCCTTTTAAAGAGAGATTTAACATTTTCATTATCAGAGGGTAACTTATGAAACAGCTGTATGAAGAGAGAGGCAGAGACAGAGAGGGTGGGAGGGAAAAAAAGAGCTTCGGTGAAAGACTTTCTATCTGTACTTCAAGGGGAATTGTGCGTGCACATGCACACGCGTGCCCATGCATACAGACAAGCTGACCCTGACGTTAGAATTAAGACAAAATAGCAGTGGCGAAGCTGGTGACAAAACTCAGCAATTTCCAATTGCACAGTCACCCTGTAACGGGAAGAACTGTTTACCCCATGTTCCTTATTAAACCGAAGTATTTTATTTAATGAGCATGACTCATGCAAGGTGTTCCCATAAATCATCAGCTGGTTTACAAACTCAATAACTAGGCTTCCTGCTATAACTAGGCTGTGCACACCTTAAATTATTAACACGCCAGGGCCTTAAGGCAGATCTTTGATGATGATGATATAAACACTGTGAGGACAAGGTGCTCTCTCAGCAAAAGATTATTGACTCTAATTACCATTTACCACAGGAAAAAGAAAAGAAAAGACAATAAAATATGAGGGAGAATTTAAATCTCAGATTTAATTTTATGAGGAGTTTTAAATCCCCAAACTTTTTGTTGTTGTTTTTGCCACCGCTGCTGTCGGCTGCTGCTGTTGCATGATATTCTATAGTTGGCTGATCTTGAAAGCATGACAGTTGTTAAGAAGAAAAGAAACAAAAAAATAAAACATGAGAGAATGTTCAGTTGATGTTATGTACATTCTTTGAAATGGATGGAAAAAGGCCAGAGGGAACAGAAAATGATAATACACTGGAAAGAATCCCAGCCTTAATTGTTTTCATGTATGTAATGTAATAAAAAGGTTAAAGCACTAATATGCCTGACTACAGTCATTTGGTTTGTAAACCAGAACTGCAGGTCAGCCTTTAAAAAGGGAATAGTATACTCTTATTATAGGCTTAAATTTTACCCAACCCTCGTTATAGAAATGCTGCAAGTAATGGTGTAGAGGTTGAAATACAGTTAAGAGGAGAGCTTTATTTTTATTTCTGTCCAGGTGAAAGAGCAGAGACAGTCCCATGTGCAGCGCACACTTCATTTCTGTGAGTGCAAATTCCATTCCAGAGTGGCACAGCGAGGAAGCAGAAGCCAGATTCGGCGTAGTCACATCCTAACAGATGAAAATAAACCATGCCTTTCACTAGGAGAGGAAATGGCTTTCATTTTAAAGGCATGTTTACAATGTTGTTGCTTTTTCAACCTAATTTTTGAACCTGTGTTTTTATTAATGTAAACAGCAACTTCTTTCATTTTTAATGATCCTTCCACGCCATCAGATCCCAAAGGTACTTGGCAGATGGTATTATGAGGGCTCACTTTATGCCCACTGCTGAAATAAACCATTTGGGGGTGGAATAAGGCTATCATCCTGCCTTATTATGGTAATAGGAACATGTCTGTGACTTTATTGGAAAGAATTTTCTCCTTTCCAGCTCCAGTGCACCAAAATCCTCACATTTCTTAATTGTAATTGTTTTATCTGCCGGTCATTTGTGGGTGCAAACAGTGGTGTCCCTAAGTTTACTCCTTATTTGTCACTGCTTTGCAGCTACTAATGGACTTTGTGTGCACTGATCCTGTGACTTATAGATAGCAATGCAATTGAGGCCAAACTCTGTGCAAAAATGGATATAATATATTACTATTTCTCCTCAAAAAGGTTTGGTTTTTTCTTTTAAAAACTAGCACTTCTATCAGCACCAGTGGGTTGCATCCAGAGTACTGGTTTAATATTAAGTGCTAGGGATACGCACCACGTAATGAGCCACTAATATGATGTTCTGCCATATTGAAGCTTTCCTTGGAGGTCCTGTATCCAAGCTCTGATCAGTCCCACTTCTACTTAGCATGTGATATATGGCATAGTTGGAGCCAAAGGTTGTAAGCTACAGGCAGTCATTGGGTGTTTTAGTGTGGAAAGCTTTTAGGTACTGGCGCTGCTTCCATCTTCTTAGCAAGGGATGTTGTTCTAGGAAATACAGATGTATTTTGTTAAGAACATTCTCCCTCAGCGTTGCATATGACAGAAAGATAAGTGCATGATGCATGATATCCAGCGATAGTGGGTCCTTAGGTTTATGCGTGCTATTTAATCTGGATGTTGTTGAGTATAGTGTCCTATACTCATATCGGTACTGAGAAAAATGAGTTTAATGCAGTGCTTTCACACTCTCTGAGGTTTATTGTCCCAGCAGTGAATGGGAGATTTGCATGAGTAACTCTTGCTAATATTATTGGGAGTTAGGAAAGCTGCACAGTACACATTGTATATAAAATATATATAATGTAAAAAAACTGTGCATGAACATCTAAGTGTGAGAGAGATGGAAAGAGAAAGATAACTGAAAGTGTTCACACATAATAAAATAATAAAAAAATCCCCAACATTTCTTTGTTCCCACAAATCCATTAATGAGGGATATGGTTAATTTTAACTATATAAGTCAGGAAACCCGAGTTTCCATAGAAACCCCAAGTCTGTTCCTCTTTGTGCATATACTTCTACCTTATATTTACTTGTTCACAGAACATAAATTCGGTCACATGGCACGAGTGCTCTCTAGTAACAGAACTGAATGCTCTTCCAATGTGGTGTCTCATGACCACACTGTGGGCTGAATATGCAACCCTGGTCTTACATGTGACAAGATTAGTTTCAACAGAGTTCCTGCAGAGTGAAACTGCAATGATGGAGCCCTGAATCGGGCCCTGCCCTTGTGTTTATGGCCTTGTTGTGTGATTTACCTCACGTCGTGTCACCTTGCCCACTAATGGCATCTTGAGAAAGTCACAAAGTGAGGAAAACAAGTTCTGTGTTTTGCTGGAATAGGAGCTATGTCAATCAGAGACGAGAAATAACCAACTAATTATCACTTGGGATGTACAGAAAACAGAGCCGGCCGCTGACGGAGCCACCAAAGTTGCTGAAGCAGAGAGGCCTCCTGCTGAAAGAACAGCGAGAGAGTGAAGGGTAGCAAGTTGTATGAAGGAATTGAAGAAAAGCTGGTCTCCAGGCCTTTCTGGGCCTCTTCTGTTAGCCTGAGAGAAAAATTCTCTGCAGCAAAGAGCCTTACCCAGGCCTGCAGAGACAGCCACAAAGCTCATTTCTAAGCTCTAGCCCCGCCACTGCACTAGCACCTTTTTGCTGCCGATGTGACCCGGCACCATGTTGCCTCGGTTTTGTGTTTCCAGCTGACTCCACCTCTACTCTAGTTGGGGCGGGGAAAAAACCACTGTCTATTTTCTCATCTTCTTTGGCAGCAGCACATTTTCTCCTGCTCACCTTCTGCTCCATGCAGACCTCTCAGTACAAACATGGAGCTCTGCCCCGAACCTAAGCCTGTTACCAGTTAGAGATGTAATAACATCTTCAGAAGGAAAGCTAAGTATGGTCTCAAACCAATGGGCAAGAATAGCTGTGCAATTTCATTTTGTCTCCTTTCTCTTCACCCAAAATGTGTTGGACCACAGTCCTGCCTGTTTTGGAAAAATCTGTTTGCAGGCAGTCAGCAGAATTGAATCCAGGGGCAAGAAGACCCTCTTGCTCAGAGATCTGATGGCCAGACTGAGCCATGTGCAGGGAGTGTGACATGGTCTGCATTACTCCTGAGTGAGCTGAGAAGTTTGCTCTGGGTAAGATGAGAATTTGAGATAGGTGAAGGTGAGAGCTTCAGTTCAGATCTAAACTAGAGTTCTGATCTTTTGTGGCAAGACAGACCAGCCTTTGTTGCCCTTCATGTCTCCATAGTTTGTGTTGAATGGCTTGGTTGTAGTAAATGGATGCACATACTTCTCATGCAACTGCTTTTAGGGCAGTGTAACCATAACTTTGACTTATGCATTTGGGAAACCTCAGAAATGGTCACAGCCATGTCAGGGAAGAAAAGCAATATAAAGACAGGTGGTGTTACAAATGGAAGAAATGGCAGTAACATGAAAAACAAATTCATCAGGGCAGTGATGGAGATTCCATTTTTTCACACAGATGTGTTCCAGTATTGCTCTTCTTTCTGTCTGTTTACAATCTATAACCCAGGTTATTCTTGGGTTTTATGTTTTTTCTCTATGTGGAGGGTGGTTGGTTGATTCCTTGTTGGTTGATTTGATTGACTTTGAGAGTACGGCTGTTTGAAGCTGTTGAAAGTTTTGCAACAGTGGAAGACCTGGTAGATAAAGATCATCCAGGGGAGCTATCGTGTGGCTATCACAGGCTCGGTTTAGCCATAGGACTGATGATGGCTCGCACTTTACCTAGGAAGGTACATAGTTACCATTGTCTTGAAAGAGAGAAGAGTCATTCTGGAAACAAGCACGGATGCATATAAATCTGCCCATCACCATAAATGATTCCAGGAAGAATACCTCTCTTCTGGTGGGGAAAAGAAGGATACACCTTTCCAGCTGGAGATCAATAGGCTCATAATGAGCAACGGGAGAGCCTGAACTTCCAAATATGTGTGCATTTCTGAAACTGAGAGCCACCAACTCTTAAGATGGCTGATTTCAGCCCCAAACCTACACCTGGAGGAAGTGTTTTCAAGTTTGCATTCTAGCTCTTTCTTCAAACACGTGTAATAAACATGTCATAACTTGTAATGCAAGAATGTGCTGGAAAGTAACAATTTTAACTGCTCCTCACTTTTCCCTTCCAACTATTTAAATATAACATTGTTTTTTAAACAAATAAACAAAAAAAAAAAAGGGAAGGGGAAGTATTAGGAGTTCTGGGCAACTCATACAGCATGACTCTGTGTGTGTGTGAATGATATGGAAATTTTAATCTCTACTAATAGTTTGTTGCTGCTCTGGGAGGAAGCAACAACAAGAAAAAAATTCCTGTAAGTACTTGTTGAAATAACAGCCCCATCAAACCAGATGTTGGCCAGATGAGCAGTCTTTTTGTATGGGTTCATATTCCCCTTGCTAATATTTGATTCCTGTGCAAAAATTAAACCTCAGTTTGAGCCTGCCTACACACTGGCAAGCCTCCAGGTTATTAGGACACTTTAACACACTTATATTTTAAACAAAATGCTCAAAAGCATTTGCTGTGCCTTTTTTTTTTTCATAAGGATGCGTAGGCAAAAAGCAACAACAAAGAATTCAAGAGACCAGTGTCACTTGAGTTGGCTCGTATGGAAGGTCTTGCTGGGGAGAAAGTATATGTCATACCCCGATGGGTCATGTAGAGCTATGGCTCCTGCTCTGTGCAGGAAATGCCCACTGAATTAGGTGTTAAGGCATGACTGAAGACTTGTCGACTCGGACTTTCGTCCATTAAATGCCTTTCAGTGAAGCACGCCAAGTAGTAAACTAGTAATTATAACTTGACTTTTAGCTCTTGCCAGAGAACCTTAATTCTTATGCAGTAGCACAGAAAGCGTTTTTATGATGAAGACTTCACAAGTCAAAATATTACTGTTTTTGTGACTCTGGATATGCCAAGGGTAAAAATTGAGTCATTAAGTTCCTGAAAAGCAATGTATTCATGTGCATTTAAATATGTTCAGAAAATGAGCCTTTCTCTTTGTCACGACTCTCTCCCATTATGAGAAGTTCAGAGTCCTCCTCTGACAGTAAAGTTCCCATCCGGGAGATGAACTCAGCAAACATGATGCAGCATCTCTTACTGTCCTCCAGGATGTGTCAGAAGACAACAGGAAAAATTCATCCAAGGAAACATTATGTCCCTACAGGTACTTTCTGGCTGGCATTATTGTGTATTGATGGAAACTGGTGTTCTGATTCATTGCATATATTTACATGAGCGTGACTGGGTCAAAGTCAATGGAGTCAATGGTTTAACATTGGTGCATGGCCTTTGAGAGATAGATAGCCTCGAGACTTTGGGGTCTGCTTTTTTCCAAACAGTAGAGAACCTTTGTTTCAAATTATGATGAATGGAAGCTCTAGTGCTTTCATGTTACTGGCCCCTTGGTGTCTCAAGCAAAACACTACAACAACAAGTTCCTAAAACACTGAAGTACTAAAACATTTTTCTCAGTTCTTCTGAACATTTTGTCATCAAAATAATTATTGGGCCCAAACCAAAGCCTACACTAGGAAACTGTGCTAAATGCTGGGAGAGTTTGCACTTAAGTCTTATTCAAGCAAAGAATTGGTCTAGTCTCTTAAAATAAGATTGTGATGAGCTATTCACCAAAGAGACATTCTGCCACTCAATTTCAGCAGACCTGTGAAGTGTTTGTATCCCAAAATAAAATTCGTGGCTGGGGATGATGTGGTGATCATATCAAGTCCTGATGCTGGCTCACCCATATGTTTATCTGAACGTTCACAAACTCTGGCTGTGGCCATTTTTGCTCCCATAGCTCCCATTAGTACCAAATGAAGTGTTCAAGTGATTTTTGGATGCCTAATGCAACTTAGTATGCTCATACCTGTATGCTGCCCATGGTACTTTTCCAAATTAAGGACAAAATTTCCACACTTAACCACTCTATGTGAAAACCAGTCCTTCTCTATGGCCTTGCTATATGATAAACCTTTGCTCCTTAAGCGTTTTGTATGTAAAGTAGCACAGATTTAATATAACGTGTTTTATTTTGAGCAGACTCTACATGAGAATGCAGCAGTGTAATAGAACTCTTCTGGTTGACAAACGCTCTGGTGTAAATGATTTAATTTACTAGCTGAAGCATGAGTCTACATATTATTGTACTGATCACTCATTGCATACTAAAATCACTCATCCTTAATGTAATGATTTGGTATCCCTACAGAGAATTTAAGTCATCAGAAAGTCATTAGATACAGTAAAAAATGAAAATTACTATTACACAGCAGTAAACACTATTAACTGTTAGTTAAAACAGCATTTAATTTAGCAATGCAACAGTTTACAAATTTCTGCAGTTTACTTAGTTCTCACGTAATTGTGACTACAAAGCTAATGCTTCCAGTGCCAATAGCATGACAGAAATATGGGAGGGAGAGGGGAGAAATATGACCAACTATCTCAGCTCAAAGTGGAGCAGCTACACATTGTTACAGCGCATCATGCTAAACTTTATCTTAATGGTTCAGCCATGTGAAGTAGAAGCCATCGCTGGCTGTAGAGAAGGCAAGAAAGAACAGTACAATTCTTTAAGGCAACCAGGTGTCCTTCTGTGGCAGATATGGTATGTTGTTTGTCCTCCTGTGGTAAATGGAAAGTAGAATGCAACAAAGTTCAGAGCTCTGTTACGGTCTTCAACCTTTGGGAGTCTAGTACCTGTGTGCTTGTGGTGGCTGGTTCACATAGCTTCTAAGGAGCAAGATAATATTCCTGGGCAATGCTGAGGCTCCTGGACACCTCTTAATATGAGCACGTATCTTCTTGTGTCCATGGTCTGAATGTAAAACGAAGGGGTCCTGTACCCTTGGGAGTTTGATTTCATCAAAGGGCACATTTTCAGTAAGGCCATGATAGATTTAATTTCCAGGGACAAAGCCTGAAAAAGGGCCATTCTGTGTTTATGTGTGACATACAAGAGTCACACAGGTTTAATATTCTCCTGGTGCATACAAGATGACTGACACTTCCACCGTGACTGTCTCCTCTCGTGCCTATGGCTAAATGTTATGACATTGCTGGGAACATGTACTAATGTACAGCGATGTTTCTTGCTGGGACAGCATGTAGTGTATGATGGGGAATGTTTACTAGGCTTTTATTACCTGTTAGGTACAGGTCTATCATACATGTGGGGTTGTAAGCATATATTTGCTGAGGGATGTATTTAACCTGGTGTCAGCAGTAGCTGAAAATGTGATGGATGTTTGCTTAGCAATAAAACACTCCTTTGAAGTATCATCTGTTTTTACACGTGGAAATTACATTTTCTCCAGGAAAACACCCTTTGCATTTCTTTAGGTTCTGGCATATTAGCCCTTGTGATGCAGCAGGGCTGGTACAATGGGACATATGGCTCAGTGGGTTCTCCCTTTTCACTGCCTGTTTTTGCAGCTTAAGCCTCTAACAGGAGGGTTCTCACCATACCCACTCAACCAGTGGGGAGCTGCCTTAATTAATGGAAGGGGAATCTCAATCCAGGTATGACTTCTAAAGTTAGAGCTGTCACAACAATTCAAACATTTTTTCTTAAGCCAGCATTATTAATAATTTAGTGAAGGCACTTTCCTTTGGTACAGCTAGGTTAATTTCACATTTGGATTTACATGGAAATTAAAGGGCATTAGTCCTAGGCAGCCTGTGCAAAAATCACACTTTTTACTGGTAAGCTGTCCTCTTGCAGACAAGGCCCATGGTGTCGGCTCTCCTATCTCCCCTTTCCCTTCCCCTTTCCCCTTCCCCTCTCCCTTTTCTCATTCTCCTTTTCCTATTCCCCTTTTCATCACTTTCTTTTCCTTTTTTACTTCTTTTTTTCATATGTGGAACTTATGGCAAACCTCCAAGTAGAAACCATATCTCCATGTCCAAGATTAGCTCCTGAACCACAGGGCTGTGGTTCCTTCCATGTTGTTTTCTTTTTGTCACACAGTGTTGTATAAATGTCAGGGGGCTAGTTTCATTTACCCCAACCATAATCCACACAGGTTGTATAATGGACTGTCTTGTGCCATCCTGTAATTCAGTTGGAGTTCCTGGGATAACACCCTTCACTTTGCGTTTGCTTTTATATTCTTTGTGGGTTCTGTGTGTCTATAAGCCTGGGAAGTATTGATTTGATATGCAGAGGATCAAATGTATGTGCCTAGACTTCACTGATAAGATAGAATTATGCGAATTCTCTCATTTTCACATGTTTGAATGAATAATTGGCTGGAGGGGCATTTTTTGTTGCTATCATATGAATGTCTGGTGATACTTTTCAGTTAGCAATAATTACATTACATCTGCTGTGTACATAACAGGAAACTAATTCTTCTTCAGAAGCTACAGTACATGGATATAGATTTTGAGTTTTGTACTGTTATATTTACTAACCACATAATTGCGTATTTAGTCCTATTACACTAGATCCTGAAATGTTATGGTGCAGGGTATAATTACATCATTTACTCTTGAAGAAACCCTCAAGATATAATATAAATAATAGGATTGCAGATTCATAGAAATTAGAGATGGGAAAAGAGCCTATTAGGTCATCTGCAACCCAGTGAGAAAAATTATAAACAGTTTGCTGGAGTGTATCTTATCTTAGGCATTGATTGCCCTTTCTACCTCCTCGTGCTAGAATTCCCTGAGATCCCCGCAGAAGAGCTGCCTGCTGCCATGGGAAAGGGACTGTGTGTCTGGTACTGGCTGATGGCTATGTAGAAGAACTGGCAAAATCACACTGGTTTCCCCCAGTGGTGGAAAGTCTGCCCAGAAATCCATGCAAAGGTGCCTTCTCTTCACCAGAGGCATCAAATCTATGGGCCGCATTGGTGACTGGCAGATGTAGGGATGAGGGCTGTTATATATTCTGGGCTTCTCTCCACCCAGGACCTGTGCTGAAGTTTATACTGGCCACATCATTCAGCTCGCCTTTAATTTAGGCTCTTGTCTTTTCCTCTGTGTAGTTATTTAGTAGCAATTATAAGGAAGCCACAGATATTAACAGCAGCTCCTATTCAAAATAGCTACCTCCCCTTCAGCCCTTTTTTCTTCCCTAATGGACAGCAGCCTTCTAAGAGGTAAAAAAGGCTGGACAGATGGCCATGAGCTGATCCAGAAGTTGTCCAGGTAGTTTCTCAGTTTGGTACCCCTTTCCATCACTCTCTGCTCTGTCCTTGTTGGCACAGCTCCCTCCATCCTATGTTTTTTCACTTAACGGTTTTCTTCTTCTCATTTCACCTTCTTGTCACTCTTAGAGAACCTGGGTCTCCTTTTTTTTCCCTCCCTCCTCCTCCCCTTCCTATGCACAGGAGAGACCGGCTTCAACAAGAGAGTGTGTGGATAAAATCACCTTCTAAACATGCACACCCACGGTGCGTTTAGACATGAGTAGAAAGAAGATAATTGTAATTGGAGTTTTATGGTTTCAACTGGCTTCACCTTTGTTGGTTTGTACCTCAGGTTTATGAGGGAGAAGGTGCTACCAGCATCCCTCTGCATCATCTGTTGGTGTGTCTAGACAGGGCTCTGATGGGATGCTTTTCAGTCCCATGCTGTCTCCATTAGCTCTCACATACTGCGAGGTTTGTTGCTTGTGGTCTCTCCTTCCCATAGCAAGGATGGATTTGAGCCCCGGAGGGCTCTGTGGCACCTGACCTGGTGGAAAGCAGTCCTGCACTGGTGGGGGGATGTCTTCAGAGGCCGTGCCTCAGAGAAACCATTCTTTTCCCCAGGACAAGATCAGCAGTGCAGCAGGGGCTCTCACAGCACACCCTGCCTCACACCCTCCGCATGCTGGGGTGGTGAGGGGCCAGTGATGCCTCTCCCTCTTCATCCTCTCTGGGCGTCAGACCCAGCCTGCTGTGGAGCTTTGTGATTTCAGTCACTTCAGGGAATCTCTGCTGGGGATCTGGCCCTTTCTTACTTGATTGTGAACCAGCGGCGCAGCATTCCTGAAGGATGACTGCAGTGATGAGGCAATTAATTGCAAAGCTGACTTAACTTCTGCTCAGGTTTAAACAAGTTTGCATCACTAACATTCCCCCAGCAATTGCTTTTAAAGGAGCAGAAAGGGCTGTGAAGCAAAACCCATCTGGGCCGATGTGGCTGAGCGAAAGGGCAAGGGTGGCAGGGGCAGGGAAAGCCGGGAGCAAGGATTCAGTTCCCCGTGAACAGGGCAGCACGAGGGAGACTTCACGGTCTTTGGTTCAATGTTGGTGGTTGTGCTGTGAACCGGGGAGCTGATGCTGTGGAGGACGGGTCTCGTTTGGTATGACCAACCTGGACAACCTTCCCCAAAGTCCCGATAGACCTGGTACCATACCAATAACTGAGAGTAACCGTGAAGAGGCTTTGGGGAGATTGCTCCTTCCTGGTGCCTTCCAGCGTGAAAAGCCAGATGAGTGTACCTCTCAAGGCTCCATGGAGTCACGAATCATCACCACTTATAACAGATGACTACATGCAAGCGTGGAAACATGCAAGTGCCCCTCACCTGTGGCAGTCACCCCTTTTAATATTACTGACCTTTTTGCTGCCACAAAATAGTTTAGACTGAAATACATGTGTGACAGAGTCAGTTAATGATCTATTACAAAAAAGGAGCAGGAGCAAGACGTACTAGCAAGAAAAAAGTCAGGTGGAGGCACAGGAGGCATGGGAAAGTGCATCTTTCAAATTATTTTGTGCCGTTGTAGCCAGTATCTTCTGCTCCTATCCTTTGGACTTTCTAACTTATGCTGAAAGCTTGTCTTTAATTAGTGTTTCTGTGGAGCCTTTGCAGCAATAAGTCTTCTTTAGCCCACAAAAGTTGATTGTTTCACTGAGAGCCGCATGTCTGTATCTGAGCAAAGTTAGGCACCTGTAAAAAACCAAAATTACTTGGCGCCAACATCTGCCCTTAGTGGTTTTCAGAGGTGGACTGCAGATAGTGGACTAAAGCAAGTTAGTTGTTCCGGATATCTGAATGTAACAAAGAGCAAGTTAGGTCCCTGCCACCCATTAATGTTAGAATGCACTGTAATTCTGATTTCAGGCTGTGTTTTTATTTAAACCCTATCCATAGATGTATCTAATAAACACCAGTAGAAACTAATTTGCATTCTAAAACCTGTTAATTTAATCATACTCATTATATAAGTCAACCAATAAATAGTAAGTAAATCAAGCAGAGTGAAACAACAAAATGAGCTAACCAATCTAACTTAAATAATGACAAGCACTGCAATCTATAACAAAAAATCACACTTGCAGCATTTGCCATTTCATCCAATAAACATACAAAGCACTCCAGTCTATTAGGTCTTTCATACTTGGTGTGATGAAAGTGTGGGATGAATAAAAACAAGTCCTTACGGGCAAAATTCAACCACTCATGGAAAAGCTGGATAAAATCTTCCCCATTCTTTCAATCCCATGGAAGGAGGAACTAGAAGAGCCACTGGGTAGAAAATGTGTGTTTCTCTGAGGCAAAGAGGGATGGCAGAACCATGGGCCCTGGGAATGAGTCCAGACATGGTGTGTCAACACCTTGATATGGAGGATGCTGTGTTGCTGTTGTGGTCCATGAGACTGGAAGAGCAGCTCTTTCCAAGCTTTGCAGCCCGCCTGTGGGGAGGAACATCTCTGCAGTTCTTTCAAATGTAAACATATACTGGGAGATTTCACCCCAGAGAAAGGACAACCTGGTACTTGGGACAGAGGATAAGACATCATCAAATCTGGGTTTTGGTCCTTTTATCTTTTGAGTCTGTTTCTGGTGAGAAATGTCACTAGGCTAAAGATTTTTCTGAAGCCTAAACTTAGTTGCAAAGCTAGTGGTTTTGGTGCTACTGCTCCAGAGAAGCAAAAGTGACTGTTACCGCACAACAAAGGTAGCAGCGTCGGAAGTGAGGACATGGGTCAGATAGGACTGGAGAACCTGGGGTCTTTTGAAGAAACTCTGTGATGGTGGAGCACCTTGCATGAAAGAACAACAAGAGTTTATAGTTAATGTGTATATTTAAAGATCATACCTTTCAAACACACCAGTTGCTCTTGTCTGCTGCTCACTCCGGCCCTGCTTCCTGAAGCAGTGGTGACCCCTTTGGCCTCTGCAGGCAACTCCACATCCTTTAACAGCAGCATCAACTCCATGTGTCATAGACAAGGTACAGTCCATAGTGAATCCACTGATGGTTAAGTAAAGGACTTTGCTCCCAAGGGTTATACAGCTCTTGGACTTCTTTCCAGAGCTGTGTCTATGGTTTAGAGAATTTCTCCTTATTATTTCTCTCTGAGCCTCTCACTCCAATTTCCTTCTGTTTCCAAAAATCAAACAAGTCCCGAGTGCTGTGACTCCTCCCTGAGGGAGGAGATTTATTGTTTTGACGAGAACCACCCACTGGCCAAGCACTTGCATAGGTCAGTTCCTGAGTGGTAAAGCCTATAAATAAGTCCATTTAGAGATCTAGTGATGCCCCTGGGAAACTTTTCATCAACACATCTGTGTAGAGGTAGCTCCAGGCCTATGCCTCTTCCACTCCTTTTATTTTCAGAGACTTATTCCCAAGAACAGCAGACTTCTTTCTTGGGGCCATATATTTTAAAGTGGTCGTATCTCCGCATCCAAGTGTGAAACTATAATAATAATAATAACAACAACAACTAATGATGATGATAAGAGTAATACCTTTCACTTATGTGTTTCTCATTGCTATGATTTGCATTACATCAGAAATGTACAATAGGGGCTCTCTGCCAAGCAGATAACCAGTGTTGACCTGAAGAAGCTATGCTCCAAGACATAAGCAAGCTCCAAATAAAAATACACATGCAAAATTATATACACTCACATATATGGACTCAATCTGATTCATCCAAAGAGATGAAAGCAGTTGGCAAACAGCAATTAACTCATTTTCATGCAATAGATAAGCATCATCTTTCTATCTGATGGATGAGCAAGACAAGTCAAATGACTTGCCCAAGGTTACACAATGCATCAGGGCAGAGCTTGGAAGCAGTATAAAGGAGTCCTCATTCCCTGATCTAACCTTTCTCTTCTTGACTTTCATCTGAATTTTCAGTCTACAAAAGAACAGACTTTCAGAAATGTGCACACACATACACGCACGCTTGTAAACTTGGAAGATAAAAAGACATTAAGGTTGGGCTCTAACTGCATATGGTTAGCAAACTCCCCTTGAAGATCTGTACGTTCTCTACGGTCTCTTAGCTTGCTTAGTTTAAAAGGCTGAAGCCAATTAGCATTTGATTTTGAGTAACAAATTTTCTCTTCCAACAGAAATGAGATACGTGTCTCTCTTGATGTTATAATTCTCAATTTTAATGTCACTGGATTCTGGCTTTGGCTAAAGAAGAAGCAACAGTTACCGGTCAACTGCAAAGGGATGCTTTTCTTAACAGCAGAGAAATTTCAAGAATTTAATCTGCTTCCCTTTTTTTGGTGTGTACCTGAGGGGGAAGCACTCACTATTAGTCCCATAACAGCAGAGAACTCTCTCACTTCTGCAATGTTATCTACTCATAGGTCTTTAGATCTTTAGGACTATGATGCACTAACTCAGTATGACAGCACCATTATAAAGGTATATGGGGCTTCTCCATATTTGAAAGAGGAAAAAATTATAGAAGGATATTTGAAGGCCTGCTTGTTAGCAACAGTGCTGTGTGAATGGTGTGTGTGGGTGTAAAGAGCTAGGCATATAAATGTAATAGTCCACTTCCAGGGACAAATTGGAATATGCATATAAGGCAAAGTATTGTACCCAATAGCTGTGAAATTTAATATCACACAAGTGACTTACCCAAGATCTCAAAGGAAATCTGTGGCAGAATTGGGAAAGTGTCCCGCTCTTGTTCTTGAGCCACAAAACCACTCTTCCCTTTGAACCTCCAATCAGTCTCTTCTTTGATTTAAGGTTGACTGAGATGAGCTGATTAAGTTTCCATGTATCATCTGGAAGCTTCAGAACAGGCTTGTTTTGCTAGACATTCCCATCAGCCCCCATAGTTTCAGGCCTTTTGATTATAAAATGCTTTTTACGTTAGTCTTCATGGAAACTCCCTTTTTCTTTTGTTTTAATCATTTACAAGCTGGAGCCTTGCCAATTTATGTAACATGGTCTCATCCTACTCATTATTTCATCATACTCCTGCCAGATCTTTATTAAATATATTTCTTCCCCCCGTTTACTAAAAAAGGGATGGGTGCCTGGGAACCTGGATATGCAAAATGAGTGGGAATTATATTTTAGGTTTTTTTTTAGTTTTTCACCCTCTTTGTTTCCAGACTCAAAAATATCAGTGAGAAGAGTTATCTTCCCCAGTTATGGGAGAGCAGAGTCTGTCAATTTTAGGTGGTTTATTAGTGAGAGGGTGGGGGTCTTACCCTCCCAAACTCCATGGTTCCCACTGAGAGGGAGCCAAGCCACAGACTTTGAGATCTTATTCACTGTCCTAGCACACAAAATCTGTAAAATTTGCTCTATATGTCAATGGAATAGGATTTTAGCTTTCCTAAATTCCTCCCAGGCCTAAATATCTCCCAAGCCTTCTGTACCTGCAGGTCAGGTAGTCTTGGTTTTCTTATCTCCTTTTGCCACTTTGGTACTTTCCTTTTCTTCCCTTCTCATGTCATCTCTTATTTTTAAGGCATATGCCTTGCTAACTGAAAAAGCTATATAACTCCCTGTGATTCTCACCACCCACATTCCCACCTTTGACTGCCATGAGTACAACATCTATAATGTGATACTGAGAACTATGCCCAAGACATCCTCAAGGGACATAGTGGTGCTCTTGACTTGGTTGGACAGTTCAGGGAGCAAGAGCACTGGAGACAGCTGAATCCTGCCAGTGAAGCTTGGCTATGGTGGTTGTCCATCTGAAAAGATTTGTTTGAAGACCCCTTTTGTCTTACAAAGACCCATCTTATGAGGAAGTAGTCATAAGAGGTTAGTAGGAGGTCATAGGAGGCTGTAGGCTGTGTTGCTCATACTTGATAAAGTGACACTTCTTTTTTTGCTTTTTCTTTTTTAGACTTAGCTGAAACCATTGAGAGACTCCAAGGAGCAATTGCTGGACCAGGCAGTTTCATCCTGATTGTGTTCTTGAGTAGATCACAGGTCCCAGACTGCCCCTCTGACTGCCCCACCATCCTCCCTGTTCGGACCCAAACATACGTGGCTGCTGTAGGATCCTGATGGTAGCTGCTGGCGAGTGATAGGCCCACTAGCCTTTCCCAGACACTTTTTTCTGCTGTGGCCCTCGTCCACGAGAGGCTTTTCCCCCTTGTGCTTGCCTCCCATGGGCGTAAACTGTTTTGCTTGTTCCCAGGATGAGAGTTTTTTGATGTATTTTGCATATATTTTAAACCATGAGCTTTTGTACAGTTACACTAACTTGTGGTTTCCTATGCGTGCAAGGTTCTCCTTACCCTCGGTGGTTTTCCTAACCTTTTATTGGTGATAACTATCAGCTTTTCATGTTTTGAAGAGAATAGGGAGTCCCATTACTTAAACTTTCTGCTGTGCTGTGAACATTTTAACAAGCAACTCGCACAAACTTTTTTCCCTTACTTGATGGACACTGTTTTAGTTTTTGAAAGGGGACTTGGCAGCAGGAAATCCAACCATGCCTCATTTAGTGTAGGTGTTGACTGCACGGTGTACGAAATCTTCTTGAAAAACATGCTGTGTGTACGTATAGTACAGCATGGTGTTGTACTTGTGTCATTGGCTGTCAGCTGAGATGAGGACCCTGGGTTGGTGTTTCAGGGGTATTCTCCTTGGGATCCCTCCCCCAAACCCTCACATACGGCTTATTTCAGTGCATTTCAAGTACAAACACGACTGCTCTTCAGAAGTACTTTTATGAGCCTCGGGGGTAAGTCATCTCTGGCAGGGATGATTTAGCAGGATGCCTTTGAGAAGGTGAAATCCAGCGGAGGCAAGGAAATCACCCTAAACCTCTCACAAAGGTGGTGGCAGACCTTGTAATGTAGATCCTGAAAGCCTCTTCTCGGGCCTCTCCAGCACAGCCCCAGGCAGAACTAGGGGATGCACTTCAGGTCTCTATAGCCCACATCATACAGGGGAATTGTAAAAGTAATGTAAAACGTCTTCTGTGCTAGTGGTAAGTGCCCATCACTGCCAATTGAAAGCATCAAAACCTGGATGCTTGAACTGCATTCAGGAGGATGGCGTAGGCTGATGTTTAGCTTGAAGGGCAGGAAGGCAAGGGGGGAGACCATGCCAAAAAAATATGAATATGTGCTCGTATCCTAACAGAGAGGGGGACAAAACCATCTCAAAGATATTTGGCTCCAAGCAAGTGCTCACTGGAGTCAGAAAATGGTGCCAGCAGGCCAGTTAGTGCTGGGAATAAAACCTCAAATAAAATACAATTGGATACCCAAATATCTGTAGTGAAACACAGGTCAATTGACTGGAGGGAGGGGAGTGAATGTAGTGTTGTCAGAAACTGTGTTGAAATTATAGTTAAACTGGTGCCATATCAGATGTGGCTTCAGTCTCTGTTCAGAAATGTCTCAAGAAATAGGAAAATATATTGGGATAGCAAAGGTACCACTGCTCTTTCCCAGGTTTGTTTCTCACTTGCCATCTATTTGGCTTTATGGTAATTGCTGAATTTGTGCTCTAATTCTGTCTTAATTCATGGAATTAATGGTGTGGAAAATGTGAATTTCTGAGGATATGCAGCAGACTTACGTGGGAAGTAACTTTTTCAGGAGTTGTGGTTATTGCAGGGTTATCTGTAACTTTGGCTCATACCTGATAGTAATGTAGTTTGTGGTTTTAGCATCTTCAAAGCACTTGGCAAATAGGAATCCCAATACTGAACCATGTGGTGGAAATACCTTTCAACAGTCTCAGTGTTTGGGAGGCGAGGAATGTCAAGACTGGCTTCCCCGTTTATGTTTTCAAAGATGGCTTTTACTTTTTGGTGCTCAGCTTTTGGATGCCAAGCTCGCAGGCCAGCTCTTTGACTGTATTGAGCAACCACGAGAGCCACTGAGTTTCTGCCAGGATGCTGAGTGTGGTGTCCCATTACAAGCACAGCCCATTTATTAAACTCAAACAGCCTCTAAATAAGGGTATTTAATGGGATATATTTGAATATTTAAGTCTATATAATTTTCTCCAAGCTAGTGTTGAGAGTCAGTTTCCCTTCCTCACGTGGTCTCACAAGGAACCGGCAGCCAGTCCTGGGAGAGGGACAGGACCGGGAGTGGGACAGTGAAACCCCAGGTTCAGGAGAACATGGACAAGCAGCCAAGCATGGACGCCCCAGTGCATAGGTAAAGGAGCAGCAGTCGTGTGGTCATAGCTGGCAGGAGGCTGCTTTTCCAAACCAGCCAGCTAATCAAATAGAATCAAATCAGCTTACAAATCAATGCTTACAAATACTTAAAGGGTGGGTGTCAGGAGGACGGGGCTGGTCTTTTCTCAGAGGTGCCCAGTGACAGGACAAGAGGAAATGGGCACAAACTTGAGTATAAGAAGTTCTACCTAAACATGAGGAGGAACTTTACTGTGAGAGTGGTAGAGCTCTGGAACAGGCTGCCCAGGAAGGTGGTGGAGTCTCCTTCTCTGGAGACATTCAAAACCTGCCTGGACAAGTTTTTGAACAACATGCTCTAGGTAGACCCGCTCCGGTGGGGGGGGTTGGACTAGGTGATCTCCAGAGGTCCCTTCCAACCCCATATGATTCTATGATTCTATGCTTCCAGCACAGCCTTTGGGGAAAAGTGGTTGATTGAGTTAGGGGGCCATGTCGAAGAGACACCTCTGGTACTATGGAGCTGGGCGTGTTTTAGCTGCAGACCCATCCTGAAGCCACAGCTTTGGTTTGTCTTGTCCTGTTTGCTGTGCCATCCCAGAGCCTACGATCTCAGTGCAGGCTCAGTGCTTGCTCTTTAACAAGTGGTAGTCTGCAAAAAATCATCTCGTAATTTTAATACTTACATCTTTGCTTCGCAGAGGGGCTCTAGAGGTTTGCAGCCATCTTTCAGGAGGCTCCAGATCAAGTTGTAGTTGTTAGTTACGCTATGCAGAGGAGCAGCACTCACACAAAACCAACATGGCAGCTGGCGCTGGGGTTTCACGGACACATAACAGCCCAAATGCCAAAAAGACAAGGGGAAAAAAAAAAATCTATTTAAGCAATTTTTTCCTCTCTATAGGAACTTAGTCTGTCAGCAGCATAAACACTTGCAATCATGCACTTCCTAGGATGCATGTGCTATCGAAAAGGGAGGTGTTAATTGCTGTGCTAATTACAACATGATTGCTTTGCACTTGTTTTGCACTTGCAGGTGATTAAATTTTTAACGAAGCATATTACTTGGCACTGTTAGCACAGTTAACACATTTCTCTCTCTCTCTCTCCCCTCCCTCCCTCTCTCTCTCTCTCCTCTTTTTTTTTTTTTTTTATGCCTTGGGAGAAGTCCCGCGCTGCAGACCCTTGGCTGGCTGCGATGTGCTGTTGTGCTTGGAACCAGCCCGTGTTCAGGCTGTCGGTAGCGGTGCCCCGGCTGCCTGCTCGGAAAGAGCAGCAGCAGCCTCTTATCATCAGGCTCAGCACGACTGCGCCGGCCAGATGCGCAGCGCAGAACCCACCCGAGGTATCAGCTAAAAATTAGGCGAAGGCTGCTGTCGATGCCAGTCTCCCAGATTTCATTTAAAAGCTACGCCAGCTCCAGCCGGTCAGGCGGCAGCGGCAGAGGGTGCGCGGGAAGGTGGAGGAAATGACAGCAAGTTCCCCTTGATTTATTTCTGCTCTGCCGAGCGGGCTCCCAGCTGAACGAGAGCTGGGGAAACTTGCATCTGTTCGACGGGCAGGCTCGTATCTCTCTGATAAGGCAGCAATTACACGGCCCAGCGAGGCTGCATGGCCAAAGGAGAGCTGGGCCAACCAGCCCATTGGATTTATCCATGGGCGAAGACCTTTCTGGCTGCTTCCTTTGCAGGTTCCCGGCAAACTTGTTGATTCTGATGGGTTTGAGCTCATCGATCCCATGCGAAGGATGATCGATCCTCGGTAGATGCTGTCCGTGCTGGTGGATTGCTTCTGAATTGCTTGGCACTGCGGGCCTTTGCCTGTGGAGACTGCCTGGTCTGTTTGTTGTGGCAATGGAAACTTCTTGATGCTCTTGGGGTCAGGCTGTGCAAATGGACTGGACGGTCGATGGAATTATTCATAAGAAGGGGTGTGATCTAGTCCTGGAAAGGGCTCTTCAGAAGAGGAGGCCAAAAGGTGCCTAGTGTTTCTTTTAGGGATGATACCAGTAAAAGTGGGGGGGAAACTGGGCGGACAATGAGAAATACTGAAAAGGTTAGAAAAGATGATCTCATTTAGCCAGTTTTTCAAAATTCATGAGCAAGAGTCACTCAATAAGGAAGCACAAAAGGAAAAAAGACGACTTGAAACTGATAAGGAAATATTTTTAGACAACACGTAATTAACCCTGGGAACTTATTGCCACGAAATACCACTGAGCCTGAAAGATTAGCAGGATCCAAACCGGACTAGACATTTGTATGGATAACTAGAACTACATTAGACTAGATTAAAAAAAAAAAAAAGTTTAAGGGATGCAAACTCTTATGCTTCACAGTGCTGGGAAACAGCTAGCTGATGAGAAGTAAGAAAAAACTTCCCCTGTGGGCAGATCACAGAATCACTTAGGTTGGTGATTGCCTAAATCATCCCATGATGGTTCATTACAGGGGGTTCCTTCCACTGTCCTGCGAGGCAGCTGGCAGGGACGGGCACCCAGCGTGGCAGAACAATGGCCTGATCCAGCACCCGGCCATTCCTTTGTTCCTGCGTGGCATTGTTCTGCAGCAGGGCTAGGCCAGGGATACCTTTTACAAATAAGAAGGGGGGATCCAGCCAAAGAGATGACAGGGAGGCTAGGCGAATACTCCTGACATAAATCTTTGCCTCTTGCGCACGCACGCAGCCAGTGAATTAATAGGAACAAAGGGAAAAGTCGCTGCTGGGATTGTTTACATAATACGAATTAAAAAGGGCTTGGGAACACCTTCAGCATGAATTAGCTGAATTTATTTTGACTAAATGTTTGCAAACCATTTTTAGCCATGTGTGCTGAATTTTAGTGTTTCCAGGCACAGGCAAGCATACCTTGATGAGGAGTGAGATCCTGAAGGGTTTGGGACAGCAAGTCTGGACCCAGGAGAGCTGGGAGGTAAGACTGAGGGGTGGCACCTGCAGTGGCAGGGCGCCCTGTGCCCTGTAGCTGAATTCTCTTTAGCATTAGGTGTTAAAATAAAATGTGGGTTTCCCATGCCATCATAACTTGGCAAGTTCAGTCTAGAAGTTCATGGACACTGACCCTTACATATTAAATATAGATATTGTAAATAGATTTGCCCATTGGCTTTAAGGGACCAAACTTAAGTATCTACACCTCACACCTTTTGTGCCACTTAATTGTTCACATGTCACTATTCAGATAATTGGAGGAGTAACGGTCCCAGGGGCAACGAAAACGACAACGGGAATATGTTTTCTGCAAAGCTGGAGAGTTTACATTAACAATTTAGGATGCTGGCAAGGCTCTCTTTAATGTTTCATGAATTATTTTGACACACGAATCACAGCCCTTCACCTTTCCCAACATTTTGGCCACATGGCCCTTCAGGCAGATCCTTCACGCAGAGGTAAAAGGCAAGAAGGAGGAAACCCTGCAAGCCCAAGCCCAGCACTGGCAGACGCAGTGTCTGTGTGTTCCCCCTGTGTGGGGGCTGAAGAGGTGGGGGGCAAGCGAAGGTAGCTGCAAAGCCCCGGGGACTCCAGCAAAATGTCTTCAAATTCTTCAGGTTTTGCTTCACTTTTCCATGCCAACTTTAATAGATGTGAATTGATATCGCTTTTAACTGGCAGGTTTCATTATCTGCAATTTCATTAAGAGCGATATCTGCTAAAGGACCACTGACTGTTTTTTTTATTTTTTACTTAATGGGTTCAATTATATCCGTAGCAAACCTTGCCATTTTTTCCCCCACCAAACTTCATATTCTAGTCGATTACTCACTGTCTGTCTGGCCCCCATCGTGCTTTCACTGCAGATGTCATAACAGAAAAGAGATGAACAGGCAGCTCTTACTTCCCGATAAATTAATGTGCTGCAGTCTAATCCATATCCCAAATGATAAAGTTAACAACAGTTTGCAAGCCTGTCACATAATCTAAAAAATTCAGATGGATATTTTTCCCCCTCGCGCGGGAGGAAAAAGCTGTTTCGGGGATGAACAGTTATTAATACATTTAAGCTGCAGCAGAATGTCATGGAAATGGCACAATTAATTCATCTGCCGCCTCGATCCAATGGCGGAGCCGCTTTTATTGGGAGCAAACCTGTTCGGCAGGCTGTCGGCCGCCGCACGGTTCCCGGGGCTGCCGCATCCCTTCGGATGCTTGCTCCAGCCGGGCTCGGTCCCTGCCCAGCTGCCAGCCATTCGGGGAGAACTTCTGCCACATTCTTCGGGGTCAGTCACCTGCGGCTCTCCCACACTCCCCAGCATGTGGTTACTGGGACGTGGAAACGGGGGCTCGGCGGAGCCTGCTCTACATCTGCCCGCGCTGCTCCAGAAACCGCCGCCTGCCGCAGCCCCGGCCTCACGGGCTCCCTTGGCAAGAGGCAAATTAATTTGCGGACCCGCATGATAGACCTGGGAGGTGATCATCCCCCTGTACTCAGCACTGGTGAGACCCCACCTCGAGTACTGTGTCCAGTTTTGGGCCCCCTAC